>OW240915.1:85327778-85422809 GCA_933207985.1 Pelobates cultripes
TGCTGGATGATGGGTGTTTGTGTGAGTGCTGGATGATGGGTGTTTGTGTGAGTGCTGGATGATGGGTGTTTGTGTGGGATGATGTGTGTGTGTGTGCTGGATGATGTGTGTGTGAGTGCTGGATGATGGGTGTGTGAGTGCTGGATGATGGGTGTGTGAGTGCTGGATGATGGGTGTTTGTGTGAGTGCTGGATGATGTGTGTGCTGGATGATGGGTGTGTGAGTGCTGGATGATGGGTGTGTGGGTGCTGGATGATGTGTGTGTGTGTGCTGGATGATGGGTGTGTGAGTGCTGGATGATGGGTGTGTGAGTGATGGATGATTTGTGTGTGTGTGCTGGATGATGGGTGTGTGAGTGATGGATGATGTGTGTGTGTGTGCTGGATGATGTGTGTGTGTGTGCTGGATGATGGGTGTGTGTGCGGGATGATGGGTGTTTGTGTGAGTGCTGGATGATGTGTGTGTGAGTGCTGGATGATGTGTGTGTGAGTGCTGGATGATGTGTGTGTGTGTGAGTGCTGGATGATGGGTGTGTGTGTGCTGGATGATGGGTGTGTGTGTGTGCTGGATGATGGGTGTGAGTGAGTGCTGGATGATGGGTGTGTGGAGTGAGTGCTGGATGATGGGTGTGTGAGTGAGTGCTGGATGATGGGTGTGTGTGTGAGTGCTGGATGATGGGTGTGTGAGTGAGTGCTGGATGATGGGTGTGTGAGTGCTGGATGATGGGTATGTGAGTGAGTGCTGGATTTTTTTACTTTATGTATAATTTGTATTTATTGACAAGGTAAGAAGGTAAGAAGCAGGGAGGGGGGAGATCGCCTGGTGGTCCGGTGGCATGCTGGAGGGAGCCAGCCGCTGCACAGAGGAGCCATCACACGCAGTGTTCCCTCTCCAGCTCTAACTCTCGCGAGACTCGCCTGTGCGGAGCGTTGCCATGGTAACAGCCGCGGGTCTCGCGAGAGTTATAGCTGGAGAGGGAACACAGCATGTGATGGCCCCTCTGTGCAGGTAGCAGGGCCGGTCCTGCAGGACAGGTAACGGGAACGGCGTTCCTGCTTTGGAAAAAGTGCAGGAACGCCGTTCCCATGCGTTCCTGCAGGACTCGAGCCCTGAAAATAACTCACTACACTGCTTCCTCTCTCTTAGATAGTGGGAAAAATGCTTTGACCACAGAAAATTGAGCTAGACTTTGCTCCTCCCTTGGGTCAGAGCAGGTCATGCGTAGGAAAAATACATAAGACAAAATAGTCCCTATGTTGTCTTACGTTTTAAAGAAAACTAGAGCAGATAGGGAGAAATGAAGAACAGATCCTGAGAGAGGGGCAGAAGAGGAAGCTGTTGGGGGAAATTTAGTTCGGCATGACATTGCCGATTTAAGTAGTTTGAGATCTCCACTTCTCACCACAAGGAGACACTCTGGAACCCTAAAACACTTTCGCTTGCTTAAAGGACCACTATAGGCACCCATACCACTTCAGCTTAATGAAGTGGTCTGGGTGCCTGGTCCAGCTAAGTTTAACACTTTTTTATGTAAACATAGCAGTTTCAGAGAAACTGTGATGTTTACCTATGGGTTAATCCATCCTCTAGTGGCTGTCTCATTGACAGCCGCTAGAGGCGCTTCCGAGCTTCTCACTGTGAAAATCACAGTGAGAAGACGCCAGCGTCCATAGGAAAGCATTGTGAATGCTTTCCTATGGACTGGCTGAATGCGCGCGCGGCTCTTGCCCTGTATGCGCACTCAGCCGAAGAGGCGGAGAGGAGGAGCAGAGTCCCCCGCCTGGCGCTGGAGAAAGAGGTAAGTTTAACCCATTCCTCCCCCTAGAGCCCGGCAGCGGGTATGTTTTCCTGGCACTATAGTGGTCCTTTAAATGCTTCATGTGTTAAGAGTGTGTCCTTTTTATTAATTTTACAAAAAGTGCAAATTTCTAAATAAATTGTCACTTTTATAATTTAGCCTTGCTACAACCCCATTGGCTTAGAGGCAGACACTTTTTCCTGTAATATCCTGGTTGGTTTATGCCAGTGGAGCAGGGCAATTGAGAAGGGAAGTCTGTGATTGGGCAGCCACAGAAAGTCTGGCCAGGTTTAGTAAGGGAGGATTTGCAAAGGCAGTAGACAAGAGAACTGCAGGTTTTGTAAGCTGTTTTTAGATATAACTCCAAATGAAAATAATGCATAATTAAATGCATGCATGTTTTTATTTTGGGTTTATCTACTAAACAGCGATTATTATTTTTTTCAAGCAGTGGAGTGTTCCTTTAAAATGAGTGCTATCAGCAAGACGTGTGCAGCGTCTAGTCTAGCACATATAAATCTGTGCATGTGTAGATGTAGATATTTGTCACTGTATCTTTGTGTGTAAGTGTGTGTACCTGTGTGTGCTAATGTATGTGTCCATTTTCTTAAAATTCAACACAAAATCCAGGAATGCCCCTCCAAAATGTGGATTCTGTATCCACACTTGTCTCTTCTACGTTTACACATTGCAGTGGATCAAGCATTGCACTGTATAATGGCAGCTGTAAAGCAAAGGAAATTGGCAGTGTGGGAGTAAACCAGAGATATAGTTCAACAACCTCCTAAACATTCTTCAGATGGAGGTTCAAGCATCAAGAAATGTTCAAATGTGGGATATTTTGCATTAAACATGACATTGGTTAGATAAAATGTGATTCAGTTTAGTGTGAATCATATTTTTAATATTTACACTATATTTTCAAAAAGCTGAACTAGAAGAAAATAATTGCACTGAATGCAACAATGAAAGAAATTGCCCAAAAGGGAGCCAACTTGATCCCAGTAAATTTAGCGATTTGAGCATGTAATAAAATTTTATTGAAGCTAAAATCTAGCAAATACATTAAAGTTGTATTGATTCCTGTAGTGTCCCTTTTAAGTGTTAAATAAATTAAATGTATAAACAATTATCAAGAGAATTGCTGTTTTTTGCAAAAGTTCAAATGCTGAGCGCCAGGGGCGTACCTAGAGCATTTGGTGACCGGGGCGGATCCTAAATTTGACAGACACACAGCTACACACACCCAGATACATACTCACGCATGCATATACATAGACACATAGGTACACACATGCAGATACATAGGCACACGGTCACACACAGATACTGACACACATGCAACTACACAGACACAAACACTGACACATGCAGCTACACAGACACTGGCACAAATACAGAGATACAAACACATGTACAAATACAAACAGACACACAGGTACACATATGCAAATACACAGACACACAGTCGCACATATATACACAGATGCAAACACACATACAGATACAAACACTGACACACAAACAAATTCAGACATACAGATACACAGATACACATGCAGACAGACAGGTACACAGAGTGTGTATTTTTATAGTGGATGCACTGTGTGTAGTGGATGCAGGATCTGTGTGTAGTTCATGTAGTGTGCGTGTTTGTGTAGTGTGCATGTTTGTGAAGTGCATGTAGTGTGCGTGTTTGTGTAGCCAATGCAGTGTGTTTGTATAGTGGATGCAGTGTGTGTTTGTGTAGTGTATGTAGTGTGGGTTTGTGTAATGTGTGTGTTTGTGTAGTGCATGTAGAGTGTGAGTGGTGTGCATGTAGTGTGCATGTGTGTGTAGTATGCATGTTTGTGTAGTGCATGTAGTGTGCGTTTTTTTGCAGCCGATGAAGTGTGCTTGTATAGTGGATACAGTGTGTGTAGTGGATACAGTGTGTGTTTGTCTAGTGGATGTAGTGTCTGTTGTGTGGGATAAGTACTGGGAAAAGCAGATTTTTAATTAGTTGGACTTATTCCCCCCTTCCCTCCACAGGCAAGAGGCAGATATGGGGGAATAAGCCAAACTAATTAAAAAAAACTGCACCCCCCTCCCCCAGTACTTATCCCACACAACAAACACACACAGTAAATGCACTACACAGACACGCAATACAAACACACTACATTCACACTGCATCCACACATCACACTATTTCCCCCCTCCCTGCCTCCTATCTGTGGCCAAGAAGGGGGGATACATTTCCCTGGTGGTCCAGTGGCTATAGCAGGGACCCAGGAGTCATCTTGCACCCTCCAGCAGCAGCATGTCTTTTCCTGTCGCAAACCGAGAGAGCGTTTCCGTGGGTGGCCATGGCAATGCACCGGCATGCATTTTGCTGCCCCTGTGTCTTCTTGCATGATGTTGAGGGACCCAGGAGTCAACATGCTGCATAGGGCACCCCCCTAATTGGTGGCACCAGGGCGGACCGCCCTCCCCAACTTCCCTCTCCCCCCCCCCTTAGTAGCCACTTTTGAGCGCTTCTCCGAAAGGCACTCTGAGCCAGGTTTAACTGTTCATACTGGCATAATCTTGGATTAGGAGCTGTACTACTGGTTAAAGAGTATTTAAAGATGGCTTGCCTGAAGGAGCAAGGCCACATCATGAGACGCACAGAAAAGGGGTACTAAATTATAAACATGCTTTGAAAAAAAAAAATATGCAAAAAAGTCTGTAGTACAATCTTTTTTTTATTATTCACAAAAGTGTTTCTTTAAGCAGAATTCTGAAAACACAGCTTGTATCTAGACTGTGTTTGATTTCTGCAGCAATCGATTGCTTTCTATATATACTATATACATTAAGGTCTAAATAACATTCTAGTTGTTTTATAAAACATTGTTAGCTAGGTGTAGCTGAAATAGCTCTAGGCACACTAAGTACATGGTGGATGTCTGGATTACTGTATGTAAATACTTTGAAACAAAAGCAGAAAATATCAGATGGGATGGAATAAAGTTAAGAGAAATCTTAATAGTTTTCCTTCAGTTCTCAAAAGTGCCATTACAGAGAGAACCTATACCAGTTACATATGAGACTGATCCCACTCAAAATAGCAGTTCCCTTTGTTCAAGAGATGCAGAAGCCCGGACAAGCAGGTTGGTCTTCTTTGGGCCTTGTCACCAAGGTGTAGGTGATACCCCTCTAGGTACAGGGAGCACAGTGTTTTATAAAGTCTTTGCATATTAAAGTAATTTTCAATATTATACTTAAAGGACCACTATAATGCAAGGAAAACAAACTTGTTTTCCTGGCACTGCCCCCGCCCTCATGGTCCCACTCCCGTAGCGCTGAAGGGGGAGGTAAGGGTTAATCCCTTACCTCCCTCGGTGCTGGGGACTCTCCTCTCTCTTCTGATGTCATCGGCTGAATGCGCATGCATGAGCCGCGCGCGCATTCAGCCAGTCCATAGGAAAGCATTCTCAATGCTTTCCTATGGACGCTGGCATCTTCTCACTGCGAAAATCACATGAGACAGCCACTAGAGGCTGGATTAACCCATAGGTAAACATAGCAGTTTCTCTGAAACTGCTATGTTTACAGAAGGCAGGGTTAATCCTAGCTGGACCTGGCACCCAGACCACTTCATTAAGCTGAAGTGGTCTGGGTGCCTATAGTGGTCCTTTAAAGGGTCACTCTAATCCTTTTAAATATTTTTTTTATGTAGAATGCCCTATTGGGCAATAGGATTGGGTCCCCTGTAAAACCCTGTAAGCTTACCTGGAACCCAGTGACAGGTTTCCATGGCTGCTCTGACATCATGAGACATCATGAGACCTCCCGAGGTCATTCAAGCATTTATCAAACAGAAGCATTTGATTGGACCATTTTCATTGGCTCAGAACACATGAGCGTGCACTGAGCCGGTAAAGGGAGGGAGGTACTGGGGGTGGACAGAGTAAAAAGAGGGTGAGTAGGGATATTTAAAAAAAAAAATTAAATTGATGTTAAGGGTATATGTAAGCGTGGGAACTTGAATGAAAGGAGGGAGGGGAGATTCACGCATTATGTCTGTTGTCAACACACTGTGTGCACTGACAACAGATGTCATTTTTGCACAGAACTGATATTAGGCGGCCTGGGACAGAGTTCCTGGCTGCACAAGTCACACATGTCAGAGATGCAACTGGCTTAGAAATGCTGCATATACAAATTCCTACCACCACCACCTCTTCTAAAAGCAGAAGTAGTCATGGTGGCGGAGTAACCCTTTAAATATTTTGAGTATTGCACAAAGATAGACTCTCTATAAAAACACTCACAATGACTGTGTTAAAATTTCATTCAAATTTTAAAGCAATCAAAAGTATTAGAACACGGTGGACAGTTTTAGGTGAGTGCAAGTAATTTTTCACTGTACCTTTAGGCTTACATATCCCTAAGTGGGGATATCATATGGATTCTTTGCACAATTTGTAAAGACCCCAAACTGTGACAGAATTACTGAATCTGAATTAAAAATACAGAAGTATTCTGTATAAAAAGGTTAGCCAAAATGTAGCTATCTTTTATTTGCTAAACAGTAACTTTTTACTCCCCTTGAAATGGCCAAAGAGTTGTGCCGAACTGTAATAAAATAGACATCTGCAGAAATGGCTACTCTTGAAAAATAAATATATTCATAAAGATATGAGTGGACCAAAGTCGATGCCTGATATTGGAATATTTTAAGCAACACTAAACTTTTAACAGCTATAAACAATAATCCTTATGTAAAACTGATCATTGGATATAAATTCATCTTTTTCTTCGGGCAATTTATTTTAAATTGTCTGAATCTGTAACATTCGGATCATGGTATATACATGGTATATAATTGTATTTCTTTTTAATTACATACAGATCTTGGTGGCAGTTCTTATAATGATTGATATTCCAAATCTTTTTTAGAAGTTCCTAGGAAATCCTACATCATTTTAGCTCATCATCACCCAGATTTCTAAGCAGGGGGAGCTTTTTCTATATAACCATTCAACAGAGGGAGGGATCTGTGCCTTGCTCAGAGTTAGATACTTCATCGTCTACTGCTAACATTTGCAAGAAAATCCACTCTTTGGTCAGAAATTTACTTTCACAAGTTTGGAATCCCTTCAGATTTCTTGTAAGTAATTAATTTGTATGTAGTTATTTTATTTATTTCTGTAGCCTAAATGTAATTGCAATATTAGTATAGGTAATATGTCCATGTCTTTCAATGCCTAGAGCACCTGTATGAGAGTCCAGATGGTGTAGCAAAATAATATAAAACTGCAAATATATACAAAATTTTATAATACACATCCTTGCAAAGTGACTGATCCTGTATTTTTTTTTAAATTATGTTTTCCGTATCATATTATTTTTGTTAATGCTATTTCATATGGGAGTGTATTCACTAAACACTGACTTGTAGTAAATTGAAAAACAAATTGCACATTTTGGGCAACAATAGCCCAAATACAAGTTTGACAATTTTTCCAAATCAGCTATTTTTGCCTAATTTTTTTATTTTATTTTTAATTGAATACATTTAAAAAATATTTGAACTAACCTTGTTATGGTTAATAATATATTTCAAATTTGAAGTTGCAGTTACAGTCTTAATAAATTGTATGCAATGTGATTCAACATACATTTACAAACATCTGCGCTTCTAGAACCAAATGTCAGCAGAATATCTTGTTGTATATTTATATATATATAAAAGATGCCCTAAGCAGTTTACAGAAATCATTACAGTAGGGGGGATGAGGAACGTGTAGAATTCATACAATAGATGCTGCAGAATTTATAAAGTGGTTGTTGCATATGTAATATTGATTTTACAGGTGTACTTAGCACTTTGCATGTAACGTTACAGTAAACAAGGATACAGTATTTGTTTGTTTATTATATAGTGGTACTGGTAACAAATGTGATTAATTGAGTAACACTTCACAGACCACAGTACAGTGTGTGCAATAATAAAGACAGGGCATGTATTGAATATTTTACTATATGGTGATAATAGGTGTTCAGAGCTGCAATCCAGAACATGTAGTTATATAGTGGATATACATATATTTTAATATATATATAGAGAGAGCTAACAGGAACAGGGGTACTTGGTATTTTAATGGGTATAATACAAAAGAGGGGGGTATAGAGCATATATAATAGTTAAGTAGTGTATTTATGTATAGGTTATTTATGTAGTGATGTAATAAAGATATTACATTACAAGTGGAAGGTGGTACTGTATCTCCAGTAGTTGTATATAGTATATACATATCACAATTGGCACTAGCCATTGGCAAGAGTAAATTCTACGGTGTATGCTACGTCTTGCAGTGGCAAGCACATTTTAAGGCCTTGCTAGTGGTTAGTAGACTTCAAATTTGAAGCCTGATAATACATATATATATATATATATATATATACACAAACACACACACATACCTATGATCTGTATAGGTAACATTACAATGGTGAGGTGTCTATAAAGCATTATAAAGTCGTTTTCGCTTATACATCATATGTGTTTGTTTATTAATCCTGTAATATACAATATTACGAAATTCACTAAGCATTTTAAGGTAATTCTTATCTGTAATTTGACAAATCTTGTTGGTAATATGAATATCTCCATGATCTTTTTAAAATAATAGTTTTTTAAATATTTGTATTTTAGTTTACATGTTTATGCTACATTGCTAGTTTATAAATGTAGATCAGTGTCAGCATCTGATGCTAAAAGGTTAGAATGTCAGGAAACTTAAAACTGATTGAAGGAATGTATTGCACAGTCTTATTAATCATCGTCTCTGCAAGGGAATGGTTTGAAAGGATTATATAGAGTGAATGACAGAGCTATAGCAATTCCCTTGTTTTTTGCACCTTCTTACCATACATTCAAATATGACAAAAAAAATTGTTATAAAGGGGCAATATGAAATAAGATTTCTATAGCACTTGTTCTCTCAGCAGATTATTGAAGCAGTTCTCAACAGATTTAAGTATATTTCATGTGCATTAAGCTACAGACTTGGAAATGATGTCATGTTAATGAAATTCGTAACTGCCAGAGTTTTTGGCAGCCGTTCCTAATCACTATATACCATTATAAAAACAAAATCAAGATCAAGAGAGGGAGGTTTAAAAAAATAAATTTTACACACTCGTTTTGGACGTGATGGCATGTTAAAGTTTTATTAGCACATTTTGCTAATAATGAAATGATCAGAAGTTTGCTTAACTCAAACACTTATGTGAATTCTATCACTATTTAGTCCAATGGGAAGCTCAGAAAAATGCTTGCCACTAGGCACACTATATGGAAAAACAGGTCAATAGAAATTCAAAAGATATTCACTAAAATATATTGCCAATAGATCAAAAACATTAAAGATACTCACCTCTGGAGTTCCTACTCCCTAAGAACATGCATCTGTTGCAATAAGCTCTGCCAAACCATTAGCTGAAAAACCAATACAAATTCTAGCATTCATATGCCAAACGTTCATTTGGAGATTTGAGTATATTGCATTAACCCCTGCCCAGTGGGCATTTTTCAGCAAGACATAAACAGTGGGCAGTGGGCATTTTTCAGCAAGACATAAACTCAAATTAAACTTTTGCAGAAGCTGATAGAATCTGCAGTCTGATAGAAGCCTCAACCGGCCTCTGTCAGCTTGCCGACAGCTCTGTTTATTTTTTAAATGAACAGAGATGCAGCTGAGATTGTTACTAAAGAGCTCTTACAGGAGGTGGGGGAAAGTTCTCATATCACCAGGAGAAAGTATATTTGATACCCACTCTGAATGCAAAGAGAGTTAAACAGAACCGAGAATATGGAAGCAGGGTCAGTAAATGTCCTCGCACTATAGCCTGTGCAAGGTGTGTATTCTTTTATGGTCTTTGGAATGTGTTGGGCAATTGGTCAGATTCTCTGGATGAATGGCAGATTTGCAGTGTTTTAGCGAGATGGGCAGGGACTCAGAGGAACAAAGTCTTAAAGTGAATGGACAGATTCTTAGTATCTCATGAGGAGTGTGCAGAATCATGTGTCGGACTGGACAGATGTATGCCAACATTAAAAAAATAAATAAATAAAAAACACAATAACTTGCAGAATCAGAGCAATAAAATGTGCAACTGTGCATATCTGGCCATGTTTTTGACACTGTCACTTTACAGAGAGAGGTAATGTAGAGGTATCCTACTCAGTGGTGTATTTACGATTTGTGCTGCCCTAGGCTCAGGCACCTCCCCCCCCCCAATTTAAATTTCCCCACCCATTCCTGTCAAGGCCCCACCTTGACTGACAAACGCTCACTCACTGACAGACACACACACTCACTGATAGATGCATACACTCATTGACTGACACACACTCTCATATACACTGATAAACAATGGCATGCACACACTCACTGATTTGACACACTGATAGACAGACATACACTTACTCAGACACACACTCACTGACAGACGCACACACTCACTGACAGACACACACACACAGACTGACCGACACACACACTTACTCACATTCACTGACACGCACACTCACTGACAGATACACACTCACTCAAATTCACTGACACACACTCATATTCAGACACACACTCACATTCACTGACACACACACTCACATTCACTGACACACACACTCACATTCACTGACACGCACTCACTCACTCACATTCACTGACACACTCACACTCACACATTTCCCTCACTCACTATTATTAATATTTTTTTTTTAATTGAAATCCACCCAGCCTCCCTACTTTTGGGATAGCTGGGTGGATTTCTCACCTGGGGTCCAATGGGTCTGCTGGGCAGGGAGGTGGACGAATGTGCAGGTAGGCAGGCAGTCTGGCAGGCACTCTAGGTTTTCAGCGAGGGAGCACGTTCCCTTGAGCGCTCTGCTCAGCTCCTTCGCGTGCCGCAGAGTGATGCCGGGAGCCAGAATATGACGTCATATTCTGGCTCCCGGCATTACTGCAGGTCACGTGAGAGAGCTGAGCAGAGTGCTCAGGGGAAAGTGCTCTTTTACCGTCCGCCCAGGAAACCACTGCCCGCCTGCCCCGGGGGAGCCCAAAGGTGGCCAGCCGGCCAGCTCTTGGGCTCCCATAAATCGAGGCAAACCAGGTATTTGCCTGGGCATTTGGGAGCTGCATGTTTTGCCGCCCCCTGGAAATTGCCGACAAAGGGACATGCCTTGTTTGCCTCACGGCAAATACGTCCCTAATCCTACTCCCAACAACCTCTAAAGTGGGATATTTGAATTTTGAAGTCTGAAGCACAGCACCAACAGGCTTTCTTTATGAGTCCAAAGAAGAGGTAGCAGCAGCAGACACTCAAAATAATGCAAGATGTTCCCGCAAAATAGTTAGCAAAACATAGCAGTGCTTTGAAGGGGGAAATACCGCAGCAGTACCCTGTTCCCAACAAGCCGTAATGGGTTATATTTGATATACTAACTTGAAATAATAAAAATATAGTCACATTAACCTTTGGATTTGAGCCCGCTGCCCAGGGAAAAGGGAGCAGTAGTAAATGGTGGGCAGTCACTTTAAAAATAATGAGAGGCTATGTTTAATTTGTCACATATAGGGTAGCTGCTATAATACAGGAGATTACGAAAACAGTTAATGCATTTTAAAAAAAAATCTGCAGTCATGTAAAAATCTTGTGTTAATCTGAACATTTACAACACTACAATAAATAGGATGAGCTTGAGTATACAACATAAAATCACAAATAAAACATGAAATCTAAAATCAGGTTTTTTATTAGCAAATAAAATAAAATGTAATCCAAAGTACTTAAACTGTCAGTGAAAGTGCTGTGCACATGTATATAAAACCAGCAGTCCTATTTAATGCAAGGGAAGGAAATTCTGCACCTGGGAGTGTGCTATATCATTGTATCCAACTAGCATTGTAACATATAAGAAAATGTGAGACTTGTCTGTAAGCTCACAATCACAGCAAATAAAGCACACCTCCCTATTTAGGAGGGACAGTCCCTATTTTCCCTCTGTGTCTCTTTCTATCCTACTGTTCCCAGTTTCTAGAGCTCTATATTGTTGGTGACAGTAATGTTAACTGCAATACATGAGTTTATAAATCAGTCTGTGTTAATAAGATACGTTGTTCTAGCGCTAAATTGCATTTTAGTTGCACAAATTGTTATTAGTAAGTTGCTTAAAAAGTCTCAGAATTATTTGGCATACCACCACTCTTTGTCCATTGTTGGGAGGTATGGTTAAAGTGATTGATTTACTGCTCATCTTTGTAATATGTGCTGTCCACCAGCTATGTATCAAGGAAAGATGATAGAACTTTGACCAGATGCCAAGTCCAGCAGTCGTCCTTATAAAAGCACACACCTCCGTGCAATAGTAAGGGTTTTTTAATGGGCTTTTTGTAAATAAAACCCAATAAGAAATGCCATCTTATAAATCTGAAAAATATACAAAATACCAAAGAATGAAAATAATAATAATAATAATATATATATATATAAAACTAAAAATCCTTACACTAATGCTTGTAACTCTATTTTAGCATTTAATGATGAGTTAATTATCTTGATGAGTTAGGTTTTTTTTTGTTTTTTTTTAGTAAGGCCACCTTCTAACCAAATGGATACATTGATTTGTATGGGAACTAGAGTCATTACTATTACTAATCACACAAAAATGTTCACAATTTTCTAAAACTGCCAAAAAATTAGAGTTGAGCGAACCCGGACTGTAAAGTTCGGGTTCGTACTGAACATTACGTTTTTTGGGCCCCGGACCCGAACATGGAAATATCAGTGTATGTTCGGCTTGGAGTTCAGTGTTTGACGATTTAATGGTGTGTTTTGAAAGGCTGCAGGGCAGCCAATCAACAAGCGTTTGACTTGTGTGCCCTTAGAAGCCATCACAGCCATGCCTACTAATGGCATGGCTGTGACTGGCCAGTGCAGCATGTGACCCAGCCTCTATATATAAGCTGGAGTCATGTAGCGCTGCACGTCACATGAGCTCTTATTAGTGTAGGGAGAGGATGCTGCCACTTTCAGGGACAGATTAGGAAAGAATTCTGCAAACTAGTACATTAGTGGGGTGCACTTCATATCTGAGAGTCAAATAGAAGTGTCAAATAGTGCAGAGTTTTGGGTGCTAAAAAAAAAATTAGTAGGGTGCACTTCATATCTGAGAGTCAAATAGAAGCGTCAAATACTGTGGTTACAGTGCAGCTGTAAAAATTCTAATTGTTTTGGTGCTAAACTGCGAAATAGTAAATTTGGGGTGTGCTCTTCAAATCTGAGAGTCAAATAGAAGCGTCAAATACTGCGGTTACAGCACAATTGTAAACATTCTTATTTTCTGGGTGCTAATCTGCTAAATAGTAAATTTGGGCCCTGCACTTCATATCTGAGAGTCAAATAGAAGCGTCAAATAGTGCTGTGACATAGCAGTTTTAAGCATTCAAATTTTTTGGCTGCTAAATAGTACATTTGCGGCCTGCAGTGCACTTCATATCTGAGAGTCAAATAGAACCGTCAAATATCGTGCTTACATTGCAGTTGTAAAAATTCGAATTCTTTAGGTGCTAAAAAGTCAGTTTGGTGCCTGCACTTCATATCTGAGAGTCAAATAGAGCCGTCAAATAGTGCAGTGACATAGCAGGTTTAAACATTCAAATTTATTGGCTGCTAAATAGTACATTTGCGGCCTGCAGTGCACTTCATATCTGAGAGTCAAATAGAACTGTCAAATACTGTGCTTTCAGCGCACTTTGAAAAATTCAAATTGTTTTGGGTGATAAAAAGTAAATTTGGGGTGTGCACTTCATATCTGAGAGCCAAATAGAACCATCAAACACTGTGCTTACAGCGCACTTTGAAAAATTCAAATAGTTTTGGGTGCTAAATAGTACATTTGGGGTGTGCACTTTATATCTGACAGTCAAATAGAACCGTGAAATACTGTGGTTACAGCGCAGTTTGACCAATTCAAATTTTTTTGGGTGCTAAATAGTACATTTGCAGCCTGCACTTCATAGCTGACATTCAAACAGAACCGTCAATGTAACAATATTGTAATTCGGGGGCAATACCCTCACAAGTCAAACTGAGATGTCAATTTATAGGGAATACAATTCTAAAACAATTCCCATATGTCCTTTGCAGAGTTTACATGCTGGAAAAACACAGGTGCCAACTGATGTGGCTTTCTCCAATGTGCAGACCGACAAGGAGGGCAGGGTTGAGGAGTGGGTGGGAGATGATGTGGAGGATGATGAGTTCCTAGACCCAACATGGAATTAAGGTCATACGAATGACGTGTGCAGTTTGGAGGAAGAGGTGCTGGTCGCACAGAGGCACCAGCACAGCATAAGAGGGAGCAGGGTGCAAAAGCGGAGCAGCCATCCCCTAACGCTCGTCGGCATGTATTATCTTTAGAATTCCCACAGTTATCCAAGTAACAGATGGAGCGATAAAAGGAACCATAACAGATTTAACAAGCCATTCGCAGTTTCACAGTCATGGATGGCAGTCCGGTGACTGGGACCCAGACACTGTCTGGACGGCGGTCGGATGACCAGGACCCAGTATGCCTGATGTTGAAGTTAGGAGTCACAGTGGGGAATGGATTAGCAGGGTCTGACAAGGGTAACCGCACGCCCCCTGGTGTTGAGCACCAGCGTTTGTGCGGCCACATACCAGGACCCTGATGCAGCTTCAGTAAAAAGAGTACTGGATACCAGAAGCCATCACTAGACTGATCCGCAACTTGGAACAGGATGTGACATTCAGTGTAGCGGCTGTGCGCGCTTTCAGCGTTCTCACCCTGCTGCTGCTCACCTGTCTGCGCTGCAGCGTAACTTCGGCCTTCCTGCTCACCGCCTCATATGCGACGTGCCCACAAGGTGGAACTCTACCTTGCACATGCTGGAGAGTCTGTGCGGGCAGCAGCAGCAGCAGGCGATAGTGGAGTTTCAGCTGCAGCACGCACGGGTCAGTCGCTCTGAGGAACAGCACCACTTCACCACCAATGAGTGGGCCTCCATGCGAGACCTGTGTGCCATGTTGCGCTGTTTCGAGTGCTCCACCAACATGGCCAGTGCCAATGACGCCGTTCTCAGCCTTACTATCCCGCTTCTATGTCTCCTTGAAAAAACGCTTCGGGCGATGATGGAAGAGGATGTGGCACAGGAGGGAGAGGAGGAGGAAGAGGGGTAATTTCCACGGTTATCAGGCCAGTCATTCACAAGTGGCTCGGAGGGTGGGTTCCTGCACCAGCATAGGCCAGGTACACAATTGTCCAGCATCTCCACACTGTCCCATGGAAGCATACAGCTGTCCATCTCCCAAACACTGGAGAGAAAGAGGAAGTACCCCCCTAGCCACCCACAATCCCTGGCCCTGAATGCCAGCATTTCAAAATGTGTGGCCTTTGAAATGCTGTTATTCCACCTGGTGGAGTCGGACAGTTTTAAAAACCTGATGCCGTTATTGGACTGCAAGAAATGCACCGCAGGCCGCAAATGTTTCTTTTTTTATATGTCCCAATATTTTTGGAGCTACCCCAATTAAAAATAAAAAACAAAAACAAAAAAACAAATAAAAAAGTATTGGCTACCTCCTCCTCCTCCACCGCCGCTTCCACCTACACCACCACGGTCACCGCCTCCTCAACCAATGGGTCACTTAGTATAAACTATGTACACAATAGCAGAGACTTGTGAAGGCCTTTTCTCCATGCATCAGGAGTTGAGCATTTCTCCATGCATCAGGACTGCAAGAAATGCACCGCAGGCCGCAAATGCTTCTTTTTTTTATATGTCCCAATATTTTGGGGGCCACCCCAATAAAAAAAACAAACAAACAAAAAAAAACAAATAAAAAAGTGTTGGCTACCTCCTCCTCCTCCACCGCCGCTTCCACCTACACCGCCATGGTCACCGCCTCCTCAACCTATGGGTCACGTAGTATAAACTATGTACACAATAGCAGGGGCTTGTGAAGGCCTTTTCTCCATGCATCAGGAGTTGAGCTCAATTTGAACAATGAAAGAAAATACCCTGCACTCCAACCCTCTCTCTAAATGGATAATTCTGGTGATCCTCCTGACAGCCATGCTTTAGATTTTGATTTATGTTCTTCCAAAGCTAAAATCAAAGATTCCATCTAGTGCTATTTTATGGCTCAGCTGTATTTTACATTGTTAGGTATCTTATGTTATTTTAAGTGATTTCCCTATCCACATTTGTTTGCAGGGCACTTGTCCTACCCCCATTTTACTTTATTTTGCAGCCCTCTAGCCCTTTCCAAGACTTTTTTAGAGGCATTTTTGTGCCCAAAAGTTCGAACCCTGACTTTTTTTTCGAAGTTCAGCCGAAAGTATCTTCCTGGTCTGCCCAATGTACTACAGACCAGAAGGGCTTATATATTTATAAAAATGCACACTTTAATGAACAAATTGTGTTTACAAATACAAAGTATATTAAAACATCAAGCACATTAAAATTCCTACGCATTTCATCATTCCTACACATTGTCCTCAATCAACGCACACTTGAGCAGCGCAACTTCTGTTAATTCACAATATTTTTGAGAAGCAATCTAGATTTAATACTTTCCACCATAATAGTAATAGAACAAAAACTGTTTATAGTCACACTAAAACTTAGAAAGATTATGATTGACACAGTGCCAACGCTAAGTAGAGAGAAAATCTGTGAAAACATAAATATATATATAGATATTTTTTAAAACAATAGGTGTGAAAAAAAAAGAGCTTAATAGTAATAGTTAGAAACAGCAGTTGTAACACTCAGTGGACACCCCAAAAGCTTGCGTTCATATGCTCAATACTACAAAAATACTAGTTTTACTCTCTTTTATTTTGCTCAAAAGAGCCTTTTGAGGGTATAGGCTCTAAACACAGGAGCATCCATGCCTTTAAGGCAGCAGCACTATATTCTTTGAGTAAATATATATCTATTTCTTTTTTCCGATGGTGGTTGTACATGCAAGATTGAAATACGAATATAGGTATAATAATATGACAAGGTGATACATTTTATACAAACCAATGAGGAGAGCATACCATGTAAACGTTGTGTATAACAGTTTATACACAACTTTCTACATTATTCCTATTTATTCCATATTTAATCAGTCATCTTTCTAGAGTGTTTATGGGTAATCATTTAGGCTTTGAGCCACCCTGAATAAGTCTGGTAACACACAGGTTAAAGTCAAGTCATTTTGGCCTATTCGATTTTGTTCATCTCAGTAACTGTTATGACACAGAGTTTTCTAAAGGTTTTCCTAGCACAAAACTGGGCTAGATGAGTGCAGTGATAGAGAAGCGAAGGAAGAAAAAGATAAGGTGAGATAGAAGGTGAACGTCCAATGTGGGGTGTGGAGGTGGGGGAGTTAAACGATGATGGCTTTAACAATCTCTATGGATCTATCAGGTATGTATAAGGGGGAGGAAGATGGGCTAGACCATGCCCTATTGTGCATCCTTAGGTGAGTCATCTGGGTGTGGATCTGGGTTCACGTGGTTTCTGCTTGGTACCTCATCCATTCTTGTCACCTGTCCCATGCAGCTATCTTTGTATTGGGCCTTTTGGAGCTCATATGAGCCATGTTTTCATATCGGCTATTTATACATACTTGTTGAACCACCTCTACTCTGCTGGGAGCTTGAGATGATTTCCATCCTCTTGCCATCAGTAGCCTACCCCTAACCCTACTCCAACCACTAACCCTTAACCCTACCACTAACCCTGCCCTAACCCTAACCCAAACCCGCTCCTGTTTTGCCACTTTTCAGAAATTCAAAGCACTTCAGCACTTCCAAAATTTGGCACTTCGGTTCGGCATTCTGAAATTCGGCACTTCGGACATTCTGAAGCATCCGAATGTCTGAATTTCCAAAATTCTGACAAATTTGCATTCGGAACAAAGCAAATTGCACATGTCTAGTCTCCTTCTGTGACCCTGACCTCGTCAAGTATGCGGACTATTTTCTGGTATGTTAAGTCCGGCCATTTTAAGGCCCGGTAAGACATTACCTTTAATCCTAGGTGTGATACAATTTTGCGTGCTGGATAAACTAGTATCCTGACATCCTGTGCCTGCTTCTTCCCACAACAAGTCAGGAGAGCGCTGTTCGGTAGGATTGTTTGCACGAACAAGACGAACAATCGCTACCTGGGAGCCAGGGGAACTGTTCATCTTTTTGTTTGGTTTGGAACTCCCAAAAATGACCGACTGCTACCACTATTTCTCTGTGTGACCAAGTGCCCTTTAGCACTTGGTCCTGGAGAGGCCTGCTGGCCAGCCTCCTGCCCTGCGACTATGGCCCTGGGAGATTGTACCCTTTTAAACCAACATTTGGGCTTATGGACTTTTATAGGAGTGTGTGGCCCTTTAAGAACCGTCTGTGGGCATATTGTGACTTTGGTGAACAACGCTCCTTTAAGACTATGGCCCCTGGAAGATATTGCCTGTTAAAGACTATTTTGGCAGATTGGATTTTAAAAGACTCTTGCTGCCCCTTTAAATTGTATTGGATCAGTTCTGCAGCTTTAAATTGGCACTTCAGATGCAGCCGAAGTGCCGAAGTAGTCGAAGTGGCCGCCATTCGACAAAGCCATCTTTGTTCATTCGAACGAGGTCAGCGGTATGTGTAGCCAAATCCATGGAACTGAAATCGGCTACACAGTTCGATGAACAGTGCTGACCCTTACCTTCTCCTGCACTGAGTTTTCATCCATAGAGACTAAGTCCCATTCGAAGATTCGAACGGGACTTAGTCATTTTTTCAGTGTGAAATTGACCAACCGCACAGCCCAAATCTATGGAACTGTTTTGGGCAGGGAAATGTGCCTGTGGTCTGTCACAAAGGACTTCTGACTAACTTTTGAACTAATGGAAGGATTTGCATGAGTTTTGAGTATGTTCATATTTCAAGTATTCTGATTAATAATATGTGATTTATGAAGATCGGATGTGTGGTTTTAAAGTTTGGTGCCAAGTAAAACAGATCTTCTTGACCCGCAACACGTAGTCTTGTCTCATGATTGGAGGGGACAGCTATACTCACACCGGGGATTGCTGTGCTCTGCATACACCCTTGAGCTTTAATCACTTTTAAGAGCTTGTTCCTGATAGGCTCTCCTGGAGGAGAGGTCTATCCCACACGGTCCTGGAGGACAAAAGCTGATCCAGGGTGGAAGTAAGACGGCGAGACTCCAGTTAAGCTACGGCAGATGTGGAGTCTGCGGTGGTTGTGGTGTCCGGTGCGGTGCTTGTGGGCCTCGGCGCAAGCTAGTAAGCGTCCATTAACGGAAGGTATCGTTACACTCTGGAACTAATTTAGGCAGACTCCATGTGTGCGGTTGGTCAAAACTTTACCCCGGTGGCGATTCGACTGTGTTAGTGGGATCTGAGCGCTATTTGGACAACTTTGGCACTCAGATCCAGGCTATCCAGGGATATAATATTTGTGGGGGTTCCTATTTGTGTTATGTATATTTTTAATATTTTATAGTTTGTAACTCAAAGTACACTTAATTATCTCTCCGACACAGAGACTCCATGGCTAGTTGTGGGAGTGTTTGGGGCGTGTTTTACTGTATCCTTGTTGGAGACCCCATGCTGTGTATATAAGTGGGCCATCTGGTAATAATAAAACAGTTCTTTTGTACCCTTCATCAAGTCTAGGCTGATGTTTGGGTAGCTCAGAGGTATAATCACTATTTCACTTGGAGATTTACAACTGATATACTCAGTCGGGGTATAGGGATCTGTTACAATATTTATTTGATATAGAAACAAATTGCGCTCGGCAGTGTGGTGGCTCAGGCGGCTCTGCCATTTTCAGGATCGCCTTAATTTCCATTGCCAGGGACGCAGCAAGAATCTCTGAAGTGGCTGGTTTTGCTTCTCTCAGACATTGCGTTGTTGCTGATGGTGCTCACTGTTGTTCCTATATTTTAAAAGGGTTCAAAATCCTTGCCTGGAAATTATAGACCTGTGAGCTTAACTTCTGTAACTGGGAAAATGTTTGAAGGGCTATTAAGGGATAATATTCAGGAATTCATTGGGAAGAACTTTGTTATTAGCAATAATCAGCATGGTTTTATGAAACATAGGTCATGTCAAACTAACCTAATTGCATTCTATGAAGAAGTAAGTAGAAGTATAGATCAGGGTGTTGCAGTGGATGTGATCTACTTGGATTTTGCCAAGGCATTTGATACGGTTCCTCACAATAGGTTAGTCTTCAAACTAAAAGAAATTGGTCTAGATGAATATTCTTGTTCTTGGGTAGAACATTGGCTTAAGGATAGAGTACAATAAGTTGTAATTAATGGTAAATTTTCAGGCTGGACAAAAGTGGTAAGTGGTGTCCCTCAGGGTTCTGTTTTGGGACCACTTCTATTTAACATATTTATAAATGATCTTGAAATAGGCATTGAAAGCCATGTATCAGTGTTTGCAGATGACACAAAACTTTGTAAAGTAATAAAATGTGAGCAGGATATTGCTTTGCTGCAGAGAGATTTGAATAGATTGGGGGACTGGGCACTAAAATGGCAGATGAAATTTAATATAGAGAAATGCAAAGTTATGCACTTCGGGGTTAAGAATGCACAAGCAACTTACACACTAAATGGTAGTGAATTAGGGATAACCACACACGAGAAGGATTTGGGAATTGTTATAGACGACAAATTAGGCAGCAATATGCAATGTCAATCTGCAGTTGCTAAGGCCAGTAAGATTTTGTCATGTATAAATAGGGGCATAAATTCTCGGGATGAAAATATAATTTTGCCTCTTTATAAATCGCTGGTAAGACCACACTTTGAATATGCTGTGCAATTTTGGGCGCCTGTTCTAAAGAAGGATATCATGGCACTGGAGAGGGTCCAGAGACGAGCTACAAAATTGATAAAAGGAATGGAGCATTTTAGTTATGAAGAAAGGTTAAAAAAATTAAATCTGTTTAGTTTGGAAAAACGGCGCCTGAGAGGGGATATGATAACTTTATACAAATATATTCGGGGCCAGTACAAACCTTTATCTGGAAATCTATTCATAAACAGGGCTATACATAGGACACAAGGTCACACATTTAGGCTGGAAGAAAGGAGATTTCATCTAAGGCAAAGAAAAGGTTTTTTTACAGTAAGAACAATAAGGATATGGAATTCTCTGCCTGAAGAGGTGGTTTTGTCAGAGTCCATACAGATGTTTAAACTGAAATTGGATAAATACTTACAAAAACATAACATACAGGGATATAATTTCTAATTAGTGGGGTAATAGCTGTTTGATCCAAGGAGACATCTGACTGCTATTTTGGGGTCAAGAAGGAATTTTTTCTTAGTTTGTGGCAAAATTGGAAGCGCTTCAGACCAGGTTTTTTGCCTTCTTTTGGATCAACAGCAACAACATATGTGAGGAAGGCTGAACTTGATGGACGCAAGTCTCTTTTCAGCTATGTAACTATGTAAATTAAAAATAAGTAAAATACTTTTAATAGCAGACAATGCCTTCCTCCAAGACACATTTTGCCAATGCAGGCTTTTTCAATTGGTAAGAGGTGTCTTCCGGATTCTTGTATTTAACATGGAGACGTCCCCACCTCCTTCATCAATTATTCAATAATTCCTCCGATGTACAGGTGTGTGCGCATATTTTAACAAATAAAAATATGCTTAGTTTAGAAAAACAGGATTTGATAACGTAATACAAATATATTAGGACCGATACAAACCATTGTCTAGATATCTATTCATAAACGGATAGATACATAGCAAATGAGCGCACAGATTTAGCCTGGAAGAAAGGAGATTTTGTCTAAAGGAAAGGATTTTTTACAGTAAGAAGAATAAGGATATGGAGTTCTCTGTCTGAAAAGGTGGTTTTATCAGAGTCAGTACAGATGTTTAAACAGCAAGTGAATGAATTCTTGCAATTACATAATATTTAGGGATATAATTTTGTTTTATTATATAATTCTTTGTTTTTGTTGTGCAAGAAAAATACAGGCAACTTCGCACTGCCATGACAGCAAGGGCAGGTACGTTAGGTAACATAATTAAACAATTGTATGGCATTGTGGTATTTCAGCACAGTTTTATAATATAAGATAATATGGTTGTAGTCAAGCTAATTTCTGTGTCTAAACAGTATGTACAGCAAAGCAAGTATTCAATCAGTACGTCTGAGACACGGAGAATATAGCAAAAGAACACCCAGATAATTATTCATTTCCATCTTCGCAGGCCCAACCTCTCGGACTAATGGTTGTCAACTATTAAATGGTATAATTTGTGAGGAAATAAACACCTCCATCAGTGACTGTTAAAATGAAAATAATATGGAATCATGCAGTGTAAAAGACATTAAGAGATGCTTATCGCTAGCCGGCAGGAGTCCCAGTCCAGGTCCAACCAATGCCACTCTGAAGCACAACACAATGTCAATTTGGCAGAGCAGACCTAGCATAGTAGTGGGGTGTGAGGTTGAGCCAGTCAGTGGTTGTGAGGGCTTTACCTATGAACCAGGTACTCAAAACATGAGGGTAAGTCTGGAGCTGAACTGCTCGTAAATTGCGCTCGGCGGTGTGGTGGCTCAGGCGGCTCTGTCATTTTCGGGATCGCCTTAATTTCCATTGCCGGGACGCAGCAAGAATCTCTGAAGTGGCTGGTTTTGTTTCTCTCAGACATTGCGTTGTTGCTGATGGTGCTCACTGGCACTGTGTTTCAGCCTCCTCCAGAAATCAGAGATATTATTGAGCTTGGCTGCAAAATCAAGTTCAATGCTGGGATTGTTTGGTAAGTGATAACCTGTTGTACAGTCCCGCCTTCCCATCATGACATGTCTCTCTTGTGGTTGTTTGCAGGTGAGTGACAGTGTTGAGATTGCAGCAGGCCCTTCTGCCTCTCTGTCAGGTGAGGTTGGAATGCCAAAAATATATCGTCCAGTTTTTTGGATTGTAGATTGTGACTACATTAGAAGGCCTAAAGGTCTCCTCCGCCATATTGGGTGCAGGGAATCTCTGCATGGGCATAAGTCGTAGGTAATGTAGGTATTCTGGTAGGACTGGGATACCTGCTTATCTTGATAAGTTCTGCACTATAGGACAATTTCTTTCTCTGGCTCTGCTTCTTCTCCCCAACTCCACTCTGTTGGTGTCCCGCAAGATTCGGTCCTTGGTCCCCTCCTGTTCTCCATCTATATCGCCTCCCTTGGTAAACTCATTAGCTCCTTTGGCTTCCCATATAAATTCTATGCAGATGACACGCAAATCTACCTGTCCTCTCCTGATCTCTCCCCGTCCCTCTTCACTAGTGTCTCTGACTGCCTCTCTGCTGTTTCTAATTGGATGGCTGCCCACTTCCTTAAACTAAACTTGACCAAAACTGAAATTCTGGTCTTTCCTCCCTCAAGTGTTGTTACAGACAAGTCAACGGTGCTACCATCAGCTCCACCACGCAGGCTCACTGCCTAGGTGTTCTCTTTGACTCCGACCTCTCCTTCAAGCCTCATGTTCAGTTTATCGCCAAATCCTGTCATTTCAATCTCAAAAATATTGCGCGCATCCGCCCCTACTTAACGCCAGATGCGACTAAGGTGTTGGTCCATTCCACTGTCCTTTCTCGCTTTGACTACTGTAATCCACTTCTCAGTGGTCTTACGTGCTCCCAACTGGTGCCGATACAGTCCATAATGAATGCGGCGGCGAGGCTCATCTTCCTGTCCGACCGCACCTCCCATGCCTCACCCTTCTGTCAGTCCCTACATTGGCGTCCTATAAAATATAGAGCTCAATTAAAAATTCTGGTTCTTGCTTTCAAATCACTACATAATGCTGCTCCCACCTATTTATCCTCCGTTATACACAAGTATGTCCCGTCTAGGCCCTTACAATCTGCTGAAGACTTATGTCTATCTTCTGTCTGCACTCCCACATCTGATGCGCGCCTTCAAGATTTCTCGAGGGCTGCACCGTTCCTGTGGAACTCGCTTCCCTCCTCCGTTAGATGCTCACCCAGTCTCCACTCCTTTAAAAAATCGTTAAAAACCCAAAAGCGTATCAATTAAACTGTTAATAGCTCCTGACTGATTCCTCTTCTGCAACTGTCACTAGTCTAATACTATCCTTACCTTTTGTGTCATTTTACCCCACTCCCTCTAGCATGTAAGCTCATTGAGCAGGGCCCTCAACCCCTCTGTTCCTGTGTGTCCAACTTGTCTGGTTACAACTACATGTCTGATCGTCCAACCATTGTAAAGCGCTGCAGAATTTGATGGCGCTATATAAATATCATAATAATAATAAAACACATTGAGCGGTCACAGGATGGTGATGTGTGATGTTAATAGGACAGCTCCTGGACTTGTCATCTAGTCAAAGTTCTATCATCCTGGATACAGCACTGGTGGACAGTATGTATAACTAGCCAGACAGGAAAGTTAAATCGACTTTGCACCATTTTTTAACTGCTATGATTATGAGCTTACAGATGAGTCTCATATTTTGTTATGTGTTACTTTGTTACACTAGCTCATGGGTAGTCAACCTGGTCCCTACTGCCCACTAGTGGACAGTTTGGGATTTCAGGTGGGAGGTTGTGGGTTCTGCAGAAAATGTTCGCCATGTTCGTCATGCAGAGACAGCCTTGCTGGTGAGGAAAGATCTCCCTTTCTCGGTCTGGTGAGGAAATCAAAGATCTCCTTCACTGGGCCGCTGGCACTTAGTTCCAGCAGAGGGAGGAAAGGGCCTGGGAAGCTCTGTGATCTTCCAGTGAGCAGGTTGGACGGAGCGCTGCCGCACGTTACCATGTCAATGCTCCAATTCAGTGCTGTGCTCATAGGAGGACAGGAGAGTCAGCCTGCAGCCGAAGGAGCTGCAAACTAATGTAAACATGCCACCACTGAACCACCAGGGCTTGCAGCGTTATGTCTCCCGCCCCCCTCTGGTAAAAGCTAAGAAAAAGGGAGAGGGAGGGAGGGAGAGGGAGAGATAGATTTTCACATCTCACCCACCTACATACAGCATAGACCCTATGCACACTACACCCCTCACACACACTGCCCCCTCACACACACACACAAACACACTGCCTTCTCACACACACACAGACTGCCCCCTCACACACACTGCACCCCTCACATACACACTGCCTCCCCTCACACACACTGCCCTCCCTCACACACACTGCCCCCTCACATACACTGCACCTCCACACACACTGCCCCCTCACACACACACGGCCACCCTCACACACACACGGCCACCCTCACACAACTACAGCAACATTCAAACTCACACAACACCTCTCACACAAACACACAATGCACCACTCACACATACACACTGCACCACTCACACACACACACACACTGCACCACTCACACACACACACTGCACCACTCACACACAAACTGCACCTCTCTCACACACACTGCACCTGTCACACACACACACACTGCACCTCACAGACACACATAGAAAAAACAATAGAATAGAAAAGAGAAAAAATTAAAATAAAATAGATAAATTTAAGTACATATGTTTTTTGTTTTCTTTTAAAACCCCTCCTTTCTAAAAAAAATTAAATTGGCACTTACGCTATAAAATTAGTTACTGTGGCACTGGTGGGCTGTAAGGAAATTTTACCATCAACAAAGATTCAAAAGTGGGTGGTAGGTATTAAAAGGTTGAATACCCCTGCACTAGCTGGATACTAGCTGGATTTAGTGACAGAGCACACGGTCAGATACAAAATTCCCTTCCCTTACATACCATAGGAGGACTGCTGCTTTTTTTATACATCTCTGAGCACTTTCACTGAACAGTGTGTTTGGATAAACTTTTATTTTATCTGCTAATAGAAAACTTGATCTTACATTTTATGTTTTATTGGTGTTTTTATGTTGTATGCTTAAATGCATACTATTTATTTTAGCACTGACAGTGTTTTTTTCCCCCAATTGAGATTTTTATTGAATTTATGTACATAAAAGAGGTGGGATACAGAAGAAAAAGAAAGGGGGCAGCAGCATCACTTGACAATTCATTTTACACAACTGATTTTTAATACCATGTTGTTTCACAAGGTTGTCTTCACCAGGAACTAGACAAAAAGCCAACTATACTCACTTGTGTTTATTTACACACACACACATCTATCCTCTCTTATAAGCATCCTCACTGATACGCTTACTCATACACACATAGTGCTCTATATTTTCACAATGTTCAAGGTGAAATGGTGGAGGTGTGACGAAGGACGGGTAAGGGTGATCATTTGAACCCCATATTCTTTAGCATAACCTTTTGCTTCCCCACCATGCCATATAGTGGTTGCACTATCGCTTGGTAATCGATAGTTAGTGATCTCACATGATTGAATGGACGGTTAGTGTGAACTTAAATTAATACAATTTACATTGTGGTGGGTACTATGCATTGGGACATAGCTCAGTACAGGAGCCTTTCTCAGAGGATCAGATTTAGTATTCCCATTAGGATGGACACTGCATGTTCAACCCCAGACCCCATTTCCCAACCAGACAGGCCCATAATTATGTTGTATAAGAAGTTGATACATACTCCCTAGTTAGATGTACTCATTTGTAGGTTTAACAGTAATACAATAGGAAGAAGAAAATCAGCACTAAATTGCCACACAAGAAAATAATAATGATAATAAGGCTGCACTCCTCAAAGGGGAGTCCCCTATAATCCCCTGGTGATAAGAAGAAATACAAAAACAGAACAGTAAAATAAGGTTGCGCCTAAAATATATAATAAAACATATAAAATATATAAACTTTTATATAAAATATTAATATAAAATAAGTAATTGGCAGTAGTCCAAAACACTTATCATAAGTCCATAATGGTAGGTGCTACGTATGGAAACAGGGATTCTTGAGATGTAAAATGAAAGTGAGTCTTCACGATTATGTGCTTGGGATCCAGTAGAGCATATGTAGAAAAAAGACAGAAACAGGACTCCAATGGCATAGTATATGGATGAATAAAATAATATAATAAAATAAAAATAGTCTTACTCATACTTTTCAGAGCTAAAACCTAGCTCTGATATTGCGCACGTGAAGTGGAATAATCCCCACTCAAGGATATGCGGAGTGATATTTGATTGACGAATATCTGGCTCAAATTCGGCGTCCGAATTAGTGTTATTCGACCCAGAAAAAAAGAATAAAATATAGTGCTCTCTGTATAGTAATTAAAAGTTGTAAAAGAGTGTAAAATATACTACTCACATTATTTAGAGCAGGCTTGTACTGCTCGATGTAAGCGCTTGGGTGGTATAATCCCCACCTATGGATTCTTTAGGCTTCTTGTAAAATATGCAGTATGTGTATAGTCAGGTGAAAAAAGAAAAAAAATGGCAATAAAGTATTTTATTCCAAAATAATTTCTTTATTATAAAGTAGTAAAAATAATAGTAGTACAGTAGCAAATTATTTGCAATACATGGTTAGTTAGTTCGCCCCCGATCGCCACGTGTCCACCAAAGACCAAGCCTCATTGACCACCTTTAAAGTGAAGCCCAGCTAATAAATTCGTTGTCTGTCTATATCCGTTATCAATGCAGGCAGCATCGGAGGTGCGGGGTACTTCCAGGCTCTCCTTATTAGTCTCTGAGCCGTAAGAATAATCTGAGTAATCATCTTTTGCGTGGAGTTAGTGATATGCGTAGGTAGATCTAAAATAGGTTTGTGATGGCTTAACTTAAAGGAACTCTATAGGGTCAGGAACACAAACATGTATTCCTGACACTATATAGTTAAACCCACCATTAAGGTGGCTTGCTCCCCCTTAATAGAAATTAAAACTCACCTTATTTCCAGCGCCATGTGGGTCCACTGGATCTTGCCCCGTCCCCTTGGTGACATCAGAATTGCAGATTGGCTAAAATCGGCAAGGGGAAGGGGCCAAACACTTTTTGGCCAATCAGCATCTCCTCATAGAGATGCATTGAAGTGTTCCCATGCAGAGCGACTTGCTGAACAGCAGTGCTGTGGAGAGGCCACTTGGAGGTGTCCCTTGGTGCAATTTCTCTGAAAAGGCAGTGTTTGCATGAAAGTGCCGGCATATAATGATTATACTCAACAACTACATTTAAGGAGCACTATATTCAACATATATAAGCAATAAAGACAGGTCCTCAGCCTTCTTTCTTGCTTTTATATGAACTTCCCATTAAAGAAAAAAAAAATCTGAGTCGTTTTTATGATATAAACTTACCTCCGTTCCAGCGCTGAGCTCCTCGGCAGGCCGCGTCCCCTTTTTAGTCAAAATGACGATGCAGCAGGGCTCAATCAGACGCTTCTCTTAGAGAAGAGTCTTAGTGACCAGGTGCGCATGCGCGGCTTTTTATAGAGCGGCATTGAATCCCTATGAATCAACACTGAGCACTCTACCGCGCATGTGCGCAGTATACGCGTTTGCAAGCTGAGCTGTCTATGCCCGCCCCCCTCCTACGTCAACCCTCCTAAGCAAAAGTTTGTATGTTTCTATAGAAAAACTATATATAGAGATAAATCTCTCTATATAGTGTTTGTATAAAAACACACAAATTTAAAATAAATATTGTTAAACATACACACACTCCCTCTCTCACACTCCCTGTCTCTCACTCTCAATTTTTTAAATAAGTGTACTTACTGTTTGAAGTCAGGAGATCTCTGCAACTGGAGGTGTTCCTAGGTTCTAATGTAAACACTGTATTTTCTTTGAAAATTCAGTGTTTACATGAGAAAGGCTGCAGGGAGCTATAGTTCTCACCTGAACAACTTCAGCTTAATGAAGTTGTTCAGGTGACTATAGTGTCCCTTTAAGGGATTTTGTTACGCCTGAGTTATGAGCAATGCCACCACATGTGGATCATTGTGCCTACATCTCTGTTGCATCTCCAACATACTGATGAAGTATGTGGAAACATGTTATTCAATTTAACTGACACCAAGTACTATCTATAAAGAGCTTTGTGGTGTTGCTACGTGGTGAGATGTGAACTTTATTAGGCCAGCTGGGGCATTAATCATATGTTCCCACTTAGTATGAGGAATGGAGCAATGAAATGTGGTTTCCCATGGTTTAGTGTAAATGGATTTACACACATTTACAGCTAATTACTAAGGGCACATTTCCAATGTTTTTCGGTTTTGCTGACAAACCACCAACAGTTAAAATGTGTTAAATTAGTGACTAGGGCCTGTTTCCATACTAGAAAATCTTGCCAATTGTGTTTAATAATACCCAATAACAAAGGTTTAAAATGAGAGCTGACACTTCTGTTGAATTGACACTGTACATCACTGTCCTGATTGCCCTGGACAGCCTGGACCAGGCCCGGACTGGCCATCGGGCACACCGGGCAAATGCCCGGTGGGCCGCGGTGGCCATGGGCCGAGGCCGGCAGGGGAGGTCCCAGGATCTCCCCTGCCGGTCTATGCAGGGCCGGCACTCTCCCAGCGCCGGCCCCGCTTTGTGCCACGACGGGCCGGTGGGGAGATCAAGGATCTCCCTGACCGGCCCACATGCGGCCGCCGGCGGGGAGGGAGGGAGACAGCCAGCCAGGCTGGAGAGAGGACTCGGCGGAGCTCTAACTTGCACCTCCGCCGGGTTCCTCTCGCGAGATCTGGCGCGTTGCCATGGCAACGACCGGATCTCGCGAGAGTGAACTCTAGCCTCACAGGCTAGAGTTCACTCACCCACGAGGACCACCAGGGAACACCGCCACCCCGCCTGCCATTCCCAGCGTGCCGGTCCCCCCCCCTCCCAGGCTAAAGGTAAGAAGGGAGGGGGGGACATAATGTCTGTTTTTTTATTTTTTATTTACCCCCCCCTACACACACACAATAACATTTATACAGCACTCTCACACCCATCACACACAGCACTCTCACACCCATCACACTCACAGCACTCTCTCACACAGCACTTTCTCACAGAGCACTCTCACACACACAGCACTCTCTCACACAGCACTCTCACACCCATCACACACAGCACTCTCACAGAGCACACTCACAGCACTTTCACACACAGCACTTTCACACACAGCACTCTCTCACAGAGCACTCACACACACACAGCACTCTCTCACACAGCACTCTCACACCCATCACACACAGCACTCTCACAGAGCACTCTCACACACTCACAGCACTCTCTCACACAGCACTCTCACACCCATCACACTCACACCCATCACACTCACAGCACTTTCACACACACAGCACTCTCTCACAGAGCACTCTCACACACACACAGCACTCTCTCACACAGCACTCTCACACCCATCACACACAGCACTCTCACAGAGCACTCTCACACACACAGCATTCTCTCACACAGCACTCTCACACCCATCACACTCACAGCACTCTCACAGAGCACTCTCACACACACACAGCACTCTCTCACACAGCACTCTCACACCCATCTCACACAGGGCACTCTCACACGGCACTCTCACACCCATCACTCACACCGCACCCTCACACACACACATACTGCATCCCTCACATACACACAGAACCCCCCCAACACACTGCACCACACACATACACAATACTTCCAAATATATATATATATATGTGTGTGTGTGTGTGTGTGTGTGTGTATATATATATACACACACACACACACACACACACACACACAACACTCTTAAAGGACCACTCTAGCCACCCAGAACACTTCAGCTTAATGAAGTGGTCTTGGTGCTAGGTCCTTCTAGGGTTAACCCATTGTTTTATAAACATAGCAGTTTCAGAGAAACTGCTATGTTTATCAATGGGTTAAGCCTTCCCCCAAAGCCTCTAGCAGCTGTCTCATTGACCGCCGCTAGAGGCGCTTGCGTGCTTTGCACGCAAGCGTCCATAGGAAAGCATTATAAATGCTTTCCTATGCGACCGGCTGAATGCGAGCGCAGCTCTTGCTGCGCGTGCGCATTCAGCCGACGGGGCGGATCGGAGGAGGAGAGCTCCCCGCCCGGCGCTGGAAAAAGGTAAGTTTTAACCCCTTTCCAGAGCCGGGCGGGAGGGGGTCCCTGAGCCACATATGCATCACATTACACCACAAACACAACACGACTAAAACCGACCTTATTACACAATACCACACCACGACCAGCTCACTCTACACACACGCAATACCACAAGCAGGCTCCAAACACATGCACAATACTCTTTCCTGGCCTTTTGTCTCCTGGTATCCATTTATAGAGACACCAGAGACAAGTTGCAAGGAAACACAGTGCAAGCATGTTATTAAATTTGCTTGCACTGTGCAGAACAAATACAGGACTTTTTTCTCATGCTAGAGCTCTTCAGCAGAGCTCTGCGCATGGTCTGCCCTGGAAGAGCATTGAACCAACATGCTCACTTTGAGAGGAGGCGTGTTTGTCATTGGTGATGACAAAACACACCTCCTATGCCCCGCCCCCTTTTTAGTGGGCCGCTGTGTTAAAAAAATGCCCGGGCCGAATTTTTCTCCCAGTCCGGCCCTGGCCTGAACATAGCATTGGGGACTGCTTCAAATGATACCACACACTGGTCCATTTTTAAAAAATTTTTTCACGTTTGCCATTTAGCTTTTTTTTGGTTACGTTTACCCTATGTATGGGGGGCATGGGTGTACTCAGGAGGCCTTGTAGAAAACAACCTGGAGTGTGTTCTTGCAATAACCAACAGGCTTTCCTAAATCACAGTCAAAAAGCAATGTGTGCGTAAAAATGAAAATTGAAAAATTATCACCACACACATTGTGAAATTTGTTTGAGCTAAAACACTTGCATCAAAGGCATTGAAGCACTCCATATACACTACCTCGGGGTGTCTACGTTTCAAATATATACACTCTCATGGCAATAAATAAAACTGGGGTGCGTGATAAGCGCCAAGCTAAAGATAGGCCTCTCAGACGACATACTCTCAATTTCAACTCAAATTACAAGTCATACAATTGTAAGTGAACCTTCCAAAAATCCTGGAAAACCTATGCATGGGGGGCATGGTTGTACTCAGGAGGCCTTGCAGAAAACAACCTGTGAGTGTTTTCTTGCAATAATCAACAACAGGCTCCTCTAAATCAAATATAGATGTGTGTATAAAAATGAACATGGAAAAATTACCACCACACATTTTCTCCAATTTTTTTTTACTAAAACGATTGCATCAAAGGCATCAAAACACTACCGTGGTGTGTCAACTTTTCAAATATATGCACGCTCATGGCAAGAAAATAAATTGAGATATCTAAAAAGGCCCCCAAAAAGAAGATAGGCAAAGAAGATGTGTCAAATTTGAAAAACACATGTCCGATGTTTGGCATTGCACCCCCAAAACAACACAACAAACCTATGCATAGGTGGTATCACTGTACGCAGGAGATGTTGCTGAACACATATTGGGGTGTTCTTTGTCAGTAACACATAACAGGAACTGAGAATCCATGCCTAAAGGGTCAAGGTGAGAGAAAAATAACACAAAAAAATGACTACCCAAAAGTTTGACAGAGACTGACGGTAGAATCAGTGCATGGAAAGTGTTAAAATACCACCATTTACATGGGTGGTATCACTGTACTCAGGAGATGTTGCTGAACACATATTAAAGTTCTCTGTACATGTATTCTTAAATTTCTATGTGTGTCAAAAAACTCACCAATTATTATTATTATTTTTTTTAATTTGGCATAGATTGGTGGTAAAATGGTTGCATTAAAAGATTCAAAATACCTTTAATACCTTAGGTTTAATACCTTAGGTTGTCTTTTTTTAAAAAAAATATATATACATGTGAAGGGTTATTCAGGGATTCCTGACAGATATCAGTGTTACAATGTAACTTGTGTTAATTTTGAAAAAACAAATAGCAAAGTTGTACTTTTACTTATAGCCATTTAACTTTCCAAAATAAAGCTAAGAACATGTTAACATTGGGCATTTCTAAACTCAGGACAAAATTTAGAAATTATTTAGCATGGGTGTTTTTTGGCAGTTGTAGATGCATAACAGGCTTGTCTCCACTGACAAGTGGACCAGGTGTGTAGACATCCACTTCAAGGTGGAGAATGTAGAAATTTGGACAATATAATGAATGAAATATATATATAAAAACAAAATAAATATAACTAGAATAAAAGTCCAGCAAAACAGCAGTGTACTCATGCAGTGAGGCAGGCGGCTGTTCTAATCAGACGTGGCAAGGGAGCTATGTTCTCCCAGCTCTGCTCCCTCATGGGTTGTCTACTGATGCCGGGAGACAGAATATGACGTCATATTCCGGTTCCTGGCATCAGCAAACGGCATGCAAGGGAGCAGAGCTGGGAGAACATAGCTCCCTCACCTCGTCTGATAGGTATCCATCAGGAGGCTCCCCATGACAGGGGGAACACGGGGGTGGGGGGGGCATTTGGGGGCGGCATTTTTTGGTTAGTGCCTGCAGGGGGAACAGCGTTCCTGCTGTGAAAAAAGTGCAGGAACGCTGTTCCCACGCATTCCTGCAGGACTTGAGCCCTGTATATTGGTAACAAAACAGACTTAGTATGACATTCTATATATATCTATCTATCTATATATAAAATAAAAATAACCACAAATAAATAAATATATATATATATATATATATATATATATATATATATATATGTAAATTCTACGTGTATATTTAAGTATTTTTTTAATATAATTATGTGATTTAATTAATTAAAATTTGATTGACGTGCCTGACAACCCAGGCAGAAAGTGCAGAGATAGAAAAGATGTAATAGGTGCTCGCTACAATATTAAATACAAGATGTTTGTAGGCAGCGGTAACTAATACAAGGATTCCCAGCCTTGTGGAAAGAGAGTGTCAAAGAAAAAAAGAGAAGGAAACCTCGCCCCAAGTAATAATTGAAAAATTGTATACGTACACAAAAACTTTTTAAATTTGCTAGAGCTGACTAGGAGCTCTGCCGTAGTTCGCATGGACGGAACAATCCCTGTCTAAGGATATATGTGGAAGCGAGTGTCTCCAATATTCCAACTTCAATGTGATGCGCAATAGTATAAAAAACATAAAAGAAGGCTCCAATAGTGAAGTATGTACTGGTAAAAAAAGAAAATTGAAAATAAAATATAGTACTCACATTTACTAGAGCTGAAACTTGCTCTAGTATTTTCCGCTTGGGTGGTATGATCCCCACCTGAGGATATGGTGACCAGGAAGTAAGATGATAAATAAAAAATAAATAGGTATGTATAACTTTAAAATACACTATTTATTTAACAAAATAATAAAACAAAGTAAGGTGGCTATTAAAAATTCCAACTTCCAAAATTCCAAGTGACGCGGCATTACTCCATGGGCACACCCTAATCCCTGCGGCACGCCTATTGATTCAGACCAGCAGGGGAGACATCAGGATCAAGCGCTGGCTCTGCTCTAAGCCTTCATGGGCCGGTGGGCAGATCAAAGATCTACCTCCCCGGCCCACAGCACCGGGTTTCTCTCATGAAATCTGAGCGTTGCGCTCACACCTCACGAGAGTGGACTCTAAACCACCAGGGATGGAAGCAGCATGGTCCCCCTACATAAGGTAAGAAGGGAGGGGAGATATTTACTAATCTGCCCCCACCTACACCCCTACAATCCCTTCAGCAAGCACACACATACAGCACACACACACATACTACACCCTCACACACACAGCACCCTCACACACACACACACACACACACACACACACACAGCACCCTCACACACACACACAGTACACTAACAGCACCCTCACACACAACACCCTCACACACAGCACACTAACAGCACCCTCACAAACACACACACACAGCACCCTTACACACACACAGCACACAAACAGCACACTCACTCACAAAAACATGACACTCACACACAGCACACAAACAGCACCCTCACACACATCACACAAACAGCACCCTCATACACACAGCACGCTCACATAGCACACTAACAGGACCCTGACAAACACACACAAACACCCTCACACACACACAGCACACTACCAGGACCTTCACACACATCACACAAACAGCACCCTCACACACAGCACACTAACAGCACCCTCACAAACACACACACATAAACACCCTCACCCACATAGCACTCTACCAGCACCCTCCATAAGGTAAGAAGGGAGGGGGGGATATTTACTAATCTGCCCCTACCTACACCCCTACAATCCCTTCAGCAAGCACACAAATACAGCACACACACACATACATCACCCTCACACACACACACACACAGCACCCTCACACACACAGTACACTAACAGCACCCTCACACACAGCACACTAACAGCACCCTCACAAACACACACACACAGCACCCTTACACACACACAGCACACAAACAGCACACTCACTCACAAACACACGACACCCACACACAGCACACAAACAGCACCCTCAAACACATCACACAAACAGCACCCTCACACACACAGCACCCTCACACAGCACACTAACAGGACCCTGACAAACACACACACACACACACAAACACCCTCACACAAACACAGCACACTACCAGCACACACTAAATAATATACACACACACTAAATAATACAAACACACACAGCAGGCAGACCTCCCTCCTCCCTTACTTACTTACTTACTTGAAGGCTGGCAGCACAGAGACGAGCACATTACAGGTACTGGGCTGTAGTATAGTGTAGTTCCTCCTCCATGCACAGGACAGGGGCATGCGGCTCCTGGAATTTGCTCCCTCGCGGATCCTAATCTTCAGAAGGCATGGGATGTCCACTTCCTGCCAGCTCCTCACTCAAACCCTGCCCGTATGTGCTCATGTGGGTGTGCTCCAGACCAACAGTAAAGCTGCGGAGAGCGACCCCCTCTACCTAACTGAAGCTGGCAACATAGAAATCAGACAATATAAGAACTTGCAGGGGAAGCAAAATGCCGCCCCTGTCAAAGTGCCACTTGCAGCCATGGTCCTACTGGCCATGGTGTAACCCGATCTCCTGTTTAATTCATGCACAATCCAGCATTCCTTTGCAACCTGCATTCGTGTGCAAATACCTGTGCAATCTACATTGCTATGTAAATGCTTGTTCAATCTGTATTCCTGTGCAAATACCTGTGCAGCCTGGGCCAGAGGGAACTATAGTGTAAGGAATTTAGATTTGTATTAAAGTATTCAAGGACAGACTGTAAACACCAGAGCAATTACAGTGCTGTAATTGTTCTGATAAATATAGTGTCCTTTTAAGTATACCAAATCTACAATGCAGTGCCCTAACTTGTTATCCTTAAATAGGCAATCCTTCATAAGGGTACCAAATTAGGGGAGTCATTTATTAAACAGCACCCTACAGGGAATAACGGATGCCCGAATTGTAGATGCTTTAAAAACTCTTCAGCTGATTTTCACTTTGTTCCAAAATTTTTAATTACTGAATTTCGCCAAAGTGAATTTCAGAATTTCAGCATTCCAAATACATGTGCAAGTGACCTGTCATCATTTCCAATCTGTCCCAGAGTGCTTTGCACCTAGTTGACATAATAAATGAGGTGGTAGATGATCAAAGAGGCAGTGACGAATATCTTGGGGGACATACCCAGCTGGTCCGCAGAACTTGCGTTGTTACACATTTCCCCACAGCCAATCTCACTCTATAAATAAATTGATACTACGCAAACTTCTAAACGCGGCCAAAGCTAATATACCGGTACACTGGAAAAAGAACGATATGCCCACAAAAAACAAGTGGATCCGTAGGGTAGAGGACATAAAGGGAGCGGAGGCGCTATATGCCTCCCTGAACGGGAGGGGAACCAGACACGCAGAGATGTGGCTACCCTGGTTTGTATACATGGCTCGATACCTGCGGGGGGGTGGGGGTGAGGGGGATCTCCCGGTCCCGGACCTGGAGCGATGGGGGGGATGGGCCCTACGTAATGCGGAACATGCAGAGCACCCCCTCAATATACCTATCCACACAACTCTTCTTCTCTTCTTACCTTTCCTAACCACCTTAGAGACCTTGGATCCGGAGGACACGGGGATAGGGGAGACAGAGAGGCTGACACACAACCCGGATTACACAATGCTCCCTGAAGGGAAGGATAACATAATATAGCAATTAACCAGGGGCGACCCTCGGCCTTACTAAAACTAGGACCCACTTACCGCAATAACATGCAGAACACGAGAGAAGGGTCAAAAACTGGACATTCAAACTCATATGGAAACTTAATTAAGAACATATTCGGACCACACACTGACACTACATACACCTATATTAGATTAAATGAACATGACACTCCTAGCCTGTACATCCAGCAAAAGCTGAACAGAGGTCAGCAGCAAGGGGACCCCCACATAACACGGACTCCGCCACTCAGACAAACGATACTGCATGTGACTAAGCAGGAGATCACGACGATGGTGAGGGCTCCCCTTCTATATAGAAAAAGGGGAGACTCCCCAGTACTAACGCAAGTAGAAAGTAATATGGCAGAGTAGTCACAAAGGGCGATGGACAGATGACTCCTACCTGGCAGACAATTGTTTAACTGAATGCTGTAAAGAGTGTTACAATGTTGATATCGCTATACAACCCCAAAAAAATTCTATATGTTCATGTAAAATCATCTTACGCTGTTAAAACTCAATAAAAACTTGTTTTTTTTAAAAAAATAACAAAGGAGGTGGTCAGCCATAAAGCACTCAGAGTATCCAAGGGTATCCAATAATCTAGTTTACAAGTATGTTCTAGATTTGTTCTAAGAAAACTCTACTCCTGATTAGGCTTCCTCTCTACAAATATTTGTTCACCTGCAGTTTAAACATGTATGCGATAAAATAACATTTCACAAGAAAATACATGATGATCACAAAAATTATATTTGGGTTGCCATGCCCAGTTTACAGTCAAAAGTTCAATTGAGCTGCATTTCTTATAATGGTAATTTCAACCATATGCTGAGATCGAGCAATAAAATGCTTGAGGCAAAATAATTTTAATATATTTCAAACAGACATTTCTAAGTTATAAAAGGATTGCTTGATTAGGTGTAGTTTATAGTACAGATAGTTTGATTCTCTTACAGCAGCACTATAACAAAAATAAAAAAACAATGGGTTTAACTCTTTGAGAACCAGGGTTGTTCAACAAATTTCTCAAAGTGGAAAACCATCAACTTGCTATCATGTTGATCGATGAGATCTTGCAGCAGTCTTCATCAACATACATTTAAACAATCTAAGGATATGATCTGCTTCATTTTTCATTTTTTCTTCTAAAACAAATATTAGAGAATTAACTGAACTGGATTATACGACTGATATTGATCAAGCTAGGAGGAATCAGTAATAATGTGCCAAAAGTGAAATGCCTCAGTCGCTATCTATTTGAATGTGTTATCGATGCTGGTATACAGAAAGGCAGCGTTACCAATGCACAGTGCTTCCCAATAATGCTGATAGATAAATGCATTAGCAGTAACTAGTATTATAACACTTTGTTTCTATATATGCTGCTTTATTTTTTTATTAAAATGTACTTTTGAAAGAATGCTCCAAGTGCAATAACTTCCACAGCGCCCATTTTAAGTAGTTAAACCATTTGAGAATGGTTTGACATTTTACCACTCCTAACAAGGGAGAGCTGGAAGCAGCACAGAGTTTAGCTCAATGTGTGAGCGCGATAAGCTGATGCTCTCTGCCAATATGCTAGCACTGCACAGCAAGCTTGAATTCAGGAGCACTAATAAAAGCTCCTGCTTCCCATCGTTAGTAGTGGAGGCGGGGACCAGGTAAGAAGTCAAATAATTCTAAAATGGTTTGACTGCTTACAATGTGGATTGGCATTTGCACTCCTGGCACCAAAACCGCCATTGTGAGCTGCAGTGGTTATGGTGCTTTATGTGTTTCACATGTTCTCTTCCTTTTTGCTCTTTTTAAAGCCTTTTTGAAAATATCTACAGACTATATCTGTAGTGGATGTTGGTGGCTGTTTGTATGATTCAGGGAAACGCTCATATTTATATAGCTCTTTTTAAGACAAGCTGTGAATTTCTTTGGGAGTTATGTATGTGCTTATATGTATGTATCTTATCCAACATACTGCTTAGAAATAAGGACATACATTGTGTGGCCATATTATTTGATACATCAACTACCAATTGCAAATAGTAAAAAAGCTAAATATTTGGCTGCAATTCAATGTTTTAAGATATGGTCAAGAGGTTTAAAGGGTCACTTCAAGCACCATAACCACTTCCGTGTTTTGAAGTGGTTGTGGTTCTTGTAGACTGTATGTGCAGAGTTTGAGTATGAAATGCTATGCATACTATGGAATGTAATCTAATAGAGATATTTACTACAGTGAGATTTGCTGAGAGTTCAAGAAAAATCCAAAGTCAATTTCAAATTTAAGGTCAAAGTAACTGAGCTGCAACCATAGCTCACTTAAAGAATTTTCCAGTTCGCCTATTTTGAAATTAATTGTGAAATTCACTTTGAATTTACCGTGGATTCCCCACAATTCCCACTTTAATAAATTACCATGTAAAAGACTGTGACTATGGTATGGTTGGTCAGTATCTTAACATTGATCACTTCCTAGAACTTAAACTTGTTGAGGTCTCTAGAGTATATAAGGCATGCTGAAATAAGCAAACATCTACCAGCAGACGTGCATTAATTGTAGACATGTGCAATTCGTTTCGGTCCGAATGTGAATTCGGACAAATTTCGGGCAATTCGGACATTCGGGTACTTCCATGTGTCTAAATAGATGAATTGCCGAATTGCCGAATGGTTGAAGTCCTGAAATTCCAAAATTACCAAATTTACGAAGTGTCGAATTGCCGAAGTGCTGAAATTCCGAAGTGCTGAAGTGCCGAAGTTCCGAAGCTGCCAAAGTGCCGAAGCACAGTATTGCCTAAGAACTAATATACTTAACCAGTGAAAGAATGAAGAATGTTACACTGTATAGAATTTTAAATAAAAAGTATACAAACATAGCCAGGATTCAGCTGTAAGCATTTGCAACACTCAAGTAACGTACATTCATATAAAATGTAAGTTACTTAGCCAGTCAGTGTAATGACAGGAATGAATAAGTAGATAACTCCCTAATTCCCATGGTATTAGGGAGCTATCTACTAAAAGGCTGAAAGACCTAAATTGATCTTTCAGCCATTTTACTATCACTAAGTAAAAATTACTTAGTATTAGTAAATTATGCCCCTACTCACTATACTGCGAGTAGGGGCGTGTCTATTAAACATACTCGTTTTCCTGGCACTATAGTGCCCTGAGGGTGCCCCCACCCTCCGTGTCCCCCTCCCGCTGGGCTGGATGGCAAGGAAAGGGTTAAATCTTACCTGTTTTCCAGCGCCGGGCGGGGAGCTCTCCTCCTCCTCTCCACCGCCTCCCCTCCTCTTCGGCTGAATGCGCATGCGCGGCAGGAGCTGCGCGCGCATTCAGCCAGTCTCATAGGAAAGCATTCATAATGCTTTCCTATGGACGCTGGCGTCTTCTCACTGTGATTTTCACAGTGAGAAGCACGCAAATGCCTCTAGCTTAAACAAGGGGAGGGGACATCATAACAATTCATGTACAGCATGGTGTGTGCTTAATATTTACTACTTATACATTTATATGTAAGTTATATATATATATTTTTATTTTTTTGTGACAGTTATCTGGTAGGGTGCTTCCCTAACCGGTCCTATGCTGAAATGCTTTATGTGTGAAAAGTGACGAGTGTGTCCTCTTTTGGTTTTTTTTGCAAAAAGTGTCGATTTCAATAAAAATTGGCACTTTTATAAATTATACTGAATTATACCCCCTTGGCTTTCAAGCTGACAACAGGTAGTGTTATGATTGGGAAGCCACAGAAAGTCTAGATGGGATGAGAAGCAGAGGGCTTTCAAAAGCAGCAGACAAGAGAACTGCAGGTTTTGTAAACCGCTTTTAGATATAACCCCAATGAAAACATACATAATCAAAATGCATGCAATTTTTCATTTGAGGTATATCTACTAAACAGTAATTTTTATTTATTTGGTATTTTGGCAGTGGAGTGTCCCTATAACGTCGGCAAGCTAGACTTCAGCTGTTTGACTTGTTTGGCCATAGATAGTGTCATCTACTCACAAAATGACTCAAAAAAGACCTCATGGAGCTCAGCTCAAACCCAGAGATATACATGATAAAAACCCACGGAAAACACAGCGATTTTACCCGAGACAAAGATAACCCCCAAACAGAATGGGGAAGAAGAACAAGAGAAGTCAGGGCCGAGCTGTGAAAGCACAGCCTGATATCTTTTGAGATCCCACAGAGACCTAAAATGGTGCCTGAGGCCTGCTGTACACCCAAGACTTCTGAAGCCTCCCTAGAGGAAGAGGAATCGCTACATTCACCTCGATCAGATGCCAGATCCTCCACACCGGAAGACGAGGCACCCGCCACAAAGGGTGATATAAAGAGGCTCCTGGTAGAGCTAAGGCAGGTCTGGAGGGAAGACATTCAGAAAAACCAGACGGAGGTGGCGGAGGTACGCCAGATGGTCCAAGGCCTAGAAACACATGAGGCCTCCAGAGACGGAAAAAGCTGAGCCACTGACCATAACCTATACGAGCTCACCTCACAGGTACATCAATTGAGACGCACAGTGACCACCATGGAGGCAAGACACAGGCGTAAAAACCTGCGCCTCATGGGTGTCCCCGAAATGGTCTACAACGCACAGCTCCTGTCCTATGTCCACAAACTCATAACAGCCATGGGCATTACAGGTGGCTCTGACAGGCCACAGATCACTTCGGCATTCCGAGTGAGAAAATCTGCAGCGGCACCAAGCGGAGCACCCAGAGATATCATTATCATGACTCAGGGCATCTTTGTGAGAACCGCCATTATGAACCGATCTAGACAATTGGGGACGATACCTCACGAGGGGCACAGGGTGGTTGTGTACGCAGATGCGCCATTCTCCTCAATCACAAAAAAAAAAAACTGGCACCTATAGCCAAGAAACTTAGAGACATGCTAATATACGGTACCGCTGGGGTATGGAAGGGTCCCTCTCAACAGAAATCAGGGGAGAGAACCATACACTAACGTTGGAAGACGACCCAGGCAACTTTCTGCTACTCGCAGGACTGTCAACCATGCAGCAGCAGGAAGCCTCACCGCCTACCAAAACACCTGAGGAATCGGAGACCATTAACAAGCGGAGGCACGGCATGTCACCCGGAAACAAAGTCAAGAGACTTACACCGGCGCCCATAATCGCGGTACCTGGATCCTATAAGTAAAAGAGAGGGACACCTCAAGCCATGGTCATTGACCTGTCGGTGTAAAGAAGATAGCAAGAAGAAATTATGTTCCCCATGACTTTCCTATACATTCCCTGTTATGTTCTAGTAGTGAGACGATTACACATACTCTGTTCCTGATCTACACATAGCTACGTAACCTAGTGGAGGACGTGTTGGTTGACACCTAAACATATTATATGTTCAGCAAGGAAAGTTATAATATTATTTGCCACTCACAAGTACAGATCAGTTAACTACCGCAAGGTTTGTACCTAACATTTACTGTATTGCATTTATTACTTTATAGTTGCTTTGGCACACAGGCAAAAGTGGAACCAGCGAATGTGCGGTCTGTATAGCCCAATCCTCTAATTGCAAAGCATCTCACTAAGGCTATAACGTCAAAATTTGCCTAGCTTAGATAATAGTACATGCTTTAATCCCATAATATTTTCAGTGGTTGAGGGCAAGATGTGGTCTACTGACGACTGGCTTCTGATTTAAGGCACACTAGAAGGAACTCATATTTTTGCTTTTCTTGTGATGCTCTCGGTTCCAAATGGTTTTAGACCACATGAAACTAACAAGCAACATATACAGTACCAACTACGTCTCCAAGGTGCTGAAGCTTAGGTGCAGAAATTAGACCACAAGCCAGTTAAAGTGATGCAATGGCACAATTGTACTGCTGTTATTAATAACGAATTTGATCGTTTTGTTTAAACCCTTTTCAACATTAGGGGTATGTATATCTCTATGCAAATTGTCTTAAACACATTCAACAAAAGAAAAAAAGTAATGCTTTTATTGATGTAAAACTATAAAACTTCTAATAAAAAATAAATTGGAAAAAAAAAAATCACACAGATTTTTTTCTCAATATTTCTATCCAGAGAATTTGCACAGTTCAGCCAATCTCAGGGAGGAAATCTGCCATGTCATTTACAACCTTTTTTTTAATGAACAGGTTCCATGCCAAAGGTATTACGATTTTCCGATTCCAATTTTTCAAACTTTAATGAGCGTCCTCTTACTTGAGCTCCAGAACTATATCACCATTAAAGTCAAAGGTGAGGGGAAAATTTGTGTAAACTCAGAGATTCTCAATAAATAACAAATTTGCCAAACACTTTTTATCTTGTGTATTAAAGCAGGAGTGCCCAAACAGAAATCCTTAGATGTTGTAGAACTGCAACTCCCATGATGCTTTGAATGCCTTTAGAATGACAAAGCATCATGGACGCTATAGTTTTAAAACATCTAGGGATGTACCTTTTTGGCACCCCTGTATTAGAGCAAACAAGTGCTTCAACCTCAAAACTAAACTGAGAGTTTTGTTAGTAGCCATTGTATTTGAAAATGTCGGAAGAAAAATCTCCAGGCAGATGTTATAACATTATATGTGCCATTGGTATGTTCCATACAGAAAAAGTAGATTTCTTTGGCTTTCTTACAAATCATTAAGCACTATGGTGTAATGGGTTGGCAGGAAACACGTTCTGTCTGTTACTCTAACTGTTATTCGTTTTCCTAGCTACAAGCCAAATCAATAATTTGTATACTGCTTAAATATTATATATTAACCAAGTTCAATGTTTTTTGTTTGTTTGCTTGTTTTTCCCCATAATAAGTACTATTACTTAAAGTAAATACAAGTGTCAACCCTTTAAATTCTAAACAGCTTCCATTCCCATGGGTATTTAAAAAAAAAAAGAAAATGAAATAAAAGTTTTCAGCCATGAATAATACCAATGTAAATGAGATTCAGATAGCTGTTTTATTAAATGTACTAATATTTACAGTTTAATAGACTATATAAGATGCCAGGAATAATCAAAAAAAGTTATACTTGATTTGTTTCCCTCTTTATTGAATTAAGAGGAATCAGGGCATTCCTGACACCATAACCACTAATGCACACTTGGTGCTTTTTGTGTCGCTTTAAGAGGGGGTGTAAATTGGTACATTTATGTGTTATTACCTTTTAAATGGTTCTACCAAACACGGTGTTTTAAATGCAGAGGGTTGCTTGAGTGATTCAGAAATAAAGCAGCGTCTTACTTATGGGTTCTTTGTATTTGCTCTAAATCCTTTTTTTAAACAGCAAAAACAGCCTGCATATTTAGCATACAATACCAGAAAAATGCAGATTAAAACAAAAGGAGAAAAAATATTACACATAATTTTAAAATAATCCCTTCTCAAAAAGGAAGGAAAGCTAATCTAATTTCTCTATTGAGCCATAGCTCCATATCTTGTGAAAGAGGTTAATGTAAGACAATTCATCAGTGCTGATGTTTCTATTTTTGCGTGATTGCGTCCCCTGCATAGAACGTTAATGATGCAGTCACCAGTAGCGTGGAGTTAAACAAGCAATTTTCGAAAATAATTTGTGTTTAGCAACCAAATATCAAGGGGTTCAAGTTAACATATAAATAACTCTGGTAACCTATCCATGCTCACGAGCTGGATAGTGCAATGACAGAATTAGGAAATATATGCGCTTGTAAAAATAATGGCATTGACCATAAAAGTTTTCATTAGCATCTGTCTAGTATTAGAACCAACAACATGCAAAAACATTTGGTCAGTAACGAACATGTTAACTTGACTAAAAACTGATGTTAATAGCTGGCAAGAATTTTAGACATCTGTAAAAGTGTCAGATGTTGGAGATCTTTATTCTACTTTCAAACGTACAAACTCAACCAAATGCCAAAGAATGTGAAAATAACAACTTTAAACATAATTTGAAAATAATTTCCAATGCATATAGCCAGATAATAATCTGCAATTTTGTTACAATATGTTAGAGGATTTTTTAGTTTTACCAAAGAATACTTGAACACATGAAAAACAACGCAAGCACACAAACAAACATAAGTTAGACATTAAAAAGATTGTGCTTCACTTTTAACATTTCCTTATTCTTCACATAGTATAGCTTTGTTTCTCTCTGAACCTGGTTTGCCTCCAGTCCTCTAATAACCAAAACAAGTTACTCAACCTAATTCCAGTAGTGTGAACAACGTTCCAGCAAATGTGCCAGTTTATTTCCAAGAACCATTGTTGTGTTTGGCATGAACCTTACCATGCGTTGTGGATGTTAATGTGCTTCTTAGTATTTTAGTATGTATTGGAAAGATTATACAACCAAAAAGCATTGCTGCCTATTACAGTACGAGCTGAATTCAGGAAAATCTGTTAGTTTGGTTCTTTGTAGCCAAAACCTGTCAATCAATTTTCTTGGAAGAATTTAGAAAAAAAAAAACCTCTGAAGGTGTATCATCAATTTAATTACATTTGATGGTACATTTAATCTGCAGCTGGATCACACTAAGGAGTATAGTGGTATGCTACAATTGGCTGAGTTTCCCATCCAGCATCCACCAAACATATGTGCAAAATCAAACATGGGGAAAGGCAGAGAATCAGGATATGTTCCATGTGAACATCACTAAAAGAAACAAACAAAAAAAAAAATATGCATTTAACCTTTTGGCTGTACAAGTTTGATTTTCAGTTCATTTGTATTCTATATCAATTTACTGAATTTATTAACAATGAAGTAATGGATCAACAAAGAAAACATCGATGGAGCACTTGAATTAAAACTGTAACTTTCAGAGAACTACAATTTTGTACAATTTGAGAGGGGGAACTATTCAACGTAATATGCACCAGTGGGCGCTATGGAAAAGGTCTCCCTCTCAATTTTCAGTAAACCCTGAAAATAAAAGGTTTTACTTTCCTGGAATCGAGTTCTGCTTTTTCAGGCCTCCCCCTTCCTCCCCTCCCTCAACACCTTCCAGGCTCAAACATCACTGGGACAGCATTGATGTCCAATCACAGACTTCTCATAATGAAGTCTGTTATTGGAGCATTTTGGTGGCACAAAGCAAAGTCATGTGCTCAGGGCAGGCAAGGGGAGTATTGGAGGCAAAGGGAGTGTTTTTTTTTTTTTTTTATTAAAAAAGCAAATGAGCACAAGGGCAGGTGGGGGGGAGCGCAAAGTGGGGGAGGGGGAGTGGGAGAGGAGAGATAGATTTTCACATTTGTTGTGCGTGTGCAGTGTGCGCTGAGAATAGACAGAAGTTCTGGGCTGCCTAATTCAGTGTGCTGGGTGTGCAACTTAGCCCTGGCACATAATTGCCAATATTCAAGATGAAACACTGCACATCCAGGGTTCTACCACCATGACCACTTCAAAGCAGTGACGTGATCATGATGGTGAGTTGGAGTAACTCTTTATTTAAAGCTTTTTACTTTCCTAATTTACTCCGGCATACCATGCTCACTGCATGGCCACTCCTTCACTCAGAGATGCATTGGAGTATAGACACAGAAAAGGCAATGTTTACACTGCTAAGATTGAAGGGGCAATCTCTTTGTCCCAGAACTACATTAAGCAGTAGTGGTTTTCAATGTATTGTTTAGAGTGTTCCTTTAATGCAGAAATAGAAAGGTTATAACAACAATACAGATTATTTATTTATATGTTAATTATGAAACAATTGCGTTTTTATGAGTTTATGGTAACTTGCTACTTTATACAGTATAGCAAAATTAATGGAGAACACTTTTATGGGGTTATTCACTAAAATATCATCTGAAAATGATGAAATTCTGAGCACACACAAATTTACTAATGCCAAATTCAGTCGAAGTATTGCAACCTGAGCAAATCTGCAGCCCAGATGTATTTAGTGTCTAGACTAAAATCAATGCTTTTGCATCTGAATCCGATACAAACCATTCACAAAGATCAGAATTTAAACTGGGCAGGGACGAATTCTTCCAGCAGAATGCACATTCGCAAATTATTGTTTACTTGCTTTAATGCAAGTGAATGTGAATTCTAAGTAATATTTGTCTAATAGTAGTGCTAGCAGCTAGTGGACAACTGGTTAAATAACCCTTGGTGCTCAGTGGGTTAATATATGTTGGCTGGCTGATTCATTAACAAATTTATTCACAAAACTTTTAAGAAAATTAAAAAAACTTACATCAGTGAGGTATGCGTTTATCTAGCAATGAAACTCAAGACCAAATTCGGGCCAATCTATACATTGTTAAGTAGTGTAAACAGTGTAAAGATATTGCAGTCTAAATGAGCCCATATGAAGCCAGATGGTTTTGCCCTATTTGGTACAGAGCCTTTTTGACTTTCGTGAATAACCCTGATTGTAGCCACAGCACCTTACAAGCTAGAATGTAAATGATGCCCACTTATGTTCTCTTGATCTTGAATACAAAGTTGTGAAAAATCCTGAATATAAACCCTCAAAGTTACAGTACACATATCATTCTGACTGTGGGTTTTGTGCAGCACCCTATATAAGTCAAAGGTCTCCTTCGAGAGGTTATATGGGTGCAGTGCCACCTATTAGTTCTAAGATATGGAGAATAAATAACGGTTCAGACACTTCGGGATAACAAAAATAGCAGCTTTATTGGTGCAAAAACAGCAACGTTTCGACCCTACAAGGTCTGTAGGGTTGAAACGTTGCTGTTTTTGTACCAATAAAGCTGCTATTTTTTGTTATCCCAGAATGCCTGAAGTGTTATTTATTCTGCATATCTTGGAAGGGAGGCCTGGCCAGCCTTGGTTTCAGAGCACCTGGGTTACTTGGTGAGTGCGGTATCCAGTACGTCTCTACCTATTAGTTCTAGGCTTCCTTTCAGCAGTGTTTTGCATTGGTTGGATTTTATTTTAGTGTGTGTCAAGTCATTTTCATATTTGGAGCCTCATAGCCATTGCAGCCTAAAGACCTTGTTTCACCTAAAGAATAGTTTGCTCTCCCCTTCACAATTTGTCTGACTTTTGTTTTTTGAGTCAATGCAACAGTCTTCTGAAAACAGTTGGAATGGGAATTGATGACCTAGCACGAGAAATAGAAATAGGTTAAGATCCCACAGTGCCCTTGGCAGGTTACAAGTTCATCTTGCTTATGGTTAATCCTGCTGGGAACCAGTCCCTTAAATCCCTGGCTATATCTAAGACATCTTTTGGTCTAATGGTGCAACTGATCAAGAAAGAAGGTCCATCTTTAACCCCTCATGTCAGGGTCAATTGCTGGCAGCTATCCCAGATGTGTGTGCAGTACTGTGACGAGACCAATCTCGCCACATTGCATTGGAGAAGCCTGGTTACTCGCCTGCTGCCTTTGGACTATGGCCCCCTGTTAAAAGACATCTTTTTTACCTGCAGAAAAGCTTCATTCGTGCTTTTCTGCCTGGGGTTCGGTAGATTTGTTTGAATGTGTTATACCCCAGATAGGAATCCCATGGAGCCCATTCGTATGAAACTGACTGTAAAGACTTTGGCTCCATGGCGATTAAACTGTATTCGTGTGGTCTGAGCGCCATTCACTTAATAATGTGCGCTCAGACCTGAGCTATCTGGGGATATGTGAAATGTCTGTGTTTTATGTATAAAAGGTGACTTTATGTATTTTAAAGTGTTTTGTGTCTTTTGCAACCATGTGCTTAATGGAGTCTTGTGTCTGTCCTGGGAGATAATTGAATTACTTATCTCCAGGATAGAAGACTCTGAAACTGGTTTGGGCCAGAAAGCCATGCTTCATTTAGTCACAAAGGACTTTTTACTAACTTTTGAACCCCTTGTCTGATTTGTGCCATTTTTGAATATGTTGTTCCCCTGAATGGATTGATTGTGCATATGTAATTTTATGTGAATGTGATGTATGGTTTTAGAGTTATGAAAGTGGGGTAGAAAGTATGTTTTAACTGTATGTATAATTGAGTTTCCTCTCAGGATAAGGGGAGGGAATATGTGGGATGTAACTGTGATATGATTGGTTGTTTTATCCCTCCCTGTGGGTGGTCCTGTATTTGAAACACTGTAATAAAACCAGGCTGGGTGTGCCAGCACCTCAGACCACTGCTTGACCCTCAACACGGAGCCTTGTCTCGTTCTTGGGGGGGATTCACTGTATGCTGTTAGAGACCGATTGCCAGGAGTGTAAGCTGATTGTCTGCTTTTCCTGTTCCTCTGCTAGCAGCTATTTGGGAGGTTCCAGTTCGGGAGTTGGAGTGCTATTTTGTATCCAGTTCGTGAGTTTTGGTGTTCTGCAGTAGCTGTGCCTGTATCTCTGGAAAGGGGGCCGATCGCCTAAACGGTTTTTACCCCTTGTGTGCAAAACGGTCCGTTACAAGTACATAGGTGGAATATGGGCAGGGCATGTACAAAATGGTTGGAAAAATAATAAGTGGAAAAAGCCAAACCAGAATGTGGTATACATATAAAGAAATGTTACTCCAAGTAAGAGTCAAATCTGCCTTTTTTTTAGATACAGGATGTGGGATAAGGTAACAATGTTTTAGATACTTGATTAAGTTTAACATAAACAGGATGGATCTGTTTGACCGATGGATATATTGCATTGTAAATTGTATTGATTGTGTTTGTTCAGTTGAGAAATGACTGTAATAATTTTTATATAACACAAGACATACTTGTTACAAAGGCCACTGACTTTGTTAAACTTGGAATCAAGTCCAATGTCATTTGCATTTTGTTTATCATCTCTACACATAAGATGATGGGAATGCTGTTATGTATAAATACAATTAAAAGCTTACTTGAAAATTGATCTGCAATTCTTCTAAAATAACGATCGCTAAAGTGATATGTTTTGATGTGTTTATGGTGTTTATGGTTTGTTGTTTGGGTTTTCTTTTTAATTTACCTTACTTTGTTATTTTTGTAATGTATGCTAGTCCAAAGGGACCACACACATGGAAAAATATGCACATACATTAGACTGTTTTCAGTGATTTTTCTGAGCTGTTTTTTTTTAAAATAGTATATGGGTCATAAACTGGTTATTTATTAAAGTGAGAATTGTTGGGAATTTACTGTAAATTCTAAGTGAATCTCAAAATTAAGGCTAATGTAGCTGAGCTGTAAGAATAGCTGACTTGAAGAATTTTTCCACTTTGGCTATTTTTGGTCTTAAGTTTATATTTAATTAAATTCAGTTTGAATTCCTAAAAATTCTTAGCTTTCTCTAACACTGGTTCAGCAATTCAGAAGAGTCAGAATTTCCAAATTCTTTACAAATCAAAATGAACTGGGCTTTTTCTTAATTTTGATCTGTTTAGTAGATAGCACCCTAATTTTGTACTTTTACCAAATGCTATAATTAAACTTTTCCATAATTAAGGGTGAGCAAATTAGGTACTCATTTGGTATTCTTTGGAATAATGGGAATAACAGCATCAAAATTTCAGAAAATGCACAATATTTTTTCATAATTTTGATGAACCAAAATTAAAAAAAGGATGAACTGGTGAACTGGAGCAAAACAAACTAATTTTCAGTCACGCACATTTGTGCTCCCTAGATGCTGTACAAAATGCATTGAATGCAATAGAAGGGCAAAGACTTATGAGAGTTGGAGTGCAGCAATATCTAGAGACCTGACATCTGACAAACCTGCTCTAAAAAGAGTTTATATACCCTCAACAGCTTCTGTATTTCGTACACTATACTTCCCTCTGCAACCCCCCCTTCCTCAAGGACCCCCGGCACTGTAGGGGGTTACAAAACTCTTACTGTACTTACCTGATTCCTGCACTGATCTCCCTAGGTGCTGGGTCAACGTTTGGCCTCCTCCAACGACACCCGACACGGGGGGCAAATGCCTACGAGTGCATTAGACCCTCTCCATAGAAAATCATTGCTGCAGTGGGGGTTCCTTTTGGGTTTTCTCTGATGCTGGATGATCTCATGCAGAACGTGAGCACATCCAGCATCAGTTAAGCGACCAAAAGATGCCAAGCAAGCAGGAAGCACCACTAGAGGCAGTCTTAGTCCTGACATGATTTACAAGGAGGACAAGGACAACCCACCCAGAGCACTTCAATGAGATTAAGTGATTTGGTTCCCTATAGTGTCCATTTACAGGGTGATTTGGTCACCTTATCTAAATGAAAAGTATTGGAAATGGAAGAGAAATAAGCTCTCTCAGCCAATAAGTCCCTCCCTGCACAACCCTGCCATGCTGAGTGTAGGAGCTTGAGTGCAGGAGTTGATGAGAAGGCAGTGGCAGGCACCCAAGGGACCCCAGGAAAATTGTCAATTTTCAAATGGCTTCACCACTTACCCTAGAAGGATACCAGGGCACTCCTGGTACCATAACCTACTTGAGCCAATATTAGTTATGGTACTTGGAGTGTTTTTTAATGTCTGCTGTATGTACAAGTAACCCTGAAAGCGCCAGAGTTATTACATGTGCAATATTAGTGGGCAGTCTAATCTCAGCAACAGTTCTCTTCTAGCATTTCTGGACCATGAGGACTGGTTTGGGAACCACTCTTGCAGACAAATGTTGAGGCTGTAAAAGAGATTAGACCATGGCGCCCAAAACTATATTCATTAACCATGATTTTTAATATCAGGTTAAATTATCCCTTATATTTAACTTTTTTGTATTTGCTAAATGTGAAAAATGAAATGAAATGTAGAAAATCACATTTATATATCAAGCAGCTTTTTTCCTCCTGCTAGCTCTCTGTCAATCATTGTTAAAGGTTCTGTCCTTTGTATCTGGCAGTGAGCATAGAGAAAGCATACAGTACAGAGAAGAGGAGAAATTAAACATCCTCCACATTTGCAATGTCAGCCCTGGCTTTGCCTTATCTAAAAGGATCACTGTAGCCACTCAGACCACTTCAGCTCATTGAAGTGGTCTGGGTGCAGTGTCCCTTTTGAACCTAGTGCTGCAATGTTAAACATTGTAGTTCCAGGGAAACTGCAATGTTTACATTGCAGCACTAAGTCAGCCTCTAGTGGCTGTCTACCAGCCTTTGTCCTTTGGTCTGGTATCTGACGCTGGACATCCTCACGCTCTGCTGAGGACATCCAGCGCCAGAATTTTCCCCATAGTAAAGCATTGATTCAATGCTTTCCTATTGGGAGGTGTAACACGTGTGCTGCATTTGCCGCTCATGTGCATTAGCGCTGCTCGTCGCAGGATGTTGGAGGGGGCAGAGCGTCAGTCCAGGGGTGAGGGACATGGAAGTTATACTATCCCTTATTACCTTGGCACCGCACAAAGCCAGTGTGAACCTAAACCAGAAAACCATAGAACTACCAAAGAAGATATAACTATAACGTGCAGATAGTGCTACCCAAGTGTGAATAAAAATAAAAGTGAAAAAATAGCAAAACATCCGACGCGCGTTTCTGCATGCTTCTGAAGACGACATGTGAGCACGCCAAAAAGCACGTCGGAACATTTTGCAATTTTTCCACTTTTATTCACACTTGGGTAGCACTATGTGCATGTAATAGTTATATCTTTTTTCGTAGTTCTATGGTTTGCTGGTTAGGGTAGGCACTAGCTTTGAGCAGTGCCAAAGTAATAAGGGATAGTATAAGGATACATACAGCTTTGTGACCCACTAGGCTCGCTTATGGATTTTTCCTATTAATGTGCTATTTATAGCTTTATGTTTCTTTTCCATTAGATCGGCCTGCACACAGGCGGCTGTTTGGCATCTCCCGACCAAGACCTCTCTCTGCCCAGGAGTAGAGACAAGTGGACGGTTATTTTATATACCAGATAATCCTATTTATCTTTACCACTGTCCTCCTCTCTACACTAGACACCTTTTTAACGATCACCACATTTATACTGGGCTATCCCCAGTCTAATTTTTTAAACATTAGATTAATTAAAGTTAGGGTTCTCATTTTGCTTCTAATCTTTACTAAACTTTACTCTCTCCCATTGCAATCCCCTTTGGTGGAACATACTGAGATTTATTTTGCTTTTTGTATTAAGCTATTCGTGGGTTACCCACTCTTGGAGAGCACAGCTTAGATGACCGTCCTCCATATAGGAGGTTAGATGCTGTGACACGCTCCTCTCCCCTTTGGGAGTAGAGAGTAGCCACTGTATCTTATTTCTAGCTATTATCATTGTATTTATTATTCCTAATAGATAACTTTGTTTTATAGCCCATGTTTCAGTCTAGATGACATTTTTATGTACTCATTTATTTAGATGTTTTAATTGATTAATTAAAAGTTTTATTTTAGAGCCATTTCCTTGGACTGGGTATTTGGTTTATTTGCTTCCATTCTTTGTTAATTTATTATAAGGGGTTATCCCCCACTTATTAGTCCCAGCTTGACACACTTTCCCTGACCTTTAATTTAATTTAAGTAACCTTTAGACAATTAATTACTTCCCTACTCCGGGTTGGTTTTATGTTTCTTCTGATATTCCTGCTTCAAATCAAAAGAGAGAAATAACTTAGAGTTAAGAATTCTTTAAAATAATAAATATACGATGGCTACTTTAATAGATTAAATCTATTTATTTCTCTGATAGCCCTAGTGGTTTGTCACTTGTGACTTATGTACTTAATATGTTTGCTATCCTATAGAAGGTAACTTTGTAAATGCCCCACTTAAAGGATTAATATGTTCACCTTGAGCTGGTGGGTAGATATCCTTATAATGGAAGTATGATATGTTAATTCATAAATATGTAAAATCTGACATGTGACAGTTCTAGCCCAGTGGGGTTCTTAACCCCTGAATCGGCACCAAAATATTGGTCCCCATGTTATTGTAGTGCGTTCCCGTTGGCTGGCACAGGCACATCATATTTGTAAGTGCTTGTAAAATGTCACTGTAGTGGCCCCGTCTTCCACAGTACAATAGAGACATCTGGAGGGCCGGAGCTTCCCTAAACTCCGGCCCTCCAGATGTTGCTGAACTACAACTCCCATGATTCTATGAATGAAAAAGATAGGCTGAGAATCATGGCAGTTGTAGTTCAGCAACATCTGGAGGGCCGAAGTTTGGGGAAGCCTGATCTAATGTGTTTAGGAAAATATAAATTGCTGTTTCTTATATTACTCAGAATTTTATCATTTGGGATCCTCACAGAAAAATTTTTGTGAATCACTGCTAGCATAAACCCTAACATAACACAAGACAAGAAATAGAAGGTGCACTTTATCATATTCGTAGCACAGTGACGAAAAAGAAAGAAGAACAATACAAGGCTCAGTGAACAACATTCAGTGCAGTTTTTTTTTGTTGCTTAAGTCGCCCAAAACTCACAAGTGTTTTTTGACAATCTTTATTTCAAAGGTGAAATATTTGAGTACAACGTCACAAATAAAAGACCAAAAGTAAGATATAATGTACATCAGAATTAAATGAGGCACAACAAGGTAGTACAGTTACAATGCTGTGATGAAAATTTATCATTTGTGATTGATTGGATATACCAACAACTCACATGTTCTTAACTGTTTCTTCATATATGCCTAGTCATATATATTCCTATAAACATTCCATAACACAATCCCAAGCCTTTAACATTGTTTTGCAATGTGTGGCACCAATTCATATTTAATCTGTAACACACCCATGAGTCAACAATTTTTTGCCCTGTATACATTTAAGTTTTAAGTCGTTTGCAACACGTCCAGTCTTATTTTTCTGCTATTATATTTTTATTGTATGCATTGGCTAAATTGTACAGCCTAACTGTGACCTAATCGAATAATTATAAAGTTGTAAGTAATGTGAGTAAAGCATAAGGTAGTTGCAAAGTAAAACAAAAGAATTGGAAACCGAATGTCTCTCTCTGCCTCTCACATACTTTTTTACAATTATCACTATTTTTCCTGAAATCTTTGCAAATCGTTGAAATTAACTATAGTTCAAAGAAATACCACAAAGGTGGCTAAATATCCAAATATTTTCAGATATTTAATTAGACCTAATCTTCCGCAGTGCTGTTTGGGCTATTTAATATATATATTAAATAGCCGTGCATCAACAGAAATGCAGTTCAAATACATGTAAAGCATAAAAATGCTACATCATTCTGGTTAATGATAATCTAAACGTTGACCATTCAACCCAAAATGTCACCAACTGCATACTGAAAGTGAATGTAATAAAAAGAGTTAAATAACAATTAGGTGGTTGTTTAGAACTTTTAAACATTTCAAATCAATGAATAATAGATGCTGATTGACCAAAACTAGAGTTACCATCTGGCAGTTTTTTTGACAGCTGTACATTGAACTATGGCATAAAATAGACGATTAAGCTGTAAGTATTATATCTGGTAATTTCAACTCTTTAAATAATAATGCTCTCTTTTCCTGTGTCTGTCTGTATGTCTGACTAAAATTAGGAGTCATTGGATGTCACAATAATTAACTGATTTGATTGACATACATAACAAAATGTTTATATGAGACTAGTAAAATCTGAACTAATTGTTCAACTATAGTAACCCAGACAATTAGATAAATGTCCCTGATCCCCAGATGTCTAGACAGACTTAATAGATCAGTTAAGCTACTAATATTTTTTTATAATTATTCAGACTTTGGAATTATTGCATATTTGTGTTCTACACATTTTTCTGACTTCATGTGTGCATAAAAACGCTAAAGTTGTGTCCAGACAATCTTTATCCAGGGAGAAGTGTTGTCTTAAACAGATGTAACAGGTGTTTGGCTGTGCTTCCATCCAGACACTATGATCTAATCATTGGAGATAACACATTAAGCACTGCGGAAGATTTGGTCCCATTACATTTCTGAAAATATTTGGATATTTAGCCACATTTGTGTTATTTCTTTGAACTCTAGTTAATTTCAACACTTTGCAAAGATTTCAGGAAAAATAGTGATATTTGTAGAAAAGTATGTGAGACACAGAGAGAGACATTCGGTTTCCAATTATTTTGTTTTACTTTACAACTACCTTATGCTTTACTCACATTACTTACAACTTTATAATTATTCGATGGTCACAGTTAGGCTGTACAATTTAGCCAATGCATACAATAAAAATATAATAGCAGCAAAATAAGACTGGTGGATGTGTTACAAATGACTTAAAACTATACAGATCAAGAAATTGTTGACTTATGCGTGTGTTACAGACTAACTATGAATTGGTGCCACGCATTGCAAAACAGTGTTAAAGATTTGGGGGTGCGTTATGGATATATAAATATATTTATATAAACCACGCATTCTGCACTTTTGCTATGATAGCATATTTTGCCGTTACATTTCTTATACAATAGTGCTGAAATGTTCAAACAAAAAGCCAGTGGAAAAGTAAATGGCTTGTTCATGGCATTCTAATTTGCAGAAACATTTTTAAAAAGACTTAAATTTGGAAACATTGTTTAATACTGATAAACGATGAATCTCTGAAAGTCTTCTAAGGCAGCTAAAAGAAGGGACAGCTTGTGATGATTGTTATTAGCTACTAAACTGTACATATGGCTCCTGATAAAGGTAGTTTATACCTGACTTTCTGAGGATGCAGACTCACGTAGAAAAGCTGTAGAAATCATAGAAAATGGCGCTTCCTCATATGACGCTAAAGAAACAAGTTCAATGAGCATGGATTATCACCCACATGCACAGAATGCCAATATATTCACACTGCCAAGATATATATATGTATATATAAAACAGCCAAATATTTAAGACAATGGGATAGAAGTCCCGTTATGATAAGGAATGAAACAAGACATGGACATGCACACACACACACACATACAAACATACATATATGGGCTTTTTTTGGTCAGCGATATTAATTTTTAAAAAGTTTCTTGAATGCCAGATAAGTGTTGTCATTTTTTTTTTCATTAAATTGTCTAACAAAAAGAAAAATACTATAAGTATTTAGTCAGGACATAAAATATTGACAATGCTTAAAAATAAATAAAAAAAACTTCATCTCTTACTGAGTAGGAAAAGGGAATGTGAGCATTTCTGTAATAAACGCTCAAAGTATACAACTAGTAAATACAGATTTTGGTTCTTTACAACTAGAAAGAAGAGCAATAGTGTAGTTTTTGTATAAAGGGAAATCACGGTATTTTCTAGGGAAAATATGAACTATCTAATAGAGCCAATATTTTTTTTCTACTTTAGAAAAGAAAGAAGGAAATTGCATTGCCTGACTTGCCGAACACAGATCACTGCACATTGTAATTTGAAGCAGACATTCAAAATCTGCCAAAAAGCACAGTTTGTAAAATCATAACACAGTGCTAACATTATATCCAATTCACAGACTGGTATTAACAGACTGGCAAAGCCAAATATGAGCAAATTACTATGCTTTATATAATGCTAGAATAGAGTACATTTGGCAGACAAAATGCCTTCGGCTTGTGCTTGGGCATTTGTGAACCGATCATTCCAGACTTTATATTATAGTAATTAGAACTTGCGTTGCTCTGATTTGCATTAACCATTAATTAGCAAGGTTTTTTTAAGTTACAGCATGGCGATAAAGACATCTGACCTATAATGCACATATTTCAATGGCTAGATCAGGGCTATTTGAAAACCTCACTTTAAGCAGTAAAGTAGAGAAAACCAAATAAGTGGCTAGGAAAGAATTATGAGCATTGCACATCACTAAGCACTTGAGATATTGGTTCTTGAATACCATATGTTACATGATATTAAGATATTTCTCTGTGGTTTCTATACAGTCCCTTTCTGTGCTGTTTCTCTTGCTAGTCATTTAATGTGCCATCATCCATTCCCATCTTCCTCCATTTGCTAAAGGTGGCCTACAACATTGATACACTATTCCAAGTTACAAATATAATGTTATAATATTATGACTATATTGGAATTTATGAACAAGTGGGCTATCCAATAATCCAATAGCCATTAAATAATCACTCTACAATATTTCTGGCTATCTGCTAGCAGGAGAAAAATATTACAGTAAATATGATTAAACCACCACCTCTTCTTCAGTTGTCATGATGTAGCAGTAGGACGCATTTAAGGGCCTTGCTCCAGAGGTCAAATGCACCAAATGTTCAGTAGTGATGCCAAAAGGAAAAAAATGGAAAAACTAATAGTAATATAGTAATATACTCACACGTTTATGAGCTACACAAAACTCTGTTGAATAGGCCTGAGTGGTATAATCCCCACTTAAGGATATATAGATGTACCTTTGTGTTCAGTGTCCTCAGTGAAATATGGAACAAAAAAATAAAAAACACATATAGTGAAGTATGTTCTTTTAAAAAAAGGAGGACATCCACCTAATATTAAGAATGGATATACAACTACATTTCAAAGACTTTGAATAGCTTAACTATGATGGTGTAGAAAGGAGAAAACTCCACTTAAGGATATGAGTTCTTTCAATTTTCTCCCAACATAAAACATAAATATATAGTGCAACCTGTGAGGAACTTCCTAAATGTGTATTACAGTACAGAAATTAGAGCATTACAATGTTCCATTCAGATCAGCATAGGTGGTATATTCCCAAATAAGCAAGAACAGAACTTGCACCAGGAATAAAAGAGTTATCCAGAATATAAAAAATTACTTAGTATCTATTAAAAGTATCAAATCAATAAAATACAATAAAAATCATCACAATACATGCTCAAATGATTTAGGCTGTACAGGTTCTTGATGGAACTGGAGACACGTTATAACTTGATCATTAAACTAATTAGTATGAAGAAAAAAGTTGTCAGTCTGTATTACTTACAGTCATGCATGAAACTTATTTTAGCAGATTCTGTTGATGCACATGTTTTAACATAACATTTCTACTTGTTTTAAAAAAAATGGATAGTGTAGCAACTTTTTGTGTAAGGAACCTTACGTGAATGCTCTAGAACCCACTTTATAGGTAATGATAAAGCAAGCTCTTTTTTCTCTTAAATGTTTTGCATACTTCGTGGTCATCGCCTTCTGTAATGGAATCATTCTTCCCATACATAAAATCTCTTTTGCTTAAGGACATTTTCTGCCTATATGTGCACTCAACTGATTTTTGTTCTGTAAGTCATATCCCTGCATCTACAATATAATATTTGTATCCAGCAGCAATCTAGTGTTACATGTAGCTGGAGTGTTTTTTCAATGCCTAGTTACAAGTTTCTGTATGGAACAATATGTTTTCTATAAAAATCAGAGGAAATACATTTATATACATTTAAAAAAAGTCAAACATAACTTTAAGGCTTTTTAAGTATTGCTGAATTGGAGGAATGCTTTCATGAGCTATAATGTAACACAAATGACAGATGTGGCATAAATGAATAAACTGAGCTTGGAATTGATAATTTGACACACTACTTAATTGAGCAAGTATTATGCAACATTACTAACACAAAACATTTCCCACATGTGTTACTGCAGAAAGATGTTTATCTGAGTACTCTACAATCCAACATGCGCTAAGCTATGGAAAAGGAAGTTATCTCCATTGGGCACCTTTAACGTCCAACGTCAACTTGTAAGCTGCAATCCACTATAGCCTGAATCATTAACAAAAACTGGAATGAGGAAAAAGAATATAAAAGAATATAATACTGGAAAATTGACAAGATTTAATGTCTGTACTCAAATGTAATTTTAACAGGAAATGGGATGTGAGTTCACAGGGGCGCATATTTCTAAATATCTGAGTACACTGTATTTTTAATGGATGTATTCCAACACCAATTAGTCCTTCAGGCATTGGTCATCTGTCACAACTCCCTTCCCTTAAGGTCCTGAGGGATTTCTTTAACCTATTGCTATGTTATGGTCAGCAGACGCAATTAAGAAAATCTAACATTTTATTTATCTCCAAAATAGTTTTAATCACAACCCACTCTCACAATTTTAGATGTTTTCCTTTTTGTTCCTATGGTAACAAAACATTTTATCCTGTAAATTCCTCTTATTACATAATATGACTACAGATTAATATAATCCACTGAAATGAAAATCGTATTAGGGCAAACTTTAAGATGATTAACAATGTATGCTTGAGCAGCCATTTGGATTCCAAATTGAAGCATTTTTTGTTTGTAATACTACACCAGTATCTACAAGTGCTGCATTTTCTCTTCTTTCTACTAGTTTGTATTGTCTCTCCTAGTTAGCTGCTGTTTTTACTGTGTCTTTATGTCTGTAAATATTAAGATGCCACACTAAGGCCCTGGCTATGTTTGGATCTCAGAGTCTTTGTCTACACTTGTTGGGAGGCAAAACTCTCCTCACAGCTCTGGTTTTCGTTTTCTGGTCTATCTCTTATTTTAGTTTGTATTTTATTTTATCAAAGTTAATTTCCATACATGTTTCCATGTATACCGTCTAATTTATTATGTGTATAGTATAGTATATATTCCATGTATACCGTATAGTTTATTATGTTTATAGTAGCCCTTCATGTCAGCAACAAACATGACTAACCTTTGCTTTGTATAATGCCTACTTTACAACTCAATAAACATTGTTATAAGGAGAACAAGACATGCAATCTTGAATTATGATTTTATATTTTCTGAAATTACTAACTATTAGAGACTAAAGAACCATGTAGCTGATTAAGTTTGATGTGGAGGAATTGAGAATGAAATCTTTGGCAGTTTCAATTGAGGAAGTAGTGAGATCTATGCCTTTGATGGCATGGATATGACCAAACGTGCTCTTTTGTATTGCTGCATTTGTTAGAAGTGAAGGCAATGGGGTAGGATATTCCGATGAAGCAACAATATTTTTCACTGATAAAGTGAGATAACATGGTAGGACAGATAAGGTGAAGTGAATATAGATCTTAAACATCACGTTAATCAAAACTTTAAAAAAACTTTAAATTATATCATCTCTGATTAAAGGCCCCTGAGACTTAGGGGAGGAGATTTAGCCACAGTTTGGCACTAATACTTACACCACTAAGTAGTGATGTCCCGAACGGTTCGCCGAACAGTTCACGAACGGTTCGTCACGAACGGTTTGCCACGGACTCATCATTGAGTAAACTTTGACCCTGTACCTCACAGTCAGCAGACACATTCCAGACCCTCCCACCTCCTGGACAGCTCACTAAGAATGCAGCTTCACAATGAATGTAAAATGGATGCTGTCCAGGAGGTTGGAGGGTCTGGGAGGGAGGGTCTGCTACTGATTGGCTGGAATGTGTCTGCTGACTGTGAGGTACAGGGTCAAAGTTTACTCAATGATGAGTCCGCAGCGAACCGTTCGTGGCGAACCGTTCGCGAACCGTTCGGGACATCACTACCACTAAGCATGATATATGCAATTTTTTTTGTTGAGACTAGCTCTTTGTCTATTATTTTAGTTATTTGGTTGTTTTTTTTGCGCTATTGTTTTTATTGAGGGTTTTCATATAAAGACATAAAGAAACAAAACAAAGTCATAAAATGAATCAAGGTTTCCAAAATGAACTCCAAGGTGTCAATAATAATAGGCATTCAACAATACCAGAAAAAGAAAATATAATACAAGGTATACATCTCTCAGAGTTTGTAAATCACAATAGAGCTCATGAATGGGAGAAAAAAAGATGGAATGGGCAGTGTATAGGTGGCACCTCCTTCCCCCTCTCATTAGAGAACAAAGACCTAACATGGTCTAGTTCATTTTAGCATTGGTTGTTTTAATATATCTAGCTTCGTCCCTGGGAAAAATACATTCTAATGGTACAAATTGATCTTAGAAGTAGCAATGCAATTGTATGCAGCAGGTTTTCAGTAAAAATAATATAAAATTTACACTAATGGACTATTTGTCCCCCCTCCAACTATAAATTTGTGCAAAGTCAATAAAAAAATATATAAAAAAGGTGTTATTTTTAAAAGTGTTTGAAATGATGCAATGAATGCAGCACGCATCTAGGTATTTTATTTTATTTTTCTCATTAAATTTTATTTTGTTTTTTTATAGGCCACACTTACTTCCCCCCAATGCAGAGTATAAAAAAACACAGTGGAAATATAATGAACACAAAATCCATTTTGGCAACCACAGTATTTAGTGATGAGGTGGTATTCCACGTGGCTACCACCTCATCATTTTCTGAATGCAGTGTGTCAATTCCTGGCTTTGTTAAAGACATTGGCTCATAATTGTGATGCCTTTACGATGTGTCTTTCCCTGGGAAAAAAGGAAACAGTGTTTTGAAGCAGCATAGTTTATTCCCAGTTTATACAAATCTCCATTTTGTTATTTCAAATTGTATTATCTATTTTTCCTCTTTTGGCATTTAGAATATTTGCTATATTTTTAAACAAGATAACCTGCTTATGGAAGATATAGCTAAACAACACTTTTGACATACTTCATTTGATACAAAAACCATATATATCAGATAAATAATAGGGTTTATTCACTAAAATGAAAATTCAAAGTAAATTTCAACTTTACGGCTAATCGGGTTAATCTCTAAAGTTTGAATGATCCTGTACGGAATGGAGAAAAATAATTCAACTGCATTTGGGGTCATTACGACTGCAAAATCCAGACACTGTTCATGCAATATAACAATGTCCAGATTTTATTGTAATTCAGGTTTCGAACAATCTGGGCCTGGATTTAAAAAAAAAAAAAAACATGTCCCCCTCCTTCGATTATTTTGTCCATTAGTTTTTCACCTGATGCTCACAGGTAAGGGCACAAGTGTGCTATATCCTTCCCCCAAGTTATTACCCAGGCCCCTTTTCTAGTGACTGGGCCGCAATGGCTACCCAGTCGCTAGTTTTAAATGTTTTACAGATATGCCCCCACCTGGCACAATAAATATGGGGGTCTTATTTACACTCAAGGGATTTTTATTGGTTTATTTCTAAAATATTTTAGACACTGGATTAAACCTGCTCTTTATCCAACATTATCTATCTTTCTTTTTACTGTAACCTCTACAATGCTTTCTGGAGTACCTTTCTGTTGTGGGGTACCTTTCTGTTTAATTACTACCATAATTATTTTAATTATTATAATTAAAATGTGTGTATGACATATCACCATGTACATTATCATTTTTAATGACTGTTTTAAACAGTCGAAATTAAAAAGTTAGTTTTAAAAAAGTTACTTGTGCAAGTTTCTGTTTAGTCTTTTAAATGAGGGAATGTATGTTTAGAAATATATAAATTTGTAGAACCTGAAAAGCAAGGCTACTAGAAAAATGCATAGTAAAAAAAAAACATTAAGAGAGAATGAAAATCCTAACAATGAACCTGATTTAGAGTTCCTAGCAAAACTGAAGGGTCATAGAAAAAAAGAGCGCAATATTGATAACAAGTTTTTTTTCTGTCACAGAATATCTGCAAAAAGCGTGACTGTAATTTCTTCTCTGCACTTTTTATAGATTTTTTTTATACAAAAAGTATGTATATTACTCACAAAAAGCACATATGTTATCCACAGACTTTTTCCAGTACCACAAAGCATGCACATTTTGAATAAAGCACAATGCAACTTCCTTCAGCTAAAGTCTGTAGAAAAAGTAGAGTCAAAAAAGTCCCCATTTTTTTACATTTTCCCAGCAAGTGTGCCATGACTTGGAAATTAGATCTGCATGTTTATTGTTAGAGCCATACACTATGCAGCCTTGTTCTTGAATGATTCTTTGCCAAATAATCCACTGTGCCCAAGAAGTGTGTTCAAGCAAGTGTGGCACAGCATAAAATGCATAAACCCATAACCCTGTGCAGCATTGTCCTTAGTAGAGAACCTACTATGCCCATCATGAGTGTCATTAGCCCTGTGTGCCATGTGTGCTTCTTTTTCACTGTGAGAAAATTTCATGCAATTTCAAAGCAAAAACCAACATGGTACAACAGGGAAAATATCCATTAAGGTGACATTATGTTTAGTAGAATCAGCATTTTATTTATTTGGACAGGCAAGGATCTGATAATATGGAAAGGAAGATGCCTTCCTAATCACCATAAATTAACTGATTACCCCAGATTCTTGATTGATGCAAATTTAAGCCCCTTGAGCTGTCTGTCTATTGATTATATCCCCTGTCATCTTGGGATGAGAGAGTTCCTCCAAACCTACACTGTGATGTAATTTCCCTCTCATACATTTGTAAGAAATTCCTACTACTATTTGTAGGGGCAGTGATGACCAAGGGATAATTTTAATATAACTCTTAAAAACATTTGGACTATGTCATATAAATTACCTGCCTTTTTAAGACATCAATTTTATGGTTTTATTGGCACTATGAGTAAACACATTTCTTGACTTGAATCTCCAGACACTAGAAACAAATACATATTTTCATTATCCTTGGGGCAATAAAGATGTAGAAGTCCTTTAGTCTTTTACATACCATTGATATAAGTGTAATCTAAGGGAATAGTAGATGTCAACTTAACCTTTCACGATGGGTTTTGGCAGCAAGCTTTGGAGCTGGATCACTGCCTTATACGGCCATCCCAACGCAAGAGTGAGAGTCAATGGTGCCCTGACTACCAGCTTCCCGATCCTTAATGGCACGAGACAAGGATGTCACCTATCACCCTTGCTTTTCACGATCTCGATTGAGCCATTCCTTGTATTTGTTAGGCAACCCCGAGACATCACAGGATATTGATGGGAGACCATGGAACACAAAGTGGCTGCATACACACATGACCTCCTCTTCTTCATAACCAATCCACTCATCACGCTGCCGTGCCTGATGAGGGAATTTGATGACTATGGAGCAATATTGGGCCTTAAGCTGAACCTCATGAAATGTGAAGTGCTCATCGTCTCTTTCCCGCAGGAGGAACTTACCACTCTACGAACTCACTTGCATTTCCGCTGGTTGCGACCAACCAAAAAATGAAATACCTGTGTACATGGGTGACAGAAAACCCAGCTGATTTATACCACGCTAAATTTGAACCCTTACTGCAAAACATACTAGGAGATCTCAGATGCTGGTCATACCCGCACATATCCTGGCTGGGCCGTATAGCGGTCCTTAAAATGAATATCCTCCCGAGGTTTGTCTACTTATTCTAAGCAGTGTCACTGGTACTACCCAAATTGTTCTTCTCCACTTTGAAGACTGCAGTGATCCGATACATATGGAGAGGCAAAAGATCACGCCTTTGATGCAACTTGTTATGCCTACCTCGACAGCGGGCGGGGTCTAGCCCTCACAGATTTTAAAAATACTATCAAGCTGCAAATCTGCATTGGATTGTTGACTGGCAAGCAGCACGCCCACACCAGCAATTGCCAGCCTTGGATTGGGGAGGAACAAATGCGTTGATAAACAGCCATTTGGATGGGGAAAGCTGAGACCCTGGACATGACCACAGCTACATCGCCTGTCGCACATACCCTCAGGAAATGGAGATCCATACGTGGAGTGCAACACATATCCCCCGTCCCAAGTCCACTGATACTGCTACAATATAACAGTTCCCTTCGGGGAGGCTTGCCGCCTAATGCTTGGGCTTTCATAGATAGCAGACCTTATACCTCCATACGGAAGGCCTTAGTTAGTACAGACATGAAGAGCCTACAAGACATGATTAGGGAGATGGTCCTGATGCCCCTTAATAAATGTATCTACACTCAACTACGACACTACTATAGACAGATGCATGACAGAACATAGTTACATCGCAATCTCACATGGGTCGTAGACACCTGTGAGAAGGGCACACCACTGGAGAATACTATCTTGCTCCTATACAAAGAATAGGACAAAACAAACAAAGCGTGATCCCCAGCAGGGAACAATGGCTGGAACAAGTGGAAGATATTCAGGTGGCAGAAGCCATCCAGGCAGCCCTGCGGGGCACAAGTGAAAAACATGCGGACCGATGGCGACAGGTGGGGGGGGGGTGGACACACCGTGGATGCCGGAAGGCAGAGCAACGAGGGGGCCAGGGCAGGGGCCGTGGATGGGTAGCATCTATATATTAACCTGCTACACCTGCTTAATCTGCTACATATACTTCAACACTCTTCTTAGTACCCACCCCTCTCTCTCATTCCTTCACTCACCCTCACACCCCTTCCCCTCTTCACCTTGACTTCTCTTGACCCTTTTTATTTCCATGACCCTTCAAGGGCAGGGACACTAAAATATCATGGCACCAGAGGAAGACATACATTCTCAAATTATGCAGCCCACAACTGGTGCCTACGCAAACAGGGGTACTATTAACCTTACTCTCAAATGTATTAAGATCCATATAGTCACTTTGTTGTGATACTCTATTCCTGTAACACCGCTCATGTTTAATAGCAGTTCTTAACCGTATATTCATGTGAAATGTTGTAATGCTGAAGTTTCTTTTCAGAGCCTGCATGCTGCTCTTCTAGTCTACGTTTCCTAACCATGAAAAATATCAATAAAATATGATTTAAAAAAAACAAAAAACGTAACCTTTTCATTGTGGGAACACACGTGCTGAAGCTTATATAGATCCAATTATTGAACAGAATAGTTGTGGTCAAATTAAAACCATAGTAGTAGTAAATAATATTTCTTGTTATACAGGCGGAATATTGTATTATGATAAAACAAAGATATTGGATAAAGCATATAAATATTAATCTCATGCATTCTTTAATAATCCAATTTTTATTACAATTCTAAATGTTTAGTCAATAGGTGTAACATCAGTGCTAGGTAATAATGTGTTTCTACCATACTGTTTTTTATATAGAGTTGTCTGGTTAACCCCTTAAGGACTGGACTGTTTTTGCGATGTTGTACATTTGCGACCAGGCATATTTTTACACTTTTGTGGTGTTTGTGTTTGGCTGTAATTTTCCGCTTTCTCATTTACTGTTCCCATACAAATTATATATTGTTTTTTTCAGGACAAAAGGGGCTTTCTTTACATACCATTATTTATATAATCTCATGTATTTTAATTTAAAAAAAATAAAAAATATGATGAAAAATTGAAAAAAATACATGTTTTTTGACTTTTACTTGAAAAATCTTTTACTCATCTACAAAAGCGAATGAAAAAAACTGCTAAATAGATTCAAAATTTTGTCCTGAGTTTAAAAATACCTAGTGTTTACGTGCTTTTTTGCTTTTTTTTGCATGTTATAGGGCTATAGGTACAAGTAGGATATTGCGGTTTCAAAACATACATTTTAAAATTTATCAATAGTGACATTGTAACACTATTATCATAAATCTCTGAATAACACCCCACATGTACATATTTTTTTTAAAGTAGACAACCCAGGGTATTCAATATGGGGTATGTCCAGTCTTTTTTAGTAGCCACTTAGTCGAAAACACTGGCCAAAGTAAGCATTCATATTTGTTTGTGTGTGAAAAAAGTAAAAAAACTAAATTGAACGCTAATTTTGGCCAGTGTTTGTGACTAAGTGGTTACTAAAAAAGACTGGACATACCCCATTTGCAATACCTTGGGTTGTCTTCTTTTGCAAATGGTATGCCATCATGGGGGTAATTCTCATTCCTGGGCTACCATACGCTCTCAAAGGCAACGTAACCAACCTGGCCATTTCAATGTAAAAATATTTGACCCATATGTTTGACCTTGTAACTTTCAAAAATGCTATAAAACCTGTACATGGGGGGTACTGTTTTACTCGGGAGACATCGCTGAACACAAATATTAGTGTTTAAAAACTGGAAACGTATCACAACAATTATATCATCAGTAAAAGTGCTGTTTGTGTGTGAAAAATGCAAAAAAAGTCACTTTCACTGACAATATCATCGCTGTGATATGTTTTACTGTTTTGAATCACTAATATTTGTGTTCAGCGAAGTCTCCCGAGTAAAACAGTACCCCCCATGTACAGGTTTTAGGGTGTCGTAGAACGTTACAGGGTAAAATACAGTGCTAGCAAATTAAATTCTCTGGAATTTCGGCCTGGGTTGGCAGGCAGGTCCCTCAAATTGCAATCAATAAAATTACTGAATTATGTAAAAATATTACATAAATACGCACTTAGAATTTAAATATATATGCATATTTATATATTTGAAGTCTACGTGTATATTTATATAATTATTTATGTAATTTTGTATATGGACGTATGTATATTTCTATATACATAGATATATATACAAATTAATTCTAAGTGTATTTTGATATAAATATATATATATCAATTTTAAAATACAGTTAGAATAAAATTTCATATAGCTATATAATTTTTTTTAATTTTTATTATTATTTAAAAAAAAATGTATTTAATTTAAATTACTTATTATTTATATTTTATAATAATATATATATACAATATATACAGTTATTATATATATTATATATATATATACGTGTGTAATTTAATTATAAGTGTATTTTTATATTAATATAAGTACATATTAATATAAAAATACACTTAGTATGACATTATATATATGATATATAGACATATATTATATAAATATAATATATGTCTATATATCATATATACACATATATAATTATTTATTTATTTTTTATTAACATTAACTTTATTTATTTTTTTATTTTACACTAGCAGGGGGACTGCCTGTCAGCACAGGCAGTCCCCCTGCTGCAGGACACATGATTTATTGGACCTATGTGATCGCGTGTTAAGCGCATCACATGGCACAGGGTCCTAATCTGCCGGAGACTGTCTGCTGCAGGCAGTCTCCCCACAACCGGAGCCACACTGATCGCCGCCGGGGGAACGACGGCGATCAGGTAAGTAGCTCTGACCGTTAGGACGGTTCAGGACCATCATCGGTCGGCAACGCAAAAATGCCGATGACGGTCCTGAACCGTCCTCGGTCCTTAAGGGGTTAAAGTCTTCAAAAAAAAAAAAAATAGAATAGAAATTTATTTAACAATATAACTACACTGGAAACATTGCTCTCATTTAGGCTATTTTGCGCCAAAAATGTTAAAATAACTTTGAATTGTGTCAGGGTGGCGGTCCGGTGCCCGGGACCCAGACACTGTCCGGGCGGTGGTGCGAGGACCGGGACCCAGAGTGCCTGATGATAAGTGGGAGTCTTCAGCGTGAGAGTGGATAGGTCAGGTGCAGTGTAACCGCACGCCCCCTGGTGTTGAGCACCAGGGTTTGTGCAGCCACAACCAGAACCCTGAATCAGCTTATGCGGATCCCAGGTACTAGGAGCTAGGAAGTAAGCAGACCTCCAAGGAGCTGAATAGGGAGGCTCTCAGCAGATATGTATCCAGTACAGAAACAAGAAAAGACTAGGACAGACACCAAACATGAAAACAAGACAGAACTAACAGAAACAAGAACCAGAGAAGGATAGAAAGCTAAACCTACACAATACATTAGGGAAACATTAACATAACATGGGCAGGACAAGACAGGACTGTACATGGACTGTGAATACAAACTAAAACAAGACAAGATATGATAGGCAAAACAAGAGGAGAAATAACTAAGTCCTATATATGAAAATCATGGGGATTTAGTCACATTATATGATCATACATTGCATAAGCCTGCCAACAACGCCAATGTACCCCATATCTGGCAGGTCCTACTCTGCCTAATGCAAGCTAAACCAACCAAAGAAAACACACATACTACTTACCTGCAAGAAATGGCAGAAGACTTGAGCAGCTGCCTGCAGGAACACGGAAACAAAAGGAACGATAGAAAACAAATGGGTGTGGCAACATAAAACAAACATTTAAATGAATCCTGGAGACTGGGAATTCCAGGGACGGAATAAAAGGAATGAACCCAGAACTCCAGCATAAAGAAAACCAGACATAGAATAGAAAACCAGAAAAACCAAGAAAAACTAAACAAGAATTGTAAAAAGAGTACTGGATACCAGAAGCCATTGCCATAACTATCTGCAGCTAGGAACAGGATGTGACAAATTGTAAATTTAGTCAGTTTATGAAAGTAGATAGACTAGAGTTAAATACAGTATGCTGCTCTCCAAGGTGCTGAAACTTTTTTGGAAACCAAATGTCATGCCAAAAAATATTTAGAGGTGGAACATAGCTCTAAAGAAAGACACCCTTTTCAGAATTATATTTGTAATGAAGCCATTACACACATTTTTTTATGTTGTTTGTTTGTTTGTTAATTTTCATGCTTCATTTTTACATTTTCATCAATTTTACAAACTGTTTTTTTTTTGTTTACTTGTTGTGTTAGATAAATCTATGTGTTCTGTATTCTTGCCCTAAATTATGTAATTAGCAGTTGTCTAATACATAGCAGGACAAATGTTATTTGTTCCATTTTAACTTTAAATGTGCACAATAAATTATCTTTATTCTATATGTGTATATTTAGATCCAATGCAGTATAGAAAATCAAAACAGAGTATTTAATTTTAACAGCAAACTAAAACTATATTTACGTGCGTTTAAATATTTTTAATTGTATTTAAAAACAATTTAAAAACATAACAATCAAAAGTGTCCATGTAACAGTAATGAATCATACTTTGGTAAACATTTTCTTTTTGCATTATACATTAATGTTTGCGTGACAAATTATTACTTGCCACTCTTAAAAATAAGAGTAGGCTATGTGACTACGGTTCCTCCAAGTTCCTATAACAATGGAGGCACTGTGATAGTCATTCTTATTCTACTTCTCATTGTCATAAAAGTTACACAGAATCATACACACATAAAAATACAGAATAGGCATCAAAACATGGGTATAATATGCCTTACATATAATCTAGCGAGGAGGTGGGGAGACCTCCTCGCTAGATTATATGTAAGACTATACTTTATTTATTGACGTTGCACTGCCTATATTGATATTACATTGATTGTAACTGTATTTATGTACATTTTATGCTTTTATTATTAGTACTTTAGCTGTGTGGTGCTGCCTTTTTTCTTTTTGGTCTTTTACTGCATATACGTAATGCGTAGGTAAATACCATCTGGTCATGGGGCTTTGTATGCAATAATGCTATTTAATTTCTGAAACTCTTTGTTCAGTGTTAACCAAACACCTGTAACAGGGATATGCAAACCTACAGCCATATATTCTTCTTCCCTATATACTGAAGAAAAATAATTATTTAGAATTTCTGCCTTGTCCTGATCCTAGTTGATTAAAGGGAAACTCCAGTGCCAGGAAAACAATTCGTTTTCCTGGCACTGCAGATACCCTCTCCCTCCCACCTCCCAATCCCCGGCTGCTGAAGATTGCTCAGTGACTTACCAGAGGCAGCGACATGTCCCATATCGCTGCTTCTTCCTCCGCCCACCGAGACTGATCCCGCCCACCGGCCGAGGAGACCTAATGCGCAAACGCGGCAATGCCGCACATGCGCAGTAGAGCTCCCCATAGGAAAGCATTCCTATGGGGAATTGAGCGACGCTGGAGGTCCTCACACAGTGTGAGGACGTCCAGCGACGCTCTAGCACAGGCATGAGAAGGGCATCTCTTCTTTTGCTGGTACAGTAGTGAATGGAGTAGGTTGTGAATACACTACAATGATCATAAATTCAATTAAGTTAGTGTTTGCTAGCTATTTTTTCTACTGTCTATACTCACTAATGGCGCACGGATGGATGATCAATGCTATCATATCTTTTTATTTGCTGTTTATCTGTGTGTAGGTTGTTTATGTGTATATTGTATGTATGCCTGTAGTTATTTCATAAATGTATTTACTTTACGCATTTAAAAAATGAAAGTATTTATAAAATTGGGCAGACTAGATGGGCCGAATGGTTCTTATATGCCATCACATTCTATGTTTAAAAAATTGTCTATCATTTTATTATTTTCAGAATGTTCCAGTAACGATATTTGACATTAAATGTCTCCTGTAAACATGGAGATTATCTTCGTGCTGCTAATTATCTTCAACTCACTGCAAATGTCCATGACCCAGAAAACAGGTATTCTGGATTATTTCATTTTCTTTCTTTCCTTTTTTGTAATGCTCTTTTTCTATTTTTTTCTTTTGCAGATATTATTATATGCATGTTAACATACATTTAAGTTGAGCATGTGCTTATATATTAAATAGATTGCAAGCAGCAGCAGCGCGTGCTAGCAGTGAAATGATCAAGTATACTTCTTCTTGTACATAGAATTACTCATCTGTCAGATTTTTTTCTTTCTTGATAGTAAATATTCTTCAATTTTGTGTAAACCTGTATTACGGTTAGAGCTTCCCCACACTGCTCCAGCAAGCAACGTTTTATAAGATGACCAAATTCCATAGTGATCTTGTTTCTCTTTTCTTTGTACAGCAGACACCGAATATGCAGATATTGTTTTTCTTGTTGATGGTTCCAGCAGCATGGGAGAGAAAGCATTCAACCAGGCAAAGATCTTCTTAACCAAAACAATAAATCAACTGGAAGTAGGAACTGACAAATTCCGCGTTGGCTTAGCGCAATACAATGATGACCTACAACTTGGGTTCAAATTTGATACTCACAGGACAAAAAATCAAATTCTAAACTTCATTAAAAGTAAATTTAACTTCATTGGTGGATCCGCAAAGGCTGGTAATGCGATCACAAAGGTACATGAAACATTTTTTACCAAATCCAGCGACAAAGACAAATTAAGAAACCATATTCTTGTTGTGATTGCTGCTGGATCTTCTCAAGATGAAGTAGGAAATCCAGCCTTAGGTTTACGAAATGATGGAGTCCGTATCATTTCCCTGGGATTGCAGCAAGCTCCTTTGGAACAACTGCACTATATGGCTACAGATAATAGCTTTGTTGTTCAGAAACAAAATCTAAAGGAACTGATTGCATATTCAGATGTTATGGTAAAAACAATTCAAGACGCAATAAGAATAGAGCTTGTTCCACAAGGTAAGAGAACATTAACTATTGGTTTTACCTGGATATTATTAACTGTTTATAACATACGTCAGCAACCTACGTTTTTTGGGACGTATAATGCCAAGCAATTTTTAGGTTCGCCATGATAAAATTGGTCTAGCTGAACTCTGGATAAAATCTGGACATTGTTGAATTCCATGATTAATCTCTGTATTTTGCAGTGTAAATGGCCTTGTACAGCAGCAAATGTTTTTTTCCCCATTCAGTACATGGCCAATCAGACTTTAGTGAATAACAGTACATACAAAGTAATAGGTGGAGCTGTATAATGTCCTGTATGATCTGTAAAACAGAATAAATGCAAAATAGCGTAGAATGTCTGTACAGATAAATATTGTAAAAGTAGAAAAATGGTTGAACTCACAAGACTAGAGTCATACCGTCATATGACTCTAGAGGTATGCTCCTTTGGACCATTGGGGGGTTGTCCAGACCCTTCTGTCGTTGGTTGCTAGTTACTCCTCCTTATGATCCTTTAGGTGTCCCCCAAGGAATGCTCGATATTCTGATTGTTCTTAAAAATAATATTGCTTTATTTTCAAAAGTAGAATAATTGTAAAAATTTAAAATTTTACAGAAACACTATACCAATAAATATTTAGTATAAGTGAAGTCCCGTATAGGTTAAAAATGAGAGTGTCCAAGGACACTCTCATTTTTTAACCTATACTCTCTATTGGACACTCTCATTTTTAACCTATACAGGACTTCACTTATACTAAATATTTAATAATATAAAAATCTGCACACCAGTCAAGCCATAAGACTTGCTTTTCCCACAGAAATCCCAAATCTGCAGTGATGTTACAACCGCAAAGGAGTCTGGGTGGACATATGGATATATGCAAATTAGTTTAACAAAGAATCACATTTTTGCCTCATTCCATTTTAAACATGGATTCCTTTTAATCTGTGTTTGCTGTATGTACACATTGTGTTCCAAGCTGTTGTATACAGCAAACACGGATTAAAAGGAATCCATGTTTAAAATGCAATGAGGCAAAAATGTGATTCTTTGTTAAACTAATTTGCATATGCCCACCCAGAATCCTCTGCGGTTGTAACATCACTGCAGATTTGGGATTTCTGTGGGAAAAGCAAGTCTTATGGCTTGACTGGTGTGCAGATTTTTGTTTAACATTGTATTAACTATATATATATATATATATATAATATGTGTCTGTGTATATATATATATATATATATATATATATATATATATATACACACACACACACTTTTATTTCCTATATATGTATAATATATTATAGTTAAATCATTTTATGTTATATTATACATATATAATGCAAATATATGATTTAATTATAAGTGTATTTTGAGATATGTGTATATATTTCAAAGTACACTTATGCAGTCATTGATAAATATCCAACTTCTGTGCTTTATGTCAGTTCACATGTAAATATTATTGATTTCCCGAATGCTTCCGAATGAATGATACAGAATCGTTCAGCATGACCGAATCCTGTCTGTATTTAGTTTTAGTAAATCTGTGAATTGCCAATGCAGTTGGAATACGATCATTTTCACCTGATTTTTTTCATTAGGACAAATCCATTGTTTTGTGAATAACCCTGATAGTGACAATATAGATACATTAGGTACAATGTTAGGGTGCAGTTAGTTTGCCCCAGAATAGCATTTGTTTTTGCCATGCTAAATATCCCACAAAATGGTGTAATATTTTATATTTGTTTCCATAGTGATTCCTCCTTATTTATCACTTTGCCCCACAATTTTCTCTTTTTTTCCCTTAATGAATCTCCCCCAAAAGATATTGCTCCATAAGTCCTATACAAATGTGCAAATGTGTTGTGTTGTCACAAAGCTAGTTGTTGAATTGTGTTTAGCTAACATGATCCATAAGTAAAAGCTAGATAAGTGAACTACAACCCACAGCAATCTTTGCTTTGTCCATAAAGTCCAACTACAAAGGGATTTTTAGGATAACAGCTTGGGCATTTGACTGGTTTATCACTTTCTGATTTGGATATAGCTCACTGAGCATATCTTGCATGTGCTGCAACTTCATATGTGAGTGTCTTTTTTACATTTCTTACAATATTGTTTGTGTTTGCACACTTTGTGCACAGCACATCCCACCATCTTGAATTTTCACCACTTTATTGAATACATTCAGTATGTTATATTTACAAAATAATGGGTCATATTTGGCATGGAGAGAGCTTTTAACTGTAGATTTAGGGAGAATTGTAATGGGAATTGCAAATTTTAGGCAAATATGGCCAAAGATGAAATGTGTTTCAACTGAAATATTTTTTTTTGTCAATCACAATTTATATTGAGGCACAAGACATAATGATAGAGAGGAGCAATTGTGACATGTATGTAGAGACATGAAGCGATTGTAAAAGAAAAGCATAACACTCCTGAACTTATACTATGGTCACCAAAAAAAAGCACGTCATATCAAACATAATATATAAAGGCCTCATTTTAAAAGTGAAAACAGAGCATATGCATCGAGGTGTCAGCTCATCCCACACCATCCGGGCGAGCCACATGGCAGCGATATAACAAGAGACTCACATACATGCTTACTACAGATGTACTCACTGACACACATACATGCTTACTACAGACATGCTCACTGAAACACACATACATGCTCACTACAGACATGCTCACTGACACACATATACATGCTTACGGCAGACATGCTCACTGACACACACATACATGCTCACTACAGACATGCTCACTGACTCACACATACATGCTTTCTGCAGACAAGCTCACTAAAACACACATGCTCACAACAGCAGGCACACACACACACACACACACACACACACACAAAAGATCACTTTCACTCACTAGCTGCAATGTATTTGAAGCCTAACTGGCACTGCAGGCTACTGCTGTAGAAGCCCAGATCCCCAAATGAAATATCTTTTATAACTTAACTTGGCCTAAACTTTTCAATACCTTTGCCATTCTCTGTAGTTCTCTGTTCTCTGTAGTTTTCTGTTTTAGTGAATAATGCTGTTAGTGCATTGGGCTGTAGATATTAGCAGTGTTATTGAGGGCAACTTCTTACAGAACTTCAGTTCTAAGAGCATTATATGGTTTTATAGAGCTCCAACTAGTATCTACTAGCAGAGTCCAACCATTCTTTCAAATAACAGCTCTGTTCTCTGATGTTGCCTGCTGTAAAAAAAATAAATATTTTGAGACTGAGTTTGTTATTTAATTATGATTTTAATGATTCCTTTCACATATACCATTAATACTTTGTTTTCTTTGTGTTCCTTCCTGTAGAAACCACAGCAATACCATTTACAAATGGTGCAACCACAACTGTTTCTTCATATTTCACTGGAGCATACAGCGATGATGCTGGAATCCAAACCTACCGTGAGTTTAAATCAGTTCCCTTTTGATCTCCGATGTCTTTCAAGGATCACTGATGTCTTGGAATGTTTGTGGTTTAGAAATTCAGTTGATTGAAACATCCCAATTTTAAATCTAAATGCAACCAAAGACATAGTGCCACAAAAGCCAAACAATGTTTTAAATGTGGGCTGTTACGGCACCCCCAGGCATAAAAGGGTTAAACCGTTTAGTAGATCTTCCCTTCCAGAGACACAGGCACAGCTACTGCAGAATACCAAACTCTCAAACTGAATACAAGGGAATGCTCCAAACTTCCGAACTGCATACAAGGGAATGCTCCAAACTCCCGAACTGCATACAAAGTAGCACTCCACACTCCCGAACTGGAACCTCACGAATAGCTGCTAACAGTCGAACAGGAAAAGCACCCAAGTGGCTTACACTCCTGGCAATCAGTCTCTAACAGTATACAGTAAATCCCCCCAAAGACGAGACAGAGCTCCGTGTTGAGGGTCAAGCAGTGGTCTGGTTTATTGAGGGCTACCTGCCCAGTATTTATGCAGGTCTCCCACCTGGTGGACACTCCCCTAAGGGACCAGATGGAAGACTGTAACACAGACAGACATGTATCACATTCAGACACACAGAAGTAAAATAACCCCACAATGCATCCTAATTTCCCTACATCTATCCTGGAGATAATTGGGAAGTAATGAAATTATCTCCAAGGACAGAGGCAAAACTCCATTATACACGTGGGGACACAAAAACAGTAAAATACTTTAAAATATACAAAGTTACATTTAATACATAAAATGTCACATATCCCCAGATAGCTTAGATCTGAGCTCACATAACTACCGAATAGCGCTCAGATCCTATACACACAGTTCAATTGCCATGGAGCCAAAGTCTTTAATAGGCTCCATGGCATAGCTATATGGGTTAAAACATTCACTGAAGTAAAGTCCCGATCAATTCAACGTTCGGCAAAGAGCCACGAATAGAAGCAGGGAAGGCTGGAGGCTCAGCGGTGCCTGCACGTAAAAGTGTCCGATTTTAGTGCACTGATTCCAGGCTGAGCACAGCTGGCCGTCCGGGGAGCTCCATAACACCGGCACCTAGCGGCTGCTAAGTGTAACCTCGGCCACCCAGTAACAGTCAATTAAGCTGCGGTTAGCCGCTTCTGGGTGGTCAATTGACGGTACACGCTAGTTTCAGGGAGGTGAATTGAAGGCACATGCCAGCTTCCCGGTGGTCGCGCCTTCGGTATTTTGTTCGGTAGATAAAATCAACTGAACGCAAAGTATTTTAAAAGTCCGGTCCATAGTCTAAAGGGAGCAAGCGGGCAACCAGGCTTCTCCACTGCAATGTGGCGAGATTGCTCTCGTCATATGGGCCTAATAATCTAACTATAATAGCACTAGGTGGAAACACACCTATTGGGGGACTTGGTTCAGTGCACCACCACCAGTATGTTTTGTAATAAAATTAAATACAGTAAAAAAAAATTGATTGGCAAGGGAAACAATTATGTGAAATATTACATTAAAATGTAACTTTGTAACATTAGGAGTTAACAGTCATCTCCTACCCATCCTTCACTCCCTGGTATAATAATAGGAATTACACTGATCAGCTGCCTAATATCATGTAGGTCCCACTAATGCTGCCAAAACAGCTCAGTTTGCATTGAGGAGTGGACAACCCAAGACCTCTGAACATGTCTTTTGTATCACAAAGATATTAGCAGCAAATCCTTTAAGTCCTGCAAGTTGCGAGGTAGGGCCTCCATGGATCAGATTTGTTGTTCCAGCACATTCCACAGACATTGAGATCTGGGGAATTTGGAGGCCAAGGCAACGCCTTGAACTCTTTGTCATGCTCCTCAAACCATTCCAGAACAATTTTTGCAGTGTGGCAGGGTGCATTATGCTGCGGAAAGAGGCAACTTCCATCAGAGAATAACATTGTCATGAAGGGGTGTACATGGTCTGCAAAAATCTCCAGGTAGGTGGTGCATATCAAAGTAACATCCACATGAATGCCAGGACCCAAGGTTTCCAAGCGAAATATTGCTGCCTCCGCCAGCCTGCCTTCTTCCCATGGCAACTTGCTGCCATCTCTTCCCCAGGTAAATGTTGCACATGCAAAAGACCATCCTCTTGATCTAAAAGAAAACATGATTTATCAGACCAGGCCACCTGCTTCCATAGCTCCACGGTCCAGTTCTGATGCTCATGTCCCCACTCAGGGACGTTTTAGCCGCTAGGCAAACAAGGCATTTGCCTTAGGCGGCATTTTCCAGGGGCCAGCAAAAAAAGCCGCCCCCAAATGTCCAGGGCAAATGTTTTGTTAGCCTTGTGGCTAACTGACATGCCGGTCGGACTGCTGGGCTAGCTGCTCAGCTCCCTCGCGCGCTGCGCGCAGAGTGAGGCTGGGAGCCGGAATATGACATCATATTCCGGCTCCCAGCCTCACTCTGAGGGCGGCCCGCGAGGGAGCTGAGCAGAGCGCTCAGGGGAAAGTGCTCCCTCGCCAGCGCCGTCCGCCCAGCAGCCAGCCCATCAGCCCGACCGGCAGCCCCAGGGAGACCCCATCCTAAAAGTAAGGAGGCTGGGGGGGTTAAATTTAAAAAAAAAGTAAATGTTAATGTGAGTGAGTGTGTTTGTCTGTTAGTGTGTGTGTGTCTGTTAGTGTGTGTCTGTTAGTGTGTGTGTCTGTTAGTGTGTGTGTGTGTCTGTTAGTGTGTGTGTCTGTGTGTGTGTGTGTGTGTGTCTGTCTGTTAGTGTGTGTGTGTGTGTGTGTATGTGTGTCTGTTAGTGAGTGTGATTGCCTGTTAGTGTGTGTCTGTTAGTGAGTGTGTGTTTGTCTGTTAGTGAGTGTGTGTGTGTCTGTTTTGTGTGTGTGTGTGTGTGTGTCTATTAGTGTGTGTATGTTAGTGTGTATGTTAGTGTGTGTCTGTTAGTGTGTGTGTCTGTGTGTGTGTGTGTGTCTGTGTGTGTGTGTCTGTTGGTGTGTGTCTGTTAGTGTGTGTGTGTGTGTCTGTTAGTGTGTGTGTGTGTGTGTTTGTCTGTTAGTGAGTGTGTGTGTGTCTGTTAGTGTGTGTCTGTTTGTGTGTGTGTGTGTCTGTTAGTTAGTGTGTGTGTGTCTGTTAGTGGTGTGTGTGTGTGTCTGTTAGTGAGTGTGTGTGTGTCTGTTAGTGGTGTGTGTGTCTGTTAGTGTGTGTCTGTTAGTGTGTGTGTGTCTGTTAGTGTGTGTGTGTCTGTTAGTGTGTGTCTGTTAGTGAGTGTCGCTTTGTCTCTTAGTGAGTGTGTGTTTGTCTGTTAGTGTGTGTGTGTGTGTGTGTGTCTGTTAGTGTGTGTGTGTGTGTGTGTGTGTGTCTGATAGTGTGTGTCTGTTAGTGTGTGTGTGTCTGTTAGTGTGTGTGTGTCTGTTAGAGTGTGTGTATCTGTTAGTGTGTGTGTCTGTTAGTGAGTGTGTGTGTCTGTTAGTGTGTGTCTGTTAGTGAGTGTGTGTTTGTCTGTTAGTGAGTGTGCGTGTGTCTGTTAGCTTGTGTGTGTCTGTTAGTGTGTGTCTGTTAGTGTGTGTGTGTCTCTTAGTGTGTGTGTGTGTCTGTTAGTGAGTATGTGTTTCTGTCAATGAATGTGTGTGTGTATTTAGAATGCGGGGTGGAGGAGAAGGGTTGGGTGGGGGTGGCGCGCGGGAGGGGGGACGGGGATACCTGAGTTTTGTCCTACCTAGGGCAGCACAAAACCAGGATACACCCCTGTCCCCACTGACCTAAACTCAGCAAACTGTAATGCATTGTGTGCTCTGACACCTTTCTATCATGGCCAGCATTAAATGTTTAAGCAGTTTGAGCTATAGTAGCTTTTCTGTGTGATCGGACCAGACATGCTTTCACTCCCCATGTGCATCAGTTAGCTGTCGATTCACTGGTTTCCTTCCTTGCATCACATTTGGTATGTACTAGCCACTGCATCCAAGGAATACCACACACGACTTGTTGTCACTCAGATGTTTTCGCTTGCCCATTATCCTGCTTCGAGCACATGAAATTCAAGAAGTGACTGTTCACTTGCTGCCTAATATATCCCACCCTTTGACAGGTGCTATTTTAAGGATATAATCAATGTTATTCACTTCACCTGTCAGTGATTTTAATGTTGTGTCTGTTCTGTGTATTTCACTATACAGGATCTTTTGCTTCTCTCGATAGACTTTTAGTGCTATTTAGTTTAAAGGACCACTATAGTGCCAGGAAAACATACTTGTGCCCCCGCCCTCAGGGACCCCTCCCACCGGGCTGGATGGCGAGGAAAGGGTTAAAATCTTACCATTCTCCAGCGCCGGGCGGGCAGCTCTGCTCCTCCTCTCCGCCTCCTCTCCTCCTCTTCGGCTGAATGTGCATGCGCGGCAGGAGCTGCGCGCGCATTCAGTCAGTCTCATAGGAAAGCATTCATAATGCTTTCCTATGGACGCTGGCATCTTCTCACTGTGATTTTCACAGTGAGAAGCACGCAAATGCCTCTAGCGGCTGTCAGTGAGACAGCCATTAGAGGCTTTAGAGGCTGGATTAACCCATTTATAAACATAGCAGTTTCTCTGAAAACTGCTATGTTTATAAATAAAAGGGTTAATCCTAGAGGGACCTGGCACCCAGACCACTTCATTAAGCTGAAGTGGTCTGGGTGCCTATAGTGGTCCTTTAATAACTTTTGCACATGCTAATCTGTGCCTGTTATCATGAATAAGATGTGGGAAAACAGTTTTACTTAATTTTGGAGATATTTTACTTTGCTGCTCAATAAAGTGCAGCAAAGAAAGTGGCCTCATTTATATAAATACATGGTTTGGGGTTATTTTAGGTTCATGTGGCCAGTGTCATACATATCGTATCGTACATTTAAAAGAAATATATATATAAAAGTGAAATGCCATAGTTCTACTCTTTTGCTCTCTTAAAGGGTTACTGCAAGCACCATTGATCACTTCAATAATTTAAAGTGGTCATAGTGCATGAAGCCTGTATGTGCTGCATTTCTCTATGAAACGCTACACATACTAAGTTTAACTCTTCTGTTCTGGATGTGTAACCCCACCTCCGGCAATATCATAGGGACTGGCTAATGTAAATTCTGTGCATATTCCTATGTACAGAATTGCATTCATTGGCTGAGATCAGTTCAGTGAATTCCTAGCATCATAACCACTACCGAACTGTTAAATCTATTTTATTATGTTACATGTGGCCCATATAGAGGTCATACATGTTATACCTGCTATGTTTACAAATATCTTTTTTTTTATACATGTCCTTAATCTCTGAAGACATTCAGTGCATTTTTCCCTTTATAATTTGAGTATCTCTGATTACTTTTTAGGTTGTATATCAAAAGTGGCGGCTGATTTGGTATTCCTTGTAGACACATCTCGTCATGGCCTTAAAGAAAATGAAGAAATTAAAAAATTTATAAAATATATAATAGAAGGTCTAGAAGTCACAGACCATTGTGTGCATATTGGATTGGTGACTTATAGTAGTAAACCTAAGGTAATAGCCACTTTGGATAATGGTACCGATACCTCAACAGTCTTGACATTTGTAGACAACATATTGGTTCTAGAAGAAGACACTGCTAATACAGGCTTTGCCATTAACTTTACAAGAACAGACATTTTTGATAGCAAAGCAGGCAGTCGACGAAACCAGGGAATAGAGCAAACAGCAATTTTGGTCACTCATCGCTCATCTTCAGACAGTGTCGCTGAAGCTTCTCATCTTCTTCGTAAACAGGGAGTTAGAGTTTTCACTGTAGGAATTGGAAAACATAACATGACGCAGCTGAATCAAATTTCATCGCATCCTACTGAACTTTATGGTATTGATGTAAAGACGTTTGCAAACTTGTCATCTCAAGGAGACATCTTATTAAAGAAAATAAAGAATTCCATTGAAGATGTTATAATTAGTCGTAGAAAAACTGATATAGTGAAACAAGGTATGATTATGATGACCTTTCTGGCCTTATATTACATATATACTTTCACAGATCCTTGTAATATTTACATGTGGGGGAGAGTGAGGGGGGTAGCCTTGGAAAACATGGGTGTAAAAAGAAATCAGACTTCTAAGACATGTTAATAGCTATCTTTATGTTTATTTGGGTTCACTGGTTGCTGTACCAGCAGCGCTGAGCATTGCAACAGAGTAATGAACTCATTGTGGTCTGTCGTTTTTTGTTTAGTATCTAAATTTTTGAATTGCGTTGGGAAACCTAATTTTGTTTCAGAGCAGTAAATAAGATGATTTTGGAGGAAGGTGCCATTCAAATATTGAAAAAGAAAAAACTACCAGGAAAAACGCAACTGCACATTTTTTTTCACATATAACTTCAGTTCAGTTTCTCAAGATAATCAAAATATAAAAAATAGAAATTGAAATTAGAATATAATATGTATTATTTTTAGTCACATTGCACCATCTTGTAATTTATGAAAACAAATTATGTAAGAATAAAATACATACTACACACATTTCTGATTTCATAGATGATGATATAATATATTATTCTAAAATATGTAATTTGTATCAGGTGATCACAGCTGCCATGATGATTTTCTAATAGCTTCCTAGACCTAAGTCCCTCTTGTTTGACAGAATAGCTCCTATCTAACTTCCTGGTTCTAAAGTCCGTTTAGGATACTGAGTACTCTAAAAATCACCTAGAACATAGGCAGTTGCAGTTTGTATGGCAACCATCTGCTACCTTTATGAGCATTAGACCCCCTATTTAAAAAAGATAATAATCCCCACTTTCACATGAGGGGTGGAGTGTTTATCTGTAAACACGTAAAGTGATTTTTAGCGTAGTCGCCTATCCTTGACAGGGAAGTGAAACCTCACTTTGGAAATTGGGTCCTACCTAGATTTTATAGGGCAATAAGACCCCTCAATAAAAAGAGAAGCACCACCTCTTTCAAATGGGGGATCTCATACCCTTTTAAGATAATTGGAACAGCTATAAGGACATTTTAAAAGCCCCTATCTTCTACCATCAAATGCTGTCCTTATGGACAATGAGGTAGATAACAAACTTTTGAAAGGACAGATTCTTCTATTTTAAATGAGGTAAGACTTTAGGTTTGCCATAGGGGGAAAAGGGGTTTTTGTTTGAGCCTTTCTGTCTTAATGCTTCGGGTTGGATTTTTCTATCATATTCATTAACAATGCTTTGATTTTTACAGGATGTTTGAACACACAACAAGCTGATATCTACCTGCTCATTGATGGATCAGGAAGCATATACCCTGATGACTTTAAAGAAATGAAGACATTTTTGGAAGAGTTTGTTGAATTATTTGACATAGGACCTGAGAACGTTCGGGTCGGAGCTGTTCAGTATTCAGAAAATCCACAGGAGGAATTTGGTATTAAAACACATGACACAAAAACAAATCTAAAATTGGCCATCCAAAACACTAGGCAGCTAGGAGGAGGCACTAATACAGGGGGAGCAATGAATTACACTACCAGACTCATACTCGATCCAAGCAGTAAAAGGATGGAGGATGTGCCAGTGTATTTGATGGTCCTTACAGATGGAGAGTCACGAGACAGTGTAAAGGAGGCTGCTGAGATTTTGAGGGGTCACAAAGTTGACATATACGCAATTGGAGTGAAAGGTGCTAATAAGACTCAACTATTGGAAATCACTGGAGACCGCAAGAAGGTTCATTTTGTCAAAGACTTTGATTCTTTAAAAGATATTAAAAACAAGATAGCGCGTCAAATCTGTACCCCAGAAGGTAATGTAGTTGATGTCTGTTTGCATAAAAGAGTATTGTTTTTTAGTTTTTTTTATTGAGCCACAAGTTTATCCACTCTGACAAGTGAATGTAACATGTTCTGTTGCAAATCTCTGGTAAGAACATTGGTATCATCTAATCGAAGGAGGAAAAATGCACCAAATGGTGATTATTGAATAGAAAACAGAACTGTAGAAATACTGGCGCTAATTATAAAGTGCAGTAATGTGCAATATATGCAAGTGCAGCTAGTTAACACCATGGAATCAATCACAAGAAACTCCACAAGATATAGACATGCAGAAAATAGAAAGTGAACAGCGCACTCAAAACAATTTGGTTTGTCTCAGTGTACCACAAATCATGACGTGTGTCATATAAAAATAATTATAAAAATATACCCTTTTAAGATATTCTTGTATGGTAGCTCTAATGATAAAACAAGCAATCTCATAGGGAAATACACCAGTCACAAGTTGATATAAAATATCACACTCACATGTTCCAGAACCTGTATATGGTACTGGCTCAGGTATATACGCTTGAGTGTGATATACAGGATCCTCTATCAGAGATTGTAGAAGGTTATTGATAGCAGCTTTAGCCCTTAAATAGTTATACATGGTTACAGAGTCAAGCGCCCTCTCAATTGGCTTACCCTGTTCTAATTAGCCACAGCTCTTTAATTGAAGAGTCTTGCGGATAAGCAAATGGGCACTGGGCAATTTTCAATTAGATCTGCTAAAGATGCTAGAGGGCAACCCTGTCTCGTATCGTTATTAACATTAAAGAAATCTGAGATAGAGGACATGCCTTTGATTTCGGCTCTTGGGTTTATATAGAATGCCATAGTATGTTTAAAGAAATAACTTTAATCTAAAGGACTGCAAAGTCTCTGTTAAAAAAAAATTCCAGTTAACTCTGTCAAATGCCTTCTCGGCATCTAAGGCCTCGAGAACAGAGGGGACTTTGTGGAGATGTATTTCTTCTACTTTTCCAAGGATTATGCATGTGTTATCTTCTCCTGATCTACCTAGCATAAATCCTGATTGATCTGGGTAATTTAAGTCTGACGTTACCAAGTTCAATCTTTGGGCTAGGATTTGAGAATAGATTTTGATGTCTAGATTGATGAGATGGGTTTGTAATTATTTACAAGAGTAGGATCAATGGTTTTAAAATAAGAAAAATTGAAGCTTCTAACATTTCCTGTGAAAAGGATAATGTAGTACCAATTTGATTAAGTAGGCAGGTTAATAAAGGATAGATTATTGGTTTTAGAATCTGATAAAATAGGGCCGGAGATCCATTTGGGTCTGGCACTTTTTCTCCCTTCCTACAAAAAAAGGCTTTTGAAATCTCCAATATTGAAAAGGATTGGTTTAGCATTTCTAATGTACTATTTAAAAGCTGAGGTAGCTGTAGATCTTTCAAAAATGTACTCATCTCTGTCTTAGACTTATTCAATTCAGGTAAATTATATAATGTTTTGTAATATTCACGAACAGCATTCCCAAACTGAGAAGGAGAGAGGCATGATCTTCCATTAAACTTGATTCATTGTATTCTATTAGATTGGTTGTGAATTTTTTTATTTTTTTCAACATAGCTTTGTTAGGTAAACAGGTTTTCTTATTGTTACTAAACTATAACTGGATTTTGATTTCTTTAATTTTGTTTTAAATTTCTTCGAAATCACTTTTTCTCAAATGTATCATCAAAAATAACCAGTAATTCCCATTTTATGAATATTTCAAATGTTATAGACTCGTGTAACCCCTAAATCCAATGCTGTTAGTAATAACTGAATATGGATTTTTTCCAATTCAACTCAAATAACCATTAGTCAGGGATAGGCATGAATGTTTGCTTAGGCTACATAGAGATTGAAAATAGCTGAGATGTAGATGTTAATAACTTTATATTTGCATTCACTCTATATTTACTTCTGACTTGATTTTTTATATTTTTGGCTGCGTTGGTCTTTGTGACATTAGTTAGTTTGGTGTGTCCTACTCTTCTGCTGGGAAGCTATCCCATATTTTATTTTTAATCAATTTGAACATGTTATTTATTGCCCCTTGATTTCTGTCTCATTGCAGCTTGCAAAGATATGAAGGCTGATGTCATATTTCTGGTGGACAGTTCTGGAAGTATAGGTCAGACGAACTATGATAAAATGAAGACATTTATGAAACATGTGGTCAACAAAACTGAGGTTGGACAGCATAAAGTACAATTTGGAGTTGTTCTTTTTAGTGATTCACCTAAACTGGAGTTTCAGCTAAACAGCTATTCAACCCTACCTCCCATTATGGATTCTATAGACAAAATTACATATATAGGAGAAACCACTTACACAGGAAAAGCCTTGGAGTATGTATCACAATATTTCACAGTAGCCGAAGGTGCAAGACCCAAAGTTAAAAAATTTCTTATACTGATTACAGATGGTGTAGCACATGATGAGGTGAAGACTCCAGCTGAATCTCTTCGGAATAGTGGTGTTGATATTTTTTCTATAGGAGTTTTTGGGGCCAATAAGACCCAACTAGAAGAAATAAGTGGGAGGGATGATAGAGTGTCCTATCTAGAAACATTTGATGCTCTGAAGACTATAGAAGATGAGCTTGTCTTTGGTTTATGCAACCCCGAAGAAGGTTGGTAATCAAGTATTATTTTTTTTAATTTTATTTTGAAACCATGCCAAATAAACAAAAAGTAAATGTATAGTTTCCATGCACAACTATTTTATTTATATGGCTTAAGAAATATATATTTATGCTTTCTCTCTTTCACGTTTTTTTTTTCTTGTGTCACACTTCATTTGTCCCTAACGTTTCTACTTCTTCTCTTTCACACAACGTTGTTTTATGTTCTTTTTGTTTACATCTATATTTTTCCCTTACTTCACTTCTGATTTTGTTTTTTTCTTCTTTCTTCGGATATATGTTCTCTATCCATTCTAAAACTATCCTTTACTTTTGCTCTCTTCATCTCTTTACTGCTTTGTTCTTGTTTCAGGTTTTTATTCTATTGTCATTATTGCTCCACTTAAGTGCTACGTCCCCACTTTTTTTCTTTAGACATAGCATCAGTTGTTGACTTTGGTATTTATGTTTCTTATTTATTGTTCTCATTATTAGCACATTTGAAAAAATTGGAAATTTGAAACCAAGTGACTTGTGAGTTTTCTAATCAGGTGTAGAAACTTTGCTACAGCCCTTCTTATCTTTATACTTTGCACTTTGTATGTATAATTTAATTCTCCTGTTAATAACCAAAAGGGAACTTTGAGTGCTTCCATATTCCATCATCACCAGTGTGTGGCAAGCAGTACAAGCTAATCCGCAGTAGCAATGCAGCGTCCCCTTACATAATTATCAAATAAATCTATTGTCAGGGATAAAAGTGTGGATTGGAATTTTTTTCTGCATGATAATAGTTGAGTTGCAAATTTTCATATACATATCTTTATCAGTCAAGTGCATTAGAAAAAACTGACTTTCTTTGTCTGTGTGTCAGTATGGTTCCCCATGTCTGTGTCTGGAGAAGCTCTTAAGAGCAACTGTTATTACAATTTGTGTAAAATGTCTATGGGTAAATACATCAATCCCTTCCTCCAACCCTTCCTTCTCATCTGATGCCCCTCAATGAGTGCCCATTTGAGGGTCCCTCCAAAGAAGACTGGCTGCTATCTTTGTCCTGACCCCAGCAGCTCCTGCCCTCCTTAGTGTGCTAAGGGCTCTCTCGGTCCTCTGATACACTTAATCTATCACATCTTCCATCAGTACTGGGTTTGACAGAACAGTCCACAGTCTGTCAGTCTGTTAGGAGAATCTGAGTCTAAATCTGGGCAAAGTTCCTAGTTCATTTCACTCAAACTAACAGAATGTGGCTGCTAAATGCAGACCAGTCTGTCCTGTTAGTGTAATACAATATGTCCCTTATTTGTTAGCTCTGTAGTTAAGATAGACTTTCTGGCAAGCAATCTAGGCTCCTAAATGGTGTATCTAGGAGTGGAGTTTAAATGAAAACCAAAGGAATTATATTTGATTTGGTTGCCTATCATATTGTAGGGAGATCAGATATTTTTAGGTACAACATTTAATTTATAAATACTTTGCATTAAGGTGGCACATAGGGAAAGGGTGGAGGGGGGTGGGGGGGTGGTCATGGTGATTGGAGTCTATATGTGCAGTGTTTAAGTAAGAAATCATGCACTTACAGAGTTCAAGAACTCTGCTGCTGGACCTACAGCAACTTAACTTGCCAATGCTGGGCTGCCTAGTGTTACTTCTGTGAAAAAAAGTGTCTGTCAACAACACGCATAGCATGCTGGCGTCAGATGACCAGTAGCAACAAAGCTGCTCCACCCCCATGTGCTGCACAACTCCTACCCATAACCCCTGTCAAACATACTGAAAAATTAAGTCCACATTATATCTTCAAATATATGTGGGCAAGGGGTTGTGTCTTTTATTACATATTTCCTGCTAAAAAAAAGGTACTAATATAGGAATACACTTGTTGTGAGGGAATAGAAGGGAGTCTTGAGCATCAAGGAAACCATTGTACTATTAATGGGGCACTCTAAATAGTGGTTATGTTGCCTAATTTTATGTCATACTGTTTAGTTGCTATTTCATAAAAAACTGGTCTCTCCAAGACACCCAAGGACCAGTTCTTGCTCAGCCACATTAATAAGGCTGCATTTACGACTGATTTCAATGCCAATTCCATCCAGCATGGACAGCACTAAAAATCTGTAAGTGCTGGGCTAAGAATGACCAATTTGCAGTATTACTCACTAAAGACTGGATCCAGTCCAGATTATTTAGACAAAAGGGCTTGAAATGGAAGCAACTATGGTTGACTGGAACACTCCAACTAGCTAATGAGATTGATCTGATTGGCTAACTGGATTTTCCAGCTACTCAGCATTGTCTTATGACAATGACTTTATTTATACCCTGTCCCTTCATTTGAACAACATTTATAACATAAAAGGAGAAAATCATTATAAAATGTGGGAGAGGCCATAAAATTTACCCTTGCCACCTAGCAATTCCAATGCCTGTTTAACACTGTATATTGCCTATCCGAGGTGTTCAACAAATGAACCATTGCTGGTTAACTCTGTTTTGTGATTGTTACTTATTGATATTGTAGATTATTTTATTTGTTTTTTTTCTACTATATAGCTTTCAGCAGAGCCCTGGTGGATAATTTTTTTTTTAAATAGTGGGGACACTGTACTGAATTAGAATGATTAGGGTGAGAATTAGAGGAATGAGGTTGCATGGAGAGAGGGGCAGACTCTGGCACAAGAGAGATGGAGTTCAGCTGAAATAGAAGGGAAGTAGGTGCTCATAAGAAGCCCCAGCCATGCTGCACAGGATATAGTCATCTTGTGAGCATCTTGTGAGCATGATTCAGCAGGATGTGCCCAGTGGTGTATTTTAAATTTGTGCTGCCCTAGGCACGACTAAATTCGGGCACCCCCTAATCTAAATTTCATATTGAGGCCACTTTTTTGACTGACAGACACACGCCCTCATTGACACATACAGTCATGGGTACACACACTGTTTCAACAACCCACACTTTCACTAACAGACATACACTGACACACCCACTCACTGTCAGGCACACACTGTCAGATACACGTACACTGACATACACTCACTGACAGACACACACTGACACAAACATCCTCACTCATTTGACACACTCTGACAGACACACATTCACACACTGACAAACACACACACAAACACACACACATTTTCTCATACACTGACCAATTATTATCATTATTTTTTTTTTATTTAAATCCACCCAGCCTCCCTACCTTTGGGAGTGCTGGAGTAAACCCGGCCCCTGACTGGTGCTTGGGTAGCTGGGCGGGCTCCTTGCTGGGGCTGCTGGCTGGGCGGGCAGGCTCCTTGCTGGGGCTGATGGCTGGGCAGACAGGCTCCTTGCTGGCTGGGCGGGCACTCAATGCAGGCGGCAAGGGAACTGAGCTCTTCCTGCTCTGCTCCCTCGCACACCGCCAGGGCGGGAGTGACGTCATATTCCGGCTCCCAGGATCCTAGAAGGGCATGCGTGAGCAGAGCAGGTGGAGCTCAGAGGACCACGCTCCTTCGCCACACGCCTATACTATGAGCAGCTGAACACTTCAGGGGGAACCTTTAGGGCACTTAGGGCGGCATTTTTTGTCGGCCCCCTGAAAGTGCCGCCCTAGGCAAATGCCTTGTTTGCCTCATGGCAAATACAGCCCTGGTCGTGCGCATGCATTAACTGTATAGTGCCCAGATGTGACTTAAACCATGAGCAGGTGTTAACAATCTTGTGGGCATGATCTAAAAAATTGCATGCACCGTATATTTCTGTATTGTAATTGCATAATTATAAATATAGAATTTAAACAAAAATATTCAAAGTTTTAATCACGTAACAAGAATGACCATTAATCGGATTACTAGACTGAAGTTCTTGTTTTGCTGTCATTACAGAATGTGGGAAAATAGAGAAAGCTGATATTGTATTTGTGATTGATTCATCTGGCAGTATAAATAATGATCAGTATCAACTAATGAAAGATTTTGTGATATCCATGGTGAACAAATCAGAAATTGGTCCAGAGAATGTCCAGTTTGGAGCTCTCAAGTACTCAGATAACCCTTCAAAACTATTCTATTTGAATGACTTCATCAGCAAAACAAATATTATGAATGCCATTAAAAGTGATGAATCAATGGGAGGCAATACATACACTGCTAAGGCTTTGGACTATTCACAGACTTTCTTCACGGAGGGAAAGGGCAGTCGTCAGAGTTCTGGAGTCCCTCAATACTTGATTATAATAACTGATGGTGAATCTCATGATAAGGACAAACTGAATGAAACATCAAAACATCTACAAGATCAAGGCATAAACGTATTTGCAATTGGGATTGATAAGGCAAAAACAGATGAGCTGAAGACAATGGCCGGCACAAAGGGAAAATGGTTCCTAGTTGATTCATTTAGTGGATTAAATGACATTTTTGGGAATGTATCAGATGCAATGTGCAATAAAACAGGTACGTGTTACTTTCAACTTGTTACCAGGATAAGGGTGCACAAGGTTGATAGAGATACCAAATAAGAGCACCAATACATTTTAAATAGTAATAGGAATAGAAAATGGTCTCCTTCAGATAAATCTTTGGCTTTTAATATCTTGAATGCGATAAAATTGTTAATCGCCAGACACTGGTAGGATGAGGAAGCTCCTGATTGGTCTAAGGTTAAAAATCAGATAGCTTATCAGTGCTTGCTGGAAAAGGGATACTATAATGTTAAATGTAAGATACCTTTTTTTAAGATTTGGAATAAGTGGCGACTGAATTACCCAGACTGTGATAATAATGCCCTAATAACTTGAAATATTGTTCTCTCTTTTACGTTTTAATAATTATCAACAGATAGGGTGAGGTCCCCATGCCAAACTGCCCTACGTTGTGTTTTTGTTGTCTTAGTATAAAGTTAGACTATACATATATGATTACTATACACTGGCTAGATTAATGTCCCTGAATGTTAGACTGTGAATTTATTAGAAGAGTAATGAAAAACTAAAGGCTCAATATATTGGATACATGACTTTTCAGTTTATTGTAACTGTATTGTTTAAGAGAATCTACATATATTGCATGTTATTTTTTGTGCTTATGTGAAATAATAATTAAAAATAAGACAAAAAACAGACCTATGTGATAGTCACAGGTGAACTATCACAGAGCCCGTGTTGTTTGTAGGGTAAGATAGGGCATAACCCAACATACAAATAGATAGATTGCACCAGACCCCGAATGAGGAGTTCACGATACCAATAAAGTTACCCAACAAGGAGTAAATGTTCAACACAACGAACTACAAAGATAAAGAAGATATACAAAAAAGAATTAATAAAAAGTAAGAATTGGTAAGTTTTATTATGTCCCAATTGGGAAGACTAACACACAAACACTGAGTGAAACTAAAATAAACACTGTGAAAAAACACATAAATTCGCATAGCTAACGGACACTTGTATGTTATCAGAAAGTTAAATGTTATAGAAAATTTTGAAAAAAAAGTTACAGTGTAGCTAATAGAGTTGCAATGTTACAAAACTTGTAATGGGAAGCCTCAGTAGCAGTGATTTATACTATCTGCTCATAAGTAACTCACAGGTATCACGGAAGAAGAGCCAGTTTACTCCCCAAAAATCACCCATTGTAAGATTGGAATGTATACTGTTAGAATAACACCTGAGACAATGAGCTGCAGTCAGGTCCAAGTTAATAGATATTTATCAACTGGATCACTAGCAGTAAATGTATATATAAAATTAATTTAGAGAAATGGTGTTATATAAGTTTAAACTCAATGACAGCCTATCAGAGTCTTGCAGCCATGGGCTGTATCGATAGCATTAGAGTAGGGAGTTAGAAATATGTTATGTGGCCATGGTCAGTAATAAATTCTGGCTGTATAGATAGCATTAGGGTAGGGAGTTTGAATAATGCATGTAAGTATTAGAAGAGGATTTGTTTGACAGATAAAGTGATGATACGAGTTAAGGGGAAAAAAAATATTTCATATGTCGCTGTCTAAAAAATCCAGCCGCTAAACTATTGCTTCGAGGCAGCCCCTCATTAGGTATAAAGTAACTACCTCCCAGATAGATAGCCCCCCTAACACTAGACTGCTTCGAGGCAGTCCCCCTGTTAACAGTTATTGTATTTTAAAGATAGAGAGAGTCATTAATCTAAGTAAAGATGTCCATATAAATCAGTTTATACAAAGCTTAAAAGCAAAGTTCGAGCTATTGCTCGACACGTGTTTTGGCGCTTGCAAGCACCTTTCTCAAGAGCAAAGCTCTGACTGACATCATGCTACTTTTTATAGGGAAGTGTCCCTGCCAAAGTAGTAGGTAGAGCAAGGAGGAAGGGAATAAGGAGGTTATTTACTTCCTCCTTGCTCCACGTACTGCTTTGTGAATGCATGTTACGGACAGCGCCATGAAGATTGATCCCCACCCCCTTACTATGCAATACGTCAAGATAGTGAATGATGTGTGTAGGGGGCGGGGGACACACTTCCCTATAAAAAGTGGTGCAATGTCAGTCAGAGCATTGCTCTTGAGATAGGCGCTGGTAAGCGCCGAAACGCGCGTCGAGCAGTAGCTCGAACTTTGCTTTTAAGCTTTGTATAAACTTGATTTATATGGACATCTAATCTGTACACCAAAACCACTTCATTAAGCTAGAGTTGTCTTGGTGCTTAGAGTGTCGTGTTAAATGCCCAATCACAATAATTTCTTAATCTTGGAAAATTACTTTAAATTAATTCAATTCTAAAATATTTATCTCCAAAAAACAACTACCACATGTACTAAAAGCAACGAGAAAAGCTATATTTGTATTTGAGAAACTAAGCACAGTTAAAAGGAAAGTAGTTAACACTTAATGTTTCAGCTTTGCTTTTGTTAGTTTATTAAACCACCAACCAAAATAATTGTATAATTGATGACCATGGAAGAAATATCTAATTCCTATATATGAAATTCATAAAGTATAGGAATTGAACACTATTTGTTTTGGAAGAGATGCGGAATATAACCAAAGCAAATTAGCATATCCATGAGCAATCTACCAATATCTCTCCAACTTTCCTTTAATGAATACCTGGATTCAGGGCTGCCATCAGAAATGTTGGGGCCCCTGACACAGCTCAAGGTCTGGGCCCCCCGGTGCCTGCACCCGAGTCTGCCCAAAGTGCTGTCCCCCCCCCGAATCCGCCCACAGGGATGCAGTGTCTACAGGGCCGGTGCAAGGATTTTTGCCGCCCTAGGCAAAAGTAAAGTTTGCCGCCCCCCCATGTGACATCACAATGCCCCACCCATATGATCTGCCATGTTAACTAACACCATTGCTGCAGTGCCGCCGTGTTTACATTAAAAGGCCTGCAGGGACAGGCTAGACACCAGAACCACTACATTAAGCTGCAGTGGTTCTGGGGACTATAGTCTCCCTTTAATGTGAGGTAAATTAGAGATTAGTGCCACGAATAATATACTAGATTGCCTACTTACAACCAGATGAGGATGATGATGGGTTCTAGCTGTCGTCTGGCTCCACTGGTCTGGTGTACAACAGGCTCTCTGGAGGCGGTTTGTAACTGGTCACAAAAATCACTGTTCTGGGAGAACGGGAAGCAGCTCCATTTTTTTGAGGGCCCTTTACACAGCTCAATGTCTGGGTCCAAGGGTCCACCTTCATGTTCCACCAATGAGTTTGTTCACAGGGAGTGGAGTGTGTGTGTGTGGGGGATGTCCTGATGTGTGTAAGGAATGCATTGTGTGAATCTGTGTAAGGGCTGCAAGATGAGTTTGTGTATGTATGGGATGCAGTGTGTGCGTCTGTAAGGGATGCATTGAGTGTGTGTAAGGGGTGCATTGTGTGTTGCTGTGTGTAAGGGATGCATTGCTTGTGTACGTGTATCTGTGTGTAATGCATTGTGTGTTTTTCTGTGTGCAAGGGGTGCATTGTGTGTGATGGATGTCAATCTCTCCCCCTCCCCCCGTCAATTTCCTTCTCCCCCCTCTCCCTCCAATTTCCTTCTTCTCCCCCCCTCTCCAATTTCCTTCTTCCCCCCTCCAATTTCCTTCTTCTCCTCCTCCCTCTCATTTCCTTCCTCTCCCCCCGTCCCTCAAATTTCCTTCCTCTCCCCCTCCTCAAATTTCCTTCCTCTCTCCCTGCCTCAAATTTCCTTCCTCTCCCTCCTCCCCCTCAAATTTAATTCCTCTCCCCCCTCCCTCAAATTTCATTTCTCCCCGCCCCCATTTCATTCCTTCCTCCCCCTCTCCTCAAATTTCATTCCTTCCCCCCCCATTTCATTCCTTCTCCTTCCCCCCATTTCATTCTTTCCCCCCCATTTCATTCTTTCTCCTTCCCCCTCCCATTTCATTCTTTC
>OW240915.1:85422909-85569064 GCA_933207985.1 Pelobates cultripes
TCATTCCTTCTCCTTCCCCCCCCTCCCATTTCATTCCTACCTCCCCCTGACACTGACACTGACACTGACACTGGGCAGGCGGGCGGGCGCGCGAGGGAGCCCTCTCTGTGTGATTCCTCTTCAGCTCCCTCGCGCGCCGCGTACTGATGCCGGAGCCGGAAGATGACGTCATCTTCCGGCTCCGGCATCAGTACGGTGCGCGAGGGAGCTGAAGAGGAAGCACACAGAGAGGGCTCCCTCGCGCGCCGGCCCGCCGGGTGTCAGCAGGGCCAGCCTCTGGGGGCCCTGAAGTGACCGGCTGCTGGGCCCCCCAGGAGAAGAGGCTGGCCCTGTGGGTACATACCGGGTCGCAGGGCCCCCTGCGACCCGGTATGTACCCACTGAATGTGGGGCCCGGACGACCTTAGCAGTCCGGGCCCCCCAGGACTGCCGGGCCCATGACAACCGTTGCGGTTGTCATGCCCTGATGGCGGCCCTGCCTGGATTGCAATTCTATGTTAAATTTCTGTAAAATTTTCAGTACATTCTTCAAATCTGAAGCTTATTTGGACCTAACGAGTACATAACCCAACAAATGGGAAGCGTAGATTAGGGAGGCAATGAAATTGGCAGTTATTGGTGTCCCAGACTTTAAGAAATATACAGATAGAAGGTCAGACTTCTTCCAGTTTTATTTCTAAGAACATACATTTGTTTATTTATTAATATAATTTACATATATTTGTTCTATATAATTTCAGCTTGTGAAGCTGAGAAGGCAGATCTTATTTTTCTGATTGACGGTTCCACCAGTATTTCTAATGATGATTTTAAAATAATGAAGAACTTCATGAAGTCTGTTATTGATGATTTTGATATTGCTGTGGACAGAGTCCATGTGGGAGTCGCGCAATATAGTCATAATTATAAAGTACATTTTAGAACAAAAAGATTTACTGAAAAGAAAACTGTGAATAATGAAATTGAAAACATCCCAAAATTAAATGGAAACACGTTGATTGGTAGTGCACTACAAAAGACAGAAAAGGAATTGTTTAATGTGCCAGAAAATCGTATAAGTGAAGGTGTTCACCAAATCTTGGTTGTAATAACTGATGGAGATTCTCAAGACAACGTTGCACCACCAGCTCAGTCTCTTCGAAATAAAGGAGTTGATATATACGCTGTTGGCGTGGGAAATGTGCAGATGACACAGCTTATAAGTATTGCTGGATCCTCAAAGACTGTATTTTCGGTGAAAAACTTTGCTGAGCTGCAATCCATAAAGAAGAAAATTGTCAAAAACATATGTGAAGAATCTACATCAAGCAGTAAGTGTTCTAAATTATGTTTATTTTGATTTCATATAATTTGATATAGAGAATAAAGAACAAGTGATGGAAAATTGACCTATGTAATATTAGTGATATAAATATATGTCACATTCAAAAGTATTATATATGAGCAAGAATTATCCTTTCCTCTCAACATTGTGAGATCGGAATGGGTGGGCAGCCCTGAGGAAGGCATTCACAGGTGACTTGCATCACTGCTGTGATGCCATAATGGGTGGGCCTATCTTGACTTGAGTCACCTGTGATGCCATAATGGGCAGGTCTGCCCACTGAAAGGGTCTGTCAGACAGACTCCTAAATTACACCACCTTACACTGTGTGCTGTAATGGTTATGGTGCTAGTATTTCCCTGACTCCTCCCCATTGTAAGTAGTCAAAGTATTGTAAAATAATTTCATTTCATACCTGGAGTGCACTTGGCACAGCTTATAACCTCCTTTCAGTCTTCAGGAGAGCTGAAAGCTCCTGTGTAGGAACTTCATTTAGCTCTCATGAACATCAGCTGATCACTTTCAGCAAATGAGCTAAGTGCTGAACCACCATACTTAGCTCAGGCAGAGACCTTCCTGGCCCAGAGTTGAGTGGAGGCAGGGAGGTGTGTCCAGCCGACCCTAGGTCAAAAAGTAACACAACAGAAAGTAGAAAAGCAAAAAGTTAATCAGAGGTTACAAAATGTTGCCTCCACACACGTTGTTAGTCTACAAATCGCCATTATTAAATCTTTCTCTTCTCCTCCCATTTATTAGATTGTTCTGCTGATGTTGTTGTGGGTTTTGACATTTCAAATCAGTCCATAAATGCCAGCTTGTTTTCCGGTCAAAGTCTGCTAGAAAGCCGCCTTCATGATATCTTAACCCGTGTGTCATCTTTACCAAGTGCAAGCTGCACTCCTGGAGCAAGACCTCATACCAGTGTGGCATTCCATGTTAAAAATGCAAATGAAATTGTTTTGCCACAGTTCCACATCTACAGCCCAAGCTTACTCAGTGACCTAAAGAAAGTTAAGATTAATGGTCCATCCAAACTTAATTCTTCTTCTCTTATGTCTATGTGGGAAATCTTAAAAAATGGAAATGCAGCAAAATCAAAGGTATGGGTTATGATGCTATCACTATAAAACAGAACTAATGTTTCTTTGATTTTAAATCTTGCTAATTTGTTGTGTAGGTGCTACTTATCTTTACAGATGGATTGGATGAAAATATTGAACTCCTTGAAGACACAGCAGAGGACCTCATTAGAAATGGTAATGTACTATGAAAGATATTATGGCTTATACAGACTGTTCTTTCAGGTAACTGTATGCATTACACAAATATTAGTTCAGTGTCCACACATTTTTCCTGATAGTAATTTTATAATCATATCTTTGTGTTTTTTAAATTTGTAAATCTCTATTTGTTACTATTGGAGGTGAAAAAGGGGCTTACAATGAAAATATTTCACAACTAGTACTTATGTCTTAAGGAGCCCTCTACCAGCTTGAAAAGAAAATAATTAGACAATCTCATGGTGTAGAAGTAATTCCAGAGTCTTGATCAGTAATAAGTCACATTCATTGATTAAATTTCAGAAATTTTTAGCTTATCCACACGTTAGCCAGTTTTTATAAAATAAAGTCACCAATACGTGACATACCACCCAAAAAGTCTGAAAAATAGCACATTGTAATCATATAAAGCATGAATGTACTTGATAAGAGAAATGCTCTTGATTGACCCGTTATTTAATTTGAGTTGACAACAATGTTACCATATGACCTTACTTACTTTATGACCAATATTTTTTTTTCTCTTTAGGTGTTAGTGCATTAGTTACTGTTGCGTTAGAGAACACACAAGGTTTTTCTGACCTTAAATACATTGAATTTGGCAGAGGTATCAATTACCTGACCCAGATGAATATTGGAATGTCAGACATTGATAGGAGGCTGGTTGAAGAGATGGTGAGTTAAGTGATATAAACATATATATGTTTACTATATAAACTATATGGCTTGCACAAGGCTTTTAAATATTGTGTTACCTTATTTTCAATGCTGATTTAGTTACTAATCTGAGTGCCTTTTTTTATTGAATATGACACTAAAAATTGATGCAAATGATATGTCAACTACATACTTTACATTTAAATGAACACTAGAGAGTTAGGAATACAAACGCTATAGTGTTCTCCTCACTAGTTTGATTACTCGGCTCGCCTGCAAGGGTTAAAAAAGATTTACTTACCTTACAGCCCGATGCTGGTTAGTTACATTAGTTACATAGTTTCATAGCTGAAAAGAGACTTGCGTCCATTGAGTTCAGCCTTTCTCACATCAGATTGTTGCTCTTGATCCAAAAAAAGGCAAAAACCCCAGTCTGAAGCACTTCTAATTTTGCAACAAATTAGGAAAAAAAATTCCTTCTTGACCCCAAAATGGCATTCAGATATATTCTTAGATTAAGCAGCTATTGCCCCACTATTTAGAAATTATATCCCTTTATATTATGTTTTTGCACGTGTTTGAACATCTGTATGGACTCTGATAAAATCACCTCTTCGGGCAGAGAATTCCACATCCTTATAGTATTTACTTTAAAAAAAAACATTTTCTTTGCCTTAGACTAAATCTCCTTTCTTTGAGCCTAAATGTGTGACTGTGTGTCCTATGTATAGCTCTGTTTATGAATAGATTTCCAGATAATTGTACTGGCCCAGAATATATTTGTATAATGTTATCATATCCCCTCTGAGCTGCTGTTTTACCAAGCTAAAGAGATTTAAATTTTTTTAACCTTTCTTCATAACTAAAATGCTCCATTCCTCTTATCAATTTTGTAGCTTGTCTTTGGACTTTTTCTAGTGCCATGATATCCTTTTTTAGAACAGGTGCCCAAAATTGCACAGCATATTCAAGGTGTGGTCTTACCAGCAAGTTATAAAGAGGCAAAATTATATTTTCATCCCGAAAATGTATACCCCTCTTTATACATGACAAAACATTACTGGCCTTAGCAACTGCAGATTGACATTGCATATTGCTGCCTAATTTGTTGTCTATATCAATTCCCAAATCCTTCTCGTGTGTTGTTATGCCTAATTCACTGCAATTTAGGGTGTAAATTGCTTGTTCATTCTTTACTCAGAAGTGCATAACTTTGCATTTCTCTACGTTAAATTTAATCTGCCATTTTAGTGCTCAGTCCTCTGCAGCAAAGCAATATCCTGCTTACATTTTATTACTTTACAAACTTTTGTGTCATCTGCAAACACTAACACATGGGTTTCAATGACTATTTCAAGATCATTTGTAAATATGTTGTATAGAAGCGGTCCCAAAACAGAACCCTGAGTTCAGGACACCACTTACCACTTTTGTCCAGCTTGTCCATCTTAAGCCAATGTTCTACCCAAGAACAAGAATATTCATCTAGACCAATTTATTTTAGTTTAAACACTAACCTATTGCGAGGAACCGTATCAAATGCCTTGGAAAATCCAAGTAGATCACATTCAATGGAACACCCTGATCTATACTTCTACTTACTTCTTCGTAGAATGCAATCAGGTTAGTTTGACATGACCTATGTTTCATAAAACCATACTGATTATTAATAATAACAAAGTTCAAATACATGCCAAGTCACAGAAGTTAAGCTCACAGGTGTATAATTTCCAGGCAAGGATTTTTAAATATTTTTAAATATAGGATTGACATCTGCCTTCCTCCAATCCTCCAGTACAATTCTCACTGCAGTCACCACGTCTCCTTGGCTGAGATCATCAATGTTGATGAACTCAGCCAATCCTAGTCTGCATGTGCAGCAAATCACCAATAAAATGCTGCTCTAGGAGCAGCATTTGATTGAGAACCACATCTGACTCAGTTCTCACAAGGAAGCACATCTAGTGGCTGTCAGAAAGGCCGCCACTAGAGGTGTGTTTAAACCTGCAATGAAAACATTGCAGTTTCTACAAAACGTCAATGTTTTACATTGCAGGGTTACACCTATACGGCCACTGCACCAAACCACTTTATTAAAATGAAGTTGTCTGGATGCCTTAATTGGCCCTTTAGAATTTGTGGGTCAGTGCTACAAAGATCTCCCCTTCATTTTTTATTTATAGGAACAAAAAGAGCATCTTGGGATACAATAGTGGTCAGTGATGGAAGTGATAGGTCAACAACAAGGCAGCTTGAAGTGTGCTTGGCTGATCAAAAAGTGAACAACACCAGGCAGAGAATGAAAGAGTACAGTGCCGCAACCCCTCCTGGAGAAGGGTTTGCTCTTAGAACCTGTATTAAGTGTCTTTCAAAGAATACAAGTCGTAGTTCAATCCTAAATGCCTCAAAATTTGTTCCATTCTTAAATTCCAGGTGACAATAAATAAAGCTCTTCCAGCCCTGTAATTTATTTTGGCCCCATGCTCTGATCTTGATAGAGATACAATTACCAAAAACCACTCAGGAAATCCATTTCAAACATACACTGATGCAGAGAGCCTACGAAAATTTTTAAACCAGACATCCAGCCCCAGATGTTGCTAACTTACATCTCCCACGAATCGATGGCTATTTATTGCATTCAAAACATTTTCGGAGTTGTAGGCCATCAACATTTGGAGGGCTGATTTTGAGATTGCTGGTATAAATCATCCAGTAAGAGTATTAGACACTTAGGAACTGTGCGAGCTAGAAGGGAAACTATGCATACTGTTAAATAACCCTAGTAATCTTAAAACATAACATGTCAAGTCATGATGCTTACACAGAAAGTGACACTGTTTTTGATTCTATTTGCCAGTCTCATGTCATAGAACGGAAATGCTGCTGTTCAGTTTGCAAGTGCACTGGACAATCTGGTGAACGTGGGCTTCCTGGATCACCTGGAAAACCGGTAAGATAAAATATTTAATTTAAATGTTAGGATTTAAAGTAGGTTTAAATTAAACCCGATATCACGGTTACAAAAAGATGAAAACAGGGGTTATAGATATTGAGGAAGAGTAATTTATACTGTTTATGGAATATCTTAGACACCTGGTGGGGTATTTGGGTAAAAATGTTCCCTTCTAATAAGATTAATTGAGATTGTACTTTACAGGACTCAGATGGTGGGTACAGTAGTGGACGAATATATCCACTGATAAATTATTTTTATGTGTAGGTTACAATGATTACTGGGTATCATAATTTTTTTTATTTTTTTTTTATTATAATTTTCGGTGCAGTGAAAAAGTCTGAAAAGCAGGGGTATATATTTGGAAGAATAGAAAGGTATAATGTATATTACATATAAATTATGGAAACTGTGCTGACCATTACCTCTAATAGGACCAACTGTGAATTCCCTTTATTATACTTAGATTGGTAGTCAAGAATTTGATTAATATATTTATCACAAGCCTTTTTTCAGGAAAGGCTCTATGAGTGTGGGATATTAAAACTGAGTACTTGGTTTGATATGGTGATTTTTAATCTATGTTGCAATTAAAAGCCTCGATGTAGGGATTATGTATTTTGAATAAGATTAAAGAATATTAGGTACAGGGGTATAATATTAAAATTGTGTTGTGTTTTTGCAGTTTTGTTTTGTTTCTCACCCACTTTTCTTTCTCTACGTATGGGTAGGGACACCTAAGAGGCACATGGTGGGTTATTATGGTTAAGACCCTCACCTCAAATAGGATTAATCAAGCCTGTATATTATAAGGATTATAAGGATTTAGATTGTTGGTCCTGTATTGGACTGATAAATCCACTATTAACCTTTTTAGGAAAGGTTTTATGTGAAGGTTTTATTATTTTTGGCTACTTTGTGAGTTGGTTGTTAGTGTTTGTTTTGTTTTTCTCTTCCTCTCCTCCTTTTGCTGGTTCTGTCTCTTGCCCACCACCAGTTATAGTTAAAACAGACTTGGGTTCTTGAGGACAAATTAACAGTGATTGAAGTGATTAAATGCATTACATAAAGTTTGCTTTCTCTCATTAAATGTATGGGGTTAAACCAATTTTTGATTCATGATTTAGACTTGTATCAAATTAATAAAAAAATACCTGATGACCAACACTTTCTAAGACACATATATAAATCCAAGCACATCTCAACACACAACTTCACTGCATAAAAAGACAAAGATTTCCTTCCCTCCCATCCCCCCCAACCACCCTATATTCCCCCACCCCCCCAAGTTCACATTCAGCACAATGAGATGATTAAAAAGAGAGGTTACATCACTCATGTTAAAAGACAAATCAATGGGTTGAGATCAGCATATAAGGAGTAACGCACAAAGTAACTGTGAAATGATGCGAATGAGAACATGCAAATTAAAATGTTATGTGCAATCAGTTCTCTTGTTATACCCAATTGGAAACTGTGCAAAACCTTATATTATTAAATCAACTTGAAAAATGAGGTAAATTTAAAAATTCATGTATCCAATGTCTTTAACAACCACTGTCTCTCTTCTGTAACCATTTATATTTTTATTTGAAATATGAAGACCAATAAAATAAAATAAAAAAATTAATAAAAAATAAAGTGTAGTGTTTTTCACTGAAATAATATGGTATAGCTATACTTTTACCAATTCAACAGATATCACGTGATATATCCAAGTTTCCTAAAAACATAAATAATATATCATAGTGTAGTATATTTAAAATACATGAGTATATATAGAAATGGGAACACTCACAAGCAGAGAGCTATGAAACCTAACTCAGGTAGGAATGGCCAAAAAAAACCTTAAACTTTATTCTCAATTATACAAAAAATAATGCTCCTGTTAAAAAAGAAAATATAAACAGTAATTTTATAAAAGAAAGTCTTCTGCTGAATATGGTAATTCAAGCTGGCTGAGCAGTGCAAATCATATGTTTATTGTTCTTACTAATTCTGTAATAATGTTTACAGTTCTTACTAACTAAAAAGCAATAGGACAATATATTGTTCGTAATTTTATACACATAAAACTTTTACAAATTTTCTTGTATAGTTAATCTAAAAACATAACACCTGCACAGCCGCCAAGATTAATTAAACTTCTTTTCATTCAGGGTCGACCTGGGTTTAAAGGAATGCCAGGACATGCTGGGGATGAAGGTGAATCGGTGAGTTTATCAAAACATTCTGAATACACAGCTTTTATTAACAGGGAAAATTAAATCTGTTGAAAGTGACTCAAAGTGTGCTTACATCTGTAAAACTCTCAAAATGGACCTACTGCTTGCTCGGATTAAAACATTTTTCAAGGATTACAGCAAACCTTTGAGTGTCGCTACTGCCTAATCCTCTTGTACAGGGGTAGACAACATTTGGAATCTCCCCTGATGCTTTGCAGCATTATGGCTGTTAGAGAATTATGGGATATGAAGTCCACAACATCCAGAGTGCCGTCTTTCAGTTCTCATTTTAGTGAGTAACCTTGTGTGAATGTATTGAATATTAAGTATTGGCCAGAATTGGAAATTGCATAAAGGGGGCGAAGTAAAACCATGAAACAAGGAAATATATTATTATATATCATATATTTAAAATATTAATATAAAATATATATTTATTTTATATAAATATTAGACCTCCTATAAAGGAGACCAAAAAAAAAAAAATATCAGCCTAAATACAAGTTCATACTATAAAACATGTAAGCTTTTTTAAAGCTTCTTTTTCTGTGTTTGTTTTTTGATAAAGTACCATTGGACACAAAACTCAATATGCATTGAATATGTTATAGCTTGCCAATGTTTCATTATATTTCTTGGTTATTACTTTAGGGTGAAAGAGGACCACCAGGTCCAGTTGGAGAGCCAGGAGTTCGTGGATCCAGAGGTTTTAAAGGCCAGAAGGTAAGTTTTAGTAGGTACAGGTTAAATACAGGTACAAAATAGGCAAAAGTGGATACAAAGAAAAGAGAAACATAAACACACATCATAAGAGCTAATAATATAAAAATGAAGATATGTCACATAGAACGTATGAAGGTAAATCAAGATAAAAGCAACTTTCACAAAAAATAATTCACAAGTTAGCATAGCAGATACATATAATCAAGCCTGGGTTGTTCCATGGTAGATGAGAGAAACTGCTATGTTTACAAATGGGTTAATTCAGCCTCTAGTGGCTGTCTCATTGACAGCCGCTAGAGACGCTTCCGCGCTTCTCATTGTGATTTACGCAGTGAGAAGACGCCAGCGTCCATAGGAAAACATTGAAAATGCTTTCCTATGGACTGGCTGAATGCGCGACCCAAGTACCCTATAGAGCCAGGAAAACTAGTATGTTTTCCTGGCACTATAGTGGTCCTTTAAATTGAAAATAATCAACAAATTAAACCCCAAATTGTTATTTTGGTGTTCAACAAAGGCAAACTAGGGTCATACCCAAATGTGCTGGACTTTAGAGGGATTCGATTTTACTCAGATATTTTCAACAAAAAAGTTTAGGAATCTGGATTTTTTGCAAACATAAACCTGGAAATGCTCTGCAACCGGCCTCCAAGAATCTGAAAGCTTAGGCCCCTTGTGCCAACCCCTCAAAACCAATGAAACTAAAACATCCTTGGTGATGTCCATGGCCCTGGTGAGTTTGAACCAAAAACTGAGCCTGAACAACTTAACCGAAAAACAGCTGAGGAGTACCAGCCCAATGCTTCCCAGAACCAAATCAACTGCAACAGACCTTGCAAACGCTCTCCATCCAACATCCAAACCTCCGAGCTGCCTCTCAAATTCTACCCACTCACCTCATGCCTTACCATAACGCTGCCAAGTAGATTCCGAGACCGAACTCTGGGTCCAGGACATTATTCGGTCAGCCTAAGATCCCAGAAATTCATCGGGCATGGAAAGCCCTCCTCATTCGCCCCAGGTGCCGCCACCCTGAGCTCCCGCCACTGAAAATGAGAGAGCATCCGCTGTCACATTAGCAACCCAGGGGACATGCACAGCCCTATAGTAAACGTTTAAAATTAAGCAACGCAGTACCAGGTGCCACAGCAGTCGAACCACGAAAGGGGAGGATGCTGACAAATTCTTAATGGCCAACACCACCCTCAAATTATCACAGTAGAAGACCACCCTACGATTCTGGTTCCACCACCATGATAGGGAAAAGCTCCAAGAAGGCCAAATACCTTCTAACCCCGCAGAATGCCAAGATTCTGGCCAGGAGTCCTCACACTAGTGGGCCCCAAAGATAGCCCCAAAGATGGCCCCAAAACCAACTGCCCCAGCTGCGTCAATAAAGAGATGGAGATTGGCATTGAACACTAGACGTGTAATTTGTTTCTTTTCTGAATGTACATTTGGATGAATTTCGGCAATTTAGATTCTTCAGAATGTCCGAATTGCCGAATTTCGGGAAGAGTTGAACTAAACCGAATTACCAAATTGCTGAATTTCGGAAGTGCCGAACCGAATTACCGAAGTGACGAATTCCAGAAGTGCTGAAGTTCTTTGGATTTCTGAAAAGTGGCAAAACATTAGAGCGAGGGAAAATTACGTGAATGGTGACAGGAATCTAGACCAATAAGCTAATTCCTGGCACTGGGAGCACTATAGATGTGTAAGTGGTTGTGGTGGCTGTCCGGGCACCTTACCCTAAACCTACCCTTAGATGTTAAAGTGGTTGTGGTGGTTTGGGTAAGGGGTTAGGGTTAGGATTAGAGGTGTGGTTATGGGTACTGATGTGTAAGTGTGGTGGCAAGAGAGGGATGCTTCCGAATGTCCAAAGTCCCGAATTGCTGAAGTCCTGAATTGCCGAAGTCCTGAATTTTGGAAGTGTCGAATCAAACCAAATTTTTGCCAATGCACATACCTATTGGACACCTCAGGTGCCTGCCAATATGAACAACCATTAAAACCTTCCAAGAAGACTCCAGGTCCTCATGCAAGGGGCGAGTAAGTGATGAGGGCACTCTACCCCAGCAGTCGCCGCTACCAAGCAATAAGTAAACACCCTCCCCATGGGAATAATTCCCAAGAGCGACTGCAGCTGTTACAATTGAATCTTCTTGAGAAACCCGGCAGCCGAAACCAGGCAGCGCAAATCCTATTCCTTATCCTCCGGCAAACGACACTCCCCAGCGACCGAATCAATCTCAATCCCCAAGAAACTCAAACAAGTGGAAAGACCCAAAATCTTATCAGGGGCCAGAGGGACCCTGAAAAACCGCAAGACTGACTCCAGGGTACGAAGAAGGTGTGAACACACGTCCGAACCTGCGGGACAGACCCAGAGGAAATCATCTAAGTAGTGTAGCAGCGAGTTACAAGCCTTGTTCTCCTGCACCACCCACTCCAGGAATGTGCTGAAACATTTAAAATAGAAACGAGATCGAGCAACCCATGGGTAGGCACAAGTCCACAAAATAACTGTCCTGGAAAAAACAGCCCAGCAGATGGTGGCAGTCTGGGTGTACCAGAAAAAGCTGAAAGGCCACTTCAACATCTGGTTTCACCGTAAAAGCCCCCAAACCTGCAGCCAGGACCATCCTACCGCCGTGTCGAAAGACGCATACGATACCCTGCAAAACTCCACATCAATATCGTCACCAATCCCCCAGATGGGTAGGACAAATGATGAATCAAACTTGCCCGGCTCCTTCTTGGCCACTACACAAAACGGGGAGACCCGGAGGTCAGGAAGATGGGCCTGCCATAAGCCCCAATGAAAGCTCCTAATGTCACCATCTCAGGGTGATCCCGCACTGACTTGAGGTTCTGACAGACACCAGGAGTATCCCTAGGTTGATGGGGGATCCAAAACCCATTGCAGAAACCCCCAAGCAGCAGTTCCGCTGCCCTGCATTTCCTATAACTATGTAGGCCCACCCCAGGGGGATGGGAAGAGCAAAAGGGTGCCCGGTAGGCCCAGGGAAAACCCAGAGGGAAGGAAGTGGGCTAGCAGAGCTACCATGGGAAGAGTTAGGAGACAGCTGCCTCACACTACTCCCAGCCATCCCCCCCCACCTCAGGAGGGCAAACCTCTGCTCCCCAGGAAACACCCTGTGGCCTATTCACATACCTGAAGACCCATCCACCACTCCAACCGCCTGGGCCGCGTGTCGCACGTGGTGGGTCCACAGTAGATGGTGGCCTCGGCAGCCTCAGAAGGAGATCCAATCTGCACAGGAGTGCCATCAGTCTGCAAAGCTGTGAACCAGCCGGCCCGGCAGGTGGGACTTCGGGTCCTGCAGAAAGGGGCTGGAGAGGAGTACAGTAAATGGGCATGGGCTGCAGTGGACTGCCCGCCGCCTGGGTAGTAATAGTAGCTCGCGGGAGAGGTGAAACAAGCCAGGCCAGGCCTGCACTCCTAAGCCCAGTAGAGCCCGTAGCCTCCCCATCGGGATCACCGCAAAGGCCTGCAGATGAGCTAGCTGAGCCTGCAGGTTCAGACACCCATCTTGTAAGGCCTCAGCCCTGAGGGCAGAAAAGACAGCCTTAATGTCCATACCTAGACCCTGGCCAAAAACAGAACTTGGCAAGCAGGTACAATAGGAAGTAACTATCATGCAATTACCAACTGATAATTAAGATGGCTGCTAATCCTGTAAACTGCCTACCTATTTATACTATGCCACGCCTATGCCCCCTAATACTCCTTCCCCCATTCAAAAACCTCCTTACCATTCTATCTATACACGCCCCTTTACACTCAAATGGGCCGTTAAACTTCTTACAGACATTGACAGAAACAGATTAATCCTTTTGGTGGTAAGTGGTAAATTTCCAATCTAGATCCAATCCAGAGCAAAAATTAATGTCAAGCTGGGAAATCGAAGTCATATTATATATCATATCATAGTCAAGATACTGGAACTAGTGAGATCATATTCAAGTTTCTGAGCCTATAAAGATAAATCGTAAATTAACTTTAACTATCTTGTTTTCTAATGAGTTATTTAATTTGTTTTCAGGGTTTCAGAGGGATGCAAGGAGACAAGGTATTTGCATGATTGAATCAATTGATGCCATTCTGTTGTTTTTACTATTTAAAGAGTGCTACCTTATAGTAAAAGAGAATAATGCCAATGGTCACTGGTCACTAATATCTACTAAAACATGTTCGTTTCTGTTTTTTTTGTTTTTTTTATCAGTAAGACTGAAATGCTATTTTGTTCACTTTTGCTTTTAATAATCCAATTTTGGAATTAAAAATGTAGGTGCATTTAAAAGCAGTCAATGCCTTGGTTCTAAATAGAGTGTAGCATTTTTTAAAATTAAACACTCTATTTTAAAAAAAATGTATTATTCTTTTTTGTATCTCCAGTCTCTATTGCAAACATGATTTGGCAGTCAATGGAGACTAAACATTTCCCAGCATGCTCTTCCAGACTGCATTGTTTAACCTTTTCCCAATAAATGTACCAATACAGATTTAAGAACTGGATGAAGTACATCTGTCCATACAATTTTTTGCAATGGTTTGCTACACTAGAAAGCAAGTCCTTATGGACTGGATAATGTGAAGATGAATTATGCTATTATGATCTTACATTCAGGACCCAAGAGAAGTTGTAGAAGATATTCTGGAGATTCTGCAAACATTTATAGTTATACATAACACAAACTGAAATCAATACAATTACTTCCATATAAAAGAAATTAATTTATGTTTGATTTCTTCTTCCTTAGAATGAACCTGGTGAACCTGGACTTGATGGGGTACCTGGTGAGCAGGTATGTAACCATGTATTTGTTTCATAATTATTTAGCTGTTTTAGAGCCAATGACGTTCATGTCCAAGGCATTCGACAATTGATACTTCAACCATTATAATAACTCAAAAAGAGAAAAAAAGTTTTATGGAAACTTGTTCTTTGCTTATTTTTTCCTATCATCTTTTTTTTTTTTTTTTTTTTAGGGCAACAACGGACGTCAAGGGCAGAAGGGAGAAAAGGGAGACACAGGAGAACAAGTAAAATTAATTTTAAATGCGGTCTGATAATTGCTCACGTCATGCCAACATTATTATTCTTAAGTGGTAACGTCTTTAGAACTCTATAAACAAATCAGAATAAGGGCTCTATACAAGAAATGCAAAAAGATAAATGTAGTCGTGACCGGCAGGATAAATATTCTTCTCACAATGGAATTTTGTAGAAACAGATATGATAATAATAATAATAATAATAATAATAATAATAACACATAGGTAAATTTGGCAAGTTGGGTAAAGCTTTCAAATCAGCAAGTTGAATATTTTTTTTTATTCTGCTATTGTTTCTGTTATGTTTTTGAAGTCAGTCTTCAAGATGAACAACTCACTGTTTAGTAAGTAAACCCAGCATTTAAATGTAAATGTGATTGTGTTTTACAAAATAACCAAGCTGGAGAAATAGTGTAAAAATAAAAAGATCCAAAATTAGTAAGTCGAAGTAAATTAGTTAGTCATGAACATTACAATGAGAGCTTATTTTTAGGGTCCTCCACTTGTCATCTCCCCATATAGTCTAGTTAAGAGGTGACCGATAGGTAGCCCCACAACTTGCAGAACTACAGATCCCATGATACTTTACAAGACTAAAGTTGGGAAAAGCACTGTGATCTGTTGTTCTACAAAACCTGTTGTCATCCTTGTGCACATTTCATGAAGTAGGAACTTCAGATATTTTCTTGTGTTTGTAAATGCTTTAGTAAACTTACCTAACGTCATTATCAAGCAAGCATATACATAGTAATATTATATTATTAACAGATAGTATATTCTGTGTAACAAAATGTTATCACTTATTGACAGGGTAGTCGGGGTTCAAAAGGAAGACCAGGAAGCAAAGGAAGTAAAGGAATAAAAGGAGATCTGGTATGAATTTGTTTTTTCTTTTATTATTCAAATACTCCCAACCAAATATTTTAAAGTTGAATTTGATCTATAAGAAAGGTGCCAGATCTGACCTGAACCAGATCTGCTGTATTTTTTTAAATCATGTTTCAAACAAAAACAAAGTAAATAAATGAATATACATTAAATCAGATATACTGCCCAATTTCTTTACAGTGGACAAGTTTTCAATGTTTCCCATAATATCTAAAATTTAGAGACTCAAGTGCAATTTAACTTTCTATGTCTAATCACTTTTCACCAAGCAGCTGAAAAGTGCTAATCACCATCAATGTCATCGTGTGAGGGTCCAATGATTTCAGGAATTTGGTTTTAAAACAAAATTTAAGAGAAAATCTTGTCAGTCTTATCCTTTTTGGTATAGACAGCGTTAGTTATAAAATGTCACAATTACTGTGTAACCCAGCACGCAGAACTATATTAACACAAACAATATATACCGGACCTTAGAATGGCCAGATTTAACGTAAAAGAGAATGGTCAAAAAACAAGCCAAGGTCGGGGATACAGAATGAGACAATACGAATAACTAGCCAAGGGTCAGGATACCAGAAGAAGGGAAAATCAAAAACAATAGCCAAAGTCAGTAACTAGAAAAATATACTAAGAATGCACTCTCTGACAACCAACAAGTGGAAACCACAACAGGGCACTGAGAAAAGGCATGACAGGGTTTAAATATGCCTCTCAGTGCTGTGATTGGTTAATACAGGGCCTTTGACCCCAAAACGTGCGCGTGCGTCGATAACGTGATGTCGCACGCTTGCGCCATCTTTATTGTGGGCAGTGCGCCCTTTAACAGTAAGAACGGGACTGCAGCGGCCGGCGTCCCTTAGAACGCCGCACCAACCGGGACCCATCTTCTTGGAGGATCGGGCGGCACTCCGCCGCGATCCAGGTAAGTAAATGTTTTCCTCTTCAGCGCGACCGTCCTGCTCATGTGCGGCCATGCTGATCAGGGACTTACTTTTATCTGAAGTATCAGCGCCTCCGCACTGATCAGGCGCGATCGTGTCGATACAAACCCCCTGTGCCGTGACATAAAAGTGTCTATTAGTGATGTGAATTTCAAATTTGATATTTTTTTATACTCTATTTTGTAGAAGAGTACAAACTGTGTTTAAGCTTTATTAAAGGTGTATCTGAAAAAAAATTACCCTTACTAACCCTTTTCTGATTGAGTACGACCGTATGTGATATGGAACCATCAATTATGACCCTATCATATTTAAAGGCAATTGTGGGGACAGTGACCTTGACTGCCATGCCTATTATCCTCATACAGCTGTAAAACCTCTATTTTCTCGGTGATGATGGTGTGTATATGCTGTCACTAGACAATCTCATTCCTGAGCATGTCCAATAACACTGTCTAAGAGGCTGATCAACTTGGGGGTCAATCTGCATTGTTAGGATTAGGGTTACAGTTTGGGTTAGGTTTATACCTAGGGCTTGGATCAAGGCAGAGTTAGAAAAAGCATCAAAGTGTAATGCTGGTCCGTGTGCTGACATAGATTGTATCACCACCAAATAGCTTATTCAGTAATCATGTAAATAGGAATGTAAAAATTAGGGTACATCTCTAATGCGACTCTATAAATTGTCCCCAGTTCTGGCAAATACACACGTGGGATAATACTATAATTGATAGGAATAGCAGAATACTAATTTCTTAATGTTTTCACATATTTGTTAGTATTTTGTTCATAACTAGTATTGGGTTATGTATGCATATAGGGTATCAGAAAGACCTGTCTGTCTTTTAATCTTTTTTATATATATTATGCATTGATACACTTAAAGGGAAATTGTTCAATTACAGTGGAACAAACATATAGCAAAAATTACAATAATACCATTTTAACTGACCCTAAGCTTACCTGTCAGTTGTCCCTCCCACCCTCCCTGTATTTGGTTAGGTTAGTTGATTTCCCCCTTTTTTTTGACAGCTGCGGGGAATGGCCTGGTTAAATCGGAGGGTAGATGGAGGAGAAAGTAGGCATCCTGAGGTTTAGTGTGGATTGGGCAGTGTTGCACGTGGTTGGTGAGTTCGAGCCCGTCGGTGGCTCCGAACCTGGGGGTGTCGTGGTGTCTTGGTACACCCTACACTGGAACTGGTGGGTAGCGGTGTCTTGGTACATCCCTACAATGGATATGGTGGGTAGCGGTGTCTTGGTACACCCCTACAATCAATATGGTGGGTAGCGGTGTCTCGATACACCCCTACAATTTAACCTGGTGAAAATGTGGTCAAATTGGGCGGCCAGTTTCTGTATTAACATGTTATTTAGATTGTTATCTATTGTTATTATTGTGGGGTCATTGCTAGGGGTATGTTATATATATGGGGGATGTTAACGTTATTAAGATTTGTTGGCAATGACTCCATTTGTTATTCCTTAATTATTTTATTAATAATTTAATAAAGCTGTGGAAGAATTATTTCCAACAGTATAACCTGTGTCCGTGTTTTAATGGGGGTTTGGGTAAGGTTAGCGCATATGCCGGCAAATCCGACTGTGCGTCTGTCATGAAAAAGACATCATTTGGCAAAAAAAATTCAGTCTTGAAGTCTTGAAGCTCACAAAATTGGTGTTCCTTTACCCATGGGCAACTGTCACTTTCCAGGATTATTAATATTGTGTTTACTTATTCCTATATTTAACAAACATGCATTTGTAAGGTGCAAAAAAATAAAATTAAATAAAGATATCCTCATCTCTTTGTCTTGCAACAGTGTGTCTCCCATCTTAGCTCTCTTTCAATCACTGTTATAACCTCTGTCCTACGCATGTCACAGTCAGAAGCCTGAAGCATTAAGATATGCCAATCTTTTATATTTATTAAAGCTACACAGCTGTAGTGGCTGTGGCACGAGGATTGTCCTGGCACCCTTCAAGAATAAGTAGTCAAACCATCTGAGAAGAGTTTGATGACTTATCTGGGTCCTACTGGGGAACCATCACCACCCCCACTGCTGCCAGAAACTCCTGCAAATAGCTTATTTTAGCGATGCTGAGCTAAACCCTTCCATTAATTGCTGTGTGTGGGACAAGACAATGCTCCGCCAATGAGTATGGCTTTACATGGCACCATAACCAAAACAATGTGCTGCAGTGGTTATGGTGCCTAAAATGTCTCTTTAATGTATCTTCTAACATGCACAGCTGTAGTTTCATGTAACCATTATAACTTTTTTTTAATTATCAGCAAAATAATGGAGAAAGTGTGTCAGGGCCACATGGAGCAAATCCCAGCTACAAATAACTTTTAACTATGTACAATGTTTTTCTTTTACAGGGTGAGCCTGGAGCTGATGGTACAATCCCTGGTCCTCAGGGTGACAAAGGAGACCCTGGCCCAGAGGTTATTATGTATTCTTCATGCATTATATATTTTGTTTGCCACATTCTTGTTTTAATTTATGTATGTCTTTTACGGTTTTTTGTTTTTTTTGTTTTTTTACAAAAAATCCACATCTTACATTGACTTTTCCATTAAAATGTCATCTACGTAGCAGAAATTAAACAGTGCAGGATTAACTTTAGATAACATTGTCGGTGATGTGATGCAGACACTACTCAAGTGCTGTAATTCAGAGCGGGCCTTTGTGCTAAACTTGTAAATTAAAAGCAGGGAGGGGATAGTGCCTGGCTGTCAGTGTAACTAAGCCAACACTTAAGTAATTTCCAAAGCACGCAGTATCTGGCTTGACTTTTTGATGTAAGGTAGAGAAAATATTGAAAAGTTTACACTGTTTACCGGTTCTCCTGCCTACAACATGTTTGGTATTAGACTTGTAAATAAATTATTACTTTTCATTGCATAGAGCATACCTTCCAATACTTAAATAGACAAAGAGGGACACTTTACATTTTCGGGGTGTGAATAGGGGTGTAACCAGGGGCAAAGCTGTTCCGAGAAATTTTAGGTGACTTAATAATAATAATTTATTAAACTAAAGTATAATTTAGAACAAGAACACTGATTTCTAAACACATTTATTGTAGTTTATTGTAGTTTATAGACACATTACTGTTAGTCTTATTTCTTTGGAGCTCTGTTATCAACTCAGACACTCCAACAATATGGAGCGCCTAGAAAAGAGGGACATTAGGGTAAAAAAGAGGGACAGAGGATCTGGATCCAAAATATGGTCTGTTCCTCCTAAATAGGGACTCTTGGGAGGTATGACATAGAGCCAGTGGTGTATTTAGCCCAAAACAAACTAGGCTAAACAGGGGGCAGCAAAAAATGCCGCCCCCCAAATACCCACTTGGGCGTCCCCTTTGCTCCCCCCTGTGATGGGGTGGCCAAAACCTGGCTTGCTGGCCACCATTTGGACCCCCCGGTGTATGGCTGTATTGGAATCTGAAGCGGCAATAAAGCTCTGATCTCCCTGCTCTGCTCCCTCGCCGTTTGCTGATTGCCGCGGGAGCCAGAATATGACGTCATATCCTGGCTTCAGGCGCAAGGGAGCAGAGCAGGGAGATCAGAGCTTTCTCGCCACCTCAGATTCCAATACAGGTAGGGAGGCTGGGTGGAAATTTTAAAAGTATTTTAATAATATTAATAATTAGTGAGTGTATGTGTGTGAGTGTGTCTGCAAGTGTGTGTGTGTCTGTAATTGTATGTGTGTTTGTATGTGTTTGCATGTGAGTGTGAGTGCATCTGTGTGTGTCTGTCAGTGTGTGTTTGTGAGTGTCTGCCAAATTAGTGAGAGTCTGTCATTGAGTCTGTGTGTAACTATCAGTGACTATCAGTGTGTGTCTGTCAGTGTGTGTCTGTCGGTGTGTGCATCTATCAGTGTGTGTGTGTGTGTGTGTGTCTGTCAATGAGTGTGTGTCAGATCTGTGAGTCTGTGTCTGTCAGTGACGTCTCTGTGTTTGTCATTGAGTGTGTGTGTGACTGTCAGTGCGTATCTGCCAGTGTGTCTGTTGGGGAATGTTGTGCGTCAGATCAGTGAGTCTATCTGTTAGTGACGTCTGTGTGTTTGTCATTGAGTGCGTGTGTGTGTGACTGTCAAAATGTGTGTGCTTAAAGGGAGACTATAGGCACCCAGACCACTTCAGCTCATTGAAGTGGTCTGGGTGCAGTGTCCCACTCCCCTTAACCCTGCAAGTTTAATTATTACAGTTTCTCATAAACTGCAATAATTACCTTGAGGGGTTAACTCCTACTAGGTGGTTAGGCGACCAAAAGACGCTTAACTGATGCTGGACCTCCTCATGCTGTGCATGAGGACATCAAGCATCTGCAAAATCCCCATAGGAAGAATTGATACAAAATGCTTTCCTACGGGGAAACCTAATGCAAGCGTGAAGGAGGAACCTGACCCATCTCTGAGGGACATCGGCGCTGGATTCAGGTAAATGACTGAAGGAGTTTTAACCAATTCAGTGCTGAATAGGGAGGAAGGGGGGTACTATAGGGAACTATAGTGCCAGGAAAACTTTCCTGGCACTATAGTATCTCTTTTAAAGGAGTAGGAAAAGGTGGAGTCTAAAGAAGAATTTGTGGGTTCCTAATTAGAAAGAGGTGGGGCCTTGACTGGAAAGGGTGGGGCATATTTAACCCCTTAAGGACACATGACAGAAATATTCCGTCACAATTCCCTTTTATTCCAGAAGTTGTGACCTTAAGGGGTTAAAATAGGGGTGCCCAGGTTTAGTCATACCTAAGACAGCACAAAACTTAAATATACCACTGCATATAGCACCCCAATATAACTAACATTTTGTACTTACAAAGTAAAAACAATCAAATGAAAAATGAAAATTCTGCATAAACATACATAATTAACTAATATAGATATTCTGACATATACCTGTCCACACAACTGTTTTGTCCTAAACTGTTTTTCTAATTCTGGAATCAATGTCAAAACTAAATAATCCATTTAGGTTTTAATGACTAATGAAAATAACCCAGTGATGAAAGCATTTGGTATCAAATACACCATACGGTCACACTGGTGCCTTTATTTTAGCAGTGATATTTTAGTAGCTATAGTACCTACCTGGGAGTGCCACAGTCCTACAATAAGTAGTCAGATTATTTTAATAAGTGTGAAAATATATTTTAGGAAAATTTGGTTAGATCTACAGCCAGATTGTACTTATTGTTGAGTGGCGTCTGGACACTCCTGGGCCCATAACCACTACAGTGAGCTGTAAAATAATCTCCTGGATGGGGAACAAGAGGGGTAATGTCGGCTTATCTTTGTTTATTTATGAGATGTCAAGAAAAAAAGATCCTAATACAGTAACATTATGTGAATAAAGGGAAAATAGGAACATAAAACTTTAAAGTTGTTAGACCTGTGACACATTTGAAACAAAGGTAGTTTTACAAGACCTGATAATGTTCCAATGGTAAAGCAAATGAACAAATGAAATGGGGAAATTGTGTATGTTGATGGGGGATAATGGTAGTCTTTCTATCACAAACATTGATCTCCAAAAAGTGCTAAGACAGAGACGCAACCAATATAACTTGTGCAATCAATGTGAGTAATGTGGAGTGGATATAGTGATCCATGGAGGTTGGGAAATTATAAATGCAGCCACACTTGCAAGGAAACTAAGAAATGAGGGTGGGAAGGAACAGACGGGGGCAAAATGAAGAAAAAACAGGGGGGGGGGGGTGTAAATGTGCAATAGTTGAAACTAAAAAAACTATTCAAACAATGTATCTACAACAATTCCTATATACTTTAATGGTGACTTCTGTAAACAAATCATTTGAAAATAATTTCTAACATTTTTTTAATCATCTGGAAAGCTTATTAAATTGAAGTAATAGATAGAGGCAGAAATATTGCTAGATGGAAAACTGTCTCAATACCATGCCGTATGCCCAACCATGAGACCTAGTGGGATTCTACTAATGGGATATAGACAGCATAGTTTACTGCATACTCCGTAACAAGTGCATATTTGAAAGGCTGTGTACAGATTTTCTTTGTTTCCTGCATCAATTCAATATGGCTCTATTGAGGTTCATAGCATCATACATTTATTTAAGAATACGCAATATGGATCTTCTTTTTGCAGGGTGAACCTGGAAGAGATGGAAATGTAGGAGACCCTGGATCCAAAGGAAGTGAAGTAAGATCAACAAATGCATTGGGTTTCTTTGAAAAATAAAAATAAAATGAAGAGAGATCTCAAGTGATTCTATAGTTATCAGGTATCATATGTATCATATATCATATGGTCCTCTGTTAATTCAAATAATGAACTCTTTGCCATGCAGTATTTTTTATAGCAAATAGGCCTTTTCATTTTTAGCATTACCAATGTTATATCACATTTTGACATGCAACTCTTGCCTTTCAGAATCAACCAGGTAAAAAGGGACCCCCAGGCCTAAAGGTATGAATTTTTTCAGTATATCCTGTTATCCTTTTATCCTGTTATCCTTTTAGTCGAACATGAAGTCGAACATGAAGGATGTGATACTAAATTATGGAAACTGTGGCCAAAAATCTAAAGGATCCATCTAATTTTGTCAAAATTCTCCAAGTCATAAGTTAATTTGGATTGTGTATGTATAAAACATTCTGCTTAAAGGTTACTTTAACCACCACTAAGTGCATAGTGCATGCAGCATTTGGCGCCCACTCTCATTAAAGTGTTGAGTAAAGTTGAGCAAATTGTAAAAATTACTGGCACTAATTTACCAATTACTAATTCCTTTTATTTGCGGTTTGCCAGTGTCAGTTTTATTCTTATTGGATGTTTGGCATGGCCACACCCCATGCGCAATAAAGAATCATCACTTTCTCCTCCCTTTTTCAATACTAAAATATAGCCGCTTAACTAAACAGTGAACCAGGCTATGTGTAAACAGGTTGCAGCCACTATACTATGTGATGGTTAGAACTGCTCTTTAAGAATAAACTACTAATTATCTGCTGGACAGGAAATTTTGGGATTATATTACAGTTTTGATTGGTAAATAGAGACGTGCATGGAAAGAGTTTTGGAACCCCCAACTTGAGCAGATTGAATTTCAGAAAAGCAATCTGCTAAAAAAAAAGATAAATACAATTGAAAAGGACATAAGAATAGTAATTATCTACCAGACTACTTCTCTAACCTAGTAGTTTACCCCTATAAGGCAGAAGTTCTCAGGCCACCAAAATCAAAACTAAGAGGACTCTTTTTTTTCTTCAGCTGAGCTATTGAAATCTATTTATTTAAATCTACAACATAAGCAATATAAAGTACCTGACTGCTAAGTGTAATACAGTGTGCACAGCACAGAAAGTAAGTCAAGAAAAAAACAAAAAACAGCTGTCTCTTTCGAAATCATGTGAAACAGACTCAGTCTATGATGTAAATGTATCCGTGCACCAGCCTCACTCAGAAAAAAAACAATGACAGAGGCTACAGTCAGTCACACAGCATCTTAGCATTGTGTCTCTCTCATAGTACAGACAAAGTGTTTGCTCACCCTCCTTTTTTAAACTAGGCATGCATCCCACACCATTAGCAGCGCCCATTGTAGATTGTATCACTGGAGCAAACTGATTTGCCCCAGAAAATCAGCTTACTTTATCCTGATTTTGTGTGGTGCAAGGCCTGCTCATACGAATTTTCATTCATTCATCAGCTATGTTATTTGGATAATGGAGAAATCAGATAATTTTCAGCCAAATAGCGATTCTTAGCAAAATAAATGCCAAATTCTAATATGTCTCTTACGATATTCTGAGAGTGTTTTTTGTTTTTTTTCCCTAAAGGGACTCAGGGGAGAAACAGGTGAACCTGGCTTGAGGGGAGAAAACGGCTTTAAAGGACCCCAGGTAAAGAAACAATTCTTATTTTTAAACAAATGTCAGTGAAATATGTAAGTAAACTAGAAATTAATTTATGGGTAAATAAATCAAATAATAACCACCTAAAGTGAGAAAACAGAACTTACTATAAAACAAAGTGAAATGAGTTAAACTATCAAATTAGAAAATATTACTAGTCAAAATCTAGATGCAGAGTCCATGTTAGGAAGCTAGAGGAAAAGTAACTGGAAAGATGTTTTCAGAAGACTTGCGTAATATTTACCTCTTTGCTGTTCCGATAGGAAGAGAGATGCTGCAGGTTGCTCATGCGTGTCTCTTTATGTTTGTTCATGCTGAGATTTGAATGGTGAGACACCTTGTGGCCATTCGGCACAAGCAGAATCGAAATAACTTGGGTCTTTAAGCGCTCGAACATGACGCCAACCAATTATTGTTAGACATTGGCTATATATTCCCAATCTTTCTAGTCCAAATTACCCTGTTGTGGTTCTTGTTAAGTCCAATAGTGCACATATATATCTCTGTTGTCTTGTTAATGACCTCAGCTTGTTATTCGTTTATTCTACTCTCCATGTTCTTTATTTTTGGCGTCTCTACCATTTACCGGTTTTCTCTTTCCCTTGACCTCAGCTATCACTTTGACTATTCAATATGTTAAGTCCGGCCACTCAAAGGCCTGGTAATACGGCATCTATACCTTTGTTGTATTTTAGGGTCTGAGTGTGGGTTTCCCTTACACCATGCATGTCAAACTCGCTGCCCAAGGGGCTGCATGAGCCCACAATGAATATCTTTGCGGTTCGGTGAGCAGCGAATTTGAGACATGCTTACTAAGGCAGAGTAGTCACCTGCTCTCCTCACATTGCAGGTGCCAATTCTGCTACAATTTACCCAGCCGGGGAGGAGAGGTTAATGGCAGCAGCAAGGAAGCTCAGTCTTCCTGCTCCTCACTGCTCCCTCGCGCGTGCCCTCTGTAGGGATGCCAGCTGACGGAATATTACGCAATTCCGGCACCCGGCATCACTAAACTGCACACGTGAGGGAGCTGTGAGGAGCAGGAAGGGAGACCTCCCGAGAGAAGATTCCCACTGGACCCCAGCGAGAGGCCCCACACTAGCTCCCAAAGGTATGCAACAATAAATAAAATTATGTCAGTGTGTGCAAGAATGTGTAAATGTGTCAGTGGCGGATCCAGGGGGGGGCAACGGGGCAATTGCCCCACCGAGAAATCCGACGGTCTCCCTCTTCCCTGCCAGTACATGCAGGTGCTAGCCCTGCAATGTGCCTGCGGACCGGGGAGGGAGATCAGAGATACACACATACTGCCCCCCCATACACACACACTGCCCCCATACACACACACTGCCCCCTCATACACACACACACACACACACTGCCCCCATACACACACACACATACTGCCCCCCATACACACACATACACACTGCCCCCCATACACACACATACTGCCCCCATACACACACACTGCCCCCATACACACACTGCCCCCATACACATACACACATACCAGCCCTATACACACATACTGCCCCCACACACACACACACACACACATACTGCCCCATACACACACACACACATACTACCATACCACACACTGCCCCACACACACACACACACATACTGCCCCCCATACACCAATACTGCCCCCATACACACATACTGCCCTCCCCACACACACTGCACCCCCATATACACACACTACCCCCCATATACACACACTACCCCCATACACACATACTGCCCCCACACACACACACACACACACACACACCTGCCCCATACACACACACTGCCCCCATACACTGCCGCCCCATAAACATACATTGCCAACACTCACACACATACTACCCCCCATACACACATACTGCCCCCATAATCACACATACTGCCCCCGTACACACATACTGCTCCCCATACACACACAATGCCCCCATACACTGCCGCCTGATACACATACATTGCCCACAGTCACACACACACTTCAACTGTTACACACACACACTGCCCCCAATGCACACATACTGCCCCATACACACTTACTGCCCCCATAATCACACATACTGCCCCCCACACACACATTGCCCACACTCACACATACACTGCAATACTCAAACACACTGCAACTGTTACACACACATACTGTCCCACACATACACTGCATCCCTGAGATACACTGCCGCCCTCACTCACATACTACAACCTTCACACACACTGCTCACACACTGTCCCCCTCACACACACACATACTGCACCCCTTACACATTGCACCACTCACACACACCACTGCTCCTATGCCCTACTACAGCCCCATTTCCCAGCAGACCTCAGGTAAGTTGTCAAACTGTTCTTAAACGGTTTGACTACTTACTCTGGGAGGGTGTCCCGGCACTATTGACACCATAACCACTACACTGAGCTGTAGTGGTTATTGTGTCTGGATTATTTCTTTAAATAATCTACAAGTGCCCCTCCCGACATCAGGCTCTGGATCCACCACTGAAATGTGTGTGTGTGTCTGTCACTGAGTGTATGTTAGTAAGTGAGTGTGTGTCTGTCGGTGAGTGTGTGTTGGTCAGTGTTGTGATGGCCGCAGCAGGACAGTGGAGGACCTGGAGGTGCACAGAGGCACGCAACGCTTTGACACATTATTAGGTATACCACTCCTCATGTGAGTGGAGTTTGCTTTTTTGCTAATATTTTTTTTTTTTTAAACAAAGGCCGGGTTTAAATATGATTGGAAAACTACAAAACAAAAAAAGAAAAGAAACAAAAACTACCAGCAGGTGTCTCCTGATTTGATACAACGTAGTATATTTGCCTAAGTGAAGCCTTGTCACAATAACAGTCTGTGATAGATACATTGATTATTAAAACTTAACTTTTATTTGAATAAAGATAAAAAAAGGTAGGAAAATAGAGAGGAGAGGTAACAAAAGCTGAATTCACGGTCTAAAATTGTTTAACCAAGAGTCACTATCAATAGTAGGCCACTGTAGTCTGTTAGATTCCCCAGTGTGCATAACCTTGGTCTGCATGTTCAACATAAATGATCTGGGGAAGTCTAATGTGCCTTCGTGGGCACCCCTTATAAAATGCCTACTCTACTACTCAGACCCCCCCACTGTGAAGTTTAGGAAGATAGATAGTAGTACGGACTAAAACTCCTGTAACAGGACTCCTAAAAGGAAAAAACTTCCGTCTGTGTCAAGATTCCAGCGGTGTTTGTTAACATGAGAATTATGCCGTCCTGAGCCCCTAAAGGCCGGGGTTTAGTAGAGGATGAGGGACTGGGATTTAGTTTAGCGGGGGACTGGGAATTAGTATAGAGGGGGGACTGCGATTTAGTACATAGGGGAGGGACTGGGGTTTAGTAGAGGGGGATGCTGTTTTTTTTTATACTGTACTCTTCAAAACAAACCTATGTTTCTATGAAACATAAACTTAAAACTTGTTTATTCATTTCATTTGAAATTTTGAGATTTTATACACAAGAGATGCAATACTGGGAAGATTTCCAGCTATTGTTAGTGTGTAACCCCAGTTTGATGTATGAACAAGAAGAATAAATTGTACCAGATTACGCTGGGTTATAACCTCTTTAGAGGGAGTAATTTACTTTAAAGTCTTTGGCATGCACTAGCTGAGTTCCTAAGCTCAAGCACGATTATTATGCATGTGCAGGAGTCTCATGAGTTGTGATCTGATGGAGCATGTGCTAAAAACGGATATAAAATGCTCTTCTAGGATTTTTATATCAAGTTAAAATATTACAAAATAATCTAACACAGAGGCCCTGAAGCGTTTTTGACAGGGAACAAAGTTACTTATGTACTTATGTTACCATGGTGACCCATCCATTCCCTGAAAAATTAACTGAGTGACTCATTCTTTAAGTGTGTACATATATATATATATATAATAAAAATAGAAGACTTCCCGGCACTCCTGGCTTTCAGTCAAGAAATTTTATTGTCAGAAGTGGTCGACGTTTTAGTTCCCCATAGGAACTTATATCAAAACATATATATATATTACAGCCTCTCTGTGTATTATTTAGTGATGCATACATATAGGTAAATACATTTTTAGTGAATTTCCTGACTTATCCTTGGTTCATAAAGGACAACTATCAAGTCCTCTTTGGTCAGATAAGCAGTGCCTCTGACAAAAGGCTGTGCAGGTATCTGAGAATTAGTCATGTTCATAAATCCTGACACTCTATGCAAGCATGCCACATGTTCTTTGAGTTGGCTTTAGCTGTTGATTGTGCAAGGAATTTAACTGGGTAGTGGAGCTTACAACCAAAAGGATTTTAAGATGGGTATCCCATGGAAACCAGGTGATGCACTAAAAATATTCACTTCTATATGCATTACAAAAACACACACAGAGGTTTTATTACATTTACAGGGGCACTGGAAATTTTAACTTTAAGATGAAAATAGCTAAACTGAAAACAAAAGTAATTATGGATAATTGTTACTTACATTTTTTCCTAAATACTTTGAATTCCTGGGAATCCTCACTTTAGTCTCATTTTATCTTTTATTTTAATTAACAAAAAAAATCTGAGAGTCGCTAAAGAAGCTTGCTGTTGTGGTCCTGCTATCTTTAAAGGATCGACTTTCTGAATTGTTACACTCTTAATGCCGAAAGCCCACTATAGAGATGCATTGAGCTAATGCATCTCTGTGAGGAGATGCTGATTTGTGTGTTGCCATGCACGTGCAGTAGTCCCCAATGCTTCCGTACAAGAAAGCATTGGATTGGCTGAGATCATCCTGCAGGTGGGCGCCTCCATCTTAGCTCCCTGTCAATCATTGATATAAGGTCTGTCATTTGCATCTGGCAGTGAGCATAGATAAAAAAATATGTAGAAGAGGAAAAATTAAACAATGTTTCTATTTCTCCTCTTATTTTGCAATGTTTTCCCTTGGCTCAGCTGGATTACAATGTCATTTCTGAAATCTCTAATATTTGTTTAAAGAATACAAAGCATGTTATGAAAAAAGGTTAAGGCAAGTTATACGTGGCTGAAGCTAATGCACATGTTTAACTGAATTGGTGGACCCGGGATGTCAAAGACATTAATGTCACTGCCCGCATGAATGGAAACAGGGACAGATGACTATCCCAACACCCTTGTACTTAAACATGTCATTTGGGTAAAAACAAATGTAATTTTTATGAATGCATGTGTGTTTCATGTATGAATGAGTGTGTGGATTTTGTGGAGTGTGTTTGAATCCATGAGTGTGAATTGTCTGAATACATCTGTTTAGGAGTTTATTTATCTTTCAAACTATATACTCATAAGCAGAGCATGCTTGGATCCTGTCTTGGATCTGTGTCTCTGACCTGGTAGGGTGATGGGAAGCTGGAACCCAATAGCAGCAAGACAGCATATCCTTATATGCACACCCTCTAGCTGTGCTCTAGAGTTCTACTAAGATTTTTCGGCTAAGGAGAAGTGCTCACTAACACAGATTTAGACAGATTTGTGAACAATATTTGAGAGAAACAAGCCTTTTGTGTACATAGAAAAAGTCTTAGATCTTTGAGTTCAGCTAAGGAAAAATTTTGTTCAGTACATATACATAAATACACAGTACATATAACTATATTTACCTCTATATTTAAATATTTATGTGCTCTTAAAATAACATTTAAATTGTGAAATACATAATACCGGAGATTGTTCAAGTACATTGTTAGTTATCATTCTTGCCATCATTAAAATTTTCCACAGACCAGTCAGATTGCAGAAAGTCACCGTTAGTGTGCATTAATAATATCATCATGTATTCTTTAAAAACAAAGAAATATTACATTTCATTACAAAATGAATAAATAGTAATTAACCTTTTTTTTTATTTTTTTTTTAAGTCGGAATTGGTATGTTTTATAAAGCCATTAATCCAAAGTACTATATACAAATTGTGTATCTCTAAAGGGGGTACATGCCAAATCTTGAATGATATGTAAACCAGACCTGTGTATGATGGGAAAAATTTAGTTTGTCCAAACATGTTTTGGGCAATTCACATTTCGTCCATGTGGCATTTCAGTTTAGACAAATTTCGTCCATGCAATTGTTTTGGAGAAAACTATTCGGATGAACCAAAACAGTAATGCTTAAAAATGCTTAAAAATGCTTAAAAATGCATGCAAGGCATGATACAGATACATTTTATGTTTCCCTAAGTACATTTGGTAATGATTTGGCTAGTATAACATAGACATCTGAGCTGGATTAAGATTGCCCTAGGCAAGAAGCCAAATCGAAACCTTTCCCACAGATAACTCACAGATCCACCTTTACAAACACACACTGTGTTACAAACAGATACGCACTGCTACACACATAAATGCACTCCCGCACATTCAAACAGATATACAATGCAATACAGGTAAATACTGCCAGACATATATACACACAGGGCCAGCCCTTCCATTAGGCCACCCAGGCAGAGGCCTAGGGAGCCAGTTCATTGGGGGGGCGCCGTAGAAGACAGCCTGCTGCTGAACGAGCCGGCAGGGAGATCAAAAGATTTCCCCGACAAGCAGGGTGTCAGCTGCCCCCTCCCTTTCCCATTACAGAGCAAGACCAGGCAGTAGAGAAACTCCTCACTTACCGACCGGGTTCCGTTCCTACGACCCAGTTGTAGAACGAAATTTCCACAAACAAAGATTAAGGGATTCCCCGCTCTGGTGCACATGTCTGTGTTCAGGGACATTACCCTGAATATAGATGAACACACAAGAGAAGGGAATCCCTCTAATCTATTCTCGGGGAAATTTCCCTGAACATAGATTAGAGGGATTCGCTGCTCTGTTGCGTTCGTCTATGTTCATGAATATATATCCCCGAACATAGAAGAACGCAGCAGAGCAGGGAATCCCTCTAACTCGTATGATGGCTTGCACTTACCACAGCTCGAGAGAGCTGGTCGTAAGTGCGAGCCATCGTAAAGCAGTTAGTTCATAAAACGAAGACCACCTGTATCAGTGGTCTCCCTACCAGGTCTTGCTCAGGGAGAAGTCTACAGTATGAAATAAGAGGAGGGGATAGGAAGATAGGGAGGGGATCCTCTCCTCCTTCTATTCACATGCTGAGTGCTCCCTTCGAGCGTGTGTTAAACTCTGGTGGAAGGAGCTGTCTGCAGAAGGAAAGCTATGGACATGATTACTAGATTGCTGCTCAGGGGCTGGTGGAGAGAAAAAATGAAGAGACACAAGGCAGAGGTAAATTAGAGGATAAATAAAAGTGGAGGGATTGAGGAGGAAGAGGTTATTTGAGGCAGAGGTACAGCTGGGATAAGGGGGTGAGAAGAGAAGAGAAACAAGTGATGGTGATAAACTAAGGGGTAACAAAGACAGGTGTACGTGGGGTAAAGACTCACATTCTGTGCATACAGTTGCAAGAAAAAGTATGTGAACCCTTTGGAATGATATGGATTTCTGCACAAATGGGTCATAAAATGTGATCTGATCATCATCTAAGTCACAACAATAGACAATCACAGTCTGCTTAAACTAATACAACACAAAGAATGAAATGTTGCCATGTTTTTATTGAACACACCATGTAAACATTCACAGTGCAGGTGGAAAAAGTATGTGAACCCTTGGATTTAATAACTAGTTGAACCTCCTTTGGCAGCAATAACTTCAGCCAAGCGTTTCCTGTAGTTGCAGATCAGACGTGCACAACGGTCAGGAGTAATTCTTGACCATTCCTCTTTCCAGAACTGTTTCAGTTCAGAAATATTCTTGGGATGTCTGGTGTGAATCGCTTTCTTGAGGTCATGCCACAGCATCTCAATCGGGTTGAGGTCAGGACTCTGACTGGGCCACTTCAGAAGGCGTATTTTCTTCAGTTTAAGCCATTCTGTTGTTGATTTACTTCTATGCTTTGGGTCATTGTCCTGTTGCAACACCCATTTTCTGTTGAGCTTCAGCTGGTAGACAGATGGCCTTAAGTTCTCCTGCAAAATGTCTTGATAAACTTGGGAATTTATTTTTCCTTTGATAATAGCAATCCGTCCAGGCCCTGATGCAGTAAAGCAGCCCTAAACCATGATGCCTCCACCACCATACTTCACAGTTGTGATGACGTTTTGATGTTGGTGTGCTGTGCCTTTTTTTTCGCCAGACATAGTGTTGTGTGTTTCTTCCAAACAACTCAACTTTGGTTTCATCTGTCCACAGAATATTTAGCCAGTACTGCTGTAGAACATCCAGGTGCTCTTGTGCAAACTGTAAACGTGCAGCAATGTTTTGTTTGGACAGCAGTGGCTTCCTCTGTGGTATCCTCTCATGAAATCCATTCTTGTTTAGTGTTTTACATATTGTAGATTCACTAACAGGGATGTTAGCATTTGCCAGTGACTTTTGTAAGTCTTTAGCTGACACTCTAGGATTCTTCTTCACCTCATTGAGCAGTCTGCGCTGTGCTCTTGCAGTCATCTTTACAGGACGGCCACTCCTAGGGAGAGTAGCAGCAGTGCTGAACTTTCTCCATTTATAGACAGTTTGTCTTACCGTGGACTGATGAACAGCAAGGCTTTTGGAGATACTTTTATAACCCTTTCCAGCTTTATGCAAGTCAACAATTCTTAATCGTAGGTCTTCTGAGAGCTCTTTTGTGCGAGGCATCATTCACATCAGGCAATGCTTCTTGTGAAAAGCAAACCCAGAACTGGTGTGTGTTTTTTATAGGGCAGGGCAGCTGTAACCAACACCTCCAATCTCATCTCATTGATTGGACTCCAGTTGGCTGACATCTCACTCCAATTAGCTCTTGGAGATGTCATTAGTCTAGGGGTTCACATACTTTTCCCACCTGTACTGTGAATGTTTACATGGTGTGTTAAATAAAAACATGGCAACATTTCATTCTTTGTGTGTTATTAGTTTAAGCAGACTATGATTTTCTATTGTTGTGACTTAGATGATGATCAGATCACATTTTATGACCAATTTGTGCAGAAATCCATATCATTCCAAAGGGTTCACATACTTTTTCTTGCAACTGTATTTACAATAATTTATTAAAGCATTATTTGGCAATATAATGAGAAAATACACATATGCAACTGTATATATATATATATATATATATATATATATATATACATAGATATATACATATACACAGCTCCTCTCCTGCCGGTCACGTCTCGTAGCGTGGTCGAGCCTTCCACTCTGCAGTGCCTTGGACTGTGGGGAGGGGCGAGGATAAGAATACGTCATATCTCTGCTCCCCCTGTAGCACAAAGTGCGGCTGGCACCCAGCAGGAGAGGAGCTACCGCCGGCCTCCTTCTCATCGACATGGGAGGACTACAGGAGAAGGCAGAGAGGAGGGGGGCTGGGCAGGGCCAGTTCTTCCAACTACCTCAGGCAGCACTCTGGATCCCAGGTAAGCCACCCTCCAGAGCCCTCAAGGTAGGAAACAGGAGGATGGCTAGAAAAATGTATATTTTGACCAGCATGTGTGTGTGTTTGTCTGTATGTCTGTCTGTGTGTGTTTCTGTATGTCTGTCAGTGTGTCTGTGTGTATGTATGTCTGTCTGTGTGTGTATCTGTATGTCTGTCAGTCTGTCAGTGACTGTAGCGCACCACAATGGTGCAATGTCTGTGTGCATCAGCACAGAGCTACAGGGAGCTATGCAGAATTTGATCTCAGCAGCAAACTGTGTGACCCTTACGAATCATGATTTCAATACAAATTAAATAACTGAGTGTGTGAATTTGGCTATGTGTGTGCATAAATGTGTGTATATGAATGTGAAGTATATTTGGATTAATGTGAATTTCATAAAAAGGGATGGGGCATATGTGATGAGATGGGTGGATTATATGGTTGTATAGGAAAAAAGCGTTCACTATCTGATACAATAGCTGCAGTTCACCAACAAGGAGTTCCCCCACAATATAGACCGAAACAAACACCTTTTTCATATGGTTGTGATGTCACAACATGGAGGGGGCGGCAAATTATTTTTGTGCCTATGGCGGCAAAAATCCTTACACCAGCCCTGTATACACAGCATATACAAACAGATACACTCAGAAACGCATAAACACAAACGAATACACACTGCCATGCAAACACACATATACATACTGTCATACATATACAAAGAAAGGCACATACACCCTCACACATTGAGCTCTGTTTTAGATACCCTCCTATCTGCTTACCTTTGTGCTGGAGAAGAGTGACTAAACTGTGGTCCAGTGGGGAAGACAGTGATTGGCTGCAGGCTGTGTAGAGAGGCTGTGCAGCCCTTCCCTCCCATGTGGTTGCTTTCTAGAGCTGGGAGCAAGTGAGATGACATCACTTCCTCTCAGTACTGCCATGCAGAAAGGGAAGAGGAGATGTTCTTTGCCTTTTTTCTCCAGAACCGCCAGCAAGCACAGAGGCTCCTGGGAGATCTGTTGATCTGCCAGCTCAGAAATGGACCCCAGACAAGCCACAGTGCAAGCCAAGATCTAGGCCCTAGGCAGCCGAATATACAACCTTGTGGGTGATCCGGCTCTGATCGGGAATTTTACTTTAGTTTGCTGACTTCATTTTCTTAAAACAGACACGTTCATGACTAATAAATCTTGCTATGCCTGTCACTGTAATGTTCAGTTAATTAACATGCTATAATTTATTCTGAAAATATTTGGCTTGTGCTTTGAAATCAAGGACATATTATATACATGTTTTAACAAAGATAAGAAAAATAACATGAGAAGTGATAACTAGAATATTTTGATAACTGTTAAATTCCACTGGGAGTATTGCTAATTAGTAAATGCTCTATTTATTTTGGAAAAAGCTCTGGGAGAGAGATGATTTTTAAAAATCAGATTTCTTTTTATATTTGTTATAAAAGTCAAGTATTTAAACATTATCACGGAATTATGATGCAGACTCAAATCCCAAAAGTAATTATGAAGAATAACAGGATATAAATCGCAAAAGGACTCAAATTGGTAAAATCTCATCAGCTGCTATTTCTCAGTGTGATTAGAAAGGTTTTAGTGCAGAGGTTGTGGTGAGAATGTTTGTATAACATATTATGATACTGAACACATAATAGTAAATCACATATTTCTCAGGGTTTGGTGATGGAAGCTCGATGTGCAGAGTCTAGCACACCCTTGCAAGACACCACTAACTTAGAGGCCTGATAGGAGTCAAGATAAGCAGATAGCAGAATGGCAGCTTATCGTGGGATAATGGAGAATGCATAGTCTGTATTCCCGTTTAAGAGAATGGCCCAGGCAACACAGGGTCAAAGTAGGGGACCCTAACCAGGTGTGGTCACTGATAATCCACAATAGAAGGAACTGATAATGTAATTGGCACTTTAGAAAGCACAGGAACGTCTGAGAATTGTTTCAGTGCTCAAGTGGAATTTAAATTGAGAGGGGCAGTCATGCAGAACTTTGCAGTAAAGTGTCACCATCACCGAAAGCATTGGGTCAGCCTTGTTGTCACTCCTCAAATGCTGGGGCTTTATTGAGCTATACCTAGAAATGTCCCAAATTATTATGCAAATTCTATTTAAGTGTCACAAAGATTAAATATTTCGTTTTTCAGTTTAAAGGGACTCTCCAGTGCCAGGAAAACAATTTGTTTTCCGGGCACTGCAGGTCCCCTCTCCCTCCCACTTCCCATCCCCGGTTGCTCGAGGGGTGAAAACCCCTTCAGTCACTTACAAGAGGCAGCGACATGTCCCACGTCGCTGCTTCTTCCTCCACCGCCGCTCCTCCCCTTCATTACATCAGCCGGCGGGGGAGACTGATCCCACCTGCCGGTTGGGGAGACCTGCGCATGCGCAGCAATGCCTTGCATGTGCATTAGACCTCTCCATAGGAAAGCATTGAAAATGAGGACGTCCAGCATTGAAAATGAGCATGAGGACGTCCAGGAACGCTATAGGACAGGTTTTCTCTGTTATGGACCAGGAAGTGCCCTCTATTGGCTGTCTAGTAGACAGCTACTAGGGGAGGACTTAACCCTGCAAGGTAATTATTGCAGTTTATAAAAACTGCAATAATTACAGTTGCAGGGTTAAGGGTAGTGGGAGTTGGCATCCAGACCACTCCAATGGGCAGAAGTGGTCTGACTGCCTAGAGTGTCCCTTTAACTCATGGATGGCATTGTGTCTCAGGGCTCTTTTGATCACCGAAAACAATCTCGGACACCTGTGAAAATTAGATTGCCAGGTGAGCCCAATTTAAGGAAAAACTACTAAAGAAGGATGTTCCACATTATTAAGCAGAGCACCATTTTCATGCAATATGGAGAAGAAAAGGGATCTCTCTGCTGCCGAAAAGAGTGAAATAGTTCAATGCCTTGGACGAGGTATGAAAACATCAGATATTTCACTAAAACTTAAGCGTGATCATCGCACTATTAAGAGATTTGTGGCTGATTCAGAGCACAGACGGGTTTGGGCAGGTAAAGGCACATTGAGGAAGATTTCTGCCAGATCCATGCATCGGATCAAGAGAGCAGCTGCTAAAATACCATTACATAGCAGCAAACAGATATTTGAAGCTGCTGGTCCCTTTGGAGTCCCACGGACATCAAGGTGTAGAGTCCTCCAGAGTCTTGCAACTGTGCCTAAACCTTGTATTCAGCCACCACTAACCAATGCTCACAAGCAGAAACGGCTGCATTGGGCAGAAAAATGCATGAAGACTAATTTTTAAACAGTACTGTTCACTGATGAGTGCCATGCAACCCTGGATGGTCAGATGGATGGAGTAGAGGATGGTTGGTGGACAGCCACCCTGTTCCTACAAGGCTGCGACGTCAGCAAGGCGGTGGTGGAGTCATGTTTTGGGCCGGAATCATGGGAAGAGAGCTGGTCGGCCTCTTTAGGGTCCCCGAAGGTGTAAAGATGACCTCTGCAAAGTATGTAGAAGGAAGAACTATGCTTTCCGTAATAAAATCATCTTCATGCATGACAATGCACCATCTCATGCTGCAAAGAATATCTCTGCATCAATGGCTGCTATGGGGATAAAAGGAGAGAAAGTCACGGCGTGGCCTCCATCCTTCCCTGACCTCAATCCTATTGAGAACCTTTGGAGCATCCTCAAGCAAAAGATCTATGAGGGTGGGAAGCAGTTTACATCCAAACAGCAGATCTGGGAGGCTATTTTGACATCTTGCAAACAAATTCAAGCAGAAAAAGCAAATATAGGAGAAGTTAGAATGTGTGAGTGCAGTAGCAAGGTCCAACCATGACAGATTAATGGGAAATTAATGCCCATGAGCAGTTCTGGACATTGGAGAACCCCTCTTTAACACAATATCCAATCTGTTAAACCAAACAGATTCACTTATTAGTCATGTTAAAATCCCAATATGTATAGATTTTTTAAATGAAAGACCCTGAGGAACCAGGCAAGGCCTAGGCAGGGACAGGGACATGTGAGTGTGAGGGCAGTGTATACAGAGGAATGTGGTAAAGTGGTCTTGGGATTGTGGGTGAAGTACTAAGGGGTAGATGGGTGGGCTAGTACAAATAGGTTGTCATCTTACAGGATAGCAACCATCTTAATTATCAGTTGGGAACAGCTTGGTAATTGCAGGTTGTTGCCCTTGTTATACCTGCTTTCCAAGTGCTGTTTGTGGCCAGGGTCGGTATGGATATCGAAACTGTCCTCTCTGCACTCAGGGCTGAGGCCTCACAAGATGGGGGTCTGCACCTGCAGGCTCAGCTGGCTCATCTTCAGGCCTCCGCGGCTGTTTCCGCCTCCGCTGTAGCGGAGGTTTCCTGAGGTGAGCTCGGCCACCAGAACATTTTGCCCCTCAAGGGGAAGCTACTGACTGTCCTGGGCTCAGGACTGCAGGCCTGGCCTCACAGATCTGTCAGGCTGTGGCCGCGAGGCTTTCAGTCTGTAACTTCCCATGCCAGCCTATTATCCCCTTTTCCAGCTCCACACAGCAGGAGCCACAGTCCTTCATCCCGGGCCAGCTGCTCCGCAGCTACGCAGAGTGATGGTGCTCTGGCTCAGGCTAAATCTCCTTCCACGGCTGCTGAGGGTTTTCCATCGGCCATGTCTTCATTGGCGGACCCGCCACGTGGGTCCCACTGCACAGACAGGCAGAGTAGTGGATGGACTACCAGGCGGGTGAGTAAACTTAAGGTTGTCTCCCGGGGGGCAGAGGTTTCCCCTTCTGAAGTGGGGGTGGTGGCTGTAAGTAGTGTGAGGAGGTTGTCTCCTATTCGTTCCCATAGTAGCTCTGCTAGCCCCCTGCCCACCCTCGAGGTGCTCTCTGGGCCTATCGGGCACCCCTTGCCTTCCCCGTCCTCCTGGAGTGGGCCTGCCATTCTGGGTCAGGGGGGAGGGATAAGCATTCACCATTTTTTCTTCCCAGGTGGCTCCGGACCGGGCCATGTTCCAGACATCGTTAAGTGCTATGCCAGTATAGCTCCCTTTGGAAACGGCAGCTTCAGCCCAGTCTCCGGTGGTTACGGCTCAGCCACTACAATCGACTCCCGTGCCCTCTGGTAAGTCTGGTTCTGCATTAGTTGATGGTTGGGCGGGGAGTGGGGGTAGCCCGGTCAGCTCTGGTTCTTGGTGTTCACTGATGGGGTATCTGAAAGGGCTCTTGGATACATATGAACGTAGTTCGGCAACCCCTTCTTTGGACGCGCAGGTTAGGGCGGGGTGGAACCCTTCTCTGGTTACTTCGTCTGGGGGGCTTCTCTGGTTACTTCGTCTGGGGGGATGGGAGTACTTGCCCCAGGAGTGACGCCATTAGCCTCGGCCCCAGTGGTCTCCGCTGAGCGTGGAAGTTGCGCCGGCATGCATTTTTGAGCATAATGCAGCGATTTATTTTAGAAGTGATGGGGTCCACCTGACGGAGGTATGGCTGAATTTATTTAATTTGGCATTGCAGGATGCATTGGAGGAGGCCATGGCTTTGGTGTTGGTGCGGCCCTGCTGATTTAGGTCTTGTGACGGTATATGGCCCATGTCAACCGGGGTCCGTAGAAAGTGGAGGGGTAGGGCTGTCCCTCCCCTAACCTCAGGTACAGTTATGGATAACGGACGTGCCCACTGAGCCAATAAGCGCCTAGTGGTTAGCATTACGAAATGGAAGGCCCAAGAAAAGGCCTTGTGCTGGTTGGAGCAAGGGGAGGGGCAGTTGCCCTAAGTTATGTTTGGTTGGCAAGCTGATACTCAGTGACATATTGAATTACTGAGTAATTATGTATATAGTGTTTTATGTTATAAACTGAAATTTCAATATTTATATATTTATATTTAATAAAGCTGTGGCCTATTTACTCCAAAGGAAGTCTGTTGTGGTTCATTTCGGGAAATAAATGGTTGGGTACTTTATTACTGGTGAAGGTTTATGCCCATACACAGTTACCCTCTACCTACGCACGTGTTTAATGACAAATATTTAAGAAATTAAATACAATTACAAAGTTACAAGATGACCCTTTGAAAAGTTTGGTGGGCTGAGACGATATTTTACTAAAGCAAAATCACATCTTTTTATAATGTTGATTGAAAGAAAAAATAAACAGCTTTTACTATAAAATGGATAAAATTCTTTCTTGAATGCATAATGGCAATCAGATTCCTCCTTTGATCAACAACCTGTTCACGTACATATTAATTGTATTCTTGAACATTCTGTTTAAAAAAAAAAAAAAAAATATCCAGGCCTTTTAAATTTTCCATCTTTATTGTTATTACTGTAAATAACCCATTGCTCTGTTGTAAGCAAAAAACAACTTTCTTCCAGTCTCAAAAGACGACCTCTTGTTGGTTGTATGTTCCTGCTAAAGAATAGGTTAGCACAGTGGTTCCCAAACTTTTTAGGTTCAAGGCACGGGTAATATTTCAATATTTTTCCAAAGTGCCCCAAGTCAAAACAAAGTTCTAAGTATATCTATATAGTGCTGCGGCATATTCTGGCACTATAGTCTAATGTATAGTGTTGGTGTTTGATTGAAGGGATGCTTGTATATAATTTTAGTGTTTTAATACAGGGGTATGTTTTTATGTAATGTTTGTGTTTGATTGCAGGTGTGCTTGGATGTAATGTTCGCTTTTGAATGCAGATGTACATGTGTGTGTAGTATTGGTGTTTGTGTGAAAGTGTGTGTTTGTATATAATTTGGGAGTTTGATGGGAGGGTGTGTTTGTATGTAATATTTGTGTTGGATTGCAGGAGAGTGTGCGTAGGTTGTGCTGGTTGATTGCTTGGATGTATGCACATACACTACCACATACATACTTACAGATATACATAAACATTAACACAGAGACACAAATGAATACACTGACACATACACACAAATTCTGATTGACACTACACATACACACACATAGATACATACACCAACACATACACACACCTTGACACACACTTACACCAACATATGCACACACAAATGCACACCCTGTAACAGATACACGCATCCTGACTCACAAAAACACTGACAGATGCACACACCATGACACAAAAATACACATACATATACATAGATGTACATCCTGACACACAGATGTGTGCGCAAACGCATTTACACATAGATACATACACTGACATATATACACACAAATGCATATGTACACCCAGACAAACAGATGCACACACACATATACACACACTGACACGCAAATGCAGACCCTGACACACATATGCACACACACACACAGATGCACACCCTGACACACAGACTAACTACACACACACCGATGCACACCCTACTACACACCAACTCCTTTACAAAGATACACACACACACCAAATCTGACTTACACATATGCACATATACGTGATCATTTTTTTTATATCTACAGCCATCTACAGCTTACCTTGCATGTCCAGGAGGGTGGCTTGCTTGTAGTTCTGTTCCTGCTGCTGGCTGGTGGGAGTGAGAGGTCTGGAGGTGCTCTTCCTGCTCTTTCTCCCCTACCCTCATGCTGCCTTTGCAGCTACCTCCTCTACCTCCCTCGCTGTCTCTCTGCACAAAGCTGGGAGGTAATGGCAGGCTGTAACTTCCTCTCAGCCTATTGGCACTACAGGGGCCCAGTTGCAGTCTTGAAGGGCTGCAGCACCCAACCTGCCCCTGTTTAACAGAAATATTTCCCAATGCTATCATAGCCCTAGTGGGGGAAAAAATGCTGCACCCTGGGGTGCCAGGGCACACAGTTTGGGAACTGCTGGGTTAGAGCATAATGGATTGTACAGACCCTGCATATATTTGTATGGTGCTAAATGTGCTATCATGTCCTCTTTGAGATGCCTTTGTTTCTAAAGAACATGAATGATCTTTCTTTAGCCTTTATTTATAACAAATGTTTTCCATACAATGTATTAATAGTGTAGCTGATCTCAGCACTTTTTCTAGTTCAATGTTTTTCTTAGAACTGGTGTCCAAAATTGATCCACATATTGCAGGTTTGGTCTTACCATTATAAAGAGGCAAAAATGTATTTTGATTAAGTGAATCAATAGTCCTTTTTATACGGCAACGGCACCATAGACAGGCATTGTACTCTGTTGTTTAGTATGTTATCTAAAATTGTTCCATATTCCTTTTCATTTAATTTTATCCCTAACACAACCATATTTCATACATAAGTTTTTTTTCCTCCTGATTCCAAAATGCATGAATTTGTATTTATCTGAACTGAAAGAGCAAAAAACAAGATGCAAGAGAGTACTGAAAAAGGACAACAGCTCAAGTAGCCTGGCCTTTGGTGGGTCCCTACTCAGATCTTAAGCTAATTTTAACTCATCATGTGCCATTACAAATAGAACAAGGGTCATTTATATATTAGACTGATCCCAAAAAATAAAGACGACCCAGATCCGAAATTCAGGCTGTCTCTCTCTGCACGAGAGATACAGCAACCCCAGATTATCGTATCGGCCTTGTTAGGCTTCATCAGTGAGGTATAGAAAATATCCCTCTAGGCATCGTTAGCAAGGGGTCAATGCCTGTATTACCCTTTAAACAAAAAGACAATGTGCAACAGATTACTGAGAACGGACAACAGCTCAAGTAGCCTTCGCTTTGGTGGACAGCATGTAATATCCTAATGTTGTTTAGGGGTTTATCCTCTGTGCCTTTGCCAGCGAATAGTTCTTACCAATCAAGTTGCTGTAAAGATGGCCATATCGTATTGAAATTAGCCTTTTTGTTTAAGTCCACATATTTTTTTTTTTAGTTTATCTTAAATGATGCCATATTGTGTCACTCTTGCACAAGTACTCCCTAACTTTAATGTTTGAAAATAGGTTCATATTATTAGTTATTACAAGGTCCAGTCTATTCTAGTTTGTGCTTTTACTTATTGAGACAGGAAAGTATCATGTGACAGGTTGAAGAGTCTGTTTCCTGTACTGTAGTACTAGTCGCTCTGGCTCCGTCAAAGTCTGGATAAAAAAAAATCTACAATGATTGCCGAAATATCTAGATGTGCAGTCTTAATTATTTAAGATAGCAGCTGGGCTTCCTCATTAGTTTTAATAATTGGGGGTCTGTAACATATTACTGCTACTATTAATGAAAGCCCATCCTGTTTCTTTGTATCCAAATTTCTACCCAGAAGACTTAAAATCCTAACCTGCATCTTCACTTACATTTCTTAAACACATGGCTTCAATTTAGGTTTGGTGTAAAAACATACCTCTCTCTCTTTTCTATCTTTTATCCTTCCTAAATAATGCACATCCATTTAAATTAACACTCCAATCTAATGTTTCATCCCATTATGTCTCAGTAATACCAGTTACATCTTACTGTTCTTTGTATGCCAATATCTTAAGCACCATCATTGTGTTACTTTTTTGCAAAAGCAAGCAAACATTTAAATTTGCCATTTATTCTTCTACTTTAATTGAAGAAAATGTATTTAAAGGAAAACTATAGTGCTAGGAATACAAAGTTGTATTCCTAACAGTATAGTGCCTCCCCCCACCCTGTTTCCCTCTCCTGCAGCAGTGAAAGGGTTAAACAACCCTTTGTCACTTACCTGATTCCAGCATTGATGTACCTTGGTGCTGGACCAAGCTCTGCCTCTGCCCCTCCTATGCCGACATCAGGGACCTAATGCGAAAGTGCTGCGAGTGCTGCAAGCGCATTAGCACTTCCCCATAGGAAAGCATTAATACTATGGGTTTTTAACTGATGCTGGATGTCCTTATGCAAAGCACGAGGATGTCCAGCATCCTTTAGTGGACCAAAACTCCGCTAAGGACTCTGAAGAGCCTCTAGTGGCAGCAGTTTATCAATAACTGCAATATAGGGTTAAGGGGACATGGGCACTGCACCCAGACCACCTCCATGAGAGGAAGTTGTCTGGATGTCTATAGTATCCCTTTCATACCCAAGTTCTTACTCTTTCTGCTAACCTTATCAATTACCCCATCTCCACCCTCCTGGGCTTCCACTGTATTGTACAGCCTGTTCAATGCAGAGGAACTGACATGAACTCCAGTGGAAAAATTTGTTCCTCTGCCAACTGAAGGCTAAAACTGAATTGATTGGAAAGGTATTTTTGTTGTTAATTTTGCAATTTTAATCAGTGCTAAAAAACACAATTACCGCACACTGGTAGTGAAGAATTTCAAGTATTCTAGAAACAAGTATTCCAAATACTTCACTAGTACAGTAATGGTTGACCTCAACATTCCAGATGTTTAGTCTTGTGGTGCATCATAGGGAATTCAATTGACACACATTGTGGTGCGTAGAACATGATATTTATACACCTGGCTTTAATTTTCCTTTTTTTTTTAAGTTGGATTATGTGAATACAGTAAGACACTTTATAGCTGAAAAGCGTAAAATTTCTTGTTCAAATTTGCTATTTTGAAGTCACCATCCGATGCAATTAAATATTAATTAAACAACTTTCCACTTCCTCTATATATTCTTTTCCAAATTTTGTAATGCTAAAAAAATTGTCTGGTTGAATCCAACTTAATAATGATGACTTATTTAAATGGCTAAAATATTTGTGTCTTGTCAGCATGTACTGTACACAACTGGAAAAATGTTACTTCTAGTACAAGCAATTTGGCGTAGGTGGGCATTACAAATCACATGCAGTGCCAGAGAACTGCAATGTTTGCATTGCAGCTCTAAGTCTGCCTCCAGTGGCTGTCTACCAGACAGCCACTGGGGGGCTTCCTGAATCTAAACGGATTAGTCCGTTATCTGACGCTGGACATCCTCACGGAACTCTAGCATCAGATTTTCTCCATAGGAAAGCATTGAATAATGCTTTCCTATGGGGAGGTTTAATGCGCGCACAGCCATTGCTGCGCATGCTCGTTAGGTCTCCCCCGCCGGCTGACGTCGGCAGGGAAGGAGCGTAAGTGGAGCCTTACCCAATGCCGAGGGACATCGGCGCTGGATTCAGATAAGTAGCGACAAGGGATGGGGGGTGGGAGGGAGGGGAGCACTCCAGGATTCCCTACTGCCAGGAAAACGAATTGGATGAATTTGAAACATTAAAATTACTGTTAAAAACATTATATTGTTTGTTTACTCTATGTGACCCCAAGATATTACCAGCACATTGCAAAGATTGCAAAGCAATGGGATTGGCACACATCTAACATAGAAAGGTTTTAAAATATAAATATTACTCACATTGGAGAAGATTGCTTTGCCAACTGTTACACTAAACCTGCTGTGATTCAATAAATTATGATAAAATATGAACTTATTACAATTGTCAGCACAGTAAACATAAGTTTACAATAAGTAGACTGGAAGATATAGGAATGGAACTGTATTTGGATACCTCATATAGTCTGGCAGAATGCTTCAACATACACACACAATGCTTGCATTGGTGGGGGGTGGGGGGAGGTGGGCACTGTCTGCACACACATACACAGTGCTACATACCAAATACATTTTATTATGATTTTTTTTAAGTCACATGAACCGAAACACAGTTTGAGATGTCACATTGAGTGAATCTATTATAAACCAATATATAAGTAAGTAAACCTATCTTGCATGTTCATCCCACACAAACTGAAGAAGTAAAATTAATGTATTTTGTCCAAGTTCCAGCCTGAGATTCAAAGATTTTGAACTATTATACCAGGGTTCATATTTTCCACTAGCCATTGACTATGTGATGTGCATGGCAGATTCTGCTTCTTTCTCCTCTGCCGGATTGCCGGGTTGCCTGCCTGCATGACTTTCCTGCAGTGATGTACCGGATCAATGAGTGAGGTGACACACGGGAGGATTACTCAAGTAGAGCAAGTTCCGTCCTAGTGGTTTCACCCAATTGAAAGTGTCACCCAGGTGCAATCCGCAACCCCCTTACTCCCCAATTGACCGCACTGGTGTGGCTAAGGAGACAGGCTTATTGTGCAGAATTCTGCAGAACATTTCTTTTTTGGTGTGGACAAACTGTAAATATTTGAGCACTCAAATTATACAGCATATCAATGAAGCCACAACCTTGCATACAATAAAGTATTGTAATCACTTTAACATCATGTGCATAAGACAAGTCCAACATTTCTTTCATATTCCCAGCCTAAAATTATAAGATGTATTTTACAGGTGTGAATTAGACATCCACAGGAGGCCTTGGAACTTGTTGGAATCTATGCACTACACTTTACCGAACACACATGCATACACCTTTAACACAGAACAAATCACATATTTACAGCTAGAAGATATCTAACAATGACATATTATTGTCCCAAGATGACAATGAGCAAAAAGGGAATAAAAGACAATGATTTTGTTACATGGGGGGAATAAAAAGTTCTATATTAATATTTCTTAGCTCTCAAGCCAATATATTTAAAGCTATTGACAATAGAAAAAGTATACTGGTTGCTCAAGGACTCAGACCACAGACACATCTGTTCATCATCTGCTAATTTTGTTAAATCTGAGACAATGTTCCATAGCACTTTGAGTCCGACAAAGAGAAATGTGCTAAGTGGAGTGTGACTGTTACATGTTTGTTGTTGTAATCTGTCTGTTTATCCAAATAAAATTTTCAGTGATTCTATTAAAACCTAATATGTTTAAAGTTAATCTTGGATTGACACAGCGGACACATAAATATATAATTAGATCATATTAAATTCAATGTTATTTTTACATGAACTTAGAAAAATTGTTACCATATGTGTATTTTCTCATTATATTGCCAAATAATGCTTTAATAAATTATTGTAAATACAGTTGCAAGAAAAAGTATGTGAACCATTTGGAATGATATGGATTTCTGCACAAATTGGTCATAAAATGTGATCTGATCATCATCTAAGTCACAACAATAGACAATCATAGTCCGCTTAAACTAATAACACACAAAGAATGAAATGTTGCCATGTTTTTATTGAACACACCATGTAAACATTCACAGTACAGGTGGGAAAAGTATGTGAACCCCTAGACTAATGACATCTCCAAAAGCTAATTGGAGTGAGATGTCAGCCAACTGGAGTCCAATCAATGAGATGAGATTGGAGGTGTGTGTTACAGCTGCCCTGCCCTATAAAAAACACACACCAGTTCTGGGTTTGCTTTTCACAAGAAGCATTGCCTGATGTGAATGATGCCTCGCACAAAAGAGCTCTCAGAAGACCTACGATTAAGAATTGTTGACTTGCATAAAGCTAGAAAGGGTTATAAAAGTATCTCCAAAAGCCTTGCTGTTCATCAGTCCACGGTAAGACAAATTGTCTATAAATGGAGGAAGTTCAGCACTGGTGCTACTCTCCCTAGGAGTGGCCGTCCTGTAAAGATGACTGCGAGAGCACAGCGCAGACTGCTCAATGAGGTGAAGAATAATCCTAGAGTGTCAGCTAAAGACTTACAAAAGTCACTGGCAAATGCTAACATCCCTGTTAGTGAATCTACAATATGTAAAACACTAAACAAGAATGGATTTCCTGGGAGGATACCACAGAGGAAGCCACTGCTGTCCAAACAAAACATTGCTGCACGTTTACAGTTTGCACAAGAGCACCTGGATGTTCCACAGCAGTACTGGCAAAATATTCTGTGGACAGATGAGACCAAAGTTGAGTTGTTTGGAAGAAACAAATAACACTGTGTGGTGAAAAAAAGGCAGAGCATACCAACATCAAAACCTCATCCAAACTGTGAAGTATGGTGGTGGGGGCATCATGGTTTGGGGCTGCTTTGCTGCATCAGGGCCTGGATGGATTGCTATCATCGAAGGAAAAATTAATTCCCAAGTTTATTAAGACATTTTGCAGGAGAACTTAAGGCCATCTGTCTACCAGCTGAGGCTCAACAGAAGATGGGTGTTGCAACAGGACAATGACCCAAAGCATAGAAGTAAATCAACAACAGAATGGCTTAAACAGAAGAAAATACGCCTTATGAAGTAGCCCAGTCAGAGTCCTGACCTCAACCCGATTGAGATGCTGTGGCATGACCTCAAGAAAGCGATTCACACCAGACATCCCAAGAATATTGCTGAACTGAAACAGTTCTGTAAAGAGGAACGGTCAAGAATTACTCCTGACCGTTGTGCACCTCTGATCTGCAACTACAGGAAATGTTTGGTTGAAGTTATTGCTGCCAAAGGAGGTTCAACCAGTTATTGAATCCAAGGGTTCAAATACTTTTTCCACCTGCACTGTGAATGTTTACATGGTGTGTTCAATAAAAACATGGCAACATTTCATTCTTTGTGTGTTATTAGTTTAAGCAGACTGTGATTGTCTATTGTTGTGACTTAGATGATGATCAGATCATATTTTATGACCAATTTGTGCAGAAATCCATATCATTCCAAAGGGTTCACATACTTTTTCTTGCAACTGTATTACTGTCCAATATTTTTATCTTTATACATGGCATTCTTTGAATTATTTTATGGTTAATAATAAATTAAATATAATCTCTCAGTTGCCAGTAAAATAGAATAGTTGACAAGATTTTTTAAATATATGAAATGTAATGCAATCCACTTGAACACGGACACAGTACAAAATAGATATATATTGCATTATTGGCCCATTATTTAATCTTTAGATATTATATTATGTTTTATACTGAATAACTGTGCTGTACACATGTTTTATATAAATAAATATAACGCAGTGATAAAGTGTGTTTGATGGTTTTACTTTTAATATCTCTGCAGGGAGACAGAGGAAATGAAGGAGCAAAGGGTGAAAAGGGAAGCAACGGACAGAATGGGTTTCCAGTAAGTAATGCTATGATATTCCTTTTTATAAATTTATATATATACATGTAGGGTAGTGATCAGCACTCATGGTCTTTTAGTGGTTAAAAATCTTCAAGCTTAATTATAAATACATTAAAAATACGATCAACGTTTCAGTCCCTGTCTGGGACTTTCATCAGGATCAGGGATCAGGATCAGGATCAGGGACCTGATCCTGATGAAAGTCCCAGATCGTTGATCATATTTTTAATGGATTTATAATAAAGCTTGAAGATTTTTAACCACTAAAAGACCATGAGTGCTGATCACTACCCTACACGAATATAGTTATTCCCTGGATTTCAAGCACCCGGCAATTTCAATACAAAGCGTGAGTGCAAGGACTTTCTGTTTTTTTTCTATATATGTACCGTATTTTCCGGGGTATAAGACGACTGGGCGTATAAGACGACCCCCAACTTTTCCAGTTAAAATATAGAGTTTGGGATATACTCGCCGTATAAAACTACCCCTCTTCCAATGCACACCAAATAAAAATTAGCCATGATGTACAGTGAGCAGACAGAGCTACACAGCAAGACATTAAATAATGATAATCTGAAATAGCATTTAAAGCCCAGGTATGTGCCAGGCTGTTTGGGCATATAATCCATGCCTGCTGGTCTAGCACACAGGAGGCTAATTGCGATATATTCTTTTTATCCCCCCTCCATTCTTTTTACCCCCCCTCCATTCTTTTTACTCCCCCTCCCCCCCAATCCTCCCTACCTTCTCACCTCCCCTTCCCTGTGCAGAGTGGGTGGCTGAGCTCCGCACGGTACAGGAGATTCAGTTACCTGTTCCCGGCCCGACTGAAAGGAAGTGAGCACTCAGTGTGCACTTCCTTTCAGTCCGGCCGGGAACAGGTAACTGAATCTCCTGTACCGCGCGGTACCCGGCCGGACTGACAGGACGAAGAGGAGCTCGGCCACCCACTCTGCACAGGGAAGGGGAGGTGAGAAGAGAGGCAGTGCGGCAGCCGTCTGAGCGCTCTCTATAGAGCGCTCAGGCGGCTGCAGCATTAGAAGGGCCAGCGATGGGGTCGCAGGGCGCCCCCGGCAGCCATATAGACCCTATACCCAGCGTATAAGACGACCCCCGACTTTGGAGAAGATTTTTCAGGGTTAAAAAGTCATCTTATACGCCAGAAAATACAGTATATATATTCTCATACAAAGATAGATAGATGTTTTTTTATAAACACCTGACTTTAGCAATAATAATATACATTTTATCACCTTATTTACTGTTGCTGGCTACTGTGGCTGGCAGGCTGCAACTGGCTGCTGTGGCTGGCTGATTGGTTGTGGTGGCTAGTTGACAGGTAGGCTGGCTGAGGCTGGCAGCTGTTACTAGCAGACTTTTTTCTTCCCCCAGCCACTTTATGCATCTGTTTCTTCCCCAATCCCTTTGTATGTCTTTTTTTCACTTTCCCTCTGTATTTCTCTTTTACTTCTTCTTCCACTCTTAAGTGTCTCTTCCCCCCAGCCCTTCTGTGTGTATTTGCCCCTTAGCCCCTCTATGTGTCTTTTTGTCCGCCCATTAACCCTTCTTTGTATTTCTTTACGCCGCATACCCCTCAGAGTGTCTCTGTGCCCCCTCAGCCCCTCTGTATATCTTTTTCCCAAGCCCCTTTGTGTGTCTCTTTTTGCCCACTCCCCTCCTGCTCCTTTCTGCTGAACCCCCTCCCCTCCTGTGCCCTTCTTCTGAACCCTCCTCCCTTCCTGTGCTCTTCTTTAGCCATTCCTCATGCCTGCTCAGCCTCACCTCCCTCCATGTAGCAATGGCAAACAGACGGACCACAGTAGAGGAGCTTATGTTTCCCCTACCCGGTCTGACTGGAAGCTGTCTGTACTCTCAGTGAGCACTTCCTGTCTGACCTGGTAGCGAAAAAAGCTTCTCTACCGCGGTCCACCTGTTGGCCATGCCACATGTAGAGACAGTCAGGAGGGGAGTGCTTTTCAGAGACGAGCAGTGTTTAGAGGCCATCACTCACTGGGTCAGTGCTGCATAGTGTGCAACATTGGCATTCAGCATCAAAGCATTCTGCTGGAGATGCTGAACACTCCTCATGGAGATGCATTGAACATATCTGAGGATATGTTCAGAGGGATTAAAGAATATTATATTTTACTGGCAACTGAGAGATTATATTTAATTTATTATTTGATTCAATGCATCTCTATGAGGAGATTCTGATTGGTGCAGCACAATATTTTGCCCCAACTACTATTATAAGTTAATCTTCTTACACTCCCATGGCTGTCAGACAACTGATTCTGTTACTTCCCGGCTGTCTAGTTCAGTAGAGCTTAAAGGACCACTCTAGGCACCCAGACCACTTCAGCTTAATGAGGTGGTCTGGGTGCCAGGGCCAGCTAGGGTTAACCCATTTTTTAATAAACATATCAGTTTCAGAGAAACTGCTATGTTTATTAATGGGTTAAGCCTTCCCCCTATTCCCTCTAGTGGCTGTCTCATTGACAGCCACTAGAGGCGCTTGCGTGCTTCTCACTGTGATTTTCACAGTGAGAGCACGCCAGCGTCTATAGGAAAGCATTGTAAATGCTTTCCTATGAGACCGGCTGAATGCTACAAGAAGCTCTCTTGCTGCATTCAGCCGGCGGGGCGTAACGGAGGAGGAGAGGAGGCAGAGAGCTCTCCGCCCAGCGCTGGAAAAAGGTAAGTTTAAACCCCTTTCCCCCTTCCAGAGCCGGGCGAGTATGTTTTCCTGGCACTATAGTGGTCCTTTAATTCAAGAGTCAGGCAACTGCCCAGGTCACCTGCCTTTCAAAGACTTTACATTGAGCTGCATTGGAAAGTCTTCCATTAGACAGTCACAGGGAGTGTGGGCTGGGGAAGATAAAGAGCGCTTGCAACGGTTGCAGACATGAGATCTGCAGCTTTTGCAAACTGCTTTAAGTTATAACTCCAATGCAAAAAAAAGTAAATTCATGCATCTTTTCATTAAAGATATATCTACTAAACAGTGATGTCTTTGTTTTGTTTTAAGGTAGGCAGTTGAGTGTCCTTTTAAACACAGTAAATACAAAAATTTAATGTACATAATACATTTAATGCACAATTCTCAATTTGTTGTCCTTGATAGGAGTGCCTTTTATCTAGGGTGTGCTGGGCAACAGCAGTGATTAGTTCATTGGCTGAGAGTGATCAGTTTTGCTCTCTGTCGTAAGTAGTACAGCGCAGTGGTTATGGTGCGTGGGATGTTTCTTTAATTTTAAATGCATAAGGCAAAAATTTTATTTTATAAAGAGTGCTGTGGAAATCTAATATAAACAGCAAGTTAAAGGGATCCTATAGTGCAAGGAATGCAAACCCCTTTTTTCCTGGCACTATAGGCTCTTGGAGTGCCCCCCTCGGGGCCCCCCTCCATTGGCACTGAAGGGGTTAAAACCCCTTCAGCCACTTACCTTAATCTAGTGACGGGCTCCCTCGGTGCTGGTGACCTCTCCTCTCCTGCCAATGCCAGCTCCCGACTGGAGCCAAAAGCACATGCGCGGCCAGAGGCGCGCGCGCATTCAAACCTGCCCATAGGAAAGCATTACCCAGTGCTTTCCTATGGGGATCTTATTTGATGCTGGACTCTGTGAGGACATCCAGCGTCAAAAAAGTGTGATTTACTCAGTTTAAATCGTGAAAGCGACCTCTAGTGCCTGTCAGGTAGACAGTCATTAGAGGCTGGTTCAACCCTGCAGTGTAAACATAGCAGTTTCTCTAAAACTGCTATGTTTTCAGCTGTAGGGTTAAAACTAGGGGAACCTGGCACCCAGACCACTTCATTGAGCTAAAGTGGTGTGGGTGCCTATAGTGGTCCTTTAATATTTGACTTTATACCATGAGATATGGAATTAAATACATATAATGATTTCACTTTATTCTTTAATCCCTCTGAACATATCCTTAAAAACTGGTAATATTTACTTTTATTATCAGCATTCCATATGTTCACCTAAGAATGTTACCAAATATAGCATGAAGTCTGGAAAATGAACTTAAATGTTTATTTTGTAGTTTTGTCACTAGTTTGAGTTGGAACAAGTCAAAGTATATGAATCAAGTTGCCAGTTCTTCTTGGCTGCTGAACATCAGTTTAAATGAGAAAAAAAATAATAAACATGACTTAACTGAGGACATATTTAAAATTGTATTTTTATATTTTAATTTTATTCAGGGTGCATTTGGGATTGCAGGTAGTAGAGGCAACCCTGGGAATCCTGGTCTTAATGGAAAGAAGGTAAGTGATTTAGTATACATATATAACTAGTATTGTAGTCCAAATGCTTTAGTAATCAAAACATTCAAAAACAATGTGTTTGCAATATTAGTAGTGTTACAATAAGAATTGCAGGTAGTCCATCAGTGATTAGGTCAAGAGTCACATGACTATACCTCCCAACATTTTAAATGGACAAAGCGGATACTTTAAATCCTGAAGGACCACTTGACGGTCTATGCTTTTCAAATATTTTTATTACATTTTAAAAAATGTTTTTAAGGGCAAAACAACCTTGGAAAGGTGTACAAAAGAGAAAAAAAGGGAAGAATGGGGTAAACAAATTATCCATCCACAATCCAGTTTACGTATACATGGAATCATAAAGACGGTCTATGCTGTCATACAGTGCAGGGCTTTAATGCCCTTTGATGGTATAATAAAATGTCATGAACTATAAGTACAAGCAGGGTTAAACCCCTGTTTGTACCAAGTAGCCCAAAGTACTATTGGATTCCTGAGCGTCCATTTTGTAAGCAGGTGTTAGTGACCCCAGACTGATAGATGAGCTATGTGGAGTGCTCAAAGTGCATATAACTATTTTAATCTATTTAAGTATTGTGCCTGAGTGATCATGCTCCTTACATCCACCCCTGCAACAAGCCCATTTAATTTGAAGACTGCAGCTTAAAGGTACAGACTGAGAATCAGAAGTTATTCTACCAGATTTCCTTCATCGTAGTTACTACATTATTAATTAACTATTACAATGTTACTATTTGTACCTCTAGTTTACTACTGTATAATTTTGTACTTGCAGTTACATGTAATCATTAATAATCTGGCTGATAGTATTTTGGTTGGCAAATATTGTAATTATATGAGACAAATGTCTAGTCTGCTCATCCATTCCCCCCTTCCACATCCCTCCTCCCACCCCCTTGCCACTGCTAGCCATGAATTTCTTTAAATAACTGTGTTTCTCTACTCCTTAGGGCCAATTTTACATCCACCCCTGCAACAAGCTTATTTAATTTTACTCGGCTCAACCCGCCCACCCTGGTTTCTTCTACCCATATAGCATGCTCTTCCAGCTGTTTGGAACCACAGCCAATCACCTCCTTATCACCTTATCACATACTATCAGCTGCTGCAGTTACAACATTAACTCTCTCTGCCATCACATACAAATTCCTCTGCTACTTCTTGTCTCATCTCCCCAGTTTCCCCTTTAGATTGTAAGCTCATGGGCAGGGCCCTCTACCTGTTGTATCGGTCTGTTATTATTGTATTGTCTTTTCCACAATTTTACAGCGCTGCGGAATATGTTGGCGCTTTATAAATATCAGTAATTAGATTAATGCATTAAAAGTAAATGTAAATCTGGCCCCAGCCTGCCCCCATCCTAAATCAAGAAGTTCCCAGTATTTTGGGACACCTAATGGTCAACTGGGTCCACAATTACTTGGACCTTACTGATAGATGAGTTATGTGTAGCTCCCTGTATGTCACTTTGCCCAGTGATTAGTGCTGGAATTTGCCTGCTGCCCAGCACTAAGCACAGTTTCATCTCCCTCTCATGATGCTGTTAAAAAGTACAGAGAAATCACAAAAGAGACATAATTTCTGTGATCGTACGGCAGAAAGAACTCTGCTCTCTCACACTAGAACACCTTGGAATGAAGTTACTTTTATATCCTGTATGTATTTCAGAGGGGCATTCTCTATTTTTAACCCAAATCCCTCAGTCTCTCTTTTCTATCCTGATGTCCCTCTTTACTCAGAGCTCAATGTTGGTGTGTCTGTGTGAATAACAGAGCGCCACAGCAATAATACTCACAGTAATGTGTTGTTAAACTACAATAAATGAACATCATATTATTCAATTCTGTAATACTAATGTTCTGTTTCTATTTTCAATAGGGAGAACCTGGAGATCCCGGTAGTAAAGGTAGTCCCGGACCAAGAGGTCCACAAGGATCAGAGGTTAGAGGACAGACCATGCTTGGTCAGTTACAATGTTTCTAACTAATTCACTTGAATAAGAATTTACAGATGGAGAATTTGGTCTTTACAAGAATGGTCAAGGTGTATGTTCTTTGTTAGATTACACATCGAACAAATCTGATCTCTCGGTAGAAGGAATGACTGCAGAGAACAAGCCCCTTAGTCTAGAATGATATAAATGTTCATCAGAACTCAGCAATTTAGTTACTGTTAGTAATGCTTGCTGAAAGAACCTGGGCAGGATTAAACAATGCAGGACATTACACTTTACACGTAAACAGAGGCTTTAGATCAAAATAAACCAACACATGTCAAATTGTCCTGTTCTAAAAAAGTGATGCAAAACTATAACTGGGGAGTTGTCAGCAATGGCATATGCCTGCTAATTCCAATGGTTTAACTATTGATTTCCCCACTACATAGACCATCTTTTAGAACAGGACACATTAATAACGAACCCCCAATGCATGAGAATAATACCGAAAAAAAAAGGAAAACGAGAAAAAAACACTTTATTCTATTACAACAAGTTACAGTTTCACCAAGTTTGCAGTCTGTCACATACACTCATACATGATGAATTTTGTTGCTGCTACAGCAGTTGCAAACTCAGTAGCTTTGTGTTCCAGCTGAGTTCAACTGAGCCATGCAGTATTCAGACTCATTTCTATAGAACTGTAGAACAGTACACATTGAATTTGGTTTGTCTGAATCAATTAATCTGGAAAAAAAGATGTTTCGGGCGAATAGGGTTTCACTCGTGTCATTTTGGTTAAGGCAAATTTCGTCTGTGCAACTGTTTTCGGGAAAAACTATTCTAAAAAAACAGGATGGTGCAAAAATAGGCCTTCTAGTGCACTGCTAAATAAATAAAATATTATGTTTATACTTTAAAGTACACTGAAAGGATTCCATGCCATATGGGTCACAGATTAAGAAGTACCAATAGAGGGGAAAAAGAAAAAGCAGTAAAATGTGCACAGTATTTACTACTTTTCCAAATTAAATCAAGTAACCAATAGAGGGAAGAAGAAGTAAAAAAAAAAATATGTTTATATATTATATATTTATTAAATGTATTATATTTATGTAAAATATATATATATATATATATATGGATTTTATGTATAATATATATATATATATATATATATTTATATGGATTTTCTTACTGCTATTTCTCATTTGATCTGTGATTAAATCAACATTTAGTGTCTGTCCCCAATCACCATCATCTTTTTCCATCACTCATCTTTTTTACGGGTGCCACAGACAGAACCCTGTGTCATGAAATAAATGAAATGGCTTGTTCTTCACGTGTTTTATTTATTTAATTATAAGGTCATTTGGAGATTCAGAGATGTGGAATTCAGACGAATCATAATTTGTTTAAAACCGAATGCACAAGTCTGTTGAACTGTGTGTTCCATGGAGTGCTTCATGAAGATTCCATTTAAATCAATCAAAGTTATTTCCCTAATATAATATATCAGAGTATGTCTGGGGTAGCAACCAAATCATTATCATATCCAAAAAACATTGTTGATAGTCACTGTGTGTATTCCAAAGATTTCATAACATTGAATGTTATTTTTATGTGTTATGCTTTGTTAATTTAGTAAGCAGTACAAAGAGATACTATCTTTTTTTTTTTAATAACTTATATGTAACATATTTTTACAGGGAGACATTGGCGAGCCCGGTTATGGTAAAGCTGGGAGAAAAGGGGAAAAGGTACTTTGAACCTCATTTCTAACATTTTCATGATAGCACATGCTACTTAAAACACTTACTAAAATTCAGAATTAAACTGAATCTGAAAAATACTGAATTATATGCATCTGAATGCCACTTCTAAGTAATGTTTACAGATTTAAATTGATATTGAAAAACTTCTTTGTGCACGGATGTCTTTTGACTTGCAGTGCATTGGAAACTAATATGGAACTTATTTTGAATATATTATAAGTGTAAAATGTGTAAGTAAACATTGCAAATCCTCTGACTTTTCACTAAATGGAAAATAAGAGCAGTGAATGTGAGCAGGGCCAGACTGGGGATACAAAGCAGCCCTGGAAAAAAATCTATGCCGGCCCCATAAGTCATTGCGCCATGTATTGTCACATGTAATACGTACGGCTATGTCTTGCCCTAGATGATTGAGTATTATATATATATATATATATATATATATATATATGACTCAATCATCTTGGATGGCAAGACATAGGCCCTTACATATTATCAGTTAATATATATATTTATTTTTTCTAATATAAAATATTGGTCCTTTCAAAGTAAAACATTTAATTATACAGTAAGCATATTCACTTGCAGACACAGACAATCTCACTGACACACACAAGCTCATTGATACACAACCTCATAGACAAACAATCTCACTGATATACATAAGCTCATTGAAATAAAGACACAAGCTTACAGATGCACACGAATAGGCTCTGGCAGACAATCTAACTGACACGCACAGACAAGCTTATACCCAAAACAAACGTAGTACAGACAAACTCTGACACGCACAAGCTTACTACAGACAAGCTCACACACACACACACACACACACACACACACAAGCTCACTCACTAGCAGGCACACACACACACACAAGCTCACTCACTAGCAGGAGCACACACACAAGCTAACTCACTAGCAGACAAATACACACACACAAGCTCACTCACTAGCGGGGGACGGGGCTGGACCGCCATGGTGAATGGTTGCATAGACGATCGGTTCTTGCAAATCTTTGGCAAATACACTGAAATTCAGCAATTAACCTGCTTAAATACAGCTGTAAAGCAGTATTCCTCCTTGCACAGAGGTGCTGGTACCAAAGCTACACTCTCCCTGCGACTTTTGATCCCTTAGAGGGTGCTCAGACATCGTGATAGTTGAGGCCTACTGAGGTGGTGAGTGGGGTGGATGGCCGCCGCCCTGCTATCCTACCTCACGGTAACAAGCCAAACCTTTGGTGCCATGTGGTTCTGGCCTAGTGTCCCCCCCCCCTACTTTGGACTGGTGGGGGTGATCCCAGTCCATGCCTTGGGAGCCTTTCCGCAACTCATAGTTGTTGTTGTCCTGCTAAGCTGGATGGAAAATTCCCTCTAAAATGGCTGATGCCTCGTGTAAAATTGATGGCAGCAAGGAACAGGTTGGGCTTACCCTCAAAATAGACCAGATCTTTGCGGACTTCTTGTCATGGAACAAGTCGACAGACAGACCACACTGGGGCTATCCTGTGCCTCTAGAAGGAGTTGGCTGAATCATGACTTTTGCTGCAGCTGTTCACTATGCCTTCACCATATTTACTTTGCTGTTTGATTTCTCTACAAATTTTCTGTTTTGTGCTTTTGTGTAACTGTAGCCTAACGTTGTTGATACAGTTGACATTTCTTACCTCTTGCATAAATGCTGGGCTCCCCTGGGCAAAATACTACTTTATAGCTCACAGTTAAGCCATCCAGCTCTTTACTACAGAACCCATATGTATTATTTTATATGATTTCAGCATAAACTATATTACATGCTCCCCTCATTCTCAGTGTGCAAGGCACTATAGTTTTGTCTAGATCTTCTTGTCCTCATCCCTCGCACCTGGGACAGTTTCATATTCATTTAATGTAAAAAATTAGACATTGCCTAGCAAAATGTGTTGATTTGATTTACATTTTTTCCTTTGATTTTTTTGCACCAACGCATAGAAGATCTTTGTGGTGTGTGAAACTACATATGTCTCAATAAAATTGTATTTACAAAACAAAAAGCTCACTCACTAGCAGACACCCACACCCACACATGCTCACTCACTAGCAGGCACACACACACACAAGCTCACTCACTAGCAGGCACAGATACACACAAGCTCACTCACTAGCAGGCACACACACAAGCTCACTCACTTGCAGGCACACACACACTCAAGCTCACTCACTAGCAGGCACACACACACAATCACTGTCATGGCTGAAGCTTACCTGGCACTGGTAGGTAAAGTTGCCATTTTGTGGCCTCTTCCTTCCAGCGAGCAACATGTGTGGGGGTGGCAAAATTATGTTCAGGAGGTGGGGCTTGCGTGCGGAGGCAGGGCATGCGGCCGAAATGAAGGTAAATTGTGCAGAGACTGACACGTCTATCTCCGGCCGTGGACAGCCTAATTGCGGCCGCACCAGCCCCCAGCTGCTCCCTCAATACTCCCCTCGGACTGATACAGGCTGGCACAGTCTGAGGGGAAAATTATTTAAATTAAATAAGCCTGATGATCAGGGCTGTCTGATCGGCCCCAGGTGCTGCGGTTAAGTAGCACTTCTACCTCAGGGATTTCAGCACATGCTATAAAGCCTGATGCACATGTTGTAGACGTTGCTTTGTGCACTCTCTAGAAATCTCTCTGTAATTCCAGAGCAAAAAAAAAGGGTGTCTCAATACTACAATAGGAAGAGCCTGCACAGGACAAGGATTGGTAACACATTGATGGGGATGAAGGTAGCTGGATGTGGATACAATTTGAAGGATAATTGTCTCAGGCTGAATGTATGGCTGGGGCAGTAACTGATTTGACTGCAGGTTAACTATCTGCCAATGGAATTATATAGACAAATTTTTATATTTCACACTTTACGTGCTCAGATTTGTTATAATAATATGGATATCTCATTTCTATCTCTGATGTTTTGTGTAAATTATTGGATCAATTCATCCAAAAATAACCCTCATCGTATAGATATGGTATTTTATTTCATTGCCTTTTTTATACAAACAGGGACCACTGGGCTGCCCAGGACACATGGGATTTAAGGTATGTCAATTATCTATGGTCCTACACGTGTCATTCCACAGTATAAAACACACTGTGACCTTTATGCCGTGTGATTAAAAAGTAATCCTTATTATGTTGTAATAATGTTTGATCTGATCTAATCTCATAGTTTACATGGGGACTATACCGCATAATTTTCTCTGATAATGAAGTTGCACAATTTTAGATTATGGCCAGTGTAATATGACTATATATTTCTAATCTATAACCAATGGCATTTCTTAGGTTAGTTACATAGACTTTTTTAGATTTTAGAAAAATCAAGGGTAATTTGTAGTATTCTCTCACTTAAAGGTTCAGATTAAGCGAATCAGTATCTCGTCTAACAAAAATATGGTGCTCTCTGAACCTAAAAATGATTTGTTCATATATCTGACGAGTAGAGATTCACCCCTGTTGTGTGTGTCCCAAGGACCCCTTTAGATTTGAAGTGACGAGTAACTTAGGCTTTGTTAAGAGTAAGTAAGTAAGAGGAAACATAGGAACAAGGGTGCTGGAAACAAAGGAATTAAGGAGGAATGCATGAAGATAATAGTAGTAATGATTGTACTGATAGTACTAATGATAATGTTAGCAATAGTACGTAACCACAATTAATAAGGAAAAACCGCCAATAATTTATGAATGTTCTCAATATTTCCCAGGGTGCACAAGGTGACCCTGGAATCCCAGGAGACCCTGGAAAAAGGGGTGTTGATGGAAGACCTGTAAGTATTGTGTAATACGAGTCTACTACTTTATATTTTGTGTGTAAGTGGAAAAACATATCTTTATGGCTCTATGTGCCATCCTGGAATATAGACAGCTGATGTATTCACGCCAATTACCTGATTTTCTCTTTTTATTTCACTTGGTATCAGAGGACAATTTAACATTGTATTTTCTGTTTTAAAAAAGTGTCCTAAAAATGTTGTGTTGTTTGTAAATTTCAAACCGCTGACATTTAGATAATGTCTGTTTTATCTAAAGTCTCTCTTCCTTCTCAGTGCTTTGTTTTAGTCTCTTAACTCTCTCATTCATTGAACATCCTCCATTCATCTTCCATCATAGTCTTTTCTCTAAGTCATATTATAGCCATCACTTTAGCCCACCTTTTCCACTATTTTATGTATTTTCTTACTCTGCACACTCATAAGTTGTGTTTAAACCACCCTCTGGCTATTCTTTCAATAAACCTACTGATATCAGAGTAATCATAACTAACTATAGAATACAATCTATCTGCTAAATTCAAATTAATTAAGACATATTTTTTAACTACTGAATAATACATGTAATGCACTGTCTATACAACATTCATTATTTTCTTTACTGACCCACTAATTTGAAATTACATGTTTCCTGAAGTTTTCATCATTGTTTTAGGGAACTGCAGTCGATGGCAATCCTGGTGAAAAAGGATCAATCGGCCCACTAGGTCCAAGGGTAAACTCAATAAAAAGTGTTAATCATTTGATTGTCTTATTTCTTAAACCACTCCTAATAAAGAAAACTTACCGTATATACTCGAGTATAAGTCGACCCGAATATAAGCCGAGGCTCCTAATTTTACCCCAAAAAACTGGGAAAACTCATCGACTTGAGTATAAGACTAGGGTGGGAAATGCAGCAACTACTGGTAAATTTCTAAATAAAATTAAATCCCAATAAAATTATATTAATTAAATATTTATTTACAGTGTGTGTATATAATGAATGCAGTGTGTGTGTGTATATAATGCAGTGTTTTTGTATGAATACAGTGTGTGTGTGTGTGTGTGTATGAGTGCATTGTGTGTGTGTATGAGTGCAGTGTGTGTATAGAATGCAGTGTGTGTGTGTATGAATACAGTGTGTGAGTGTGTATGAGTGCAGTGTGTGTGATGCAGAGCCATGGAGGGGGGTGGGCATTTTTATTATTTTTTTAAATTATTATTAATAATATTTAAAAAAAAAAATAATAATATTTTTATTTTATTTAAAACTTTTATTTATTTATTTTCGTCCCACCTCCCTGCTTGTTACACTGGTGGTAAGAGAGTGCTCCTAATCTCAGCTCGTTACTTGTATAAAAGACACCTGGGAGCCAGAAACCTTGATGATTGATAGGGGATCAAATACTTATTTCACTCATTGACGTGCAAATCAATTTATAACTTTTTTGACATGCGTTTTTCTGGATTATTTTTTGTTATTCTGTCTCTCACTGTTACAATACACCTACCATTAAAATTATAGACTGATCATTTCTTTGTAAGTAGACAAACGTTCAAAATCAGCAGGGGATCAAATACTTTTTCCCTTCATTATACATATTTTGCCCATTTAAAAAATATACATTATTAACTCACAAGGTTAGCATAAATTAAGCAATATCACATATATGCTGTATTACTATGCATGCTGAATTTCAATACAGAATTAGTAATTGTATTATAAATAAATAAATATGCTCATAATCCTTTAATGGGCAAATCTCATGTGCATCTTTTCATTTAAAAAAAAAAACTGTATATCCAAGATTCAATTGCATTTATTTAAGATAATATGACAGACAAAGGTGCCTTATACACCACACTTGTATTCTTTTTTTTATTTTTTTATTTTAGGGAAGAAAAGGACCCAAAGGTTTAAATGAACAGTCGGTATGTGTAATTCAATTATTTTACTGCTATGTTTTTACATGTAGCTTCTCACGTGAACTCTAAATACATATTGGATTCTTCATTAATATGTCAATTGTCAATATTAAGCTAGAGTAGCCTAATGGGACAACTATACAAATCAGCTATAAGTGCAGTTTGAAGTCACTTGGAATGTCACTTGGAATGTCCAGCAATTCACACTTTAATAATATATCCTGATAGTCACCATAGCATACAAAGGCCATGAGGTATTTCATACACAGACATTGAGTTAGTTCTGTAGCACATGGATTCCCAACTAGTGGCATGTGTACCCCCAGAGGTACTATCCAGTTCCACTGGGGATACTCAAAATAATCTATAATGGCGGTTCTGCCGCTGGTGCCGTTGCAGCAGAGGTTGAGAACTGTAGGTCTCTCATATGGCCAATGCACTTTGGGCTATTCGATAGGTATGTACCATCAGGGGCCCGGTAATGTGCTGCGGCGTATTCTAATCTGCAGGGAGAGCTGGGAGGAAGTGAGAGCCAGGATGAAGTGAAAGCCGGGTACTGCCTCCCAGCTGTCTCAGAACACTGTGCGAGAGACACCAAGAGGATTTGCCCTGCAAACCCTATATCCCAACAAACCAGCAGAAGCCACCCTGCTGCACTCAAAAGGTAAGAAACTGGAGGCTGACTAAAATTTTAACCTGTGTGTTTTTCTGTATCTGTATGTCTGTAGTGTTTGTATCTATCTGTGTGTATCTGTACATCTGTGTGTGTCTGTGTGTGCCATTGTTTGTATCTGTGTGTGTCTATATGTCTGTGAATCTGTAAGTGTCAGTGTGTGTATCTGTGTGTCTGTATCTGCGTGTCTGTGTATGTGTGTATCTTCACCTGTATGAGTATGTGTATGTGTGTATCTGCATGTGTGCCAGTGTGTGTCTGAATATCTGTATATGTGTGTCTGTGTTTCTGCATGTGTAGGAATGTTTGTATCTGTGTGTCAGTACATCTGTATGTGTGTCAGTGTGTGTATCTGTATGTGTCAGTGTGTCTGTATCTGCATGTGTGTCAGTATGTGTATGTATATCTGTATGTGTGTGTGTCAATGTTTGCATCTGTGTGTCTCAACATCTATATGTGTGTCAGTGTCTGTATCATTGTGTCTGTGCAACTGTATGTGTGTCAGTGGTTGTGTGTGTGCATCTTAATGTGTGTCAGTGTGTATCTGTATGTGTGTCAGTGTTTGATACACATACTGACAAACATGCAGGTGCACAGACACACATGCAGTTGCACAGACACACTGATACACACACTGAGACACATGCAGATAAAGACACAAAGATACACACACTGACATATACAGATACACACACTGGCACATATACAGTTGTATAGATACACAGATATAGACACATTGACACATATAAAGATAGATAGACACCCAGATGCAAACACTGACACACGCAGATACACAGAACTACTGATACACATACTGAAACACATGCAGATACATATATATTGTATGTCTGTGTACAAGTGTTTCAGCGTGCGTGACTGTGTATCCACATGTGTGTTAGTGTATGTGTCTGTATCCACATGTGTGTCAGTGTTTGTATCTGTGTGTCTGTATCTGTATGCATGTCAGTGTGTATCCGTATGTCTATCTATCTGTATGTATGTATCTGTGTTTGTATGTCATTGTTTGTATGTAGGTTTCTGTAAATCTGCATGTGTGCCAGTTCTTGTATCTGTCTGTCTGTACATCTGTATGTGTGTCAGTGTGTGTATCAGTGTATCTGTGCAACTGTATGTGTGTCAGTGTGTGTATCAGCGTATCTGTGCAACTGTATGTGTGTCAGTGCTTGTGTCTGTGCATCTGCAAGTGTGTCAGTGTTTGTTTATGTGTCTGTGTTTGCATTTGTGTGTCTTTGTGATTTTGTGTGTATCTGTATGTCAGTGTTTATATCTGTGTGTCTGTGCATCCGCATGTGTGTCAGTGTTTGTATCTGGGTGTCTGTATCTGTATGTGTGTCAGTGTTTGTATCTGTGTATCTACATGTGTGTCAGTACATCTGTATGTGTGTCAGTGTGTGTGTCTGTATGTGTGTCAGTGCTTGTTTCTGTGTATCTGCATGTGTGTCAGTGTGTGTTTTTGTGTATCTGTTTGTGAGTCAGTGTATCTGCATGTCTGTCAGTGTGTGTGTGTTTGTATATACAGATATACACACAAGTGTGATGCAGAAAAAATCAGAGGGAGCCTGGAGAAGCAGACAGAGGATCAAAGGAGCCAGGGGCAGAGGAGGAGCAAGGGAGCCTAGGGCAGAAGAAAAAAAGAGAGATGGGGCAGAGAGAAATGTATTACAGCAACTATAATAATTAAAAACATTTCACTAATATGAGGGGTACAATTTATGGAAATGGGCTGCCAATGGGTACTCAGGTGAAAAAAGGTTGGGAACCACTGCTGTAGCAGATAGAGAATCTGGTAAAAGGAGAATACCATTCTGGGTACAACCATTGCACAGTACACGGAACTGCTGAGTATACTACTTCAAATCTACATCCTAGTGTCAAAATCAACACCAGACATACAGCGAAGCTTCTAGTTCCCAGGAAACATAGAAAAAATTGAAATAAAATGAGTTAGATTATAGTAGACTTGGAGATTCATTTCAGTCTGAACAGCAATTCATCTGGATTTGGATCATTGCGTTATCGGTCAGATTCTTGAACTCCGAGCTTGGTGATTCTAATATCTGTCGATGACACCAATATAGATTTGATTAATATAAGGAAATGAATGGCTAGGGGACAGTCAGTACATGTTGATTTTATTCACAGAGAAGGAAACTATAAAGGGAAAAAGGAGAAGCAGCTTTTTCTTTAAAATCCATATTTATATATTATTTATTTAATAAATATATAATATGTAAATATATACATATAGATTTTTTTACTGCTCCTCCTGAAGCAAATGGCAGGAAAATGCACCTATGTATATTATGTATATTATGTATATATTTTGGAGTACACTGATTGGCTCATTTTCACATCCTTTTGGTTCTGATTTGTTTTCAAATTGGGTTTTTGGTACCGTAAATCTGTCGAACCAACATATTGCAGAAATTCTGAAGTCCCGAAAAATGCTCTATTTTCAGGAAAAATGGTTCGGCAATTGAAACTGATAGTGGCTATGTAGTATAATCATTTCTGTGACATTACAAATCAAGCTCAACACTAAAATAGCATAGGATAGACTGTGATGTTTAAGTAATGAATGCATTAACATGACAGAAAACTGTTTTTTTTAATATTTGTTTTTTACTTACCATTCAGCAATGTCAACTAATTGATTACGTCCGTAATACGTGCCGTAAGTGCTTTTTATTTATATAATATTAATAAATAGTGTTTGCTCAACTCGCTATTTAAGTGGCAAATACACAAAAAACTTAATGGAATTTATTCTGAAATACGAAACCTACACATAAGTGAGTAGTTAGATATTTTCTCTAATAATGAAAATTGTGTTACGGAATAGTATGTAAACTCATCATCTTCTATTTTATATAACATTTTAAAATGGAGATTTATACTTGCTTTTGTAGCTTTTGTGGGATAACTCTGGCCTCATGCAAATTCAGACTGGGAAAAAATTGAGCATGACATTATTTTGGTCCTCCCAGATAGATTACCAGTAGTTCCTTGTTAAATCAAATTCCTCCACTTGTTTGTGCAAACACTTGTATTATTATTAGAGTCCACACATTTGTGGGCCTGTGGACATAGCTTGACTATTCTAACTGCCACATATCAAGTCATCGGTGATCAAAGGAAGGCGCAGAGACATTTCCCAGCTCCTTAAGTGAATAGTAGCATCTAATCCCACAGGTGGCATGTGGGAATAATGAGAGCAATGTAACATTTATTTTACTTTTTATTGCTCCTTCATCCACAACACATGGGTTAGAATAGACACTAAGACAGTGGATGGAATAGATCAATTTCAGTTTTCCTCCTATTTAAAAAGAAGTCTTGGTGAACCTTTGCAAGTTTTTTTAATTTTTATTTATATTTTCTTCTGGCTCAGTCAGTGTTGTAGCTTTAAGAATGTTTTCATGTTTTATTGCGAAGCAGTAACGTAATTAATTAGGGGTGTGCAGTTTGCAGATTAAAAGGTGATTAGAAGATATTGCAATGGTATGCCCAATGAGTTTTGTTTTGTTAGCTAGAGCAGGTTCCATAACATGTGGTAGATGTTACATTGATTACTATAGCTGTTTTGATATTATACACCAGAATTTGGCCAGTTAAACCAGTCTTTGTGCCAATAAATGACTCATATGCAACATACCTTAACAATTTTTCATCCCCACAAAAATAATCATTGTCAGAAATGACCAAAACGTGGGATCAATTGCTGCCTATCATGTTCCTCTAATTTTTTATTTTAAAGTTAATTGAATACACAAGAAATCTAGACTCTGGGTAACTTATTATAAGCTTGCACCATGTTTCCCAATTTAAATTTAATTTCGCTAGAAATTACAAAACACACATACAAGAATTATACGTAAGTGTTACAACTATGGATTTGTTGCAGAAAATTAAGTGTAGTTATTATCAATGCTAACATAATTATTATTGTCTACAAACTTTAAATCCAACAAAATGGTGGTGTATGGTCCACATGAATTTATATCTCACTATCTTGCTTTTCTCTCTTTCTTTTTCAGCGTGTTGCCACGGTAAGAACAAAGAATGTTTTTTGACAATAAATTAAACATAAAAACATAGAATGTGACGGCAGATAAGAACCATTCGGCCCATCTAGTCTTCCCAATTTTCTAAATACTTTCATGAGTCCCCGGCCTTATCTTATAGCTAGGATAGCATTATGCCTTATGACTATCCCACAAAGTGTGCTAGTTGCAATGTTTTTAATTAAGGAACTCCAACAAAACAGTATTAATCAATTTCACTTTGGACATTATCAGAATATTTTTTTGTGTTACCTGTCTGATAGTCACCCATAATAATAATAGTGTTTAGGAAAGGAACATTCAGATTACTCTGGTTTCCAAGTACATCCTGGGGATGTTACTTTTTGGCCAACATCCAGCGAATGTTACTGTTACCCAATTTAATGGCACTCATTTCATCTACCGCACAAGTTCAGCCCTTTTCACATTCGATTTTTGCTGTTGATCGAAAAAAAGGCAAAAAAACCAGTCTGAAGCGCTTCCAGTTGTGCAACAAACTATGAAACATTCTTTCTTGACCCCAGAATGGCAGTCAGATATCATCTTAGATCAAGAACCCATTACCCCAGTAATTAAAATGAATACCTGTGTATATTACGTTTTTGCAAGTTTTTTTTATCCAATTGCTGTTTTAACATCTGGAACCTAAAGTACTAGGTATGTGAAAAAATGTAAAAAGACAGATCCCCATAATCACAGAAGTATGTGAAATGGTGAAGACTGTCTTATAAGGAGCCTACATCAGAGCTACAATATAGGGGGTAACCCAAAAGAGAAATGTAATTGAATGATGGAGACCCTTGAAACAAGGGGATCCCAGGAGTAGCTACTGAACTTACAGGATAAGTGGTATAGTTACCAGATGGTAAGTAAAGGAGAGGAAAGGGGGATATACTTATAAGTGGATAGAAGGTGAAAGGGAATAAACAAAGATATCCTGTATACACCCTATATTGGCCACTACTAATTGTACTGAATAGCAGCAAAGGAATGTCCCTTTAACAGAAAAAAGATCTAGCCATACATACTAGAAAAGATGTCCAAATCTAGGACACCTAAGCTGCAAAAATACAATAAAACAACACAAAATATGTGTGATACATAAAGTACCCCACTGATATGAAGGCAGGCAAAAGGGAACCTGTACAAAAATAAGATGAAAAGGGGGGGGGAAGAAAGGGAAAGGGATTACGCATAAGCTCCTCCCCCACTCTTCAGTGATTGATTTCGGTATTCTCCAATGAGACTCCAGCATAAGCGATGACGCGGTTGAGGAGGAGTGGTGACTCTACGTCAGCCACCCACCCCTCCCACACGTCGGATCAGCTGGAGGGATTTTTCTTCGATTGCTCAGGTATTTAACCGGCTTCAATAGGACCGGCATTTGCAATAGCTCCTGCCGACGGCGTGTATGCATGCTGAAACGCGCGTCGAGCACCTTCTTTAATTTATTATTTTCTTTCTTTTCACATTAGGTAGCAATTAGGTAGTCAGTATGTTTTGATTTAGTTAGTTAGTATAGTTAGCAATCTATGATTTGGTACTTAGAGAGTTCTTTCTAGGCAGGCATTTTTTTGGTCCTGGGGGGTTCCTCTGGAGTTAGGGCTCGTCCTTAGTGGATCTGCCCTTGTTCCTAGATTTGGACATCTTTTCTAGTATGTATGGCTAGATCTTTTTTCTGTTAAAGGGACATTCCTTTGCTGCTATTCAGTACAATTAGTAGTGGCCAATATAGGGTATCTTTGTTTATTCCCTTTCACCTTCTTATCCCCCTTTCCTCTCCTTTACTTACCATCTGGTAACTATACCACTTATCCTGTAAGTTCAGTAGCTACTCCTGGGATCCCCTTGTTTCAAGGGTCTCCGTCATTCAATTAAAGTACTAGGTATTAAAGTATGAGTATTAACAGAATTAAAAACTCTAATCAATGTCACTTAGAGCTCTAAACTCCTTATTTGAGAATATTTACAGGGTAATTTTTACCAAAGTACAAATGCCCCTGGGCCAGGTTTGCAAAAAATATCCATATCTGTGTATGCATTTGGTTAAAACATGAGTAAAAAAAAATTGATAAATATCTGGATCCTGTACATTAAATAGGATTTAGATATGAAAAGCACTTATTTAAACTCACACATAGATCTAGCTGGATGGCCCTGATTCGGTTGGAAAGGCTGGATTTGAATTTAGTAAAAATGAGAATTGCAAATCTGGTTAGAATCCAGTCATTTTAACAGAATTCTGTCGATCTGGACAAAATTTAGTGTAAAGTTAAAACCCTGTTAGGTCTTATCTGAATCTTAGTCATCTGCAAAAATAAAAACGGCCTGATTGTGGAGTGCTGACTTTATAAAAGGCTAAAGGAAAAGTTGTCTTTTAGAGCGGACTCTGTTTGGCAGTAAAATTGATTGTTGTGTCCAAAATTATCTAAAATCAGTGCCAAATGCATCCGATTAAAAAATAATTGTATGTGGTTGTAAAACCTCATGACAAGTAAGGTCTGTGTTTCATTATAAAGATGCACAAATAAGGAAACCATGATACTGCCATCTATGTGTACATGTGTCCAAATGTGATATGTGTGCAAACTCCAACTTTACAAATATACACCAAACAATATCAATATATATATATTTTCTTATAGATATATAATGCATTTATACAAAGGTCAAGTATTTCTAAATGAAAAAAGCTAAATCAAGCCACAACTTTTATGTGAAAAAAGGACAGCTCACTTAAACATAGAAACATAGAATGTGACGAAAGATAAGAACCATTTGGCCCATCTAGTCTGCCCAATATTTCCCATGCCACGCATGCTTAAACTCCCTCACTGTGTTAACCTCTACCACTTCAGCTGGAAGGCTTTTCCATGCATCCACTACCCTCTCAGTAAATTAATACTTCCTGATATTATTTTTAAACCTTTGCTCCTCTTGTTGTGGTAGTTTTTCTTCTTTTAAATATAGTCTCCTCCTTTACTGTGTTGATTCCCTTTATGTATTTAAATGTTTCTATCATATCCCCCCTGTCTCGTCTTTCCTCCAAGCTATACATGTTAAGATCCTTTAACCTTTCCTGGTAAGTTTTATCCTGCAATCCATAGAAACATAGAAACATAGAATGTGACGGCAGATAAGAACCATTCGGCCCATCTAGTCTGCCGCATTTTCTAAATACTTTCATTAGTCCCTGGCCTGATCTTATAGTTAGGATAGCCTTATTCCTATCCCATGCATGCTTAAACTCCTTTACTGTGTTAACCTCTACCACTTCAGCTGGAAGGCAATTCTATGCATCCATTACCCTCTTAGTAAAGTAATACTTCCTGAAATTATTTTTAAACCTTTGTCCCTCTAATTTAGGACTATGTCCTCTTGTTGTGGTAATTTTTCTTCTTTTAAATATAGTCTCCTCCTTTACTGTGTTGATTCCCTTTATGTATTTAAATGTTTCTATCATATCCCCCCTGTCTCGTCTTTCCTCCAAGCTATACATGTTAAGATCCTTTAACCTTTCCTGGTAAGTTTTATCCCGCAATCCATGAACCAGTTTAGTAGCCCTTCTCTGAACCCTCTCTAAGGTATCAATATCCTTCTGAAGATACGGTCTCCAGTACTGTGTACAATACTCCAAGTAAGGTCTCACCAGTGTTCTGTACAATGGCATGAGCACTTCCCTCTTTCTACTGCTAATACCTCTCCCTATACAACCAAGCATTCTGCTAGCATTTCCTGCTGCTACAGTCTGCCTACCTTTAACTCATCAGAAATAATCACCCCTAAATCCTTTCCTCACATGTTGAGGTTAGGACTCTATCAAATATTCTGTACTCTGCCCTTGGGTTTTTACGTCCAAGATGCATTATCTTGTACTTATCCACATTAAATGTCAGTTGCCACAATTCTGACCATTTTTTCTAGTTTACCTAAATCATTTGCCATTTGGCTTATCCCTCCTGGAACATCAACCCTGTTACATATCTTAGTATAATCAGCAAAAATACATACCTTACCATCAAGACCTTCTGCAATATCACTAATAAAAATATTAAAGAGAATGGGTCCAAGTACAGATCCCTGAGGTACCCAACTGGTAACTAGACCTTGCTTCAAATATACTCCTCTGACAACAACCCTCTGTTGCCTATCATTTAGCCACTGCCTAACCCATTCAACTAAATTGGAATCCAAACTTAAAGATTGCCATTTATTGATGAGCCTTCTATGTGGAACAGTGTCAAAAGCCTTACTGAAATCTAGGTAGGCAATGTCTACTGCACCGCCCTGATCTATTATTTTAGTTACCCAATAAAAAAAAAAATCAATAAGATTAGTTTGGCATGTTCTCCCTGAAGTAAACCCCATGTTGTCTCTGATCTTGAAATCCATGTAATTTTAGATGTTCAACAATCATATCCTTTAACATGGTTTCCATCACTTTCCCCACTACTGAAGTAAGGCTTACTGGCCTATAGCTGCCTGACTCCTCCCTACTACCTTTGTTGTGAATGGGTACAACATTCACTAATTTTCAATCTTCTGGGACTACTCCTGTTAACAATGATTGGTTAAATAAATCAGTTTCGCTAGTACACCACTAAGTTCTCTTATTAACTTTGGGTGTATCGCATCAGGCCCCATTGACTTATTTGTCTTTACTTTTGACAGTTGAAATAGAACCTCTTCCTCTGTAAACTCACATGTAACAAATGACTCATTTGTGCTTTTTCCTAACTGAGGCCCCTTTCCTTCATTTTTATCTGTAAATACTGAACAAAAATATTCATTGAGGCAGTTAGCTAGACCTTTATCGTCTTCTACATACATTCCTTCTTTTGTTTTTAATCTAACTAATCCTTGTTTTACTTTCCTTTTCTTATTTATGTATAAAAAATGTTTTATCCCCCTTTTTTACTGACTGCTTTTTTTCTCTTCTGTGTGTGCTTTGGAGACTCTTATAACTTGCTTACCCTCTTTCTGCCTAATGTATAGATCTGTATGTCTTCCTCACTCTGTGTTACTGTGTGATTACCAAATTCTAATGTCCACCTCACTAACTTTTATTAGGCTGGATTTTATGCTATCCTTAACATACAGGGCCACCCCTCCCCCTTTCTTGCCTTCCCTGTCTTTTCTATACAAAGAGTACCCTGGTATTGCTATGTCCCAGTCATTTTTCTCATTATACAATGTCTCAGTTACAGCCACTAAATCTACATTCTCAGTTGCCATTATTGCCACAAGTTCATGGATCTTGATCCCTAAACTGCGAGCATTTGTAGACATGACATAAGCTTATCATTTTTTAACACACTCATTACAGTTACTTTCTGTCCTTGTTTTGGGGGGCAATTGGATTGATGTTTTATCACCCTTTTGTCCCCCCCTTCTAGTTTAAATACTTCCTAGCAAAGCCTCTGAACTGCTCGTTGAGAACATTTGTTCCCTTTTGAGAAAGATGCAAACCATCTCTTTTGTACAGTTCATTGCTATTCCAAATAGAGCTACCATGAGAAAAAATGCCAAATCCTTGCTCTTGACACCATTCACCAAGCCACAAGTTAAAGTTCCTAATAAGCATCCGCCTGTCATTCTGAGTGTTATGCACAGGCAGAACTTCAGAGAATGACAGTGTGGAAGCAACCTGTCGGATATCATTGGCAAGAACACAAAACACTTTCTTTACCTCTGAAACCTCATTACAAGCCAAATCATTTGTCCCAAGATGGACAAGAACATCTAATTCCCGTTCCTGCTTTGATTGCTTAACAATATTACAAATACGTCTCCTGTCTCTGTGAGCAGTAGCTCCAGGAAGACATCTCGCAAAGCCACTATTGTTCAACTCCACATCTCCTAAGAAAGAATCCCCCAACAACAACTGCTTTCTATCAGGCCTCACCTTGTCCTTTTTGTCCTTGGGTGCACTCTTGCTCACCTTAGGTATAGAGGATGGTGGTTCCACAAACTCTGTGCCTGAGCCTTTTTCTGTAACACCACTACAATCTGGAAGTGGAGAAAATGAATTATGTAAAGACACAGACTATGCAGTGTGCCTTTTATTCACATCTCTAAGTCTACCAGATCCTACAGTAATCCATATGCCATTCCTAGGACATCTCTGCGGCAGTGGCTTGGCAGCAGTTCCAGCCTGAGATTGTGTTTTTTGTTTTGTTTTGTAAATCTTTCTTTTATCAAGACAGTGTGGTATGCGATACAGAATGTAAGCAAAAATAAAGGAGTTAGTGCATATGCCAAGACTTTAATCATACAGTTGACAGGTATACTCCTAGTTAAAGGACCACTATAGGCACCCAGACCACTTCAGCTTAATGAAGTGGTCTGGGTGCCAGGTCCATCTAGGTTTAACCCTTTTTGCTGTAAACATAGCAGTTTCAGAGAAACTTCTATGTTTACCTATGGGTTAATCCAGCCTCTAGTGGCTGTCTCATTGAGAGCCGCTAGAGGCGCTTCCGCGCTTCTCACTGTGATTTTCACAGTGAGAAGACGCCAGCGTCCATAGGAAAGCATTGAGAATTCTTTCCTAAGAGACTGGCTGAATGCGCTCGCGGCTCTTGCCGCGCATGCGCATTCAGCCGATGATGGAAGAAGAGGGAGGAGAGTCCCAGCGCCTCGGCGCTGTAAAAAAGGTAAGGGATTAACCCCTTCCTCCCCCCTCAGCGCCACGGGAGTATGTTTTCCTGGCACTATAGTAGTCCTTTAATCTGTCTCATTTTTTATGTATAGTGAACATGCTAGTCTAACTAGGAACAACAAGCTATACCACGTAGTGAAGTATAACAATTAAGAGATAATTCAATGCAATTTTTAAAGTAAAATAGAGGCGTGGTGTTTACACAGTACAGATTGAATTGAAGGACACTTCCACTGACGATATAATTGTTGTGATACGTTTTACTATTTTGAAACACTATTTTTAAACACGTATATAGTACCCCCCCATATATAGGTTTTATGGTGTTTTCAAAAGTTACTGAGTCAAATATAAGGCTTGAGATTCCTTTTTTCACATTGAAATTTGCCCGATTGGTTATGTTGATTTTGAGACTAGAGAGTAAATTCAGACCAGAATTAGCTTTAGTAAATATTATAATTTCTATTCCGGTCGGAATTTTGTCCATCCTGTGTTTCGATGATAACCATGCCCGTGTATTACTGAGATGTGAAAATATATAAATGTAGAAATTCACTCCAATGCCTTCAGCTCTGTCTTGTAACTGAGCAACTCCATCTTTGGTCCCTGCAAACCATTGTTATAACTTAATCGTTTTTTTGTCATTGAATATTGTAAAGTGTTTTACCCCCCCGCGGTGTGCCCTGGCTATACCACAGCTAAGCTGGATTGTGATATCATTTGCTGAATACATATTTTAGGGACATAGAATCTATTGGACAATATATTCCATTTTAAAACAGCACATGTTTATGTCTCCCTCTATCTCTCCTTTGTTCCCACCTGCCTTCCCTGCCCATTCCCCAGCTGTGCTTAACTTCACATAAATGTTTCTCCACTTTCTTTCGCATCTAGAGCTCTCACATCTCAGTCCATTCCAAGAAATATCTGCCAATTTTTTGCTAAGCTTCTGCCCATTGGGGTTTTTGCTTTCTTTATATTATGCCTATCCAGACGTTTGGTATCTTCCCCACTTACCTCCTCAAATCACATATTAGTAGTCTGTGCTAATGTTTAAAAGCTATCTGTCCGTTACCTTCAAATCTCCTCCTGCTCTCGCTTGCCTCACGGTTCACTTATTAACCACTAGCTTGTAATCTCATGAGCCTTTAGCTTAGTACTTTGTATAAGAGGGCTGTAAATACAAGTTTCCAGTTTTAGGGCAGGGTTCCAGATTCCTTTTTCATTGTTTTGTCTATGCTGTACTGTCTATTTTGACTGCAGAATATCTTGGTGCTTTATAAATGCCAGTATTAATAATAATAATATTTAACATCATATAAAAATGATTGACACAATATTTAGGTGGTTTTCAATGTTTTTTCAGTGGTGTAATTTTAGAGATATAATGGCTCCCCCTTAAACAAATGAGTAACTAATTATATTATATCTGGTTTTCAGGTAAATCTATATGTCCTGTATATCCCACGGAACTGGTCTTTGCTCTTGACATGTCATCTGACATTACGCCAAGCATATACAAAAGAATGAAAGATATTGCCACAGATATCTTAGCCAATGTCACGATTAGGGGGAGTAATTGTCCTGTTGGAGCCAGAGTATCTGTGCTATCCTATAACTCACACACCAAATACCTCATAAGATTCTCTGACTTTAAAAGCCATGAACAACTAATCTCAGCTTTGAAGACTGTCCCTCTGGAGAAGACAGCAAGAGGTCGTGACATTGGTGGTGCCATGAAGTTTATAGCCAGAAACACCTTTAAGAGGACTCTTCAAGGTGCCACTGTCAGAAAAATTGCTATGATTTTCAGCAATGGACCCTCCGATGATGTAGAGTCCATTAACACAGCGGTAATGGAATTCAGTGCTCTTGGAATAATTCCAGTAGTCATCTCCTTTAATCCTCTACCAGCTGTCAAACGGGCCTTCACAGTAAGACTTTTCTTGTGTTCTTTACTTTATAGAAGTACCTCAATGTATGTCATAGAACATATGTCTGATCATTTAAGGAGATCACGTTTTTGCTCTCAGTGTTTTACTATATCTTTTAACTCAAATTTCAATCACTAAATACTTAGAATATTATTATGGAAATACTATATCCTGAGAGCAGCAATTAATGATGCTTTTCAAACAATTATTTTAGACCTCTGGCATCTACAACTGTTCATGATTTCAGGATATATTCACTGAATATAATACAGTGAAAGTGTTAATCACGAAAGGTCAACATTACAATGTAGTCTGTACTTTGTGGTAGACACTAAAAGCAAATGTATGGATTAGATTATATACTTTCCTGCGCTCTGCTGTTAATGTTGCATGCACAGAGCAAGGACCTGCTAAAAATCTTCATCTAAAAGGTCAACAAATCCCATATGCATGTTAGCAATTTTGTAATTACAATGTTTATAATGAATGTTCTGACCTACAAAATGCCACTGTGTCATGTTTGCAGGACAGATGTGGTTTGGAATTGGCAAGTGAACTTGTGTTGGTCAATGCTGATACTGAACCCATATCACTGTCGAATACAATTTGGATGCTCTTAATTTGTCAGTTGAGGCAAGCAAGGTGCTGTTTAGAAAAAAAAAAACATAAATGGAGGGCTTTCACTTTCACTGAAGAGACGCAAAAATCTTCTTGCACTAGGGATTCTTAATATGTCTTCGGTTGAGCTATGAGCTATGAAATGAATGGTAGATGGATTTTCTAATTTCGTTCTGTGGCAGATATTCACATAACACATTCTTTGCACCATACTTTTTAAAGTCTGAAATGTGAAGATCACGTTATATCACTTTTTGCTAACCACATTTAATTCATGTACGCTTTTTCCCAACCCATAGACATATACACAATAACCATAATAAATCAAAATACGGTTGGGCCAGTGCTATTATATACCTCGCAACATTGACTAGAGGGTGAGCAGGTGTGACAGTGGCACCGCTTGTGATGCCCAAAATGGGGTGGGGCTACCCAGAGATGTGGCATTCCATCTCTGTGTGACTATATGTGAACAAGGCATTGGATTGACATCAATATCTATGATCTCTGCCAAGAAAGCAGGGCCAGCCTAAGAAAAACTTTTAAACAATGAGAAAAAGAACTAGTAATAATTTGTTTGGCAGTTAATTCTAATACTATACCAACCACCCCCTGAACCCTGTACAAACCCTACCCATACCCTTATGCTTACACTAACTTATGGTATACATACCCTTACCTTACCCCCAACCTTAACTCTATACTAGCTCTATCCTTACCATTACCCCTAGCCCTACGCTTATAAGGGATTCCCTCTGCTAATGTCAGTAATGATATTAGCAGAGGGATTGCCAAGCTAAAACAGTGGGTCTGTGACCACCATCTGTAGGCTTTTTTCAGCCTGAGAAGGAGATCCCCCTGTCATGCTGCAGCTTTGGCATGCTGTCTCTGCTAATTACAGTGTGATTGGACACCTGGCAAAGCACAGAAGCTATCACAGGGAAACACTGTCAAAGTCTTCTCTAACCCCTAGTCTCCCTCGAATAGTGTGCAGCCTGAGGAGTGCAATGTCTCAGCCACAGAAATGTAAATCCCATTTAAAGAGCTGTATTCAGCATTCACTTTGATGACCCAACTGAAAAAGAGCATAGCAAAAAAGGATCTTTTCATAATTTTATTTTTGAGATACAGTAGACCTTATGGCTTATCATAGTAAACAAACATTTAATTATCATTTGTTTGGTTTTCACTTATTTTGGTGATCTTAATTCTCAGAGTATTACTCAACAACAATATCATTAATAGTCATTAAATCTTAAAGGGACATTATAGTCACCAAAACAACTTTAGCTTAATTAAGCAGTTTTTGTGTCTAGATCATGCCGCTGCATTCTCACTGCTGAATTCTGTGCCATATAGGAGTTTAATCACTTTGTGTATACAGCTCTACTCACACCTCCCTGCATGTGACTTACACAGTCTTCCTAAACACTTCCTGTAAGGAACTGTCCATCCTAAATAGGAACACTTGTGGAGTGTGTGATTGTATAAAAAAATAATAAAAAATAAAAGAAATTAATAATTTGTTACTTCCGAGACCTGTGATCAATAGTTTAGCAACTTTCCACCACGTTTGATGAAGGGGTGGTTTTCATTTTTAATGCAAAACAAATATTTATGAATTAAACAGACCCTCTCATTGTTTTTCCTCTCCACCTAAGCAGAGGGTAATGCTTTGTAAGGATTTAACTGTTATACACTCAATTCTGATTTTTCTTTAGAATATTTGCAATGATTACTCAAACCTCTGAAAGTAGCTTACTCTATTCTCACCCCTTCCCCCATATCTTTAGTCACACTGTTGTCCTTCAGTTCATTCTTCACTTGTTAAATTCATTACGTTTTTAGGTATATACTATTCAAATGTTTATGTATAGTATATCTATATATTTGATTTTTTTTTTATTAATGTTCTTTTCTTACATTTACCTATTTTCAGGTAATGCTCTAATATCATATTCATGAAAAAATGTTTAATTTTTCCTCTTTATTTAAAAATGCTGACACAATTATTGAAAAAAGAAATTAGAATAATACTAAGCTGTTGCCACTAGTAATTATATTGTTTTTGTCAGTGGTCATTTATTGTCAGAATTCTTATCTCCGGTAAGAACTGGTAGTGAAGTTAATAATCTTTGATAAATTATTACTCCCAACTGTCTTGATTTTGATAGGACTATCCCAATTTTCAGGTACTATCCTGCATACCCGCCATCCATTTCCCTGGTGTTCCTTTTTTGGGGACACCGGGGAACGGTCCCTAACAAGCATAGCACATGTGCATCGTTAGACATGCTTGTGCTACATTCAGGGCACTAGGACCCAACAAGAAACACTTAAACACTGCTCCAACGCATGGTCTTCAGTGGGTGATCCAACCCTTTATCTCCCTCCCACCATCATCCCGATTTTCTTGATTCCGGAATTTAGATGTATGGATAAATTAATTCTAATACTAAGAGGCGTAACTAGAAACCACAGGGCCCCAGTGCGAAAAGTGCCCTGGGGCTCTCCCATGCATCTTCCCCATCCTTCATTTGTATAACACATACAGAAACATACACGGACACACATGCTAATACGCAGACACACAGAATGACATATTCAGATACACAGAATGACACTTCTACAGATACATATACACACACTGATACACATGAGGAGGCACAGACACACATACAGAAAGACACACATGAGATGCACATACACAGAATGACACTCATACAGATATAAACAGTGACACACATACAGATACATAGGGGCACACACTGACACACATGCAGACAAACAGATACAGATACAGGCACAGATACACAGAGACGTACAGATACACATATAGACACACATACAGATACAGATACACAGACACACTTAAACACAAATATTCAGATACACAGACAAACCGATACCCATGCAGACAAAGAGATACACACACACAGACACACACACACAGAGACACAGATATACTAATACAGACATTCTCTCAAAGCTCTTAAAGCACCTCAGTGCTGACCTGGCCACAGGAAATCCATTGCTATCGGGTGGCCTCAAAAACATGGGCCACCCGATGGGCCCCTTCAGTGCAGCCATGGCAGGGTCTCACCACAATGCCGGCAGGCACCCTGGTTGCAGTGCGGCTGGGCCCACTGGAATGACGGGCCTGGTCGCAGCTTTGACCCCAGCGCCCACGGTAGTTCTGCCAGTGCTTACACTTAAGAGTAACTTTCACCTCCTCGTGTTTAATGCAACCAAATAGCTAGCTAAAATTAGCTATTATCTAAACCAACAAAAGGTCAGTTATGCTTATAAATTCTGCTGGCCAAGGCCTGTTAGAGTAAGTAACATGTGCGCATATGAAATTTCTCCATTAGATCCCTGAGTGTGCAAGTGCACATCTGAGGTAGGAGTCAGCGAAGCTGCAGAATCATAGAAGTGAGGTTATTCACCATAGTAAATGCTGCAATAGCATTTACTGTAGTGAAAAAACAAAGATCATAAAGTTCATCATTTAAGAATACTTCCATAGATTGCTGTTACATTCAAAGGTCTCTACATTTCTATACTAGACAAAAATCTTTGGTGCAGTCATTTTCAGAACAGTGATAATTTAATATCAGGCAATATATCCTTTATTTTTTTACAGCATATTACAACTAAATTTTTTTCCACACAGATGGATTCTAGTGGAACTTTCCAAGTGGTTGATATTCCAGCAAATGGAGACTACGCACCATTATTACAAAACTTGAAGTTGTGTACTTTATGTTATGGTAAGATACGCCTAAAATATAGATAAAGATATTTAAATAAAAACTTTGCCTCATGTATGAAACACCTCATGGAATTAAACATATTCTCTATTTGGCAAGCCAGATCACCAATGACATATATGCAGGTTTTAAATACTCAAATATAAGTATGAGAACTTTTCATATTCACCTCCTCTTCATACTGATTAAATAACTGACATCATCCTGCTCTTAACCATCAATCATCACATTCAAATGTTTAATTACATTGCGTAATTGACTAAATGAGTAAGTTCTATCAAAATATATATATTTGTGACTTTTTCAAATCATGATTAAATAATATTAGCGTTAATCTTAATACTTTCCCAATAGATGTTATATTGTTTTATTTTTTACTTTTTAGACATGTGTAAACCTGCTGCCACTTGCGTTGAAGCAAGACCCCGTCCACAACGTTCTCATATAGACATAGCTTTCCTTCTAGATAATTCAAACAACATGGAGCATTATGAATTTGATATTGCAAGAAATTTCATAAGTGCAATTATCGATCAGCTTGATATTTCTTCTGAACCCAAGACTTCAAATTCAGGAGACCGGGTAGCTCTGGTGAGCAATGCATTTTTTGATTCCAAACAAGGAAATCGTAAGGGTGAGTTTGAGTTAGTGACTTATAACAGCAAAACTCGAATGAAGAGATACATAATGGAATCAGTCACTCTTCAGAGCAGTCAACCTGTTCTTGGTTTAACCTTAGAAAGGACAATTGATGAAATAATGTCAAAGGCTCCACATATCAAAAGAAATAAAGTCTTTATAATTATTTTGTCTGGAGAGACAAGCATTGGAGATAAACACAAACTTTCAGAGGCCTCTCTGTTGGCTAAATGTCAAGGTTATGGTTTATTTGTGCTTTCAATTGGAAAAGTATATAATTATACTGAATTGACGGAGGTCGCCAGCAAACCTCTGGACCATCACCTGCTGCAGCTGGGCAGAACTCACAAGCCGAACCTTGATTATGCAATTGGATATCTGCAACCATACTTGAACTCTGTAAGGCGTAAGTATGCATAAGTACACAGCATTATTTTTCCTTGTTATTTGTATTTTTTATATTTATATATTTAATAAGTTTTATGCATTGAAAAACCATTGTCAACTGGTGCATGTCCATTTGAAGCTTTAGGCCAGACTCTAAAGCTTCTGATCTATAAAGATGTTCAAAAAAGGGCAAATGTCAAGAGCAATGTAACTATTTAGTTGCCTTCACGACACTGCCAAATAGCCAGCCAAATTCACATAGTACAAAATATTTGGGAAACTGTAACTGTTAGTTAAATTTACTGTAAAAATAATCACTAAAAATATGCATTTCTATAACACAGCCTTGTTACTGGGTTCCATATTTTAAGTTAAAACTTCATTAGGTTTCATTAGAAGACCCCCCACATGTGCTACATTAGAGATGTTGCCATTGTCCCATTTAATAAGGATGGTGATAATGATATGTAAAATGCAAAATGAAAAATGTCTCCTTAACATTACGTATAGTACCAATTGATGACTCTTGGTGGTAGGGACAGAGAAATGGGGCATAGTAGACACCCTCCTCCACTGCATTACTGCACAGAGGTGTTCCAGTGCCTGTAGACACTTCCATTTTGCATATCACATCATCAATCAAATGGGGTGGCCATTTTCCTGAGATCATTTCTTTGTCACTGCATCACCAAGAGGGATGTAAGGCTCCTTGTTAGATTCTGCCCTTTCAAATGAGGGGTCTCTTGTCCACCTAAGGTGTAGGTGAATATTCCAAAATTGCCAACACAGATTTGACTGAGGAGAAGGAGGCTATATCAGAACCCTTATGTCACAATGTGTTTTACTGAAAGGCACAAGGCAGCCCTCCTTTGAATGGCCAGAATCTCTTGTCCACATCGTATTTAGTTGATCATCTTTACAACCACCTAGCTCAATGTCCATAAGACAGTATTTTATGCAGGGAGATGGGTGCTTCTAAAGAGACCATATCTCCCTTTTTGTTATCTTAGAGGGGCATTGGACCTTTTATTAGAAAGAAGATGCTCACCTCTTTTGAATGAAGTGTCATTTGCTCCTCTAATCTACAGGTGACCACCAGGGCAGCATGCCCCCTCTTTTGAAAGAGCATAGCCTGTTATTCAAATGAGTTATTACATGCCCACTTGGCCTAAACCTGCAGTGAGTGCAAAAGCCTACAAACATTGTGTAAGCACATGTGAGTGAAATATCCTAGCAGCTAAGAGTTAAGTTGAATGCAGCAGGTGAGTTATTAGTGTAGAACTCACTCACAGAGAGTGTTGGCAGGTGAGCTTACACATTAATGGCTGTTTAAATAGTACTGAAAGCATTCATTATTTAAGTGTACATCAGAGTTTAGGATTGCATTTAGATATCACATTTTTTTTTTTTTTTTGTGGTTAAGGGACTTTGTTTTACAACAATTGCATTCAGCAAAACATTTTATTCTGTTACCAGGAGCCATCAACAAATATCCACCAGGTGATATGAAGAGCAAGTGTGCTGTTCTACTTTCATCTAGAAATAGAAGATATGCGTAAGTGCCATATTTAACATAATTATTCCATATTTAAACATTGCAGAAAACTTCTCACAGGGCAGATTTGTAATTCTAACGCTATAGTTTCCTTTTAAGTAGCATTTTATTGTCAGCTGAGCATCTAAGTACTGCCAAAAAGATTTTTATTATTCTGTTATTTAGCTTTAAGCAGAGTTTAAATTATTTAAAGATAGTTTAAATATGCATAGATGTGATCCAATGTCCACTACGTTTTTGATAGCTCCAAACCTACCTTATATGGGCAAGATAAGGCGGAGTGGAAGAAGCAATGGCATGTCTCACTGACTAAAATTGGGTCAGCAGAACTCTAAATTAATTTTATTTACACCAATTCCACGATTTAAAGAATGAGAATGAAAGGAATGGGTGGCATAGCACTCAGCTCACTATGTTTAACAGAGGGTTAATATGGGTTATGGTTTCTTTCTGTCTTATTTAAGTTTGTTTTGTTTAAGTATCCATTACTGTTTGCTCTCTGGTTGCTTGAAAGCCAAATAATGTGTTTAATTTGGGACTAATTTACTCCCAAAAAATGTCTGTGTTTTTTTTGCCTACTCCTAGATGGTTGACAGATAGATTTGCAAATTTCAGAGCATTGCTAATCTGTCAAATATCCTACATATTTCTTTTACTAACATTTTGGAGCAAATTACAATAAAATTGATATATACACTTATGCTCTAAAGTTTGCATACCCTGGCATAAATTGTGAAATTTTGGCATAGATTGCAAAAACATGTATTTTATGAAAGGATACTGATCATATGAAGCCATTTATTATCACATAATGTTTGGCTCTTCTTTAAATCATAATAACAGAAATCACCCAAATGGCCCTGATCAAAAGTTTGTGGTTGGGGAAAAATGATGATTGGTTTAAAATGGCTAGTGCCTCTAATGCCTGTATGGACTCACTGTTGTATGAATGGGATAAAATGAAACACATTAGTGGGCTAGGAAATTAAGTACCCGAGAAGTTTCAAATTATCTGATATCCCACTATCTGTGATGGATCTACAGATTGAAGAATGGATTCGAAAGGGCATAAGGCAAATTAACCAGTTATTGTTAAACGACAACATAAAACCATTTGAAACAATTACTCAAGCGTTTCAACTATCGTCAAAAGAACGGTACAACTACTTTAGGATTAAAAATGTTATAAAACAAAACGTTCTTTATAGCCCTTCAGAGGGCGTAGAACTTTTAAGTGCAATAGTAAATAATAAGGTGGTATTACAAGTAGCAAGGAGGGAGCGCTGTGCTCACATTGCCACAGGCAGTCATACACACACAGTCACACACACACTTTCACTTACAGACAGTGGGCTGGAGGAGGAGTGGATTCACCGAAGTCCTTCCCTGGAGCCTGTTAGGTAGAGAAGCAGGGATTCCTTCTTGCTGCACCTCCATGTGCAGCAGCACCACTTCAGCTGGTAATTGCTGACCTCTGCACTTGTGAGCTGTGCCGGTCGCCCGGCACCCAGCTGCAATGGGACACAGCTCAAACATCCCCCTCCAGCACCCAGACCATGATCATGACACCCCTACCTGGTGGTGTCACAGGGGAACTCTGAAGAACCCATGCACAAAGAGTTCAGACACAGGTCAGTTCAGGAAGCAATTGTCTTTATTCTCACCGATCGGGTCTCAGCTGAACTCAGGTCCAAAATGTCTGAGCACATGGAGTACAGGCTTTTTATAAGCTATTCATACCCCATCTGTACCCTTACACCAATCAACAATCAGTATTTACAGCATTACCTTATATGGATAGGCAGTATGGTACTAGGAGAATGGAATGTGGTTTTTCAAATCCAGCACATGCTCAGTACATTGATGACAGTGTCTTAGCTTCACATAACTAGCAGATACCTGTACTTGTATATGCCACATGGAGATTTTAGGCCTACTAAATTTTGGGCCCAGCTGAAATCCCATCACAGTGGCACCTGGGGCGAACCGCCCCCCCCACCCCCCCTTAGTACGTCACTGCATGTATACACTAAATTCAGTATAATGTTTTGAGTGAAGTGTTTGTGTGTGTGTGTTATATCAAAATGTAGCAGAACTGCCTCTATATATGTATATATTTATAAATAACAGCTACATCACTGCAAATGTGAGATTTCTGTTGAACAAGCATGTCTTATAGTTTGTCTGGTGTGTGCAGATCTGTGTTCAATGATGTATTGAGATTCCACTAACTTCAGTTGCAAGGGCTTTTCAATCACTTTTTTTTCCCCACCATAACTTTTTTTTTTTTTTTTTTTTAACACCAAGCCTCACTAGCAGGCCAGTGACCAACCTCATGCTGATAACTTGCATTAACAACAAAACAGCTGTCCATGAGGGTTTCATTGGCTTTGCACCTCCGGAATTGTGTTCCAAAGCTGTTGTATGTAGCAAACGTAAATTTCAAGGAATCCATGCTTAAAATGGAATGAGGCAAAAGGGTGATTCTTTGTTAAACTAATTTGTATATGCCCACCCAATACCCAGTGCAAATTTGAGATTTTTTTGGGGAAAAGCAAGTCTTTTGGCTTGACTGGTGTGTGCAGATCTGTGTTTAACAATGTATTGACTATTTGTAAATACATATATATATACACGGGTTGTTCATTATATAATATTATAACCATTTTTCATTATTTTAATAAGGTTATGTTTAAACTTCAATATTTTTAAAACTAATATTATCTGCATTATCTAAGTTAACAGTTTGAACAATATCCAATAATTACATTTCCTACTCAATTTACAGATTATCTGAAGGGAAAGAAGAGGACATTGATGCTGAAGCAGAATTAGTAAATTCTACAGAAAATGTTGGGGTTGCCAATGTCCCACTGGGTGACTTCAAAACAGAAACATTCTCATCACAAATTGTTGAGAGTGTTTTAAACAAGGGAGACAACAGACAAAGTGAAACAGAACAAACTGGAACTCTATCATAACTGGTAAGAGTATAACTTTTTTTATTTTTTTTAAATGGATCAGATTTTTGGTGCTTTCCAAATGTAGTAAACGCTTTTAGTCAAAGATGTAGTCAACACAAAATGTCTACAGCTACTAGAACCTCGGATCTTAATTTCTGTTCCCATCAACTGAGTTGAGTCCTTTCCTGTTTGCTCTTTTTGTTCAAGATAGACAGGATTATTTTCAAAAAGTGTCAGGAATTGCTAATTGTAATAAAAATTTTTTTTTTTTTTTTTATCTAGCTCAACTATTGTGGCCTAAACTTTGATAAAAGTATTGTCCGTTTCCTCATTATCCCAAATAAGCTCACCCACAAAAGATACAAGAGTCATCAAAAATATATATTTGGGTCCCCGAGGCTAGGTTATTACAGTGATCATAAAAACCTTACATGTCTATAAATTTTACTTACACAGTAAAATTGCCCCTTCAATCATAAAGCTCCAACTTTTTTTTATATATATAACAAATTAGCTCTGACTTTTTTATAAAAAAATAAATAGATTCATATGTTAAGACATATTGGCTTTCTTAGTTAAACTGTCTCTTACATTGGAGAGGAACCTTATAAATCTTTACTTAGAAAACGTTAAGATGTATAAAAAGAGACCAGTTTGTAAGCTTGTTTGAGCAGGGTCTTCCTCACCCCTTTCTCTATTTGCAAAGCACTGCAAAACATTACTGTAAATAATAATAACAAGTAGCAGACAGAATGAGAGAGAAAATGCTCATTTATTACTATCCCTCTACAAGGCTGACAGGGATGAGGAATAAGCATCGGCCAGCACACATATGGTAAAAATCTTGTAGATGGAATCAAGATGGGAGGAAGTAGGAGACAGGCTTAACAAGAGGAGAGCTAAGGAAATAGACATAAAAGGGGCAACTAAAAGGAGGCATACATGTAGGAGGATAGAAGACAAGCAAAAGGTGGCGCTGACATGGCGACGGGCTCAGAGAGAGACATGGAAAGGAAGACCCAACACCCAAGGAGGGAGGACTGGCTAACAGACAAAGGGTGAACTGAAAGATGCATACATTTAGGATAACAGAAGACAAACACAAGATAGCCCAGATATGGGGAGAGACACAAAGACAGATGTACAAAGGAAGGTTTGAGGATAGAGGGCAAGGAGACAACATAGGGGAGAAGAGAGGCATTTATAAAGAAGACTGATGAGGCGAAATGGGAAAAAAATGGAGTGGAGACAAAGCCTTAAGAGGGAAGAGAACTTGATTGAGAAAGATAAAAGTGAAAAGAAAGGACAACAAGAGCCAAACAATTAAATAAAAAATAAAGAAATAGAAAAGAAAAAGACTGTGGGTGGGAGATAAAATGGTGGAAAAGACAAAACAGGCAGAGAGATACAGATATTATGGATAAAGACTATTCTTTTTCCACCATTTTCCTGTTTCTCAGAGACAGGAAAAGGTAAGTAGAGAATATGAGGAGCAGACAGATTTTTATATTTTCCACTAAAACAAAAATAAAAAAAGGAATATGAATAAAAAACTGCAGTTGACATCATAAACTATATGTGACCTAATCTAAAATGTTATTGTGTAAGTCTGCATGCTCCATGTTTAGGATTGAATTCATGTTATTAACATTCTAGCAGGGCATTCCATTTGCATAGCTAATTTTAATGCATTACTAGTACCTCAAAGTATCACACTAAACTACTGAAGCGATCATATTTTTACACCTAGCCTAATGTAGTGTTTGTGTCTTTGTTTTCAGATAAAAGAAAGAGAAGTTGGAATACCTACCTAAACTGTCCGTTTTAATCAAAAATACCAAGTTTATATTGCTCTCAATCCAGTAATCTGAATGTGAAGAAAGCAAAAATTTAAATCCTGCCAACCGATTTTAACAGCCATTATTATGAGCACATACCACCATCCAAAAAACAAAACAACACCTTTTAAAACTATAATTGGATCAGGTGTCCATGCTGTTACATTTACATGATACCTGCTATTTGAATCTCTAATGATGTCTATAGCAGGAATGTCCAGATAGAATAGACCTTCATGTGTTGCTTAGTAATTAACAATGATATAATCTTTGGCAGGGCTTTTGACTGGGCAAATGTTTAGGAAGTTATTGTTCACAAAACAACTTAAAAGGGACACTTGACTGCCCAAATTTAAAATAAAGCAATACAAATCACTGTTTAGTAGATCTACCCACAATCAAAACATGCATGCATTTAATTATGCATTTACTCATTTGCGGTATATCTAATAAATGTTTGCAAAACTATCAGATCTCTTGTCTGAAGCCTTTGCAAATCCTCCTCTGCTAACCCAGCCCAGACTTTATGTTTCTGTCCAATCACAGACTTTCCAATGCAGCTCAATGAGAAGTCTTTGCAAGGCAGGTGCTCTGAGTAATTGCTGCCTCTTGAATTTAAAACTGAGCTAATCAAACCAGGAAGTAACAGGACCGATTGTCTGAGTAACAGCCAGAGGGTGTAACAATTTATTTATAAAAGTGCCATTTTCTATTCAAATATACAGCAAAAAGATTTAAGTCTTCAATACACAAAAAAATATACATTATTGTCATGCAGGTATTTTATTTTTATTTTTTTGCTCCCTCTTGCTTTACTTCTATGAGATATATGTATGTATAGCAGGGCTGTTTAACCCCTTAAGGACCAAACTTCTGGAATAAAAGGGAATCATGACATGTGACACACCAAGGAGTTTATTTCAAAACACTGAACTGAAAAACTGACTTGCAAATTTTAGGTAAAAATATCTGTAAACTGAGTATGTTTGCTAAATATGCCGGTAAATTATGTTTTTCAAATGTTGAGCATTTTATAGTATCATTACAGCACCATTCATAATAGCCCAATTTAAATGGTGCAGTCAGAGTTTTGTTTTGCAAGCACGTGGTATCTGAATTAAAGGGGCACCCACACTCAAAATCATGCATGGTCCACTGTGCTGTAATTATTAAAAAAAATAATAATAATTAAGCTTTGCTGGCTGATAACATTTTAAAGCTGACATTTTAAGATCAACATCTTCAGCATATCACAGCAATTAGCAATTTTGTAGGTATTGTTTCCAACATAATGTGCCTAAACTTTGAAGTTTGGTTGTCAGCTTACCATCCTAGCATACTGTTTCATGAATAAATTTCAAGGTTTTAGAATAATGCAAAGCACATTATTTAGTGGTACAAAATGTACATTTTCTAAAATAAGTGTTATTTGGAGAATGCCTAAACCTTTGGGGCGATTCATGTTTATCTGGCCGTACTGCTCAGTTATTCCTTTGCAGGAAGGTTATAAAAGTGAAGAGTAGAAATGATCTCCCACAAGGAAGATCATAGTGCTGGCAGTAAGAAAAATGGACAACAATAGTAGAACAGTGCAGAAAAGTGGCTAGCTATACTAAAGGAAGCTTATCAGAGGGGGAGAGGGAGGGCATTGATAATGCAGAATACCCTTAAAAGTCCCTGGTATGAAAATAATAAGAATATACCTTTTATTGAATCATAAAAATAAAATAATTATTAAAAGAAAAAAACAGAGAGACAGTGAATTAAATCCCCAATGATAGCTAATATAATAATGAAAGAGATACAGTTCCCTTAAATGATACAATAGTCCAAATGGCTAGTATTGCCAGTGGGACTTGATATAAAGGGACAGGAAATAGGCGAATAACCTTCAAATGTAACTGAAGACAAATAGAAGGAACAGGGAAAGTCAAGGAAATAATGTTAAGGAGGAGAAGAGAACCCCCCCTTTATCTGAAAAAATGCTGGGTTATTAAATATCAACCAGAAAAAAATAATAATAGGTCTATGTAGACTCCTCAAAATTGGACCCTGTCCTCCTATTAAGCTCCTCAAGACTAAACCCTGTCCTCCTATAACACCTTTGTGGGTGTTCTAAGCAAAAGCTTATTCTGTGAGGTATCGCCAAGTATCTAATCCTCGGAAAGCATAGCTAGCTAGATATCACACATTACAAGAAATCCTGAGTCTAAGTGCCCATATAGTGTAAAGCACAAATCCCTAGTGAAAACAAAACAGTGTAGTAAAGTGAAACATGCTAACGCCCGACGCGCGTTTCGGTGTACTGGTACACCTTCGTCAGGGGATGAAAAATTTTCCCCCGTTAATTTTCTTCCTTTTCCAGGTAATAAAAGTCCATCTGATGACGAGGCACTGGCAATGAAATTTACTATTTCAGCCAATGAATAATGTGCAATGTTAAAATTTGATATTGTTAAATTCAATTACAAAAAAAACAAGTCCTGCGCTCAAACTCCCATCACTACTGGTACATACAATAAGAAGCAAAGAAAAAAAAGTTACCTGCTCTCTTCCCAAATCCCTATGCATATTTAAACAAATGGAGGTTATTTAGTTTTTCCAATGGCCATGAGAGACTTTAGCCCACCTGCCACGTAAAGGTTACATTCAATGTATGAACTTCTGCTTTAGCAAATCACTGCAGGCCAGAAGGACTCAGAAAGAATTCAGAAAGTATCAAACTATTCAAAAACAGTTAAACAACTTACTGTGGGATGGAGTCAGCATACTCCATAACCACTACAGCACATTGTACTGGCTATTGTGTTTAGAGTGCCCTTAAAAGGGAGATCGAGGTGCTAAAACCTTTTTAAACTAGTTTACAATATTATGGTGCTCCAAAATATTATTATATCCTAGCTTTTCAAGTGATTGCTGTTTCCTGGCATGCTGACCATTACAATTCAGAAGGAGTGAAAGTCTCACATAAAAAAAAAAAATAGCAATTCTGGGATTTATATATTTTGAATGTGAAGTTATGTCTTGCAACAGTTAAAAAAACAACATAAATGTCATGCTTTATTGAATAAGAGAGAACTGCAAAGTGTAGGCCACAATAGCAAAACTGGAAAAATGTCTCCAACCTAGCCAGGTTTCCAAAATAGCTATTTGGGGTTACAGTTCCTTTACTCACATGAAATATATCCATTATTTTTCTATAAAGCCAGATACATCCCAGGTCTGAATCATATGTTTTTGTTTGTTTTACTTTTCAACAAACTAAGTGAGCTGGCGAACTTTTCCAATTTAGCTCTTTTGGCCCACAATTTTCAATTCCATGGTGACGTCTGGATGCTTACCAGTTTTTTTCCGCTAATCAGTGTATTGTGGTTAACTAAAAACTAAATTGCAAAATAAATTCTAACATTGTTTAGCTTTGATTTTGCAATTTTGTTTTAATTTGGCTAGATTTACTCAAACTGTATTTAACAAACAGGGGATTATTCTGTTTATCTATCAAACAATTAATTTTGGTGATTGGAAATTATAATTCCAAAATTCCTGTGAGAAAAATTGCCGAATTGTTTTTTTTTGTTGTTGTTGTTTTTTTTTGGGGGGGTAAGGGGAAGGGGAGACTTATAGTTCAGGTTTTCATGTCACCATCTATTGGATTACTGTTAAGCAAATATACCCTGTAAGAAACCATATTTAAATATCTTGGGAATAGTATGTAAATATTTTGCTGTATTATCAATAGTGCCCATAATTCCTGCTTGGAAAGGAGAAAATGAAATTGCTAGACTGATTGCTATAATTTCCCCAGAGAAAATAATTATGCAAACTTCCACCTAAAGGGGCACTCTAAGAACTATAACCTCCACCCAGCCTACCAATGCCATCCAGGTTGGATAGCATCACACTCGAAAATGAGGAAATGTAATTTCTGCACTTATAGGTGCAGCTTAGATTGTATGGCTACGGGAGAGCTCAGGGTTTTTTTTTTGTTTTTTTTTATCAAACTACTTCAAAACAGTTTGATAGAAAAACAAGGAATGTAGCCCATAGACTCATTGCTCCATAGCCACTACAAAGAGCTGGGGTACTGAGAGTGTCGCTTTAAAACGAGAACATACAAGATTCAAAATGTGATTCCTTCTTCATTATTAAATGAATATATTCAACATGATCAGTCTTATGGTTTCTAATAAAATATTAGTATTTTCTATTTGACCTATGTTTTGTTTTTTTCTTTCAAAATAAAAGCATGCTTATTTCATGTTTACCCTGTTAGTGCTGTTACCTTTGAGATGTTCAGTTATGATATGTGTGACCTCCTGGTATTGTGGGAATTGGATGATGATTTATTATGTTTTAGAAAATTTGCTCATGACAATTATCTCTTTAGAACATGTATCTCCAGTTTGAGCATCATTAAAGTACACATGCTCTGTTCACTACAAGATATTTGGCAACTAGAACAATCTATACCAGTGGTTCCCAAACCAGTCCTCATGACCAACCAACAATCCAGGATTTATGTATTTCCCTGTTTTATTCCAATGGAGATACTTACAAAACCTGGACTGTTGATGAGTCTTCAGAACTGGTTTGGGAAGAACTGATCTATACAATTGAAATTGAGGGTAGATCTTTAGCTATAGTAATTTTTGCAAACCAGTTCCTCTATGATCACTAAGGGAAAGGCAGGAGCAAGAGACATTAGGAGAATCTGTAGCTGTTACAGAGTAACCAACATGTCAAGTAACCAAGTTAAAGTGGTCCTCCTTCATTTCCAGTAATCTGTGGTTGTGTTAGATGTTGCCCAATGTATATGTAGTTTGATACTTGCAGAAGCATTCCTTAAGTTTTTAAACAAACATGAACAGGTGTATTGAAAATATTCAATGTATATTTGCAATGCATAATCAACAGAGACCGGAGCCTGATATCACGCAATACTTTCTTGTTGTGGACATCCAATTTCATAATGTGGCTCATGAGACTGGTATATCTATGTGATTTTATACACTAGAAAGAAAGACACTCAAATTGGAATACTGGATCTCACTGCCAGTGTTAACATTCCATTAACAAAATATGTGCTATTCAAACAGATAATTAAAAGTGTTGATCATTATTTGACTGATGCTGTTATGGTGCTGTGTTTTTAAATTCCCCATTAGGGGATTTTGTGAAAGAGTACCTGGAAACTGGGGACCATTCAGGTTAGTTATCAAGGGCACCTGCATTTAAAATGCACTGGAATATATATCCCATAATTCCCAACAAGGTAAAGTGCGAGGTACTATGCCTTTGCTCCTTTGAACTCTTGCAGGGTTCAGATTTTTCTCAAATGCTTGCTGAATGGCAAAATTGAGGCAAAAAGAGCTGATCTGGAAAAAGAATTTACGTATGTTAAGTCACTATTTTTTGTAAAACTTTTCCACTCAGATTCAATTTGTGAAAAATTGGAGTTTAGTGAATAATCCTGTTGAAGAGAAATGTTAAATGAACACTCCAAACAATACAACAACTAGAGTGTTCTCCTGTAGCTGTAGTTGAGGCAGTGAGCAGTGCCCAGCAGATCCCAAGTTATAGGTCAACCCATTCTAAAATTGTTTGACTACTTATTTCTCTCGGACTCTATCTCATATATATATATATATATATATATATGGGTGTAGAAACAATCGCACTCCTGGGACTTGGTTGAAGTAGTAACATTTAGCTTTTATTTATTACATATAAAATATCAATGTTTCAGCTCTAACATGGAGCTTTCATCAGGACAGGTAACATGTAACAAATGTGCAGACAAGAGAATATATACCCCAGATCCCTCCAAAACAGACTGAGTAAGCAAATTAAATTAAGTATGCACCACTGGAGTGTACTTACTGAATCAGTGTTCGGATGTAGCACAGCTGGCCAAGGCTGTTTATTTATTTATTTTTTTAAACCTTTTAGAAACTAATATCTTTTTACTTTTTTTTTTTTTTTTAAAGATGAATGTCTAATTAAATCTGCCAGAGCTTCCATTGCTAACACAAAAAGAAATGGAGACAATGGACATCCCATGTCTGGTTCTGTTAGATAATTGAAAACTATCTGACAGGAAGTCTGAAGCTGATACTCTGTAAGGGCTTACCTTGGTTGGGGCCCATAGTGCAGAGATGTTAGCTTACCCTTGCAGATAATCACGGTAACCACGGTAACCAGGTAAGAAGCCACCTGAGCTGTGAATCTGTGCACGGGGGCTTGGCAGGAACAATAACCGGGTACGTAGAAACAGACAAGAGCAAATCCAGGAGAGTAGTCAGGCATGGTTCCAAATGGTTCCAAAGGTCAGGGCAAGCAGCGAACAGACAATAACGAATAATCCAAAAGCAGGGGTAACAAGCAAAGTCAGACTGGAAATCAAGGAAAATAGGCAGCAGGAAACAATGAACTGACACTGCCTTCAGGGAGAGGCAGTGTTTTATACCTGGATAATGAGCAGCTAATTTGAAAATTGCCTCAGGTGAACATAAAGTGACAGGTAGTAGCCCCAGAAGAAGTCCAGCCCCCTAGTGCTGCAGACAAGGCAAGGTAAACAGGAGTAGAACCACACTAATAGAATAAGTTCAGCAGTGGCTCAGAAGCAAGAAAGCAGGCTTAGAATACTGAAGGGCCCAGGATAAAATCCCCTGTAAGACACCTGTGGGGTGACCACGCCTAGCCACCTGAATGGGGAGAATGGTGACATACTCTAGCTGTGGGCTTGTAATATAAAGCAAATACTGCATTAATGAATGGTGAAGGTAGATTAACTTTTTACATAACTTCTCTTAAATAGCCCCAGTGCACTCTCTACGCACCCAACCATAGCAGTAAAGAAGGTGTTCGATTTGACTTAACCCCTTAAGGACACATGACATGTGTGACATGTCATGATTCCCTTTTATTCCTGAAGTTTGGTCCTTAAGGGGTTAATCTAGGCAATTAAATTAATGAATCTTCTAGTTCTATCTGGGGCCTGTCTACATTAAACAAATCCTATTTGATCTTTATGTATTATTTATGTAATTACTTTTGCCAATCTACTTGCCAAAATTTTTGTATAAATTTTAGAATCATTATTTATCAATTATATTGTCCAAAAAGTTGTGTAAATATTTGGCTTTTTACCTGGTTTCAGTAGGTGCACACAGAGACTCCCCTGGCATCTTTCCCTCAGACCAGTAGCTATTAAATAGTTTGAGTAAATAAGGCATCAGGAATGTGGACAATGATTTATAAGTTATAGTAAACTAATCAAGGCCTGGTGTTTTAGCTGCTGCAGTTTTAGTTAAAGCTTCCTTAACTTCATCAGTTGAAATTTCTGAATTTAAAATATCAATTTTTTTGTAGACATGTGCAATTCATTTAGTTCCAAATGTAAATTCGGACATTCGGATGCTTCTGAATGTCCGAAATGGTGGATTGCCAAATATGCGAAGGGCTGAATTTTGGAAGTGCTGAACCAAATTGCCAGATTGCCGAATTGCTGAATTTCGGAAGTGCCGAACTGAAGTGCCGAATGTCGGAAATGCCGAAGTGCTTTGGATTTCTGAAAAGTGGCAAAACAGGAGAGGGAGGGAAAATTACGGGAATGATGACAGGAATCTAACTCTACCCTAACCCTACATGTGTAAGTGGTTGTGGTGATTAGGGGTAGGGTTAGGGGAAGGGTTATGATTGGGGTTAAGGGTAGGGGTTAGGTGTAGGGTTAGGGAATTGCCGAAGTCCCAAATTTCGAAAGAGCCGAACCAAACCAAACCAAATTTTTTGCCCATGCATATCCCTAATTTTTTGTGTCAGTTTGTGGTAAATTTATTTTATCCAAAAATAATAAAAAAAATTTAGGAGTGGGTTGTGTGGTATTAGGATCTGAATTTAAATCATAAAGGGACTTATAATATTGAGCGAAAATATTAAATATTTTTAAAATATTTTTAGTGGATGGGTAACTTTTTCTCCATTCTCTTTCAGCAAATATTCAAAATATGACTGTAAGGTATTCTGTTTAAGTTTGGAAGCCAGCAGATAAGGCCTTATTTTCCTTTTGAATAAAATGTTGAATAAAATGTTTCAGGCTCCTCAACATGAATGGAGTATGTTCCAATTGTATAATTTTGATTCTCTTTTTAATATCATTTATCATTGCCAATAAAGAAGATGGCGGGACAAATTTATTAAATTGATTGTGATTAGATTTTTCTTTTTCCAATGTTTTCATATTTTTAGTTTGGACATTTTTCAGATGAGACGCCCTGAATAAAGTGACTTCTTAAAACAGCCTTATGTGCATGCCATAACACCCCACCAGTAACCTTGTAGGTATCATTTTCTTTAAAATAGTCTGTGAGGGCTTTCTCTGCCAAGATCTTATTTCCCAAATTAACAACAAATAGTCACTTAATTTCCATGGCGACCTGAAATCACAAAGAGAGATTCTTATACATTAAGCATAATATGGGGCATGTTTTTCTGATCAACATAGGTCCAAAATGTCTTAACTTACCACACACAACAAAGTACTTTCATCCACAAGGAATCTGTCTATCTTGGAATACATGTTGTGCATGGTCGAATGGTAGGTAAAGTAATTTTCACCATCATGAAGTACTCATCACGCATCATACATTCCACAAGAAAATGGATATTGGGAGCATGACGTTGCTAATCTTGTAGTGGCATTTTTCTCACACAGCTGTGACTTTTCTCTATTTATACCTAGATCCTGATCTAGTACAAAATCTGTGTCTCCACAAATGGTCACTTTACCTTTTCATACATTCAAGATTTTTCCCACAATTTTTTTTCAAAAATTTCAACTGTCCTGAATTAGGAATATATATGCTAGTGAGTGTGTACTCTACGTTGTTTAATTTACCTACCCTTATCAAATATCTACCTTCATTATTAATTGCTAAATCCGTGGAGCATGGTACCTTCCTATTAATAAAAAACAGATAACCTCTGGATGTGTTTCGAAATGTGGAGTGATATTGCATTGGATAATATTTATTCATGAATGCCTTGTGTATTTCCTTTTTTAAAGATGTGTTTCTTGAATACACAAGACATCTGAATTCTGATATTTAGCCTCCATAAATGTTAATCTTTTTTACACGGTGACCTTCACATTAAATGACAGTATCTTATATCTTGTTAAAACATTATCTGAACTAGTAAAGACCATATCTCTGTGAGGGGGCCCCAAAATAAACCACATAAAAGAGGTAAGGAAAAGAAGACATATACTCAAATTAATCAAATTTGAAATAATATAGCCATTTCAAGAGCATGAATACATCATTATTATTAGTGTTGTTTGCAGACCACGCCTTGGATGACAAATTGCATCTATATTATTGTACTCTAAATTGCTAACCATTAGACAGATGGATTAAAAAAAAATTAGAAAATAAAAATGGAAACTGTGCCACAAAGCAAAGACAAAATAAATTCAAAAAATACCACAAAAAGTGGAATAATGTCCCAAATTTGGGACAATAATCTAAATATGTACAAAATTAATATTGGCAATGGGATGGACAAAAAAGAGGTACTCCATTCCCCTAAAATAAAAATGCAGGCCTATAAGGTGGGGGTTGAGAGAGTGTAAAAAAAACGAGCTTACTCAAAAATTTCAAACATGTGTGCATAATGTCATTATTAACATCAATTAATAATAAGTAGTACTAGTAACTAAGTATCATAACCATTGTGAGGAACATTGAAAAAAATTTGGAGAGCAAAAAACAAGTAGCAAGAGAATACTAAGAACAGGCAGCAGCTGAAATAGCCTGCCCTTCGGTGGGTCCCCGCACAGTTCTCAAGCTGGCTTTAGCTCATCTTGTGCTATTACAGGGGGAACATCTCTGAAACATATCAGACTGGTCCCACCCATACGTGCAGTACAGATCCAAAATGCCAGCAAGTTCCCTCTGCACGAGAGACACAGCAATCCCAGACGATTGTTTCAGCCTTGTTAGGCATCATCAGTGAGGCATAGCTGATATCTCTCTAGGCACCGTGAGCAAGGGGTCCACATCTGGATTACCCTTTAAACTTATGGAGAGCAAAAAACAGGTCGCAAGAGAATACTGAGAACAGGCAGCAGCTGAAATGGCCTGCCCTTCGGTGGGTCCCCGCACAAATAACCGCAAGTATATAAAAGGGTAGGTTATTTTGTTTATAAAGACTCCACTCACATTGATATTTGGGTGTGGTCACATAATATTTCTTTTAGTTTAAAATTTGTTTGATATATATCATGGGGGAGCAATCCACAAGTGTTGTATAGACAAGTTTTCTACATTTATTGTATAGTTGAAGTGACCATTCACATTTTTTTTTTATCTCTGTAAACTCTGTTTTATATTTTTAAAAGATCACCAAATATCATCTATACATTGTGCTAGGAAAAATGGAAGCAAATAATAGATTTTAGTTTCTGTCACTGGCCAATCAACTTACAGTATAGAGATCTATGGCAAGTATTAAATGACAGTGAATAGCAGGAGAATCCTTCCTCAGGAACATGTCTTGCTCTCTTTCAAGGTGCCTTGAATGCAGAGAAGATGCCTTCATATTGTTGTCATCATGGAGGATTGCTATGATAGAGTAAGTGTCCCCAAGTAGATGAAATTGCTGTGCAGAGGGGAACAGATAGTTGTGAACACCCAAACTGCTACAGATAATCTAATTTATGTTAAAGGACCACTCTACAGCGATAAAGCACTTCAGCTTGCTGAAGTGCTTTACGGATGATGACTATTCCATTTCAAAGCCACTTTATAATTAAATGAAACACCCTCTGGATGTCAGACAGCCAGATAGGTTTGCTTCTTGCTTCTGTTAGCTCCACTGAGCATACCTCCTTCTCAGACCTCGAATCAGAATAGCATTATGCGCATGCATAGAGGAAAACTACACTGGCTTCACAATGAGAAACCTTTAATAGGTTATTTTATCTTGAAGAGACTCTTTGTCTCTTTTGGGGGGGAGGAAATGGTTTTTCAAAGGCTACAGCTCATAAGAACTGCAGCTTTTGCAAGATCTTAGTAAGATATACTTAAATTAATATTAAAAATGCATGCATATATTCATTGGGGGTATATCTACTAAACAATGATGTGTAATTTTTTTATTTTTTTTATTTGTACTGTGGAGTATCATTTTAAAGCAGCACGGTCATGTTTGTTTTTTCTTTCAGTTTTCTGTCCTTGAATCTTGATGATTATACTTCCTCCATTCCTAACTGCCTTTATTTATATGATTTCTTTCTTGTGTCAATGTCTAGCATTGCCATTTTGATATCTTCTACCCATAATATCTGCAGTTCGCTCTTCTGTTGACAGATAAATTATCTTAGCAACTGAAATAGAAGTTTGGCAGCTCATTGCAATTTGCAGAACTGTAGCAAAGATCATGCTCCCTATAAGAAAAAGTGCATATTTGTGTAGAATAAGGACATAAAGGTATCCTCAAAGTACCCCTCAGGCACAGCATCACACATCTGGTTATCCTGCCCAGGCGCATTTCTAGCCTCATACAGACGATACTGGGGGAAAAACTGACCCTAACCCCAGATTCTTTCATCTTCCTTCTCCCACCACCAAACTTTCCCAAAGAAAAAACTCGACTACTCATACATTTGATAACAGTGGCAAACCAATTGATCCCTATATACTGGAAAAAAAAAAAAACCCCCCGCCTATAAGACAGATACATCTATCTGGTCCTGTTGGTGCACGTACCTTCAGCATTCCGATGAGGGGGGATCCCACACGCATCCTTGGGCAAGACGCAATAGCATGGGCAAGCTATCCAAAGGGGAAAACTTCCAACATACACTCCATACCATTCTACCAGGGTTATCTTTGTTCTTTGTTTTTGTAGTTACTTAAACACATCTTGTTTCACAAACCATACAGACAATTGTTATCCAAAAATTCTTGTTTTCTATGTATTTGACGCATACAGATAATTATTACTTCTCAATATTCTATGCATACAAAACAGTGATATCTGTACCACGACTTTATGCAAAAAAAAAAAATAAAAAAAAAAAAAAGTATCCTCAAAATTCGATATGCAGAAGAGAGGACAAAAAACAAAATAAGGGGGGACGGAGCCTGACCGCCACGCTGAGCAGTCTCATCAACCCGGTGCTCCTGCATAAAAACAGACCTTAAGCAACCCTGTCAACTCCAAGATGGTGGAAGCACCCACACCTGCACCTCGAGATATACCGCATCAACCTACTGACAAACCTGGCTACCTAAGCGGCACAATGGCCTCGCTGGAGGCTATATTTGCCAGATTTTGGGCCAAGCTGAAGGCACACAAGGCTACCCCCACCTCTTCATCCGAAAAGCCAACAAATACGCTTTTCCTGGTTGTTAATATCAGTTTTTTGCAATGTTTGCTTTGATGTCAGCACACACTGTATCCTAAGCCTGGATGCCTTGGTCAGACTATCCATGACTGGGTGAGATACATAGTGCTTCTGCTGCCCAGCTCTTATGGATATAAGCAAATAAACTCTATAACGACCCTATTAAAACAAACAAAACTTGTTCTGGTTGTTGATCTCAGCACTTCTTAGGAACTTAGGACAGAGGGAAAAATATTTAGATTTATCTCACATCATATTGAGAGTAAGAAGTTATTTGCCCTGCTGGACTACAACTCCTGTAGATGCTCAGTGAGATTTTGGCTGTGGCTGGTGGGAGTTAAAATAAGTCTGATGTAATGAGATAACCTGTTGCTAACCATCTTATTAAAATTACTTAATTTCAACTCATCCAGTGGTTGGATCAGCGTCATAAGAATATTTGTTCACTATAGCTTTTAATGTCAAGTAACCATTTTTATTGTACATATAAAAAAGCTGTAAAAATGGCACTTGAACTAATACAGCGCAAAAGTATGATTTATTTCTTAATTTCTATGAGAAACTTTGGACTGAAGATTTGGGTATGTATACTAAATAGTTGCATTTTTGTAGGGGGGGTGTGGCAGCTAGCATAGCGAGCGGACACATGGAGTAGGAGTTCCTGCTTCTGCACAGCCCATAGGACGACCGATAACTGCAAATCGACTGACTGGCAAAACTTTAGATTCTCCTAAAGCCTTTCAAGTCTCTCTCTCAGGAGCTAACCTGCATAATCTGCCTTACCCTGCATTTCCTTACCTTACCTTCATCTATTCATATGGCACAGTCAAAACAGACGAAGATTACCAACCCGATACGGCAAGGAAGGAGAGAGCGTACACAAGATGGCAATACGTCAGAGGTATGCTTCCCCACTATTGAAGGTCAAAATGACCAAGAGCAGGCTTCTGCTTCTGCTAATATTTCTACCGAAGCCTCTGAAGCCTCTTTAACTGCATATGTAGCCTTTAACCCCATAGTGACCAGACCATTTTTCAGTTTTCTTAACGTGAAGGACCAGGGCTCTTTTTACATTTCTGCGGTGTTTGTGTTTAGCTGTAATTTTCCTCTTACTCATTTACTGTACCCACACATATTATATACCTTTTTATCTTATTTGGTATTTCTTATTAGTGTGGGGGTGATTAAAAGAGCGAGCTGGCACCATATGGCCACATGTTACACAACCCAAGCATCGAACTGATCCTCGATTTTGGACTACTGAATCTTGGGAATAATGTCTAACAGGATCGGTATGTACCAATAAGTCCTTCAGGTTCTTGTTTCTTCTATTTAGAGGAGGTTCCTTGAATACTTTGGGGAGTGTATCATCGCTAGCAATCATCTTCCAATTCCTCTTGATAATAGAGGCAATTGATGGAGTTGATTGGTGAAATACCATTGGAAATACTAATCTCGTGAGGCTAGACACCTTTTCATTTGCGCGTGCATTTCTTGCTTCTTGAAGCGCATTGTTTAAGATATGGTGTGGATAGCCTCTTGTCAAAAACGTAGTTGTCGTCATCTGTAGTTGTTCTTCCATTATTTGTGGGTTAGAGTTGTTCCTAATAACGCGTAAATGTTGCGCTTTGGGTAGGGAATTCTTGGGTGCTTTAGGGTGTGCGCTCTGATAATGCAGTAGTGTATTGCAGTCTGTAGGCTTGGTGAATAGACTGTATTCCAGTCTCGCCTCACCTATAGAGATAGAAAGGTCTAAATGGACCTGTTCTGCATGGATGTTGGCAGTCAGCCGAATCGGTGTGGTCAGTTGGTTTAGTTGCTCAACCATTGGTTGTGCTGTTTGTATAGTGCCCTTCCATATTATAAGCAAATCATCTATGTAATGATAGTAGCTTTGGATGTACTCTTTATATTTAGACAAAATGTGTTCTTCTTCGTACACATACATGTATGCATTGGCATACATTGAAGCATTCCCGCTCCCATTGAAGTGCCTGCTATCTGTAAGTACCATAGATCTTCAAAACGAAAATAGTTGTTTTGCAGTGGGAGCATCAAGAGTTCAAAAACAAATTTAATTGGTGGTCCTGTATATGAGGTGGATTCTGTCAATACTTGGCGCATTGCACTTACCCCATCTTCATCGGGAATCACTGTATATAAGCTGCGAACATCAATTGTGATGAGAACTGGTCTATTTTCTGTAATGACTAAGTGTGTAATTTTAGTAAGGAGAGATTGTGTGTCCTTGATGCACGTATGGAGTTCTGCTACAGGTGCTTGAAATAGGTAGTCCAACTATTTGGCTATAGGCTCAAGGAGTCCATCTATTGCTGACCTTATTAAAAGAAATTAAAACCTTACTGAAAGCCATTCAGAAAGCAGACCCTATATTACCACCCAAGATACTACCCATCCAAGGCAAACTATTCCAGTCCTTATCCAATTTATTGGATACTTCTCCATTCGAACCAATTACGAATATGGTCATCAAAACAGCCATATGCCTAGCTTTCTACAGCTTCCTAAGACCAAGAGAATTCACCTCTATCAAGATAGCTGACACCGATTACCTAACTATTAAAAATATACATAAAATCAAAGATCATTACATCCTGTCCCTATATCATACCAAAACAAACCAAATGGGACAAATGGTTAATATATCCTTCTACCCGACCTACAATAAGTGGTGTCCCGTTTAGGTGTTAGACCAGTGGCGTCTCTAGGATTCATTTTTAGGGGGGGCACATGGTGGGCCAGGGACTAAAGTAGGGGGGCACATTTAACCCCGCCCTCACGGCAGTTTGATCCTGCCTCTGCCGCATGTTAAGCCCCCAACACAATGTGTTGTTTTTTTTTTTTAATCATCCCTGGTGGAGAATTCATTATTTTCCACCAAGGATTATTAAAAAACAAACACATTTCCCTTGATACAGTCCATACACACACAGACTGCTGAGTCCATACACACACACACACACACACACACACAGACTGCTGAGTCCATAAACACACAGACTGATGAGACCATACACACACACACAGACTGCTGAGTCCATACACAGACTGCTGAGTCCATACACACACACACACACACTGCTGAGTCCATACACAAACATACACAGACTGCTGAGTCCATACACACACACACACACACAGACTGCTGAGTCCATAGACACACACAGACTGCTGAGTCCTTACACACATACAGACTGCTGAGTCCATACAAACACAGACATATAGACTGCTGAGTCCATACACATACACACACACACACACACACACATAGAGACTGCTGAGTCCACACACACACACACACACACGCAGACTGCTGATTCCATACACACAGACTGCTGAGTTCATACACACACACAGACTGCCTAGTCCATACACACACACAGACTGCTGAGTCCATAAACACATACAGACTGCTGAGTCCATACAAACACAGACATATAGACTGCTGAGTCCATACACATACACACACACACACATACACATAGAGACTGCTGAGTCCACACACACACACACACACACACACACGCAGACTGCTGATTCCATACACACAGACTGCTGAGTTCATACACACACACAGACTGCCTAGTCCATACACACACACAGACTGCTGAGTCCATACACACATACACAGTGCTGAGTCCATACACATTCACTGACCTGAGAACTTTCATTGCCTTTTTTAATTTATGTAATCATGTATCTTTGTTTACTTTTCACCCTTATACCTCAATAACTACTTTAACTATGGCATATTTGCTCTAATTTAACCCCTCCCCCCATGCAAACCTCCTAGTCCATACACACACAGACTGCTGAGTCCATACACAAACACACACACACACTGCTGAGTCCAAACGCGCACACACACACACACACACAGGCTGCTGAGTACATACATACACACACACACACACAGACTGCTGAGTCCACACACACAGACTGCTGAGTCCATAGACAGACACACAGACTGCTGAGTCCAGACAGACACACAGACTGCTGAGTCCATACACACAGACAGACTGCTGAGTCCATACACACACACACACACAGACTGTTGAGGCCAAACACACACATACTGCTGAGTCCATACATACACACACACACAGACTGTTGAGGCCAAACACACACATACTGCTGAGTCCATACATACACACACACATAGACTGCTGAGTCTATACACACACAGACTGCCGAGTCCACACACACACTGCTGAGTCCATACACACACACACACACACACACACACATACACACACACACACACTGCTGAGTCCATACACACACACACACACACTACTCAGTCCATACACACACACAGACTGATGAGTCCATACACATAGACACACACACAGACTGCTGAGTCCATATACACACAGACAGACTGCTGAGTTCATACACACACAGAGACTGCTGAGTCCAAACACACACACACACACAGACTGCTGAGTCCATACACACATACAGACTGCTGAGTCCACACACACATACAGACTGCTGAGTCCACACACACACACACACTGCTGAGTCCATACACACACACACACAAACACAGACTGCTGAGTCCATACACACATACAGACTGCTGAGCCCATACACACATACAGACTGCTTAGTCCATACACACAGACTGCTGAGTCCATACACACACACACACAGACTGCTGAGTCCATACACACACACACACACACATACAGATTGCTGAGTCCATACACACACACACAAACTGCCAGCAAGTTGCTGGCATTTGGGGGGGGGCCAAGGGGGTGCACAGCATGATGTAGGGGGGACCATGGCCCCCTCTGGCCCCCCCTAACGACGCCACTGTGTTAGACAAATACTTCAGCACCTTCAATAAACAACCTAACCAACCACTTCTTGAATTACATGGGTGCACACTCACTACGTCCAACTTCATGCTATACGTGCGCATGCTGTTAACTAGGCTTGGCCTCAATTCAAATCAATATTCAGGCCACTCGTTACGCATAGGGACAGCCTTATCTGCCTCTGCCAACAACACGCCAGCCCATATCATCAAGGAAATGGGTCGCTGGAAATCATCCTCCTACACCATATCTATCCCTGAACCAGCCACCGAGGTTTGTCAGGCCTTTCTAGACTTGTCCAAATAATTGATGTATTGTAGTAGGAATAAATAACGATATCTCAACCATCTTTTGCCCTCTTTTATTACAGGCCTATTGCATTGTCGCTTCCAGCACACCACAACTAACTGGTGTTTAAAGTTATGTTATGCTATTGGTATATGTTATCTAACCATTACGGCTTTATTGCTCCGACCACAAATTTAAGGCTGGGCCTGTAGTTGTTGGAGGGGCTTGGGGTCCCCTTTAAAAAGGACCTCCAATTCCCTCTCACATACCGATATTGGTCTGACAAAATGACCCTCCCACCACTCCCTCTTTTCACATCGCGCTCTATGGTGGGCCCTCTTTTATTACAGGCCTACTGCATTGTCGGTTCCTGCACAACACAACCGACTGGTGTTTAAAGTTATATTATGCTATTGGTATATGTTATCTAACCATTACGGCTTTATTGCTCTGACCACAAATATAAATATATATATATCTTTTATACAAATATATTCTTTTTTAATTTATTAATTTTATTTTTATCTTTTATTAAGTTTATTTTTACTTTTCATCAGCAGGAGGACTGCCTGTCAGTTCAGGCAGTCCCCCTGCTGGCAGGACTGTGGACACCTATTGTGGCCATGTGACCACTCTTTTAGAGCGGTCACATGGTCCCTGGTGGTCCTACAGAGCAGAGGGAGGACTGTCTGGGCTGAGCCCAGACAGTCCCCCTCAGAAGAAGACCGATCGCCGACGGGGAAGTGGAGGTGATCGGTAAGGACATGGGGAGGGGGAGGGTTAATATTTTTACACTTTTTCTTTTTCTTAATTTTAACTGAGTGCCTCGACCGCAGTGTGGGTAGGGCAGGGGGGGTATTGAGGCATTGTGTAATACCCATAGAGCATCTTCCAGCGCTAAAATTTACCGCGGACATATGAGGTACGTCCGTGGTCCTTAAGGACCACTTTTTGTCAGACGTACCTCATAGGTCTGCAGTCGGGAATGGGTTAATGATACCCTGGTCACAAATAGGCATTTAGACACTATGCTTAGGCAGTTGCGACTAAGGCAGCGATCAGGCAGATATTAAGCAGAAAATTGCAGACCTTGAGGATAGGTTGCGACGCCAGAATCTCAGGTTTCGCGGTATAGCAGATACCATCATGGCTGAGACCTTATCTTCCTATATAACAGTACTATGTAAATCCTTAGTTCTGACTATGGAAGAAAAGGAGAGGAGTATGGAGAGGATACACTGCCTGCCAAGACCGACGAGTTTCACAGCAGATACACAACGTGATACTTTTGTGAAATTTCACTACTACCACTCTAAGGAAAAACTCAGCGCAGCAAGGAAACTATCACTTCTCCCATCACCTTATCAAGATATTACAGTGTTTGCGGATTTATCAGGTGCCACGCTGGCACGAAGATGTGAATTTACTGCAGTGACAAAGTCTGTGAGAGACGGCAAGATCCCATATAGGTGGGGATACCCCACAAAAATGTGTCGAAGGAGAATAAATTACATGTTTTACTGGAACCAGAGGTTGGTATACCTACCCTGAAGGCATGGGGACTCATGAAACAAGCAGAGGCACCCCACCCCCCTTCCCCCACCCCCCATCGCAATCTTCTCTCCGTAAGATTATACCGGAAAGGAGAATGGTGGGTGCATCAAAGGATTAATGAAACCCCTCTACACAGAGAGCCGTAAACACGGATTTGACAGTTCTTTTTCTTTTTTGTGTAATTTATATATTCCCCTATATGCATTGCGGTACTACTAGAAATATTTATTCAATTTTTTTTTTTGGAGGGGGGGGATGTCTTATATCCCTCTTTCTTTTAAAAGGCTTGGATGCAAGGCCTACATGCAAAACTTATTTGCAAAATTTATTTGTTTCTTCTTTTTTTTTTTGGTCCTTGGGGAAAAAAAGAAAAAAAGTATATTAAAAAAAAGGGGGGTAATAAAAGGGGTTAAAATTAAATTTTAAAAAAGAGGAAAAGGGAAAAATGTATTAAAAAGAAACAAAACAACAACAAAAAATATGTATATATATATATATATATATATATATATAAATAAAAAAAGAGAAAAAAAAAAAGGGAAAAATAAAAGACAGAAATATGTTGATACATTTGGCCGACTTTTGATACTGTCAGGATCACTTAACAGTATATCAATGACAATAGTTTCTTTATATGTGCCAAATAAGGCACAAATAGCTTTTTTGAGAAGATCTTTTAAGATGATCTCAACAATGAAAAAAGGGCATCTAATAGTGCGCAGTGATTGTAATTGTACTTTAAACCCTGACCTTGATATCTCTAGAGAGAATACCACACCTCCCCAGCAGACAGAGCAATTACTGAGTAATAGGGTGACTGTTCTAACTCATCCTTATGATTTATGACACATGGAGCTGTTTATATCCGTCAGCTAGGAAATTCTTTTTTTTTTTTTACCAGTCCACTTAACCTACTCCTGTATTGATATGTGCCTGGTAGACATATATACCCTTCCAAATATTAAAACATAGAGATTGGCACATGCCCCTGTTTAGATCCTGCCCAGTTAATAATATCCTGTTATATGTCCTACCCCATACGCGGGTGAAGAAAGTGGAGGCTTAGCGAATCTGTTTTGGATTACCCTGAATTGATGAAACAAGTGACAAGGGAAGCAACACAATTTTTTGAGAGCAATACAAATTACTCCACATCCATTATGACAAACTGGCTTGCACATAATGCAGTGATGAGGGGGGATTTTATCAGATTAGGAGCTACACAAAAGAAAAAGATCTGTTCGATAAGGTCATGACTTCATAGGAAATTGACAGAAAACTGATAGCTATGAATAGTTTAAACCCTGTTAATTGCCTATCCAAGCAAATTCAAAGCTTAAAAAAAGAAATCCATTTAATGGACCTCAAAGATACAGAAAAACATATGAGAAAAAAAACTTAGACAAACACATTATCTACAAGGCAATAAAATTGCTGACTGCGAAACTGAGAACCAAATACTTGTCAACTAAAATCCCCTATATCATCTCAACAGATAAAATAAGATTATATAAGCCTAACATTTACCATCCAAGGTTAGATGACATAGAGTTTTTAGAAGAAGTTTCTCTACCAAAATTGACTTAGCCCTAAATACAATTTCTAACTTCTCCTTTTATATAAGATGAGATCCGAACAGCCATTCGTACTCTTTCAAAACAAAGCTCCTGGGACGGATAAATTAACTAATTATTATTTTATCAAATTAGAATCTTTATAATCACCCCATCTAACTGTTCTTTTCAATGATATTAAGGAATCAGGTAAAATGCAGCCTGAAATGTTGGAGGCACATATAGTGACTCTACCGAAATTGGTAAAGTCACCAACTAAATGTGCCAATTTGAAGCCCATCTCACTGCTAAATGTAGACTTAAAATTGTATGCAAAATTATTGGCGTTTAGGATAAAGCCCATGCTCATAAGTCTAACCTCTTCAGAACAGACGGGTTTTGTGCCGGATAGACAAGTTGGAGATAATACAAGACATTTTATAAACCTTACTGAATGGGCACAAAACACTAACCAACCCGGCTTACTGTTAGCACTTGATGATGAAAAAGCGTTTGATCGTTTAGACAAATAGGATTTCCTAATGATTTTGTAAATAGCACCTTAGCCCTATATTCTTTTCCCTCAGCCAAAGTATTTAATACAGGTTTCCTATCTAAATCATTTAAAATAACAAATGGCACTCGCCAAGGTTGCCCACTGTCTCCTTTGATATTTATTTTATGCTTAGAACCTTTTATCCGACACATGAAACAATCATTAACAATTTTGTGTATTGATACATCCATATGGGGTACAGAAAGTTGCATTTTTTGCAGATGACGTGCTGCTGTTTTTCTCCAACCCAGAAATTGTTGGAGAGATGTAGCCGTATTTCATATTATAAAAACATTAAAAAGACCCAAGCACTCCCCATTAGATTACCAATTCAAACCATCCAGATACTACAGAAAAAGTATATTTTCGACTGGTGAAAAAAGTCCATTAAACATTTGGGCATTCATATGACTAGGACATCTAATCTTTTAATAGCAGAAAATGACATACCCTTACTGACTAAATTAGAACAACAATTGAAAAAAATGGGAAAAATTAGAGGTGTCGGGGCTGGGCCGTGTAAACATGAACAAGATGATGGTTTTGCCACATATATTGTATATATTTCGAACAATTCCAATTGATATACCTACTCCCACACTAAAGAAATTTCAGGTTCTAATTAATGCTTTTGTATGTAAAAAACGCCCTCCACGAATATCACATGGGGTCGCTAGACGGTAAACTCAGAAGGGAGATCTGGGCGTTCCGTGCGTTTGATTATACTATATAGCTTCTGTTCTTGCACAAGGAGTACATCTCTTGACAAAGTCTCAGACTTCTCTGTGGTTATCTTTAGAGAATGTTTGTTTGGTACCAAGCAACATGAGTTCATTACTCATATACAGAATCTTCAGAGATTGTGCAGAAAGTCAAACTTTCGTGTACAAAATACCTTGGCTCCAAAACTAATGGGTTCAAATAAATTGCTTTCAGTTGCACCTTTACAGACAATCACAATGGCAGGGATAACGACTGAACTTTCTATTACACAATGGGTCAATGCGAGGATTAGCACAGTAGATAAGCAGTGAAATACAGAGGGCATTAAGTAATTTTTTGATGTTCAAAATAGTTCTCTTTTACCTAAGGAAATATTTATGTATCTAAGAATGAAACATATTATCACTAATAAACAACTATACAAATATAATATTACAGATTTAACACTATTTGGACATAAATGTCTGGGACACTTGCCAAAATGGAAGCTACTATCTTTATGCTATACTGAATGTATTAACATAGATATAAATATCAAACTCTCATTTATGTCCAAATGGGAAGAGGATTTAGGAGTAACATTCCCTTTAGACTGTGGGTTCAGACTATGAAGACTACTAAAGCTGTCTCATATTTTGTAGAGTTCTGATGAGATGGTACTTGATTCCGCAGAGAGTTTACTGCATTTATGTTGATATCTCTCCAAAATGCTGAACATGTTCGCAGGAAATAGGTTTCTTTGAATATATATTTTGTAACTGTCCAGTCCTGCTACAACTCTAGAAATCTTTATAATTTACTAAATAACTGGTTTTAAATTATTATTCCGACCAAAGCATTATTTACTTCTTATGATCCCCAATCTTGCAAGTATCCCACAAAGAGAATTAATAATACATCTACTTCTAGCAACAAAAACTAGTATAGCGGCATGGTGGAAATCCCCACTTTCGCCTACTTTAAAAGATGTCCTATAAAGATTAGATAACATATTGCACCTAAAGCAAATGGCATATCAGATGAAAAGAAAGAATCTGTTCACACTCAAAAATGGGTTAACTGGTTTAATCATAGATCTACCTTATTAAATTAAAAGAAAAGAAAATTGTGAAAGAGGAAAAGGAAGGGAATAAATAAATAAAATTATGAAAAGGTTTACTGGATATTAGATCATGGCTGCTGTTTAATATGCAAAATAAGATATGCATATTATCCCTGTTTTTGCTATTTTGCTATTTTTGTTATTTTTTATTCTTTATTATGTTATTTTTTTAGATCCATTGTGTGCACAGGGGGAAGTAGGATAAAGTAATTGAAAAGAGTTACAGCTACAACGGAACGCCTGGCACCCCGACTGGGTACCTTTCGTTGACGTATGCTCCTAGTGCTTCCCGAGGGCTCCAAGCACTCCACTAGACACCATAACCACTGCAGACCCCACAAACCGGCGCAGCTTGGTTGGGGTCTCACCATCTTCCGCCTACTCTGGACACAAAACCAGGATCCAGCTTCCCGTAGGTAGAACTCTCTTAAATCCAGAGAGCAGGAACAGGAACAAGCTCTTACCAGAGCTTAGTAATTATACCCTGGGGAGTATAGTGATTATAGCAATCCCCAGAGAGTAGTTCTCCAATCCCCCAAACATGAGCCGAAACTTCATGAAGGTGCAAGACGATCTGTTTAATGAGCAGAAAGGCATTTCTTTTATACACATTTTCAGGCCAGAGGCACACCTCCTGGACCTGATGGTAAACTGGGACAAAAGAGACACAAACCAATAGGAACAATAATTAGTACAGCAACACTCCCACATACAGTAGGCAATCCCTCCCCTCTGCCTGTGATATAATTAAGCTAGCTAATGTAATAAACTAATTATCCACAGGCAGAAAATATCCGCTTTTACCCAAAACACAGAAAACATCCCAAAACACCACATGTCCCCTACATCCCTGCATAGCCCTGATCTGGGTGAACAACATATCCAAAAATCACCCAGATCAGAGCAGGGGTTCAAAAGTTTTATGGAAGTCACATTTGACCGACCGCAAGCATGGCTTTCATGCCCAAAATAGTTCCACAGTTTTAGGCTGTGCGGCTGGTCTATCTTCTCCTCTATCCTGCAGATAATTGGCTTAAGTGGCTGTGGTAACTTAATTATCTCCAGGTACAGGAAATATCTCTAAGTCAAAATTTATACAAAAACCACATAAAAATGCATAACTCATATAATACAATGTTTAACCTATATGTCCAACATATCCCCAGATAGCTTGGATCTGAGCGCTCACTATGTCCAAAACGCGTTTGGATCTCACAAATGCAGTTGGATCGCCATGGGATTAAACAATAGCAAGGGCTGATGGTAGATTGAGGAGGGACAAAACAGCCAGTTTAAACGGGTCTGGCAGTGTCCCTGGGACAATGCTCTGCTGAAGAAACAATAGGAATATCACAGTGTCTATTCTAGATCCTTCAAACTAGAGCTGATTTTAAAATGTGAATGGACATTCACTTAGTATGTGTGGTTTGTGTGTCCCTTCCTTTACATAAGACTGTAGCATTGGTTTGTTATTTTTTTATGTTCCCATGGACCTAAGAACAAACTCCATCTGAAGCAAGATGCAGACTCCTATAACCAGGACCACTTCTAAAAGCATAAGTGGTCATGGTCGCTGCAATAACCCTTTAACAAATTAATCAAGTATAACAATGTTAAGCTTGACCTCAATTGAATGTTGACTTTTGACATTAGCAAATTATAGTTAGGAAATTGAAATTAACAAGCATAGATGCCAAATCATTGTTAACGTATGTTTGAATTAGAGCATATTAGCTGACAGTCTTTTCCCATATAAAAGTAATTTTTATTAAAATTCCAGCGGTTAAAACCTTTTTAAAATGTGCTTTGGGATTTTTAATTCTGAAATAAACAAATAAAGGTATCAGCTGCAATTTACAATGTAAACAGCGAAGGAAGAAATGTTATGCACATTTAAAGAGTCCTTGTCATATTTTTGTTTTTAAAATTAAAATCGTTCTCTCATCCAGGGCTGTCTTCAATGTGGGCCTAACGGGACAGCTGCCCCTGGCCCAGTTATTCCTGGGGGCCCAAGGCAGCTGCCCCGTAGGCCCCGCTGCCCTTATCTATTTATTCCTCCTTCAACCCCATGGGTCCGTACACTAATGGGGGCCACCCGGGGGCTTGTTTAAGCAGGGGCCTGGCTGGGCACTGTTGCCCTTTAACAGCACAACCGGGTCCCATGCTTTTCAGCATCCGGCTGGGAGCAAGCGACTGCCGCAAGTCACTTCCTCCCACAGAGAGAGAGAAGCCACACGGGAGGGAGGAGTAGGCAGTGAGGAGGAGGGGTTCCTCACTCCCAGCAGCCTTAGGCACCACACTGGACCCCAGGGAAGCCACTCTCCAGAAAAAGGTAGGAAACTGGAGGCTGTGTTAAATAAAATGTAAATTCTACATCTGTGTCAGTATGTTTGTGTGTGTCAGTATGTCTGTGTGTGTGTCAGTATGTCTTTCTATGTGTGTGTCAGTATGTCTGTGTATGTGTGTGTGTCAGTTTGTATGTGTCTATGTGTGTGTGTCAGTATGTCTGTCTGTGTGTTTGTCAGTATGTCTGTTAGTATATGTATATCTGTGTGTCAGTATGTCTGTGTGTGTGTGTGTGTGTATGTCTATCAGTGTATGTATCTGTGTGTGTCAGTATGTCTGTCAGTATATGTGCCTATGTGTGTCAGCATGTCTGTCAGTATATGTGTGTGTGTGTCAATATGTCTGTCTGTGTATCAGTATGTTTGTGTGTGTGTGTGTGTGTGTGTGTGTGTCAGTATGTCTGTCAGTGTGTAGATCAGTATGTCTGTGTATGTGCCAGTATGTTTGCCTGTGTGTGTGTCTGTCTGTCTGCCTGTGTGTTTGTGTTCCTGTATGTCTGTCTGCCTGTGTATGTATCTGTGTGTGTCAGGATGCCAGTCAGTGTATGCATCTCTGTGTGTGTGTCAGTATGTCTGTCAGTATATGTGCCTGTGTTACAGTATGTCTGTCAGTGTGTCAGACATACCGACACACATATAAATACATACACTGACACACACGCAGGCACATATACTGACAGACATATTGACACACACATACACTGACAGACATACTGACACACATACTGACAGGCATACTGACACTCACACAGACGCATACACTGTCTGACATACTGACACACAGACATTGACAGACATACTGACACACATATAAATACATATACAGTCAGTGTCTGTGTGTCAGTAAGTCTGACAGTATATGTTTCTGTGTATCTCTATGTGTGCCAATGTGTATATGTGTGTCTGAGCATCTGCATGTGTATCAGTGTGTCTGTATGTTTGTCAGTCTATTTGTCTGTATCTGCATGTCAAACAACAATATACAGGTAGTGCCAGGAAAAATACTCCAAACACAATAGTATATAATAATAAGAGCAATAAAAAACACACAGGATATAAAAAGAGTCCACAATGAAACTTTAAAACTTAAAAGAATAAAAAATACCAAGTGGTACGGCACAGTCTCAAAGGTGGCAATAGATCTCCTAGTCCTGGTATGGGACTTTCTTGGATGCTGTGCTTAATAGCAGTATATGTAAAGGAAGCAAAAACAGAGACAAACCAATAGTGCAATATGGTAGTACGTGGTAGGACAAACAACACTTATATAAGATGTCAACTCACATATGGTAGAGCTATATCCAGCGCTAGGTAAAACAGCATGCAGTGGTATACAATCCCCACTTGCAGGATATCCCTCTGGTTTTGGTACACAGTAGAATGATGGTAAATCACAACTGGATAATGATGAGGTTGATCATATGGAATGACAAAAAAGCAGCCAATAGTGCTCTCTATATAGATAGGAAAGTATCAATAAGGTAAATAAAAATATACTTACAATGGAATGAGCAGACTAACCGCTCTATGTATCAAGCCTGGGTGGTATAATCCCCACCAAGGATTTCTTTGGTTAGTTGCCCACAGTAGGTAATGGGGCCAGATGTCAGGTAAATGTATAAAAATAAATAATAATAAACACTAAAAATATATGGCTAAAAGGCAGGTAGTAAGCATAAAAAACCACAATGCGTTTCTCCCCTTAAGGTTTTCTCAAGTGGTAAAAATAGATACCTGACATAACTGGGTTTATATAGACTTTAAACCAATTAATTTTGGCTATAACTTCTTGCACAGGGTTCAATCAATATTAAAGATGGCCTTGCTGTTTATCAGAAATAGTCAATCCAGATACGGCATTCTAAAAACCATCTACTCCTTCAGGGGTATTTACTAAAGCAGGAATTGCCTGTTACATTTCTGAAAGATACAGAATATAAGTAGCTTAAGCCCCCTTTCCAGTAAGCGGTAGAGTTTGGGTCGGTACGGTTTGGTACGCTATTTGGGGGCCCATAAAACTGAACCAAACTGCACCATTCCTGATTCCCCTTCAGTTGTAGGTCCATAGGAAAATGGTACGGTATGGTTAGAACGGAACTACTGACGTCACATGATACAATCCATTGATTGGCGGACAGAAAGATTTCACTGCGTCACTTGGCAGACAGAAAAATATCATTGCTTCACTGCAGTCCCCCCGAATAGACAGGAACATTCTAACCCTTCCGAACCGTATTGACCCGAACCGTACCACTCAGTGGAAACAAGCCATAAGTCTTTATTGTGGTAGAGAAAATGTAAGGAAATTGTGTTATTGGTTTATCTTTTAAGGATATTTCTACATTCTTCTGAAATTCTTGAGTTTAAAAAGCATATGGTCATTCCTACATATTGGAGGTCACAAGGGCACTCCAAAAGATAAATTAACTTCTTAATACTTCAGAATTGGCTTATTTTATTACATGTATTATATGTGCTTGTGCATGCAATGCAATTATATAATATGTTTGTATTCGTTATTGTACCTGCACAAGAATTTCTTTTTGTATATCTCTTTGTTAGATAAGACTTGGCATGTTATTCCTAATTTTAGCCAGTAGATGGCAATCCTTTTGCTTTATTTTTTTATCACGACATATTTTATAAAAATTAAAGTACTTTATTGTTTTGTTTTTTTTCAATCCGTGATCATTTACATTATTCCTAAATAGTTCTAAATTTTTTTCTGCTTTTTACAGAAAGACTTTCACATTTCCATGGTTATCGGTAAAATGTACATGTCCCACTATCTGTTTTTCACTGAAACTAAATTTTTCTCAATTCCCTAATGATCGCATGATTGCAATAGATTTTAATAATCATACCTCACCCCTCTGTCAGTTCTTACATTGGCTTCTTGTATCCAATAGGAGTCAATCAAAGTGCTTACCCATATCTATAAAGCACTGAACAATTCTAGCCCCTCTTATATCTCTTCACAGATCCATAGGTATGCCCCTTCTCAGTCTCCCCGCTCTGCCCATGACCTTCTCCAGACCGCTGATCGCACCTGCATTGCCAACTCACGCTTTCAGTACTTCTCGCGGGTGGCTCCCTTCCTATGGAATAGCCTGCCAACCGCCATCAGACTCTCCCCTAGTCTTGCATCGTTTAAGAAGTGCCTTAAAACACATATCTTTAGGAAAGCTTATGGACTCTCAGAGTAAGCTCTACATTACATACCTGTCTCTTGCTCTCTCCTAAAGAGCAGCACTCTATTCTCTCCTCCAGCTCTGCTTCACTCTCACCTTATTTGATTCCTATTTCCTGTCCTAATGTGTATTATACCCCACCTCCTATAGACTGTAAGCTTGTTTGAGCAGGGTCCTCTTCAACTTATCGTTCCTGTAAGTCAAGCATGTCAAAGTCAAAGTCTAGCAAGGGCCAAATAAACAAGATTTAAGTTTATGTGGGCTGCAAAAAAACAAACAAAAAAAAACCTTACATTTTCATGTAAAACCTTAAAATTTTCATTTTATTTTGAAAAGTACAGTATATAAAAAAAAAACAGCATCCCCTCTACTAAACCACAGCACCCCCCATATACTAAATCCCAGCACCCTCCTCTAACCAACAAGCAGACTCCACTCACATTGCCGCTGCCAGTATGTGACTCCGGAGCCCAGCCTCTGGTATATCCCAATGGCGCTGTCTGCACCCTGTGCCAAAGCGGATCCTCCAGCTACTTCTTGACACCCTGTTAAGGTGGAGCACGTCGACTCCATGTTGGAATGTGGCGTGGCGTTGCGTGCCTCCATGCACCACCAGGTCCTCTACTGTCCAGACGCGACCATTGCACTCACTGACAGACACACACACACTGACAGACCAACACACTCACTGACAGACACTCACTGACACACACAGACAGACACACACATACTTACTGACAGACACACACACACACTCACTGACAGACTGACAGACACACACACTCACTGACAGACAGACACACACATACACACAGACACTCTCACTGACGCACACACACACTCACATACAGACACATACACACTCACTGACAGACACACACACACACACACACACTCACTGGCAGACACACACTCGCTGAAACACAGACACACACACTGACAGACACACACACATTCTTGCCCACAATCACATAATTGTAATCATTCCTGTGGTCCAGTTGGGATCTTCTGTCTGGAGATCTCCTTCCTGCTTCTCACTGCTCCCTCGTGCGCAGTTTAGATGATGTCATATCCTAGTGCCCGGCATCACTACAGAGAGTGGGAGTAGTGAGGAGCAGGAACACTGAGCTTCCTCGCTGCAACCGCAATGTGGGGAAAGCAGGTGCCTACTCTAAGCAGAGTTCCCTGTCACGACTCCATCCCACATGTTTGCACGGTGTCAGGAAGCTTACCTGATCTGGAGTCCGGTATGCAGAGATATAAGCTCACCCTTGCAAATAAACACAGACCAAGGTGACTAGATAAGAAGCCACCTAGCCTGTGAGTCTGTGCACAGGGGCTGTGCAGGGATATAGCTCCAAGTCGCAGGACAGGCAAGGACAAGCAGAAGAGTAGTTGTGAAAAGCCGAAGTCAGGAGAAGCCAGAGGTCAGAGAAAATGATGAGAAGAGCCAAGGTCAGGAGCCATCTTGAGAACACTGGATCAAGAACACAAATACAGGAACCAGAGTCAATAAACTGTCCCTGCCCTCAGAGAGAGGCAGTGTTTTATAACTCGCTGATTTGGCATCTGCTTCAGGTGGACTGAGATAGACAGGAGCAGTCACAGGAAAAACCCAGCCCCCTAGTGCTGGAGACATAGCCAGGTAGAACAGGGCTAGAAATACTCAGAGGAGTAGGAGTTGCTGTGGCTTAAAGGTAGTAAAGCAGGCCCAGGACTGCAAAGTACCCAGGTCCAAATCCTCTGTTGGGTGACCACATCTGACTGCCTGGATGTCACATCTGACTGCCCACTTATGTCCAACAGGTCTTAATGACAAACAAGGTACAGATAGAGCTGCAGTGGTGACTGGACAGCATGTAGGCCTGAAACAGCTGGGACATATTTGACAATGACAGCCTTTGGGGCTTGGACATGACTGATGGAAGTCTGTCCACAGGAAATGTGTGGACAGCTCAAGAGCTCTTGATGCACATCAATTGCTTGGAGCACCCAGCAGGATAGTTTGCCATCTGCAGTTTGGCAACAGGGAGGTGCAAATGTTGCATTTTGCTCTATACAGACAATGCATCTGCAGTGTGTTACAGCAATCACTTCGGGGACACGTGCTGTCGGTTCTCACAATGGAGATTTTTATTTTTGTCTTCCCCTCAAAATATCGTTGAAGGTGGAATATGTGCCGGGGGAGATCAACCTCACGGCGGATTGGTTGTCTTGCCATTCAAGGGAAGGTATTGACTGGAAACTGGACCCACTGGGGTTCGCTGCCCTCGCATCCGGATGGGGGACTCTTCTAGTTGGAATTGTTTGTGTCAATCACCAAACTTCGGTCATCTTCAAGTGGCCACCTGATCTGGAGAGCAAAGTGCTAGATACATTTCTTCAGACTTGGCCGGTCTGCAGAGCCTACACTTTTTCACCCTTCGTGATAATCGAGGGTCCTTTATCATGCCTGATCTCAACAGGTGATGATAACCCTCCTCCATAGCAGAGGTAACCTTGGACCCCATATTTTCTGGTATTGTCCATTCCTCTTACTTTCGTACCAGATGTTCCTTGTGGACCAGAAGGGCAAACTTCACCTATTGCTCCTCGAAGAACAGCTTTTACTGGTGGCTTGGACTCTTTCTGGGGTTCCTGGCAGGTCAATGCACTCTCACAGGCTGCTAGGGACCTCCTCTGGGATTCCTGGGCCCTTCTACAAGCTGGTGTTACCTATCTGCTTGGTATTCATGACGGCTTGGTGTGTGAAACAGGGTCTCAATCTATTTACGATCCCTGTTTCTTCAGTCCTGAACCTTCTCTCCCTATTCGGTGCGCATTCCATTTAGCGGGCGGCGTCTTGTTCTGCTTGCGGGCAGCGTGTTATACGCTTGCGATTATTATACATGAGATTGATCTCTGGTCTTGAGAGGATACTTTTCAGACTTTCTATCTCTGTCCCTCTTATGCAGCATTTTTTCTTCTCTCACAGCGTTAAAAATGCAAAATGTGAAGCCTCCTGTCATGTTGTAAAATTGAAGATTATGCTAGCTTTAATGTATTAATAATCTTAATTTTAGCAATGACAGAAACACTGCCTTCCCCTCCCCTTTTTTGTTTTTTACTGTTTGTTGTCACGAGGGGTGTAATTTGTTTGTCAGGTGTATTTATTGTTACTTGCTAATTTGGTTTTAGTATTTTAGTGCGGTCTGGTTATCCACATAGTAATGATTGGATTCTGCTATGATGTATGTATACTTGAAATTCATTGGTCACCTGTATAGTTTCACTATTTCATTAGTTTGTATAACTAAGCCTTTTACACATTATCTTTTTAGTATGACTTCCTTCTGGATATGTGATTGTTGTTCCAGCTTGATTGGATCCTCGTTCTGAGGGTAGCTTACTAATGATTTCTGTTTTATCTGTTTTGTCTATGATGTTGCATAAAGAAAGAGGAGGTGATTTGGTTCACTGTCTTATATATGCATTGCTTGTTTATATTTGGTTCTTGTTTTTTCTATGTTTCTTTTCTGCTGTGGAGTTAAGTAACGAAAGATGTGCAAAATACTTGCCTACTGTCATTACTAAAATTATTAGTACATTAAAGCTAGCATAGTCTTAAATGGTATGCTCCTATTGTTTTAATTTCCAATAAATTCTCGGATTATACAAGCTCGTGGCTGCCCTTTGAATTTTATTGAGGATTCTCCTGACCTCTCACATATCCTTGGTGGAAAACATACCACCTACACCTGAAAATCAGAGCAGGTGATACTCTGAAAATCGTAAGAGGGTGATTTAAAAAAAAAATGTTTATGCCCTGTTTTACTAATAGACAACACTATATATTTTCTTTGCATTGTACTGCTCAATTCTGAATTACTAGAATTTTCATAACGCTCCATTTATGTAAGTGGCTATTTGTCCTCTTGTTAAATTCATTGCTACCTTTAGATACTACACTATAATGTATTGTTTTGCTCATTTGTGTCTTTTGGGTCCACTACCTTCCCTATTCCATGAGGACCACAATTAGAAACTGTTAGTTCGCCATGCTGTTTCTGTCTGAATATATAAGATTAAAGTGAAAAACTATATCTTTAGTTCTTCATGATAGATGCTTCATTTACTTCACTTTTTGGTGATGCAATATTCATAGGTTATCACCTCAGACACAGCTACTATCCTTTTACTCATATTCTAAGGCTGTTTTAGAGTTAGGAATAGCGATTTAGAGGCGCTCACTACAGAAACAGTGGACAGCAGTGACTCACACAAGGATTCCAAAAACTAGTTTATAGTAAAGAAATGGAAAAAAAACAAGGATGCGCCGCTCCAAAACCTCAGGGTACACTTAATACGTACATAAACCACTGGGATATTCCAATTAAATAGAACTAAAAAAAAAACAGGACAAATAATAGGCCCACAAAGGCCTACCATTTGTAAAAGTAGACACTCCAGGGTATCTCATAAGGTGCATATTGTGCCTTAACATACCCCGATTTTTTTCACCAATATATGCCAAAGTATGTGGTAAAAAAATTATTTTGTGCATTTTTTACATACGGATTGCATTTTTGCTGGGCGTTTTGTATATTTCATATGTGCCACTAAGTTCAAACCTCCCAAATTATGCTCAGCTAAGTCTTTTGAGTAAAAATACACCCCCAATGAATGTCTTTGTCACTATTTTGTGAAGCTACAGTGCCATATAGGAGACCAAGCCATATCCGTTTTTACCAAACTTTGAATTTTGACGCTGGGCCTATGTGCAATTTCCAAGCATCTTCGCAGGTTTTAAATTCAAACTACCCCACAAAGGCCTACCATTTCTTAAAGTAGACACCCCAGGGTGTTTCAAAAGGTATAGTTTGAACCTTAGCGTGGGATCATTTTTCCGCTAGCTTGTACCAGATGTAGTGGTAATAAGCGTTTTTTCTGCCTTTTTGACATACAAAGTGAGTTTGCACAGTATATTTTGCAAACCTTATGTGTGCTACGACTGTATAATACTTCATATGTTGCTCAGCTATGTCGGCTGAGTACAGCAATACCCCCGTATGTACCTTTGCCAGGTATGTGTGGACATCGGAGGGGCACATTTGGGACACAGCCATTCCAGTTTTTTTCAAACTTTGAATTTTTATGCTGTGCCTATGTCCCATTTTAGAGTATTTTACCAGGCTATATAATCCAAATTCCCATAAAGCCATACCATTTCTTAAAGAAGACATCCCAGGGTATTTCAAAAAGGCATATTTTGAACCTCAGCGTGGGATCATTTTTCCGCTAGCTTGTACCAAGTGTAGTGGTAATAAGCATTTTTTCTGCCTTTTTGACATACAAAGTGAGTTTGCGCAGCATATTTTGCAAACCTTATGTGTGCTATGACTGTATAATACTTCATATGTTGCTCAGCTATGTCGGCTGAGTACAGCAATACCCCCGTATGTACCTTTGCCAGGTATATGTGGATGTTGAAGGGGCGCATTTGAGACGCAGCCATTCAGTTTTTTTCTAACTTTGAAGTTTTACGCTGTGTCCATGTTCCAATTTGGAGTAGTTTAGACGGTTGGTTATTGAAACTTCCCCACAAACACATACTATTTATTAAAGAATACACCCTGGGGTAATTCAAAAGGCATATTTTGAACCTTGGCGTGGGATACTTTTTTCTCTAGTTTGTTCCAGGTGTAGTGGTAATGAGCGTTTTTAAAATGTATTTTTTTACTTTTTATAACTTTTTTACTTTTAAAAACTAGTTTTTAAACTTTTGTTTTGCTTATAAATTTTTTTTAAACTTTCCTAAACTTTCTTAAAACTTTTTTACAGATTTAACATTTTTCTAAGCTTTTTTTTTTACTGTTAACCCCTAACTAGCAGTACGCAGCACTAACAGTAAATTCCCCATTTTCCCATAACTCCCACCCACCCCAGCTAGCAAAATATATAGTTATAAAATATTTAAATTAATTAATTAAATAAATTGAACCCCTGAGGGTTAAAAAAATAAAATAAAAGTTAATCCTCAGGGGTTAAAAAAAATTAGATCACAGTATAATACTGTGATCTCTATTTGATCGCTGTAGGCAGTGATCGACTGGCAGGGAAGGGGTTAATTTTTATTTGGACTAGGTAAAGTGTGTTTTTTTTTTTTTTTACTTAAATGTTATTAAAACATTTTTTTAAGCTTAATTTTTAACTTTTTAAAGTTTCTTTTAAAACTTTTTTTAACGTTAACCCCTAGTTAGCCTAACGCCAAATCCCCCAATTCCCCACTAACTTCCACCTACCCCAGCTAGCTAAATATATAATTAAAAAATAATTTAATTAATTAATTTAATTAATTTAACCCCTGAGGGTTAAAAAAAAAGAATTAACCCTCAGGGGTTAAAAAAAAAATCAGATCATAGTAAAATGTAATCCCTGCCAATTGATCACTGTAGTCAGTGATCAATTGGCAGGGAAGGGGTTAATTTTTTATTAAAATGGGTAAGGGGGGGGGACTTTAAATAAACTTTATTTTTTTAAACAGCAGGGGGCAGGATCAGCACTGATCCGGCTCCCTGCACTTCACACAGAACCCGGAAGTGCAGGGAGCCGGTAGGTAAGTATACAGAGCACATGTGCTCGCTCAGACTTGCGGTCAGAGCGAGCATATGTGCTGGGCAGCCTGACCGGGTGCTCCCTGTATGCCTATAATGCAGAGGCATACTGGGAGCACCATTAACCCCGCGATCGCCGCGATAGCAGCGATCCGGGGTTAATTTTACCGCGTGACGGACGAGGTCCGTCACCCGTCGTTAAGGGTCTCCCCTCTGTGACGGACCTCGTCCGTCACCCGTCCTGAAGGGGTTAATGTATGCACAATGTTTATATGGAAATTTCTATATAAAATGCTGTATAAACAAAAAAAAAGATTACACCCTGTTCCAAATTATTATGCAAATTCTATTTAAGTGTCACAAAGATTAAATATTTAGTTTTTCCGTTTAACTCATGGATGGCATTGTGTCTCAGGGCTCTTTTGATCACTGAAAACAATCTTGGACACCTGTGATAATTAGATTGCCAGGTGAGCCCAATTTAAGGAAAAACTACTAAAGGAGGGTGTTCCACATTATTAAGCAGAGCACCATTTTCATGCAATATGGGGAAGAAAAAGGATCTCTCTGCTGCCGAAAAGAGTGAAATAGTTCAATGCCTTGGACGAGGTATAAAAACATTAGATATTTCACGAAAACTTAAGCGTGATCATCGCACTATTAAGAGATTTGTGGCTGATTCAGAGCACAGACGGGTTTGTGTAGATAAAGGCACATTGAGAAAGATTTCTGCCAGATCCATGCATCGGATCAAGAGAGCAGCTGCTAAAATACCATTACAGCAAACAGATATTTGAAACTGCTGATGCCTCTGGAGTCTTGCAACTGTGCATAAACCTTCTATTCCGTCACCAGTAACCAATGCTCACAAGCAGAAACGGCTGCATTGGGCAAAAAAATACATGAAGACTAATTTTCAAACAATCCTGTTCACTGATGAGTGCCGTGCAACCCTGGATGGTCCAGATGGATGGAGTAGTTGATGGTTGGTGGACGGCCACGCTGTTCCAACAAGGCTGCGACGTCAGCAAGGCGGTGGTGGAGTCACGCTTTGGGCCGGAATCATGGGAAGAGAGCTGGTCGCCCCTTTAGGGTCCCTGAAGGTGTAAAGATAACCTCTGCAAAGTATGTGGAGTTTCACTATTTCATTAGTTTGTATAACAAAGCCTTTTACACATTTTCTTTTTAGTATGACTTCCTTCTGGATACGTGATTGTTGTTCCAGCTTGATTGGAATCCTCGTTCTGCAGGAAGCTGACTAATGATTTCTGTTTTATCTGTTTTGTCTATGATGTTGCATAAAGAAAGAGGAGGTGATTTGGTTCACTGTCTTATATATGCATTGCTTGTTTCTATTTGGTTCTTGTTTTTTCTATGTTTCTTTGCTGCTGTGGAGTTAAGTAACGAAAGATATGCAAAATACTTGCCTACTGTCATTACTAAAATTATTAGTACATTAAAGCTAGCATAGTCTTAAATGGTATGCTCCTATTGTTTTAATTTCCAATAAATTCTCGGATTATACAAGCTCGTGGCTGCCCTTTGAATTTTATTGAGGATTCTCCTGACCTCTTACATATCCTTGGTGGAAAACATACCACCTACACCTGAAAATCAGAGCAGGTGATACTCTGAAAATCATAAGAGGGTGATTTAAAAAAAAATATTTATGCCCTGTTTTACTAACAGACAACACTATATATTTTCTTTGCATTGTACTGCTCAATTCTGAATTACTAGAATTTTCATAACGCTCCATTTATGTAAGTGGCTATTTGTCCTCTTGTTAAATTCATTGCTACCTTTAGATACTACACTATAAGGTATTGTTTTGCTCATTTGTGTCTTTTGGGTCCACTACCTTCCCCTATTCCATGAGGACCACAATTAGAAACTGTTATTTCGCCATGCTGTTTCTGTCTGAATATATAAGATTAAAGTGAAGAACTATATCTTTAGTTCTTCATGATAGATGTTTCATTTACTTCACTTTTAGGTGATGCAATATTCATAGGTTATCACCTCAGACACAGCTCCTATCCTTTTACTCATATTCTAAGGCTGTTTTAGAGTTAGGAATAGCGATTTAGAGGCGCTCACTACAGAAACAGTGGACAGCAGTGACTCACACAAGGATTCCAAAAACTAGTATATAGTAAAGAAATGGAAAAAAACAAGGATGCGCCGCTCCAAAACCTCAGTGTACACTTAATACGTACATAAACCACTGGGATATTCCAATTAAATAGAACTAAAAAAAAAACAGGACAAATAATAGTAAAATGGGCCGGTACCCTTTGGCGTTTGATAGCTGCTCTCATTTGCTAACAAGCAGCCATTTTAAGCAGGGTAGGATATATCAGGGAAACATATGTCATTATGCATGACCTAATACTCATTATGTAATACATATTATATAATGAGTATTATGTCATAATGTAGGGATATATTCTAAATGTTCCACGTTTTTATCCAGTCATTTAAGTTACAGGGATAAATCTTTCATTCATTGTTTAATGTATGCACAATGTTTATATGGAAATTTCTATATAAAATGCTGTATAAACAAAAAAAAAAGATTACACCCTGTTCCAAATTATTATGCAAATTCTATTTAAGTGTCACAAAGATTAAATATTTAGTTTTTCCGTTTAACTCATGGATGGCATTGTGTCTCAGGGCTCTTTTGATCACTGAAAACAATCTCGGACACCTGTGATAATTAGATTGCCAGGTGAGCCCAATTTAAGGAAAAACTGCTAAAGGAGGGTGTTCCACATTATTAAGCAGAGCACCATTTTCATGCAATATGGGGAGGAAAAAGGATCTCTCTGCTGCCGAAAAGAGTGAAATAGTTCAATGCCTTGGACGAGGTATAAAAACATTAGATATTTCACGAAAACTTAAGCATGATCATCGCACTATTAAGAGATTTGTGGCTGATTCAGAGCACAGACGGGTTTGTGTAGATAAAGGCACATTGAGAAAGATTTCTGCCAGATCCATGCATCGGATCAAGAGAGCAGCTGCTAAAATACCATTACAGCAAACAGATATTTGAAACTGCTGATGCCTCTGGAGTCTTGCAACTGTGCATAAACCTTCTATTCCGTCACCAGTAACCAATGCTCACAAGCAGAAACGGCTGCATTGGGCAAAAAAATACATGAAGACTAATTTTCAAACAATCCTGTTCACTGATGAGTGCCGTGCAACCCTGGATGGTCCAGATGGATGGAGTAGTTGATGGTTGGTGGACGGCCACGCTGTTCCAACAAGGCTGCGACGTCAGCAAGGCGGTGGTGGAGTCACTCTTTGGGCCGGAATCATGGGAAGAGAGCTGGTCGCCCCTTTAGGGTCCCTGAAGGTGTAAAGATAACCTCTGCAAAGTATGTGGAGTTTCTGACTGACCACTTTCTTCCCTGGTACAGAAGGAAGAACTATCCTTTCCGTAAGAAAATCATCTTCATGCACGACAATGCACCATCCCATGCTGCAAAGAATACCTCTGCATCAATGGCTGCTATGGGGATAAAAGGAGAGAAAGTCATGGTGTGGCCACCATCCTCCCCTGACCTCAATCCTACTCAGAATCTTTGGAGCATCCTCAAGCAAAAGATCTATGAGGGTGGGAGGCAGTTTAGATCCAAACAGCAGCTCTGGGAGGCTATTCTGACATCTTGCAAACAAATTTAAGCAGAAACTCTCCAAAAACTCACAAGTTCAATGGATGCAAGACTTGTGAAGCTGCTATCAAATAAGGGGTCCTATGTTAAAATGTAACGTGACCTGTTAAAATGTTTAAAAAGTTAAAATGTTGTTATAAGTTTGATTGAAATAGCTTTTGATTTCAGTAAATATGCTACAAACACAACAAATGACAATTTTCAGTTCTTTACAACCTATAAAGTGTTTTGAAACTTATTGTGTGTAATAATTTGGAACAGTACATTGTAAGTTTTTTTGTGTTTAAAAAAAAAAATACTGTTATCATTAGGAGGTTTGTTCAATAAAATTTGAATTGTACTCTTAACAGTTGATAACATGAAAATTATGCTGACTGTTATTTACATCAATTATTTAGGTAAATGAGAAAAATATCATTTGCATAATAATTTGGAACAAGGTGTATATACAAAATAATGAATTGATAGGAAACTTCAATGTTAGGTCTAAATAGTTCTATTTCAATAATAGCTGGAATGTATATATTTTTTTTAGTTTAGCTTCTTTTTTAGTTTGGCTAATAATTAGTTGCAATTCACTTTTTAGTTCTATGTTAGTGAATACATGTTTATTATCCTGCCGATTGCTCCACAATTTATATAACTTAAAGCTTAAAACCATAGAATTCTTATGGATGATATGTATGCAGTCAAGTGTTTTCTTCCATATCCTGCTTGGTTCAGTTACTTAAGCTATCTGACATACAAAAGCATTGGAGCCATCGGATTGTCATATGGACTAGCACTCAACATGCCTTACATGATTAAAACATGGATGTGAGGACAGTAGCAGAAATTTGAACATGGCATACTGAAATCCCATGTTGACAAGGACCTGTTCTACTATATAACCACTGTAGCTAGTAAGTACCTCAAGTATAATATCATCAGGACCAGTAATAAGCAAATATATTTTATTATGATGGTCGTAACATGTGATCAGTCCTGAAGAGTTTAAGCCCATTAGTCCTGTTTATTTTTTTCATTATTGACCGAACATAAAGCCAATTAATACATATCATTAACCTCAGTATATTGCTTCTGTTTCTGAATGTAGGGTGAACCTGCAGATTTGGGAGAAAAAAAGTGACCACGGAGGCTTGCCAATAGTGCTATTTTGTGTGAAATATGTATATTTTAAAACATATGCATTTGGCAAATTGGGGCATTATTTCTGTATGTACCTTGTATATTACATTTTTACTTTTGCAGTCTTATTTATGATGGACTTTAATTGTGACTTCTGTAAATAAATATATTAAGGTTTTATAGCAGATTGTGATCATTAGAAAAGCTTATCCAAAAATATTATATCGTGGTTTAAGTTGGGAATTAGTTTAGTCCTCTGGATATATTTAAGATTATATTAGCTTATAGTGTTAATCAGTAAGCTACAACTATCTGTAATTATTAATGGTGATAGTATTGGAACATATATAAAACCTAATTCATGTACTGCCTTTAGCATTTACCATTTCAGAAATATGACTTTCAATTTAATTTGCAAAAAAACACAAAAATACAATATTGCTTTTCCTGATAACACTATAATGTCTCCAATGAAATGTGTGGGTTTCACTTCTTCTGCCTTGTTATTTAAAAATAAGTAGGGTACCTGTATCGCTGTCTGTTACATAGTTACATAGTTACATAGCTGAAAAGAGACTTGCGTCTATCAAGTTCAGCCTTCCTCACATATGTTTTTGCTGTTGATCCAAAAGAAGGCAAAAAACCCAGTCTGAAGCGCTTCCAATTTTGCAACAAACTGGGAAAGAATTCCTTCTTGACCCCAAAATAGCAGTCAGATGTCTCCTTGGATCAAGCAGTCTGTGTGAGTGGCCCCTAATTCAGAGCTTCTGGAAGGAAGTTGCGCAATATTTAATGAACGACAATATGACGCCCTTGCCATTAAATTCCAGTTTCCTATTGTTGGGACCCATTCCTGGTAACCCCGTGATTAATATTTGTTTCTCCGTGATCATAGCAGCGGTGGGTCACAAGACCATTCTTCAGGTCTGGAACCAGCCAGGTACTCCATCATTCAATTTATTCTTAAACAAGCTCAAGCTCCTTTTTAACATGGATTGGATTTACACCTTAACCAACAAGAAAAACCTTGGTCAAAAAAAATTCTTCCTCACATAGAAGTGGTATATTCTCACCCTGGATACCTCCGTTTGATCTAAAATAAGAGTAACGCTGAAGTACACCGCTTGGTTCTCGGCAGAGATGGTGGCGAGACAGGATCTTTTGGATACTTTATCCAATTCTACTCCAGCATTACTTTGTTTGTTGTTTTTTGGGGGCGGTGGGTGAGTAGGATCAATGGACCGGTGATTGTACATAGTTATCAACTTGCTTTATTTCAAGTTTCAGGTTAAACCTACATTGATCTTGTACTATAGCTGAGCTGGGTCTGTCCAAAGTCTATAGGCCGCATCTCAATATTAAATGCCCAACCTGTTCCCAGCACAAGGAAATGTAATTTTCCCTTTGGATGGTACTCTACCCGGTCATGATATTTACAATGTACTCTTTCTTATCATAGTGACTGGCACTTTATATTCACTGTTCAAGAGCAATGGAGATATCCTGCTCCTTAATTAATTTTTAATTTATAATGATTGATCAAGTGACCAAATCACCAAGGTTCGATGCAGATGTTCCTTTTGCTAACAGATTTTTATTTGAAATCCTGCTGACCTTCAATACAAATGTACTGTCTGAGCTATGTTCTACTTCATGTACACTCTTGACGCTGTATCGGTTCCATGACAAATTTCCTGTAGCTGAGACTGTGCTTGACATCTGTGTTGTATTTAACATTCACAATAAAAAAATGTTTAAACAAAAATAAAAAAAAATAAGTAGGTTAGCAGTCCTACTAGTATGAAATAATCTGTCAAATGGGAGAACTCTACATTTAATTTTCTAGAGAACTGTACTTTGAACATTCTTTTAATGTGTACCCCCACTGTTCTAATTTTAGTTTTACAGCAGTTGCAATTGAATAATACAGGAGATGTGGTCCACAGATGGAATGCCGGAAGTAATTACTGAATGTTCTAGTTTATTAGTTCTGGAAGAGATTAATCGACAATAGCTGGATAGTTCTTTGGAACTCCATCTGTTGCGTACTATAGTTGAAATGCCATTTATCACTGCCCTTGTCTATTAGTTTTGCTCAGTCAAGATAAGGACTCTATATTACTTATTGTGTCACTTGTGTTCATCTCTTTGACATTTTGAATCCCACAAGGTGTAGATGGTGCTAATGGATATGGATCTATGGGCTTAAAAGGGCAAAAGCTTCGGTATAATATTTTATATCTTATATTTGTTATTAAATCTTGGATGTAATTATTGCTGAATTGGATCATACAATAACTTCTGCTTTGACTATTTACTAAAGGCAATTAAAGTGATGATTCAGCATATATGAATATGTTTACATTGAGAATAAATTGTACAAATGGCTATTAGAATTTAAGAAGAAAAAAGATGCATCTTAGTTATATTAGGATGTTGTGGACTACATCTCCCCTGATACTTTGCCAGCATTATTGCTGTGCCAAAGTTTGCCTACCCCTGTATTAGGTTAAATATATCCCTGGGTTTTCCTCCAGGCCTCTCCTTTCTAAATTTGGTTACCCCTGGATCAATTGTTTATCAGATGTAAGAGATTATACAAAGCACTAAATGTAATTTTTGGAAACTAGACTTTTACTTAAAAAGTACTAAGATTGTACCTTAGCATCTGAGGGGAAAAAGTCAATAACCAAAGTATTTACAAATATTTACATAGCAGTATAATGAAAAAGTCCCTTGGAGCTTACATAACAATATAATACCAAAGTAGATAGATGTGACAATGTTTTGGCCATTCAATGTGGCAGGGCTAGACAAAGGCTATATCATGTGGGCTTGATTGCCCTAATTATTTATTTTTTGAAAATCGTATTTTATTTGAGTATTTCAAGAATAAGGAAATGTAAAGAAACAAGGGAAGTGCACAGGCTAAGAAAGAGAAATACAGCATTGCAAATTCTCCTGAATGTATAATAAGAGATTGCAATTGAATATCAGCGGTTGAAAAACATACCGCAGCATATTTACAAAGTGAATCCTACTACTCTTGAGAAAGCAGTTAAAATTTCCCCATTTGCTGATGCGTCTGTGTCTAAAGATGGGACCGCTGAATTCTGTTCCCAATTATCCAAAAGTCTCCTCAAGCACCCCATAAATGAACCCCAGGTCCTAGAACCACCCGGGCTACCCACACACCCCGTCTGACCCTAAACTAATGCAGAACTGGACTCACCGGAGGACGCGGGAGTCAATTGGAGTAGCGGAGCCGTAACCACTGGAGGGCAGGGGGCTAACAGAGCTAACAAGGGAAGGGGTAGGAGACATCTGCCTCACACTACTCCCAGCCACCACCCCCAGGTCAGGAAGGGAGAACTCTGCCCCCTGGGAAACACCCTTAAGCCCACTTACCCGCCTGGAGGACCGTCCACCGCTTCACCCGCCTGGACCGTGGGACCCACATGGCGGGTCCGCTGACGGAGACAAGGCCGCTGGAAGACCCTCAGTGGCCGCAGAAAGGGGTTCAGCCTGCACTGGAGCACTATCAGTCTCCTAAGCCGTTCACCAGCTGGCCCGGGAAGGACTGCGACTCCTGCTGCGTGGGGCTGGAGGTGGGGAAGACAAGTGGGTGCAGACTGCCCCGTTGCCCGGGTAGTGACAGACGCCTGCAAGGGAGGTGTAGTGAGCGTCGAGGCCACAGGCCAGCAGATTCTCGAGGCCCGGCCTGCACTCCTGATCCCAGCTTACCCTTGAGTGGCAAAACATTCTGGTGGTCGAGCTCGCCTCCGGGGACCTCCGCTACTGCCAGGAGGGGAGACGGCAACAACCGCAGAGGCCTGAAGACAAGCCAGCAGAGCCTGCAGTTGCAGACCCCCATCTTGTATGGCCTCAGCCCTGAAGGCAGAGAGGACAGCTTCAATATCCATACCCTGATGGGAAATAGCACTTGGAAAGCATGTATATCGAGCACAACACCAGCAATTACAAAGCTGTTTTCAACTGATAATTAAGATGGCTGCTATACTGTAAGATGGCAACCTATTTATACTAGACCACCCATCCAACCCAAACTACTCCACCCACATTCCAAAACCACTTTGCCACATTCCTCTGTATACACTCCCATCACGTTCACATGTCCCTGTTCCTGCCTAGGCCCTGCATGGCTTCTCAGGGTCTGGCTCAATGCTCTAGGGAGACAACAAAACATCTGAGCACAGAACCTAGGGGGTTCTGTTCTTAAATAGGGAAGAGGTAACAGGAGCACTCACACAAGGAGGGGTCTCAGGGCCTATATATTTGGAAGGCTCCTCTGGGTGAGTAGGTGTTCACACCTCCGTATGTGGGTGGGACGGTTTGTTCGTTTGTTAACTGAAAGCTACTGTTCCCCATACTGCTTCCAGGAAAACCAACATGAGTCCCCCAAAGGCTCTGACAACCTGAGGGGATCCTGGGGCAGTGTGGGGGATGTGGCATACATGTCACTTAGTTTGTCTGCCGGAGGGGAGGTATGCTGGAGGATGGGCAGAATTTGTGTACCTTCCCCACATGCATCAACGCCACGCCATCAAGGAGTGGAGGAGACAGACGGCTACCAGGAGGTAGGTGGAGCATGTATCTCACTCTCAGGATGCTGAGAGACACAAGTAAGGCATGCTGAATCCTCCAGGCATGCCATAACATTTAATTTTATTCTTTCATAAGTCTACTACTGGTGGAAAAGGTTGAACATTCCAGTTGAACCTTTCCCTGGTAGGGAAAATTATGAGTTAGGGAGCTTAGAAGGATAGAAACATCAAAACAGAGCCATTTGAGCTTAATAGTAGAATACTACATTCTAGTACACATAGGTAAACTAAAATCAAATCCCAGAGTGTGGAAGTACCAACAAGGTCCTTAGTATTTATGGACATCCTTCTAAGCTCCATATCTCATTTGTTACATGTATCCTCTTTTTAAATAGATTCAATAAGTATTCTGTTATATTGTTATAATACAATATAATGTATTATTATGTCTATAATATATAATATCTTACAGTAATATATGCTCTTTTAGATGAATGATTTTCTGGTGGGGTCCCACCTTCATTTATTTTATATTTTCATAATGTCTACATTGGGTTATGCCCTTATTACCTACCTAACCCTTTCTAAGCAACAGAGCATCTAGAGGTATCTGTTGAGTTTTTTGTCTTTTTTTAGTGTACCTGATTAAATTGTATTAATGTCCAACCATCAAGCTGGAACTATCTATACTTATAAACACAAAACCCCTAATAAATGTCTTCTTTCCTTTATCCTATTCATATTGACTTTGATTAGACCCCATCAAGTTCCTACAAGAGAACCAACATAAACTCATCTTCCTTGCTGGTGATATCTTATAAACAATGACACAACCCCATGTTTCTCTCAGAATACAGAATATCATGTCATAGAGTAAACCCTTACAAGTTCAAAACTTTGAGCATAAATATACCAAACACCATCCAGTTGGCTATACAATTTGCTTGCATGTTTTCTTTGAAGGTATATCTACTAAACAGGGGGATAGATGGAATGTTCCTTTAACTTATGAGAATTTAGTAATATGTTTTAGAGGATGTCACTGTTTAACTTCTCTTATAGCACGTCTTTGGTTCCCCACTGGTTTGACTCCCATTAATTGCCTTCTCTCTTCATCTCATCTCCCCACATATGTATCTCAGACTATCCAGACTTATTGTGTATTTCCCTCTATTTTACCCACTTGCCTCCTCCCCCCTTTCTACACCATACTCTTACTTTCTATGTCTCTCCTTCTTCCCTTGTATTTCTCTTGCTATATATTTCCCTTGTCTGTGTCTTTCCTCCTATACAAATTTCTCCTTCAATGTCACCTCCATCTGTGTCTCTAATTCCATGCCACCCTTTGTCTAATGGTGCTTGTACTTTGTCTGGATAGAGGCAGGGATAGAAAGGGATATCCCAACCCCTGCTCTCCAGACATAGCACAAGCACCATTGGTCCGGAAAAAGCCTTCATTGCACTGTCTGAGAAAATTACATACCCTGTTGGCTGGTGCCACTATTGCAGAACATAAGCAAAGTCCTCTCAGAGAACTGAAACAGCATTTGCATTGCTGATATTTTTGCAATACCAGCACTGGCCATAAAGCCTCAAATACTGGCCAGGTGTGGACTTCCTATCCCTCATATCCTATAGAACTAACCTGTGCTGGCGCCAGGGGCGGACTGACCGGTCGGGCACTTCGGACACGGTCCGAGGGCCCGGCCGGGAGGGGGGCCCGCCGCCAGGGCCGCCTTCAGGGGGCCCGGCGGCAGGGCTGGATTGGGGGCGGCATTTGGGGACTGCAGGTGCCACCGGGTGGCCGGTCCGGTGGCACACTGTGGGGGGGCCGGCCGTTTGATGCTGGAGCCGCCGGACCGGGTGGCAGCCTTGCCGGTCTGGCGGCATTCCTCTCACTAACACTGAAGGAGGAGGAGGAGCATGTGTCTATCATGCTCCCTGCAGTTCCCACAATTCCCAGCACAGGATGTGGGAACCGCAAAGGAGCATGACAGAGAGACATGCTCCTCCTCCTCCTTCTTCTTCAGTGTTAGTGAGAGGATGCACACACTCAGCCAATAGAGGGGAAGATGAGGAGGGAGAGATGGGGAGGAGAAGAGAGAACAGAATATGAGGGAGGAGAAAAGAGGGGAACAGAGATGGGAGGGAGAAAGAGGAGATATGGGAGAGGGGAGAAAAGAGGGGAGAGAATGGAGAATGGGAGATAGGGGAGGGGAGAAAGAGGGGAGAAGAGAGGGGAGAGAAAAAGGGAGAAAATATGGGGGAGGGAACAGAGAGATGGGGAAGGGGAAAAGAGGGGAGAGATGGGGAGGGAGAAGAGGGGAAGATGGAGAGGGAGAGATGGGGAAGGGGGAGAAAGGGGGGGCAATAAAGAGATGGGGAGAAAGAGAGGGAAGAATGAGACACAGGGGGAGACAGAGAGGGAAGAATGAGACACGGGGAGAAAGAGGGGGAATAGAGAGATGGGGAGGGGGAGAAAGAGACAGAGAGGGAAGAATGAGACACAGGGGGAATAGAGAGATGGGGAGGGGGAGACAGAGAGGGAAGAATGAGACACGGGGAGAAAGAGGGGAATAGAGAGATGGGGAGGGGGAGAAAGAGACAGAGAGGGAAGAATGAGACACGGGGAGAAAGAGGGGGAATAGAGAGTTGGGGGAGGGGGGAGAAAGAGAGGGAAGAATGCCCCCCTTCCCTGTCCGCAGGCACTGTGCGGGCAGGGGAGGAAGAGAGGACCTGGGAGCTCACCCTGCAGCTCCTCTGGGTCCTTCTTGCGCGAGCACAGAGCGTTGCCGCGGTTACCATGGCAACGTTACTGCTCTTGCGAGAGTCAACTCTAGCCCTTGAGCTACGGGCTAGAGTTCACTCTCAACACTGTAACCCCCATGGATTCCTGGTGGTCGCAGTGGTGAGAGTGAACTCTAGCCCCATAAACACACTGCCCCCACACACACACCATACACATTCACACACTGCCACCATACACATTTACACACATTGCCTCACACACACACATACACTGCCCACCCATATACACACAGACCCCCATACACAGCCCCCCATACTAACATTGCCACACACATACACTGCCCACACACCCTACACATTCACACACTACACTCCCACACACACACTGAACCTTTCAGACACATTGCACCACTGCTACTATTCCCTACTACAGCCTCATATCCCAGCAGACCCCAGGTAAGTTGTCAAACTGTTCTTAAACGGTTTGACTACTTACTCTGGAGCAGTAGTGGTTATTGTGCATGGATTATTTCTTTAAATAATCTACAAGTGCCCCAATAGCCAGCCAGCCAACCCACAGGCTGGCCAGTAGCCAGCCAGTTAGCCAGCCCGTTAGCCAGCCCACAGGCCAGTAGCCAGCCCACAGGCCTACAGCAGGCCACAGGCTTACAGCCAGCAAGCCACAGCCTGCCAGCCGCAGCCTGCCAGCCGCAGTCAGCAAGCCCACAGCCTGCCAGCCGCAGCCAGCAAGCCCACAGACTGCCAGCCAGCAACAGTAACTAAGGTAAGAGGAGCCAACTTGGCTTAGGTATCAGCGAGCTATGTTGTGTTGTTATATTGTGAATAGGAACCAGAGTGTTGGAGAGACCACCCTCCAGGCCCCATTAGACTCTAGCCTCTGCTAGAAATCCCCTCCATGGCCCATTAGCCCTCAATTGTAGTTTCTACTGGGGCCTGGAGGCAACTGTTTCCAGCAGGGGATATCTAATGGACGCTGAGATGGCCTCTGTTAGAAAGACCCCCTTCCAAGCCTTTTAGACTCCATTGTAGTCTCTAATGGGGCTTGGAGGGGATTCTTATCTAACACACTCTCTAAAGGACACTGAGATAGCCTCCGCTAGAAAGACCCCCCTCCATGGCCCATTAGCCCTCAATTGTAGTCTCTACTGGGGCCTCGAAGGGCTTATTGCCCTTTTGTTCCTTGTGTCTAAAGATTGTGTAGGGTGTGGCTGGAGGCGGTGCATGGAGGCGGGACAAGGGTGGCGCTTGCTGCAGAGTATGGGTGGGGCCTGTAAGGGGGCCCTTGATTTATTTTGCCCGGGGGCCCTGAGGGTTCTCAGTCCGCCCCTGGCTGGCGCCCCATACAGTAAAAGCTATTATGCTATAAAAACACTAAAGTGAAAAACTTGTATGCTCCCCTTTTATAACAACATGTGGGAAAGGGACCTCAATAGAACTTTTACAGAGTAGGAATGGAAATGACTATTGTAAAACTATAACCCAATGAGCAACTTTACCCATTACATGTGAACTTTATAAGCTTAAATACTGCTGGCATTTGGTTCCAAAAAGTCTTAATAGTATATTCGTCACAGTCCTTAGTGCTGGAAGAAATTAAGTGGATTAGTATAGATATTCATAAATGCTGGAGATGTCCCAAATCCAGTCATATATGGGGCACAATTTCTTGCTTCATATAACAGTGACATTCATTTCACTGGTTTGACTCCCATTAATTATTATGACTGTTTTTTTCACTTTGCAATTGGTACTACAGTTAGTACTGATCACATTCTGCAAATGTCATCTCACTAAGTATAAGGAATCAGAATAGGTCCTATAGCTACCATTCCCTTCAACGCTACAAAAATATATTGTTTCAAAAAGTAATAAAGCTGTGCTTTATAACAACAACAAAATAACTCTACGTAGACACACAGACAGCCACACAGACATCCTTGTACTGCAATATTTTCATGTGTCTCTCTGGTTTGTCTGGCCTCTTCCTCCATTCTGCAGTCTTCTTGTCTCACAGCAGCTCATCGTAGACATTGATCTGAGCGAATGAGCTGTTTATCTACTGAGAGGAAGAGGCAAATCAGAAAGATTGATTCCCTGCCATTTTTAACTGTTCACCACTGTTCAGAACCTGACACTGATTTATCTCACGTGTTGTGTAAAAAGGGGGGTTATGGAGGCAGTGTTTTGCTGACAAATTCATTTTTTTATCTTTTATACAAAAACGTAATATGTCATCCTGTGTTTTTCCCTTGTAAGAAATATTTAAACTTTGAATCTATTAACAAAAGTTACCTTTTGACATTTCACATTTAAAGTAAAGCAGAAAAAAATAATTTGAACTTAAAAAAAAAAATCAAATTTTTTTTCCCCTCAGACTACATCTGGCTAAACGCCTATAATGTATTGGACTGAACACACATACCAGAAATATGTTAAAATGAATGTAGCTGAAATTTCCAAGGAATTCTCTGTTTCCATTGAACAATGCTGATTGTTGAATAAATAAAGTATAACGTTTAATTTTGCAATGCATGAAAAAATTGTTATTTAGACAAAAAGAAAACAAGCTAAAGGGACCCAGAACAAAAACTACATCCTGGCTAACTTTATCATTAAGGAACATTATAGTGGCAGGAAAACATACTAGTTTTCCTGGCACTATAGGGTTATTAAGTGCCCCCGCTTGGCTTAAGGCGTTAAAACCACTTCAGCCACTTACCTTAATCCCTCGGTGCTGGTGACCTCTCCTCCCCTGCCGACGCCAGCTCCCGAGTGGAGCCGAATGCGCATCCAGAGGTGCGCCCATAGGAAAGCATTGCTCAATGCTTTACTATGGACGTCCAGCGTGAGTTCAATGCAATTTTCACATTGAGAATCGCAGAAGCAGCCTCTAGTGGCTGTCAGGGAGACAGCCACTAGAGGCTGGATTATCCCTCAATGTAAAGTTTCAGAGAAACTGCTATGTTTTCAGCTGCAGTGTTAATACTAGGAGGACCTGGCACCCAGACCACTTCATTAAGCTGAAGTGGTCTGGGTGCCTATAGTGGTCCTTTAAGTCTTTTCTGTAAGTTGGGGTATCAACATTTGCATCCCTCTCCCAAGACCCAAGATGTTGGAGGGCTATAATTTTAATGTAACCAAAAAAAATGCTCTGTTGGAAGTGTATCCATTTTATTTGAATTCCACTAAAAAAAACAGAACATTTGAATAGTTTTATTTTATCAGTTTAAAAGCAAAACACAGTGGATAGGTAACAAAAAGAAAATAATGAGAAAATTACAAAAAAAAGTCAAGAACCTTAAATACCCTTACATACCCTGTTTCCCCGAAAATAATCCCTATTTGTCAATTGCTTGTTCGTTAATCTATGTTCAGGGAATTTAGATTTGCGGAATTCCATTCTTGAGTAAATTAATCTATGTTCAGGGAAGTTCCCCCGAGCATAGATTCACATGATTCCATTCACGAGTAAACTAATCTAAGTTCAGGGACGTTTCCCCAAACATAGATTCCCTGGATTCCATGTACTATTGAACTGGTCTATGTTTGGGGGAATTCCCCCAAACGTAGACCTGCTTTCTAGCGCATGCTTGAAACCGTTTTTCCAAGAAATAGGACATTCCCCGAAAATAAGCCCTAGTGTGTTTTTTGGGTGGAAAATTAATATAAGACCCGTTTTATTTTGGGGGAAACACGGTAGGCATCAGACTGTGTTTGGCTGAGAATTATGGGTGCTGTAATCCATCAAAGTATTGCAGTAGGTATTTCACAAAAGTAATGGTTGCGTTCAAATTAACACATTTAGACAATCATAATTTTTAATATATTGGTTTACTACTTTACTTACTTGACAGAAATACTGGGAGAAATGGATAAAATCAAGAAGCAAATGCATAACATAACATCTTCAGGGTGCATACCTACTCTGTAGCCAAATGTCCTGGCTTTTATTCAGCAGCTCCTTTATGTTTGAGCCAGTGGCGTACACACAACCCATGGGGCCCAGTGCGAAAACTGATCCTTGGTTCCCCCACCTCCCCCGTGCTTACTCTGTACGGGCCGGGGCCTCAACACATGGCCGCAGGCACCTGGTTGCAGGGGACGCAGGGCTGCGACCCCTGCAACCGCGGTATGTATGCCAGTGCATGCAGATACACATACACTTAAAGGACCACTACAGGCACCCAGATCACATCAGCTCAATGAACTGGTCTGGGTGCCAGGTCCCTCTAGTTTTAACCCTGTAGATGAAAACATAGCAGTTTCAGAGAAACTGCTATGTTTCACTGAAGGTTAATCTAGCCTCTAGTGGCTTACTCATTGACAGCCACTAGAGGAGCTTCCGCAATTCTCACTGTGAAAATCACAGTGAGAAGACGCTGAACGTCCATAGGAAAGCATTGAGTAATGCTTTCCTATGGGCGGTTTGAATGCGCGTGCTGCTCTTGCCACGCATGTGCATTCAGAGCTGAGAGGCGGATCAGGATGGAGGGATCCCCAGCGCCAAGGGAGTCCGGCGCTGGAGAAAGGTAAGTGCTGAAGACACACACTCTCACGAACAGACGCATACACACTAGCTAACAGACACACTCACACACTTTCACGAACAGACGCATACACACTAGCTAACAGACACACACATTTACTGACAGATACACACTCAGTGACAGACATACATACACACTCACTGACAGACAGACACATACACAATCACTTACAAAACATACACTCACTAACAGACACCAAACAGACTCACTAACAGACGCACACAAACTAACACACCCAGTAACACACACACAGTAACACACTCACTGACACACACAAACTAACAAACACACACACTCTAACACTAAGACACACAAACTAACAAACACTCACACTTTAACACTAACACACACACTCTAACACACACACACACACTCAAACACACACACACTCTAACACACACACACACACTCTAACACTAACACACACACAGTCTAACACACACACACACACACTAACACACACACACTCTAACACACACTCTAACATTAACACACACACAATCTAACATACACACACACACTCTAACACTAACACACACACTCTAACACTAACACACACACACTCTAACACACACACACACTAACACACACTTTTAAAAAAAATTTAATCCCCCAGCCTCCCTACCTTTAGGAGAGCTGAGGGGATTCCCTGGGGTCTAGTGGTGTTGCTGGGCAGCCTGGTCACCGGGCTGGCTGGCGGGCGCGTGAGGAAGCACTCGCCCCTGAGTGCTCCCTCTTCAGCTCCCTCGCGCGCCGCATACTGTTGCCGGAGCCGGAATATGACGTCATTTTCCGGCTCTGGCATCAGTGCGGTGCGCGAGGGAGCTGAAGAGGGAGCACTCAGGGGAGAATGTTCCCTCACGCGCCCGCCAGCCCATCTGCCTTGTGACACCAGGGCCAGCCTCGGGGGGCCCTTAGGTGGCCGGCTCCTGGGCCGCCCAGGAAATGAGGCTGGCCACACTGGGTACATACCGGGTTGCAGGGTGGCCGGGCTCCCTGATGGGCCATGGCCTGGTCACATCCGCGACCCCGGCATGTACGCCACTGGTTTGAGCCCTCCAGGGCCGGTGCAAAGAATTTTGGGTACATAGGCGAAGATGCATTTTTCCGCCCCCCCAAAAACATCTTCACCCATGTGCCTCTTAACCTCCCTTTTGTGTTTCTTATCCCGTCTTTTAAATATCTGACTCCCTTTAGTGTATTTTATCTCCTATTTTTGCCTTTGTGTGTCTCCTATCTCTCCTCTTTGTATGACTCTTACATCCTCCTACTTTTTGTGTCTTACTCCTCCCAGTCCCTTTGTGTGACTCCTTTTCTCCCAACCCCTTTGTGTCTTTTATTCTTCCCAGCTCCTTTGTGTATGTCTCTTTCCTTTTCAAGCTACGCTGTGTGTTTCTTTCACATCCAGCCCCTCTCCCCGTCCCTTAATGGTAACCTCCCTTCTCTGACCCTTACTGTTCTTCTCCCCTCTCTCCTCCTTTCCCTGTTCCTCAGTGTTCCTTACCCTTCCCCCCTCCTTTCCCTGTCCCGTAGTGTTTCTCTCCCCTCCCCACTCTGTTCCCTATCGCTTAGTGTTCCTCTCCCTCCCTCCCTTTTTTTCCTGTAGCTTAGGGTATCTCTCCCCTCCTCTCCCTGTCCCTTGGTGCGCCACCCACTCCCATAGTGGTCCCCTCCCCTTCCTGGTGTGCCTCCTACCTTTCTTGTAGCGTGGTTGAGCGGAGCGAATCCCGGGACAGTGAGCTTTTCCTGTCAGTCCTGCCAGGTACAGGAAACAGAAGTTCCTGTACCACGGTACACTCCGCTTGGCCACGCTACAGTCAGGGGTGTATAAACACTGACAGTCACACACACTCAATGACAAACACACAGACATCTCTGACAGCCAGACTCACTTATCTGACACACTCACACGCACACTGACAGACACACAAACACTGACAGACTCATTGACAAACACACACTGACACACACACACACACAAACTCACACACACACTGACAGACACACTCACACACACACACTGACAGACACACATACTCACATGCACACACACACACACTGACAGACACACTCACTCACACACACACACACTGACAGACACACATACTCACACACACACTGACAGACACTCACACACAAACACTGACAGACACACATACTCACATGCACACACACAAACTCACAGACACACATACTCACACACACTCACAATAATTAATAATCTAAATTAAATTAAAATTTCCCATCCAGCCTCCCTACCTGGAGAGCTGGCGTGGGTCTCTCATTAGTGGTCCAGTGGGGCTGCTGGGAGGCTTGCGGCTGAATTGGATTCCCAGGTGGCGAGGGAGCTCTGATCTCTCCGATCTGCTCCCTCGCAGGCTGTTTGCGGCATCAGCAAACAGCCTGCGAGGGAGCAGATCAGAGAGATCAGAGCTCCCTCGCCACCTGGGAATCCAATTCAGTCGCACGCCGAGCCGGGGATCCAGGAGGTGGCCTGGCAGGAGGGAGCACTTCCCTCCTGCCGGTCACTGGAATTTTGCGCACCCAGAGCCGGTGCGCCCTTAGGCGGCCGCCTGTGCCGCCTTATGGACGCGCCGGCCCTGGAGCCCTCTATGGTCCAGAACAATGACAGTGGTGGGTAGTCATAATACATGGAATAACATTTAAGAACTATATTTATCTGCCAAGAGAAGGCTGGTGCTGTAGCAAAGAGGAAAGAAAGTACCTGCACAGAGGTGGGTGATAATCACTTAAAGGGAACTATCTGGAATTTACACCATTGAATAAAACATTGGAAATCACCATTGACTTTTGTTCATCTTTTTCCATGAAATGTTCATTTTCTATTAGCTTTATATTGTAAAAAATAGCATAGGCCAGTTTAGTCAAGGCAAGCAAGGGCCAACATTGCAAATGAAGAGGGGAAATTAACACATTGTTTATTTTTTTCCCTTTCTCCCTTTTCTTTCCCTTTGCTTTCTCTATGCTGACTGCCAGGTGCAAAGGACAGAATGGGCAAAACCATACATGCATTAAAAGACCGCATCTCACAACACAAAACCACTATCCGTAGTCCTAAAGCAGACACCCCTGTAGCTCGACACTTCAGGGAAATGAGACACAACTTGTCTTAACTCAGGTACCAGGTCCTTGAAAGGGTACCCCCTCTAGTGAAAAGATTATTCTTCCAAAAGAAAGCCCGTTAGACATACCTACTGGATACAGTGGCCCCTCATGGTCTCAATGAGAAGCTTGAATGGCACTGGTTCCTGTAGGTGTGTTACTTTTTGCACCCACCGGATGGCGAGTCTTGTAAGAATATTCACCCTTAAAGGACCACTATAGTGCCAGGAAAACATACTCGTTTTCCTGCCCCCACCCTCAGGGACCCCCTCCCGCCCGGCTCTGGAAGGGGGAAAGGGGTAAAAACTTTACTTTTTCCAGCGCTGGGCGGAGAGCTCTCCTCCTTCTCTCCTCCTCCGTTCCGCCCCGTCGGCTGAATGCGCACGCCCGGCAAGAGCTGCGCGCGCATTCAGCCGGTCACATAGGAAAGCATTCATAATGCTTTCCTATGGACGCTGGCGTGCTCTCACTGTGAAAATCACAGTGAGAAGCACGCAAGCGCTTCTAGTGGCTGTCAATGAGACAGCCACTAGAGGCTTTGGGGGAAGGCTTAACCCATTAATAAACATAGCAGTTTCTCTGAAACTGCTATGTTTATAAAAAAATGGGTTAACCCTAGAAGGACCTGGCACCCAGACCACTTCATTAAGCTGAAGTGGTCTGGGTCCCTAGAGCGGTCCTTTAACCCCTTAAGGACACATGACATGTGTGACATGTCATGATTCCCTTTTATTCCAGAAGTTTGGTCCTTAAGGGGTTAATGTTTACCTTAGGTTTCTCCCTGTGGTCTACTTGGCTATTTTTTTGTAGATCATTCATCTCTGTTACTGTGATCCTTTCACTTTAAATGTCCTGTGTTAATATCAGCCTTTTTCTTTCTACCAGATGAGCTCCATCTATTCCCCACTACTTTGTGGGGGTTCTTTCCATAGACCCTACTTATTTCCACTCTTGGTAGGGCTAGACTCTCTATATATACTTTTTGCATATATTTTCTGTATATTGTTATTACTATTTTTGTGCACTGTGTATTTGGATTCCTTCTGATACCTAGTTATGGTTATTTTTCTTTCCCAGTATTTTACTTTATTATATTATATTATATTATATCACGTACTTGATTATATTTTTAACTACTTTCTTATTGCATTATAATAGGGCTCACACCAATTTAATGTTTATATGACTTTTTAATTTTTTCTATTTGCTCCTATTGAGGTATCTTTATCTGCTCTCGATTGATTTGCCCTAGTTAGATGCTTTCTGATCTCCTAGGCAGTCAGGAGATCAGTGTAGAGCCTTTTCCTTACTTTTGTTTATTGTTGCTTAGCAACGTGAGGCCCATGGCATGCTGGGAAACATGGCAAGATGGCGATGGAATCACAAGAGGACTCCAATCATTCACTAATCACGGAGAGGGGGGTGGCTTTGGACTTAATCACTTTTTTTTTATGGATATAAGGGTGAGTGTGTTGTAAGGTGGGAGGGACATGGTGCATTGAGAAATGGAATTCCCAAAACATTTGTGATATTCTGTCCTTCAAATAAATACCAGTAGCACCTTGGTGTGCACACAGCAATGTAACTTTTTGCGCAGCCTCTTGTTTGTTCTATTTATCCTGCTTGTAAAAAGTATTGATAAGGAGTTAGAATGATGGCACCCAGTTGCAAGGTAAAGAGTTGCATATTTCTCCATTTCATTTTTATTTTTCACACCTCAGAAATACATATTTGTAAAGTCAACATCTCTAATTAAAGTATTAGGAATTATTCACTTAACAGTTAATGTTGGTGACTTCATAATTCAGGCTTGTTAGATCAGTGGTGATCAGAAGCAGATTACCTGTTAGGCAACTAAGGTAGTCAACTAGGGCCTGAGCCTGGAGCTCCGGCTGGCAGGGAGCAAAAAAGATCTCCCTACATGGCTCAGCGCTCCCTCATGACACAGTGGGAGTGTCGTGGTCTGTACCAATACCAGGTACAGACCATGTTAACGGTGCCCTCATGATCCCCATTGCTTTTTGATGGCTTAGAGTGCAGTAACTGCAAGGGCACTTTTAAAGTGAGCTGCACCACAAATTGGTGAAGATCAGTGAACTTCTCCACTGGACCACCAGGGAAAGTAAGTTGAATGTAAGTTGGGGGGAGAGGCATACACACACAACATTTAGAATCCCCTACACACACATAATTTATTAATCTCCCAGGACACCGTTGCACATAGGGTTCTGATCACAGTGATTACATCTCAAGAAGGCTTTATTACCAAAACTACTCTTCAACCAAATTAAAATTAAAGAGAAAAAATAAATGTAATGGGTTTTTTTAATGAGTGCGTTCATAAAATTGTGTTATATAAGCAGAAATCTATGTGATACCAATGATATGCAACTTCTATAAAATGTTATAAATAAATACTGACTTCTACCATTTCAGGTGTATAAAGGAGATGTCAGCAGCCGGTGTCAATATTTTGGTAACTAACAGGGTTTTTCACTAAATTGGAAATTTCACATTTAAAGCCAAACTAGCCAGTACAGCTACAGGATTACTTAGAACCAGGGAATTGTGGTGAACTGAAGTTGAATATTATATCATACCTACCAAGTGTACTTGTTTACACAGACTGATTTCTAAACACATTTATTGTAGTTTAAAGAGATATAACTAAGACATTAGTGTGAGTATTATTACTATGGAGCTCAGTTATACACTCTGACACCGTAACAATATGGACTCCTAGAAAAGAACATCTTTAGGATAGAAAAGAGGGATCTGTACCCAAAATCGGGACTGTCCCTCCTCTGTAGGGACACTTGGAAGGTATGATATGATATTCATCTTCAGGTTACCACAATTCACTGGTTCTGAGTTAAAACTACAGCTGTGAAAGAGAGCTGTACTCTGTGGAATAATAAAGTGAAACCATTTCCATTAACTGGAAGTGTAGTTTTGGGTCTGTTCCCATTTCAGTTTGGGCTTTATACATTAGAGACATTTTGAGATTTATATCCTTTCATATCAGCTGAATAAATGCTTATTAACATTTCCATGGAAGAGACATCATCTCAAACTAGAAGCAATGCAGGCAGAGCCAAAGGAAATTTAAGGAATAGTTTATTATTCATGACATTTTTCAGGAAAAACAACCGAACGCCCTTTCTTTGGTGCTTACACTGTTTAAAAAAAATACTGTCAAAACCAAACTTTGCTTGTGTGTGTGTAACCTTTTAGCAAACACTTACCACCTGCCCCAAACACCACGTTACATTTCCCCAGTATTAGAATACCTTAACCTTCTCCTGCTTGATAATCCTAATAATATCACCTCCACTTCCATAGTCTCCCTCATCACATTACCTATCACCCCAATCACCTCACACTCATTCCTGTGAGACCCAGTCATATTATCCAGCCTCAGTCCCAAAATCTCCTAATACCCCTAGCAACATAAACAACTCAGTCTCTTGATTGCTTCACCACAATCACATCATTGCTTTTCACCTCTAGAAATAGTACTACATCAATCACAAAAATCTTCTCATCCCCAACCAGTGGCGGATCCAGAGCCTGATCTCAGGAGGGGCACTTGTAGATTATTTAAAGAAATAATCCAGACACAATAACTACTACAGCTCAGTGTAGTGGTTATGGTGTCAATAGTGCCGGGACCCCCTCCTAGAGTAAGTAGTCAAACCGTTTAAGAACAGTTTGACAACTTACCTGAGGTCTGCTGGGAAATGGGGCGGTAGTAGGGCATAGGAGCAGTGGTGTGTGTGAGTGGTGCAATGTGTAAGGGGTGCAGTGTGTGAGCAGTGTGTGTGTGTGTGTGTGAAGGTTGTAGTGTGTGAGTAGGGGGGGCAGTGTATGTCAGGGATGCAGTGTATGTGTGGGACAGTATGTGTGTGTAACAGTTGCAGTGTGTGTGTGAATGTGGGCAATGTGTGTGTATGGGGCGCAGTGTATGGGGGAGTGTGTGTGTATGCGGGGCAGCATGTGTGTATGGGGGCAGTGTGTGTGTATGCGGGGCAGTGTGTGTGTATGTGTGTATGAGGGCAGTATGTGTATGGGGGGGCAGTATGTGTGTATGGGGGGGCACCATGGGGGGCAGTATGTGTGT
>OW240915.1:85586756-86015086 GCA_933207985.1 Pelobates cultripes
AGTCTGTGTGTGTGTGTATATACTCAGCAGTCTGTGAGTGTGTATGGACTTGGCAGTCTGTGTGTGTGTGCATGGACTCAGCAGTCTGTGTGTGTGTGTGTGTATATGTGTGTATGGACATAGCAGTCTGTGTGTGTGTGCATGGACTCAGCAGTCTGTGTGTGTGTGTGTGTGTGTGTGTGTGTGTGTATGGACTCAGCAGTCTGTGTGTATACGGACTCAGCAGAGTCTGTGTGTGTGTATGGACTCAACAGTCTGTGTGTATGTATGGACTCAGCAGAGTCTGTGTGTATGTATGGACTCAGCAGTCTGTGTGTGTGTATGGACTCAGCAGCCTGTGTGTGTGTATGGACTCAGCAGCCTGTGTGTGTGTGTGTGTGTGTGTATGGACCCAGCGGTGTCTGTGTGTGTGTGTGTGTGTGTGTATGGACCAGCAGTCTGTGTGTGCAGGACTCAGCAGTCTCTGTGTGTGTGTGTGTGAGGACCCAGCAGCCCGTGTGTGTGTGTGACCTCAGCAGCCTGTGTGTGTGCGTGTGTGTGTGTGTGTGTATGTGTGTGTGTGCATGGACTCAGCAGTCTGTGTGTGTGTGTGTGTGTGTGTATGTGTGTTCGGACATAGCAGTCTGTGTGTGTGTATGTGTGCGTATGGACTAATCAGTCTGTGTGTGTGTGTGTGTGTGTGTGTGTGTGTGTGGTAGTCTGTGTGTGTGACTCAGCAGTCTGTGTGTGTGTATGTACTCAGCAGTCTGTGTGTGTGTGTGTGTGTAGCTACCAGCAGTCTCAGTGTGTGCGGACCTGTGCTGCAGTCTGTGCGTGCGTGTGCGTGCATAGACCTCAGCAGTCTGTGTGTGTGTGTGTGTGTGCGTGTACAGCAGTCTGTGCGTGTGTGTGTGTGTGTGAGTGTATGGACTCAGCAGTCTGTGTGTATGTGGACTCAGCAGTCTGTGTGTGTGTGTGTATGGACTCAGCAGTCTGTGTATGCGTGTATGGACTCAGCAGTTTGTGTCTGTGTGTAGACTCAGCAGTCTGTGTGTGGACTCAGCAGTCTGTGTGTGTGTATGGACTCAGCAGTCTGTGTGTGTGTGTGTGGACTCAGCAGTCTAACAATAATTAGAATTTCTGTGAGTTGTTGTGTAGGAAGGGCCCCAGTGCATTGCTCTGTTTATACAAGTGAGTTTGTCTGTAGTAAACTTGTGTGTGAGTCAGAGAGTTTTGTCTGTCAGTAAGCCTATTTGCGCATGTCAGTGAGCTTGTGTGCTTACTGTACTATATATATATATATATATATATATATATTTATTTATATTTATTTATTTTTTTTACTTGTAGGAATGGCATACATTTTTTTTCCAGGGCTGCTTTGGATTCCCAGGGATTCCCAGTTTGGCTCTGCCAGCGAGTGCACTTTACCGCTGAATCATCTGTGTGAGCTGCCGCACACTTTAGCCCTGTTACACGCGTCTGGGAGCTGCTGTTGACAGGTACTAGTAGTCTAGAGATTGGGACATGGGGTATATGCTCAGCTATCTGTATAATACAGATCTGTGTGTATATAATATCCCGGGATAGTCTGTGCTTCCTGTATAGTGCTGCTCTCTGTATAATACAGGCCTGTGTCTGTATAATATCCCGGGACAGTCAGTGTCAGTTTGGAGAAGTGTCTTATTATAAATTAAATGTATCCAAGATCCAGGCCCTACCTTTCCACTTGCATAAATCTGATATGGATGAATTAAGACTATCATATCCGTTCGATTGGAGGAGGGATTACCTGGAATATTTAGGAATTAATTTATGCAAAAATTTACCCAATATGCATATTCATAACTTGAAGAGAGCATGGCCGGACCTACAAAAGGAGATGGAGAGATGGGGTGGTATGGAGTTATCGTGGTTAGGAAGAATTGCCTCCATAAAAATGTCAATCCTCCCAAAAAATCTTGTACTATTTTAGAACTATCCCCTTATCCGTTCCAATGTCCTTCTTTAACAAAGTACATTCAATAACGCTATAATTTATTTGGAACAACAAACCCAGCAGACTTAAACCAAAAACTTCATGGGGTCATTAGTGTCCCTCATTTCAGAAAGTACTACTTTGCAACTAACGCTGCAGCGGTTGTAAGCTTTAATAGTCAAATAAATAGGCCGAGATGGATGAAGATGGAGGAATCTAGCATTCTCCCTTTTCAACTCGGGGAATTACCCTGGCTAAGCCTCGGTTGGGAGGAGAGAAAACTGCCTGCGGCAAGGGGAAAACAATCAGAGCTTTAAAGAAAAATTAAAAATGAACAGTGGTATGCAGAGAAGATCAATAAAGAATGGAGTCCTTCTAGTTCCGTGATCACATCTCTAATGAAGTCCGATATATGCTCAGTATGTCCCAGGCCTATATCAGAAATCAGTAATATACATTCAAAAACGTCACTGACCTATAGACATTTAACCAAGTGTTGATGCACAATAAAGAGCATAAAGAATGTGGAACCAAAAAATGGGAGAGGGGGGGAGGTGGGAAAGGGAAAGAGAAAAAACAATTCGTAAGTAATAAAATGGATGTGATAAAACAACATGGAGAAAGTAATAAATCCAAACCGGCAATATGTATGTTTGAGCTTTTGTGCCTTCAAAAAATTAAAAGAAAGTGGCTTCAAGTGTCATCAGCCCAACTTTTCTTGTGGGTGTGTCTTGGAGTAGACGGTGAGGTTACGTGAGGTTGAGTTTGACATCTGTTCATGGCATTAAGAAGCTCCATCCCTTCCTCAGGAGAAGTGATTGTGAAATTTCTGCCATCCATATGAAAGGGTAGTTTTACAGGGAATTCCCATCTGTAACGAATCTCTCTTTGCCTCAGCTCTGTCGTGAAGGGTTGAAATTCTCTGCGGCGTCTCATAGTGTAGGCTGAGAAATCTTGGAAAACTTTGATATATTTATAATCCGCAGGGAGACCTGATTTGCGAATAGTGCTCAGGATTTCCTGTTTTATATGAAAAAAGTGTAGTCTCACTATGGTGTCTTTTGGAGCTGTTGCAGGTGCTTTGCCAGATTTAGGGAGTCTATGGATTCGATCCACTATTAGATCTAAATCAGTAGCTTTGGGTAAAATCGTTTTAACCATTTTTTGGAAATAATGTATCAAGTCCGAGGTGTCCACATTATCAGGTATCCCCCTGATCCTCAAATTGTTACTCCTGCTCCTGTCTTCAGAATCTGCAATTTTTTCCGCTTGCAAATTGACCTGTTTCTGAAGTTCCTTCACAGTGTTAACCAGATCTAAATGTGATTGTTCTTGCACCTGCATTCTGTATTCAACATCTTCTGTACATTGACCAATGTTTTCTAAAACTCCGTACATAGTGTCAAAATCTTTTCTAAAGTCATTCTTTAAACCCACTCTCACTTTTTGTATAAGTTGAATAATCATCCCACCAGAAGGTGGTAAATCCTCTGCCATTTCAAGCGGCATATTAGGATTGAAGGTCATGGTTTTGAAGCCTGAAGTAGCCATCTTGGATGTGGCAGTTTCCATGTTAGAAGTGGCAGAGGCCATCTTGGTGGTGGCAGTGGTTACATGTACAGTGGTAGACATCTTGGGTGTGGTAAAATCATTAATAGAAGTCTCATTAGTAGCCATCTTGGTAGAGACTTCATGCCTGATGTTTTTTGCATAGAAGAATAATAAATGGAGCCTATTTCTTCCTTCAGTACATCACAGTCTATTAAATTGTCACCATCATCTACCAATTCTTTGTCTTTTAGGGAGATGGAGAGAATGACCCCCCGCCGGTGTTCCCAGCCGTGAGGCCGAGGACCTCGACGGGGAGCGAGACCTCACACTCCCTATACCCTCCTCTGTATCCCGGCCACTTTTGTATACCAGCGACTGGGCTGCTTTAATTATAGCGCGCAAGCGGCTGTCAGCTTCTGTTAAGCCGCTTGCGGAAGATTGTCCGCAGCACTCCGAGCGTGCCGAGCGCCCGGAGTGCACTGAGCCGCCCCCCGATGTCGCCGCACTTGCAACCGCGATCCCGCCGCTCTGAGAGTAATGCGAGCGGGTCACAGCTGCACTCGCATAAGAGCGGGTCTGGGTAACTGGGCGGGCGGGCGGGTGGGATAGTTTTCACCACTTCCACCAACGTGGATTTCTGTTGCGAAATAAGCCGTTGGCCAGTTTTGTTGGCAGGTGAATGGGCCTGCAGGCCTTTACTCACCCCTGCAGCTCCAGCCTCTCACTTTTGCAGTACAGGCACGTTTTTTTTCTGCATTATTGCCAGTTGTTCAGGTGTCTCTTTCTGTGTAAAATACTCTGTCACCCAGGCTTAATATATTATTTATGAAACATTTATGTGCCCTTGCCTCAGGAGCTCCTCTAGAACGTGGCCATCTAAGATGATGGCCAGACTCCGCCCTCTCTTGCACTTTCCTTAAGGGCAGCACTCTACTCTCTCCTCCAGCTCTGCTTCACTCCCACCTTATTTGATTGCTATTTCCTTTCCTAATGTGTTTTATATCCTACCTCCTATAGAATGTAAGCTCGTTTGAGCAGGGCCCTCTCCAACCCATCGTTCCTGTAAGTTTTCTTGTAATTGTCCTTTTTATAGTTAAATCCCCCCTCTCATAATATTGTAAAGCGCTACAGAATCTGTTAGCGCTATATATAAATGGCAATAATAATAATATGACATTACTTGTGTTACAAGAGATAAAATTATTAATAAAAAAATATTTTTTTGGAACATTAGATGAGAATTTTTCTGTCTTTTTAGAGATTACATTCATGGTTTTGCATGCCTTACACTGCCCACAGTTATAAAAACCTTTCAATTCCGTACCAAACATATTTGCATCAACCATTTCTTTCTTAGGGATGCAGCTTTTTTTTAAAATATTTTTAACATTTCTTTTTCCCCCTATAGTCCATTTTAGTTTTTTTTTCTCCTATGCATGTATTTATATCTTCATTTTGTCTTAAGATATGCCAATGTTTGTTTAATTTCTTTTTGTGCAAAAAATTACTTTGAGAGATAAAATTAAGTGTGTATAGTGATTGCAGAGTGTTTGTTTGTGTATTGTGAATTCAGAGTGAGTGTTTGTGTAGGGATAGTAGAAATATAGAGTAGGTCACAAACATGTAAAAATAAATGAATAAATATGGGCTGCTTCACACAAAAGAGCAACTTGAAAATGATAAAGATCTAAATACACAATAGTGTGAGCATTCCTACAAAAATACCATAGTCAGATTAAACATAATATTTAATATATATGTACAAAAAAACATATAAACAACACCAACTCAGCTCTAAAGAGATCGATCATACACTCTAGGGATCATTAATAATCTTAGAGACTTCCCTGATCACAATGCTGTGAAAAAACAACTGTAATCTGAGAAACTCTAATATCAGAACTTGTCAAAGTGTATCAAATCACTGTGGCAAATTCCGATAGAACAAACTAATAACAAAATAACTTAGTATGTATATAACTAACTAAATTTATGTATGAAACCCAAAAGCAGAATGATTGATGTACCACAGTAATAAAAAAACAATGAAGATAAAATAAACCTGCAGGTTAAAAAAAATTGAATAAATAAAAAATTGGTATAGTGGTACTTATCCATCTCTTTTATCTCTTTTCCTGCCCGAGATTTTCGTAAATAGTGGGAAATGTTTTGAACCTGGTATAGACCTTCCCCTAAAAAATCATTTTGCCCCATATGATTTGTGGATTTGATTTCTGGTCGTGCCCCAAGGTTATGGGAACATTTGTTATTAAGTGGACCCTCCTCCGGGTTCCTGCTCCCTCTTAAGTTTTCTGTATCTTTTGTATTGTCAATAGAGATATAATTTGGATTCCCTTGATGGGCTATGTTAAAGAACCCATTTTTCCTGGGGGTACCACTTCTAGGTTCCTCCTGATTTATTTTAGGGATATAGCGAATAGCCTCTGCATATGATCTAAACTTCTGTTTAGCATGAGACCCTCGTTGTGATGCTAAAAAATATCTGGGAGCAGTCTTTCTCTCTTTACTTGCATTATTTCTAGTTTGAAAGGTGTTTCTATCTTTCTTTCTTTGCCAACTCCTAATTTGTCTGTTTCAGAGAAAAGGTCAGATCTTCTCAACAGTTTTTAATAACTCCTGTGATGCTATCATAGGTGCTCTACAAAAACATTGGCCCGTGCTAAAATTGGACCCATGGTTAACGCTTAGTATCTCTAAAAACCCCAGGGTAACTTTTTTTGTAAATATTGTTTTATTTAGATTTTCCGTTTCATAACAGTGGTCATGCAAGAAAGACATGTAATAATGCAGTGAGACGTGCAGGTTCAACAGATAGTAGACTCGCAGGTTTATTTTTGTTTTTTTTTCATTTTTCACACAAAAACAAATGTGAAAGCTAACTTTGGCTGGTGTTTGTGACTAAGTGGCTACTAAAAAAGACTGGACAGTCCCCATATTGAATACCCTGAGTTCTCTACTTTTGCAAATGGTATGGGGGTGATTTTCATTCCTGGGCTACAATATGGTCTCAAAGGCGACATTACTAATCTGGCAAATGTGTATAAACTGAAAAATGTAACATTCTATGTTTGACTCAGTTACTTTCCAAAACACCATATAACCTGTTCATAGGGGGTACTGTTGTACTCATTAGACATCGCTGAACACAAATATGTGTATTTTATTGCCATAAAAGCTAACAGTATTATGACATTCACAGTTAAAATGCAATGTAGAACTAAAAAAATAACAACATTTCTTAATTTCCCATTTTTTTTTACATTTTATTCATATTAAATTATGTCATATAAATATGTTATGTAAAATGAAAGCACTGTTTCACCTGAACAAAATGATATATGATAAGTCTGAGTGCACATAGTATGAAAGAGGTGAATTACGGTTGAACAGACATATAGCGCTACATACAGGTTTTGTTTACGTTTTGTTTTGATCAGAACTTAAGGGGTTAACATCGATACACACATATTAACATGTTGAAATATACATACACATTCATATAAACACTGACACACAGATAAACAGATACATATACACACACACAGATATACACAGATACAGTCATCATGACATGCACACATTAACACACAAAAACATACTGACATATGCACACATACACAGATGCACACATACAACTACATACACTGACATATACACAGACACACGGATATACACCCTGACACTCAGATGCACCCACACACAAATACATACTGATATATATATATATATATATACACGCACACAATCAAACATACATAAACACATACATGTGATATTTATTTTAATTTGCAGCCACCCTCTTGTTAGCTTAACTTTTGTGTCCAGGAAGGTGGCTTGCCTAGAGTCCGACTGCTGCTCCTGGCTGAGGCTACTGGGATCGAGAGTTGGATCCTCTGCAGCTCACTGCAGCTTCTCTCCCTCCATGTTGCCTGGGGTGCTTCCTACTGCTGCCTCCTCCCTCCCTCCTACACTGTACTTTCTATTTAAGCTGGGAGGAAGTGATCTGCTGTCATTTCCTCCCAGCCAGCTGATATCAGAGGGGCCGGCTGCGTTCTTAAAGAAATAATACGCATCTGGTGGCCATAAGGCCATGGGCCACCTGACAGGCCCCCTGAGCCAGCATGCCCCACTAGTTCCGTACTGGGGTGCTGTGTGTGTGTGTGTGAGAGAGAGAGAGAGGGTGCTGTGTGTAAATATGTTTGGAGATATTGTCTGTGTGTGGGGGAGGAGATAGATTCATGTAAGTATATATTTTTTATTTTAATTAAAAATGCACTGTATCCCCCCTCCCTTCTTACCTTTTGACTGGGAGGGGGGATTGCCTGTGGGGCTAGAGTTCACTCTCGTGAGATTGGAGCGTTGCAATAGTAACCGCGGCAATGCTCCAAACCTCGCAAAAGGAACCCGGCGGAGCTGCAAACCAGAGCTCCCTGGGAACTCCTCTCCCTCCCCCGCCGCTGGACGCCTTGCACTGCCTGTGGGCTGGTGAGGGAGATCTTTGATCTCCCCACTGGCCCATAAAGGCACACAGCAGGGCCGGTGCTCGGATAGTGCCGGCTGTGCATGGGCCAGCAGGGGAGATGTTTTGTTCTCTCCTGTCGGCCTTGGCCCATGACCATCGCGGCCCACCGGGCATTTGCCTGGTATGCACAATGGCCAGTCTGGGCCTGGTGAGGATTATGTTAAGATGGCCCCTGATCTAAAATGGCAACCATATACACTCCTGTAACCAAAACCCCACCCACAATTCCTCTAGCCAATCCCCCACACTACACACCTTTTATGCCTGTCTCCTAGCAATGTCAAGGCCCATTCCCCTTAGCTGTGCTGCTCCATGGGCTACAATACCGCAAGGCAATCAAAACATAATGGAATAGAAATTAAATTTAGCTTCTATGTTAAAATAGGCTTGCTAAACTGATCAATGATTTGGGATTTGGGGCAGCCTCACAAAATCTGGCATCCACGATCCTTCCTGTGGAGCAATTAGCTTGACATATCCACTTACGGTTGTGGAAATCACTGGACCGTGAAGAATGAAATTGCCTTAATGCGTGCTTAATGAGTACATTAGACCTGCTCTCCCATATATGTTTGCACAGAAAGTTTGATTCCACTCTAGGCATCTTCATGTCCCGTACAGGCTTGGATCCCTGATAATGGATTGAAATAGGCTTGTGCATTACCCAGGACAAACTTCTGGATGTGAACAGCCCTATGGTCAATATCCAATATAAGGCTATTGATGCCTTGGTACAGGGAAAGTTGAGGCAGTCTTTTGTATCCGTACAGTCTGGGGTCCATTCTTAGTGGACATTTTCACCTTTCAGATGAATTTCAGCTTTTGATGTCCTTCAGTTGGCTACTGGATCTGGTATGTGAGGTAGGGGAATCATTCTTACAACCTCTCTAGGAAGCCTACACTTTCCCCTGTTCTCCATCATGGGCAGCTTTAGAAAGTGTCTCTTCTGTTGATTGCCCCATACTGGGAAAGCCAGGTATGATTTGAAAACGAATTCACCTGGATCCACTGCTGATTTCATTATATCTGCTTTTTCCCTAAGACCCTCAAGGGCTTCCACTTCAAGACCATCTTCAGGGTATCCTGGGATGTCCATGGCTTATCCCAGGCAGTTAAAAACATCCTTTGGCATTTGTACGAACCTCAATCCCTATACGTCCTGTATTTCTATCCTGAATTTGTTCTCCATTTTTTTCACATCAGGCAGGTCTTTTGGTTCTATCACATTCCAATGCAAAGGGTCCCTGTTGGTCAGGATCTTCTTGTCTGGAGGCTGTTGCAGGGCATTAAGTTGTCTTGTTCTCCTGTTCCTAAATAGTCATGTTTGTGGAATGTGGATTTGGTTTTGTGATTCCTGGGGAGTTGACTGCACAACAAGTGTTTGTCTCTTTGTCAGCTGTCTGTGAAATTTACCTTGTTCTTGTGTCTTGTTTCTTTTTGATGGATTTTGGATATTCGGGCCTTTAACGGTGATGTTTTTACTTTTTCCCTGTAGGATGTCATATTTGCTTTCTTTTGTTTGGCAAAGTCAGATTAACTTACCAATTTTACCTGTTTTTTCATTTTGTTCCCAAACTTTGTGTCATCTCTACTGTTCTTTGGTATGTGGACATCGCAGCTTCCTTTCATTCTTCTCGGTTAGGTTAGCTACTTGTATCTTACATCTGTCTCCACAATCCAGTCTCTACCACCACGTTATGCAGATAGGTATGTTGGCTCTTATCCATCATGAGTGTTGACGCCTCCTTTGGGGCATATTCAGTTCAAGGTACGATAGCTTCTGTGGTTTTTTCTGGGCAGTGGGCAGTTCGTTTTCCTACATTTTGTGTTCTGACGATTGTATGGGGAAGGATACATTTTGGACTTTCTGCTTTAGACCTGCTTCTCATGCTACTTTTTCTTTTCTTTCTGAGCCTTAAAACAGCAAAATATGAAGATTTACGTCATATTGTAAAATTGAAGATTATGCTAGATTTAGAGCACCTATAATCTTAATTTTAGTAATGATGTCAGGAAGCAAATATTTTCCTTCCAGACCTCCCTCCCTCCTTCCCTAGCTCTGTTAGGCATGTTTTTCATTTTGCTGTATTCTTTTTTAATAGTAGAGACGTACTGGATGCTGCTCTCACCAAATAACCAAAGTGCTCCAAAACCAGGGCTGGCCAGACTTCCCTTCCAAGATATGCAGAAAGAAAAATGATTCAGGCACTCCAGGATAACAAAAATAGCAGCTTTATTTTATCTTGTAACAACTTTATCTTATCATTTTTATTGATTAGTATTTATTTATGACAATTTAAGAGCCTGTCTATCTCTCTATTCATGACTGTATTGCATTTTGTGTGTAATTATTTGCTAGTTTTGAATAACATTTACAATGCACATCCTTGGTTGCCACATTCTTATGACTAGCCTTCATATATAGACACATTTATAGTATTATAAATTTAAATTTATAGTATTAAACTCCTCACTCAATACAATCTAAATGCAGCAATTGATAAATGCTAACTGGGTTATTCAAAGTTAATTCAAGTTATTCAAATTTAAGGCCAAAATAGCTGCATTGGAAAAATTATCAAATTCAGCTATCTTGGATATTTTGGTTTTACAAATTCTAATATTTGCTTTGTAAACGTTAGTGAATAATCCCGTGAATGTAGATAAACTGGAGTTAAAGGGACTCTACTGGCACCAAAACAACTTTAGCTTAATGAAGCAGTTTTAGTATATAGGTTGTGCTCCTACACACAGGAGGCTCCTGCAGGGTATAGAAAGCTATTAACAGAGCAGGAGATAAGAAATTCGAAATAAAACAACATTTTTATTAAATGAAGGGTTAGATGACCATTTGCAGGAAGTGTTTAGGAAGTCACATGCAGAGAGGTGTGACTAGGACTGCATTAACAACGTGATTTAACTCCTAAGTGGCAGAGAATTGAGCAGTGAGACTGCAGGGGCATGTTCTATACACCAAAACTGCTTCATTAAGTTATTTTGGCGACTATGTCCCCTTGATGAAAGTATGCTGCTCTCCAAGATGCTGAAATGGTTCAGGAAACCACATGTCATGCCAATGTCATGCAATGCAGCATATTATGCAAATAGTCATAATTGACAATATTGTTATTGATTCTAAGCATGACTTCAGCAAGACTTTGCAGTCAAGCATTAGTCCATGACATTCTGCTTTTTGGTAAGGTGACGTGAGAGAGATAGTGTTAAAGGCATGAGACCAGCATCTCTTCTGGTGCTGCTGCTACATAATGACATGGGTATGTTGTGAATAGACTACAAAGATTAAAAGATCATTTTTGTTATTGTTACGATTTAAGAGGTTTTCTATTGTCTATTTATTGTTATCCTACCTTTTTTTTACTGTTTATCTGTGATAGGTTGTTTGTATACTGTGCCTATGCCTGCAATGTATTTACTTTGTACATTGTAAAAAATTTCTATAATTTTATTATTTTCAGAATGCTCCAGTAACCATTTCTGACATCGAACTTCTCCTGTAAACATGGAGATTATCTTCGGGCTGATAATTATTATCAACTCAGTTCAAATGACCATGACTCAGGAAACAGGTAGCCTGGATTATTTAATTTTCTTTCTTTTCTTTTAATTTTCTTTTACTTTTTTGCAGATATTTTTCTGCTTACGCACATGTATCTAAGTTAAGAAGCAAGTGCTTGCTGTAAAATCGATTATACAATAAATTTATTGCAAAGTATTACTCGTCTTTTTTTTGTTTTGTTTTTTATTTGATTTTATATTAGTTTATTTTTTTTTATTTAATTTATTATTATTTTTTTTTATTGATGGTAAATGTTTTAAGTTTAGTGTGAACCCCTGCTGTTTTTTGGTTAATGCTTCCCAACACAATTTGTACAGATGTTCCAATTTCCATAGTGATCTTGTTTCTCTTTTCTTTGTACAGCAGACACGGATTATGCAGATATTGTTTTTCTTGTTGATGGTTCCAGCAGCATGGGAGAGAAAGCATTCAACCAGGCAAAGATCTTCTTAACCAAAACAATAAATCAACTGGAAGTAGGAACTGACAAATTCCGCGTTGGCTTAGCGCAATACAATGATGACCTACAACTTGGGTTCAAATTTGATACTCACAGGACAAAAAATCAAATTCTAAACTTCATTAAAAGTAAATTTAACTTCATTGGTGGATCCGCAAAGGCTGGTAATGCGATCACAAAGGTACATGAAACATTTTTTACCAAAGCCAGCGACAAAGACAGATTGAGAAACCCCATGCTTGTTTTGATTGCTGCTGGATCTTCTCTGGATGAAGTAGGAAATCCAGCCTTAGGTTTACGAAATGATGGAGTCCGTATCATTTCATTGGGACTGGAGAAAGCTCCATTAGAACAGCTGCAATATATGGCTACAGATAATAGCATGGTTGTTAAGAAACAAAATCTAAAGGAACTGATTGCATATTCAGATGTTATGGTAAAAACAATTCAAGACGCAATGAAAATACAGTTAGTTGCACATGGTAAGAGAACATTAACTATTCACTTCACCTGGATATTATTAATGCATTAATTGTCTATAGCATGAGATGGCAATCTACATTGCCTGTATCCTGTAATTTGTAGGCCTGCAAATGCCCATGATAAAATCATGGTATCTGCCTGTCAAGCAGGGTCAGTGCAAGCCTAAAGCAGCTCAGGAGGTCTCCTTAGTGTGCATCAGGAGGGGGAAGCAAAAACTACCCTTCACTTTCACTATAGCAGTGTAGGCACCTACCTACCACCATAACAGATGCCTGTTAAATTCAAATATATTGGTTCCTGGGTGGGACAACAAGAGAGCTGTGTACTTATTTTGCTCTTCCTGACAGCTCCCTCAGACGCCATGTACTGGTGCTGACTGCCAGGAGGTGAAATCACTCAGGTCCTGGCATCACTACAATTCACGTATGGGAGCTGTGTAGGAAGTGCACAGTGATCACAGAACACCCACTGAAACCATAGGAAGGGAACCCCCGGCCCTCTCATGCATTTGTAGGGAGGCTGGATCGATCTCCTTTATAAGCATAAATTAATTAATTTAAAAAGTCTGTATTTGTGTGTGTGTGATTATGTGTTTGTGTGTTTATGTGACTGTATAGGTGTGTATGCTTAAGAATTCATGTGCAAATTGGCTGCTGGACATAATTCTGACTGAATTCATTTAATGACAGTACAATAAGTACACTCAGTAAGTGTTCAACTAAAACCCAAATTCAATTTACAGGGTTATTCACTAAAGTAGGAATTCCAAGTGAATTTCAATTTAAGGCAAAATAGCTATGCTTCCAATTCGCCTACTTTGGCCTAAAATTGTAAATTCTCTTTGAATTCACTTTGAATTCTCACTTTAGTAATTACACTTATTAAAGTTAGATACACCAACATCTTCTCAATATGTGATGCCACAAAACCAATCTCAGACATTCTTAATAAATGACTGGGGCTTTCCCTAACAGAACAGTTTGCTGACCCTCTCTAAAAGCCCTCAGTTTGAAGTGTGAGTGGAAATAATTTGCTGCAATCTAAATCTAATTTTGTAAATAAAATATTTCAACTTTCATAAATGGTGTAAATATTTTTACCATTGCAGTCCAAATGTTTGCCTTCACATATGAGTGAATAAGGAACTTTCTGACTATGCACTCAATGGGGTTACATATTAGTGTCTGTTCTGAAAAATGGTGCACTTGTGGAAAAGGGCGGAGTCACTAATGCAATGATCTTGCTGGTTCCATCATTTTCCATTGGTTCCATGGTGACTGTCTCACTTTTAGTTCTTTAGTCTACTTTTCAGAGCACATTTTTTAAATCTAACCTACATTGTACACATGACATATCACCTCGCTAAAGTGGGCATGTCAGTTCAATGACCCTCAGGGCAGTCCTGCTGAAGAGCTCTTCCATGGGGAAATGTCTGTGTGCGTATAGCCAACACAGCACCAGTAAATGTAATAAAATGCTTGTTCTGCATTTGCTTGATTTGTTTTCTGGTGTCTTCATAAGTGGAATGCCAGACAACAAAAGTGGGACAGGGTTGAGAGCGGATGTGGTATGTTTTTGGAGGCAGTGTGTTTGGGTTTAGGTTACCTGTGGTGTTTGTGTGCATGTCAATGCTGCTTCTGAGGATGCAGATGTGGAGGAAAGCTGCCTGTGGTTGGGAAGCTGCTTGCATGCTTTTTATGTGGAGGGGATGCAGCATATGGGTTTGTGTTAGTGCTAGTGTAATTTCATGTCTGTGGATGGGGCTGTTTTGTGGTGTAGTGCATGGGCTGCAAGGTGTGAGAGGGGTACATGGGCTGCAGTGTATGAAAAGGGGACATAGGGCTGCAGGGTTTGATGGAGGCAGGGGCTGCAGGGTGTGAGATGGGTACATAAGGCTGCAAGTCATAATGGGCCAAAAAAACCTTTAAATATATTTTTATAATTATTCTTTATTTAAACATCTACAATTTACTCCCCCTGCCATCCTTACCTTGGTCCGGTGGTTGAAGTATCTGGTCCCTTGCGGGTGTAGACCATGTGTACTGTTCCATGCTGTGGAAGGTATGAGAGCATTGTCGTGGTAGCCCACAGCAATGCTATGATATCCTGGCTGGAGCCATTGAACGGCCCCTTTTTTATAACAGTGGGCTGGCCTGTGAGAAAGATATTAGATCATCCCACCAGTCATATCGCTCTCTCTACGGGCCTCTGCTCAGGCCATCTCTGCCACCAGGTATTAACTCCATTTACTCATTGGCCAGTCCAAGTCAGTGAAATTATTTTACTGTAACTTCGTGACCGACTGATAACTTTTACTATTTATGTAGCTGCAAATATAATTTAGATTGTATTGTATATACACATACTGATTTCTAAAGATGTTTTATCTTCATTTCTCTTATATATCATACATTGCATGATTGATAAAGATTGTAAAAAAAATTAATAAGATATTACTTTGAGTTATTTAAGCTGATATAATCTCAGACAAACTAGCATTATTGAATTTGTGAAAAGAGAGGGGTATTAGGACAGAAAACTGCGTTTTGGACCCAAAAAGTGAGTGATATAACTCAAAGATAAACCGGTACCAGGGAACTTCTGGCTCCATAGCAGCATAATTCTGATTAAGTTTTTATGGTGCCCAGGGTGTTCATTTAACTACGGTGTTACAGTGCAGTTAGTTTTGCCCCAGAATAGCATCTGTTTTGCCTTGATAAATTTTATCACAAAGCACATATACAATGTTGGTGAATTGAGTTTAGCTAACAGCTTTTATTTGTAAAATTCAGGTAAGTGAATTACAACTCCCAGAAATGTCTGCTTTGCATCCTGCTTAAGCATCCTGATTCAGGGCCGCCACCAGAAATTTTGAGGCCCCTAACTGAGCTCACGGTCTGGGGGTCCGCCTCCAAAGCCGCCCACAGAGACCGCCTCCAAATCCCGCCCACGGGAATACACACACAGACACAAACACATTCACTGATACAAAAGAACACAGATATACTCACACACACTGATACATACTAACAGACACACATACTGATATGCATATAGGCCTACATACTGACACACACATACTGAGACATACACACATATACAGACACACAGGCGTACATAGTGACAGACACATACTAACATACATACAGACACACATGCATAAGGACATACAGACACATTCATAATGACATACAGACAGACATTCATACTGGCATACATACATTCATACAGACATGCACACATTCATAATGACATGCAGACATACATACACTGACATTCATACACACATAATGACATGCATACAGGCATACAGACATGCATACAGACATACATACATACATACATACATACAGACAAACATTCATACTGGCATACATACATTCATACAGACAGACATACACACATTCATAATGACATGCAGACATACATACACTGACATTCATACACACATACAGACATGCATACAGACATACAGACAGACATACATTCATACTGGCATACATACATTCATACAGACACTGACATCCATACATACACACATTCATAATGACATACAGACAGACATTCATACTGGCATACATACATTCATACAGACACTGACATCCATACATACACACATTCATACAGACAGACAGACAGACAGGCATACACACATTCATAATGACATACAGACAGACATTCATACTGGCATACATACATTCATACAGACAGACAGACAGACAGACATACACACATTCATAATGATATGCAGACATACATACACTGACATTCATACACACATACAGACATGCATACAGACATAAAGACATGCATACATACATACATACAGACATACATTCATACTGGCATACATACATTCATACAGACACTGACATCCATACATACACACATTCATAATGACATACAGACAGATTCATACTGGCATACATACATTCATACAGACATACATACACACATTCATAATGACATACAGACATACATACAGACAGACAGACATACATACACTGACATTCATACACACAGAACCTTCTCCTGGTAGAACCTTCTCCTGGGATCTTTCAGGAAGAGGTTTGGAAGTTGATCATTCCAGGAAAACGTCAATCTATATTCATCATATATTGAAGCAAGAAGACACACCAAGTACACTTCTAAAGGCATTTCTTGGGATGTTAAAGTGTGAGTGAACATTTGGCACTTACTCATATATCCATTTTACCACAGACAATATTGCACTATGCCATGTATTTCTTATTCCCATAGCTTGGAATAGCCCTATACCATATACTTACTGAATTGAAGATAGGAGGAAATCTTCGGGCATATCCTATATTGCTAAGGGAAGTTATTCTTTATTTGTTCATTTCACTATAATCACTTTAAGTTGTAATTTTTATATAACTGTATGTGGATTTTAGAATCATAGTCACAAATTTACGAGTGTGTGAGAGATTCTATATATATTTATTCATACACACACACAGTTCATTTTCCAGCCACCCTCCTGTTTCTTACCTTGTCTTTGCAGGAGGGTGGCTGGGGCTGATGGGACTGGGAGTCGGCGGGCTCTCCCTCTTCATTGCCGGGCGTGCGCTCCTCCCGCGCGGAGTGAGCTGGGAGGAAGTGACTACTTGAATATAATGGGCCCATCGGGTGGCCCTAGGTGTGTGGGCCACCCGATGGGCCCCATCAGCGTGCGGGCCCCGGTGGAACTGCACTGGCGGCAGTTCCACCGCTACATGTGGGGCCCGGGCAGCCGGGGTCCCCCAGAACCCGTTATGGGTTGTCACCCCCTGATGGCGGCCCTGTCCTGATTGACCTATGACATTCTGGTTTGAGCAGCTTCAAATGTGAGAAGGTATGTTTTTACTTTTTATTCGTTTACATTGTTACTGCTTGCATACTTGTTGCATGCCTCACCATATTGATACCTTATAAGATTCCACTACATACATTATATTATTTGTAATGCTTAAAAAGAATTGAGCTGCCATTCATTCATGTACCATTCATCTGTTTTCATGTATCATTATAAGTACACCTCGAGGTATATTCTATTAAAAATATGTAATGGGAAAAAATAATGGGTCATAACTTGCATGGAGAGACCTTTTAAAATTAGCCAAAGTAGAATTGTGTTTCCCGCTTAAATAGTTTTACAACTTAGCTAGTTTGTCCTTAAATTTTCAATTCCTTTTCCATTCTCCACAGAATTCTGTTATAGTCTATAATGATGTTGGTGTATTTGGTTGTAATCATGTAATGTTTTAGGGGGCACAATCCATATATATATATTTTTTTGTCTCTAAGCAAAGGAACTTGCTTCACCCACTTCACAATAGCTGTCCTTTCTGACCAAAATGTCTTGTTGTTAATTTCTGTAACCTTGTATGTACGAGATAAAATTTTCAGTGAAAAAATAATTTTGACCATCAGCAGAGTTAATGTTGCCCTTCTGTATATTTCTAATTTTATAACTGAAAATGCTAATTATCGTATTTTTAAAAATATTTTGCCGTCTAAACTACTACAGAAAAATATCAGGGCTTATACACTAAGCAGTGATGTATGTCACATTTTATTTGCTAGTAACTAATAAAATTTGTTGGAGAATTGTTTCTTACTGATTTACCACAATTTACTGATTAGTGCATTAGTCCAATTGAAAAATAAATTGGAAAATTAATATGCAAAAAATATTATTTCCTTTTTCTAATGGAAGCACTGTTTATTTGTATGTTGCCTGACATTCAAGACATTTGAGATTGCTCTTACATTAATCAGATTATTCCTTTCATAAATACTGTTAATATGTGTTCTTTGTGTGTCTTTGTTCCCTCCCATAGAAACCGCTACAAAACCATTTACAAATGCTAAAATCCCAACTGGCCTTACTTTTTCTCTCCCTGGAGCATACAGTGACGATCCTGGCAATCAAACCTACCGTAAGTTTAAGTCAGTTCCCTTAAAATTTCTGATTTTTTTTTTTTTTTGGTTTATAAAATCAGTCGATTGAAATGCTTCCATTTAAATCTAAATCCAACCCAAGATTTAGCCACACAAAAGCTAAACATTGTTTTATCATCTGGGCCTATGTTCTAATTAATTATAGCAGGATTAGGTGAATACACACTCATAGGGGCATTTGGTGCACTGCACCACCAGTTTTTACTATAATAAAAACAGATAAATTAAAAAAATAATCAGCAGGGGAAATGATTAACTTGAAAATGTATGTTAAAATAAGTAAACTTACACATTTTAGATAGGCTTGTGTTATAAAATATGGTGTGGTATATATCTTTTTTTATGATAGCAGTACTGTACTGCAGTTTCCCCTTCCTCCTTATTAGTGGCTGTCAAGAAAAGCTGCTGTCAACATCTTGGGGCAATTGTGAGAAGCACATATGTTTCTTCTGTTTTGAGGTCTGAATCCCCACAAGGCCCACAAGGATTGTATGCGTAGGCAAACAAAATAAATTAAATTAAATTAAACTTCGCAATATGTTTAAAAATAAATAACAATAAATAAAATAAAGAAGGAATGAATTAGAAGAAGAAAAAAAGTTGTGGAATATTTCACAACTTTTTTAAAATATATTTTTTATATATATTTTATATATATTTCATATATATAAAAAATATATAAAATGTGCAATGTGATTATTGCAGTATCTTTCCATGAATATATATATATAGCAATTAATTAATTATTGATTGCCTAAATGGGGAACAGTATGCATTCCATTCAAATAATATTTAATTTAATACTACATTTATTTAGTGTTATTTTATTTACATTTATACTTTATTCTATTCTGTATTATCCAAAAAAATAAAAAAAAAACATTTTTTTCAGCAATTAAACATTTTTTTTAATTTTTTATTTAAAAACCTATACAAATCTAAACTAGTAAAAAAAAATGACAGACCTAATATTATGAACAATGAAACAGATGAAGAGACCTAAAAGAAAAAGGGTTGTTTAGTTATGTTATTCTAGTAGAGGGGTAGATGAAACAACTACTATCTGATAATTACATTTTAATCCTATGCTAGGTTTATACCCTTAGGGATTCTGGTGTGTTATTCAAAATCTAGTATGCTTCACATGCACACATAGAAACATAGAAACATAGAATGTGACGGCAGATAAGAACCATTCGGCCCATCTAGTCTGCCCAATTTTCTAAATACTTTCATTAGTCCCTAGTCTTATCTTATAGTTAGGATAGCCTTATGCCTATCCCACGCATGCTTAAACTCCTTTACTGTGTTAACCTCTACCACTTCAGCTGGAAGGCTATTCCATGCATCCACTACCCTCTCAGTAAAGTAATACTTCCTGATATTATTTTTAAACCTTTGTCCCTCTAATTTAAGACTATGTCCTCTTGTTGTGGTAGTTTTTCTTCTTTTAAATATAGTCTCCTCCTTTACTGTGTTGATTCCCTTTATATATTAAAATGTTTCTATCATATCCCCCCTGTCTCGTCTTTCCTCCAAGCTATACATGTTAAGATCCTTTAACCTTTCCTGGTAAGTTTTATCCCGCAATCCATGAACCAGTTTAGTAGCCCTTCTCTGAACCCTCTCTAAGGTATCAATATCCTTCTGAAGATAACACACAGTTTCCATTTTCTATTTCATCCCCTTACTGGTGAGTAACATTTCTTTATGCCCTGAAACAAAAACTATCTAGGAACCCCCCGCCCTTAGCCACATTTTTAAGTGACATTTTTTGTCTATATCAGACAAATGTACATGGATGTGTACCTTCAAGTTCTTGGTGGTCTTGCCCACATATTCAGTATTACATTTCGGGCAAGGCACCTGAACTACAAAATTTGAGTCAGTTGATAAAAAACAAACAAACACTATTTTGTACAAATGACCTTTTGAGGAAGGGACAAATTGGGGTTTGCAATTGCAGCATTTGACACAATTATACATCCCTCGGGTCTTTGAACTCTGAAAATGACTGGGGGGAAAAGGATCCTGTTGTTCTGCCCTTTCTAGTGCTGCATCTTACCTTTTGAAACAATATTTTATATAATAAAATACTATATAATATATTAAATTTAAGGATTGGCAGATTGTTTAAAATAGAAACTATTTAATTAAATTTGGTAGACTATTAAAGGAACACTATAGTCACCTAAATTACTTTAGCTAAATAAAGCAGTTTTAGTGTATAGATCATTCCCCTGCAATTTCACTGCTCAATGCACTGTCATTTAGGAGTTAAATCACTTTGTTTCTGTTTATGCAGCCCTAGCCACACCTCCCCTGGCTATGATTGACAGAGCCTGCATGAAAAAAACTGGTTTCACTTTCAAACAGATGTAATTTACCTTAAATAATTGTATCTCAATCTCTAAATTGAACTTTAATCACATACAGGAGGCTCTTGCAGGGTCTAGCAAGCTATTAAAATAGCAGGGGATAAGAAAATCTTAATTAAACAGAACTTGCAATAAAGAAAGCCTAAATAGGGCTCTCTTTACAGGAAGTGTTTATGGAAGGCTGTGCAAGTCACATGCAGGGAGGTGTGACTAGGATTCATAAATAAAGGGATTTAACTCCTAAATGGCAAAGGACTGAGCAGTGAGGCTGCAGGGGCATGTTCTATACACCAAAACTGCTTCATTAAGCTAAAGTTGTTCAGGTGACTATAGTGTCCCTTTAAGTACAAAAAAATGTCACCAGGTAAGTGATCAATCTTCTGCCTAATACTGGCAGAAGGTCAGTTCTTGGTTTGGTTCTGGTTATATCATATACCATCTTTAACATATAATTAAAATAAATGTGATTTGAATGTGAAACACAATTTTCCATATGGCAATGCTTGAGATTTACAAAATTTGACTAAAGACAGAGGTCCACCATCAACATTTGTCCAATCCCAGCAGCTGTCACAAGTGATGGCTGTGGAAATTAGGCATGTATCTATAGAGGATCCAGCAGTCTTGCGGGATCCTCCACAGGCCTCACTGCTGTACTCTCATGCATGTGTGAGAATACCACCCTGATGCAGCTCATTGCAACTGACACACAAGAGAACTGCAAAACACAGATGGCAGCAGCCACAAGGGACAGCTTAAAGGGACACTCCAGGCACCTAGACCACTTCTTCCCATTTGAGGGGTCTGGGTGCCAACTCCCACCACCCTTAACTCTGCAAGTGTAATTATTGCAGTTTTTATAAACTGCAATAATTACCGTGGAAGATTAAATCCTGATAGACAGCCACACGAAAAGAGTTTTAAACAACGCTGGACGTTATGCATGAGGACCTCCAGCGTTGCCAAAATCCCCACAGGAAAGCATTGAATAATGCTTTCCTATGGGGAGATCTAATGTGCGTGCGCGGTCATTGCCGCACATGCGCATTATGTCTTCCCCTCCAGCTAACGTCGGCGGGGGAGGAGCGGGGGTGGAACCTGACCCAGTACCGACAGACATCGGTGCTGGATTCAGGTAAGTCACTGAAGGGGTTTTAACCCCTTCATCAACATGGGATGGGGGGGGGAGGGGCACTGCATGGTCCTGCAGTGCCAGGAAAATGGAAATGTTTTCCAGGTACTGGAGAGTCCCTTTAAGGTAAATAAAAATTAGGGAGATTTTGTTCTTAGAAATATATGCTTTAGGATAAGGACTTTTTTACTATATTTTTTAGCATTTCTACTATTTTGGCTTGTACATTTATTTTTGTTATATGAACAACTGAAACATTAAATCTATTTTATTATGTTGCACATGACCCATATAAAGGATTGTGCTATGTATACAAATATTGTCTTTTTATATCTTAATGATATGTATATTACTCCTTTAATAGCTTATCTGTGATTTTTCTTTAGGTTGTAAATCACAAATGGCAGCTGACATAGTATTCCTTGTAGACACATCTCGTCATGACTCTGAAGAAAATAAGGAAATTCAAAAATTCATAAAAGTTATAATAGATGGTCTTGAAGTTAAAGAACATTGTGTCCACATTGGATTAGTGACTTATAGCAGCAAACCTGAGGTAATAACCACATTAGATAATGGAAAAGATAACTCAACAGTCTTCACATTTGTGGACAAAATATTGGTTCTTGAAGAAAATACTGTTAATACTGGCTTTGCCATTAATTTTACCAGAACAGACATTTTTTCTAGAAAAACTGGCTGTCGAAAAAGCCAAGGATTAATGCAAGCAGTCATTTTGATCACTCATCGCTCATCTTCAGACAGTGTTACTGAGGCTTCCCATCTCCTTCGTACTGACAAAGTTAGGGTTTTCACTGTAGGAATTGGAAAACACAACATGACGCAACTGAAACAAATTTCATCAGATCCCGCTGACCGTTATGTTATTGATGTAAAGACTTTCGCAAACTTGTCATCTCAAGGAGACATCTTATTAAAGAAAATAAAGAATGCCTATAACGAAGATGTTATAACAAACCTTAGAAAAACGGAATTACTGAAAGAAGGTAACACTATAATGACTATCCTGGCCTTAAACTTCATTTTCACTGATCTTTGTAAAATCTACATGCCAAGGATAGGCAGACAAGTATAGCATGTGTGCAAAAAGAAATCTGACTTGTAAATAATGTTAAAGGAACATTCTGGGCAGCATTACAACTTAATTGGATTAAAGATCTTATGGTACCAGGAAGTCCCAGGGAGCCAGCTTACCTTTAGGGGGTAAACCATTCACGAATGGTTTAGCGCCAAACTGTTTTCTCCAGCACGGGTGACATTGTTAAAGCCTTGTCATCTGTCCCTGTCTTTCTACTCCTCTCTGATTCTTGAAAGAGGATGCCTCATACTGCCTTGGATAGGGTCTCTGCTGATTGGCTGAGAACATCAGCTGAATCTCAAAGCCAATCTGTGGTTTCCCATTCTCAAAATGACTTGAGAAACATATATATTTTTCTCAAGTCATTGTTATAAATGGGGAGCTATTGATTGGCTTACAGTGTCAGTTGATATTTTCAGACAATCAGCGGTGCCCCTGTCCGAGGCAGTGTGATTTTTTTCTTTTTCAAGGATCAGAGGGTAGAGTATGCTCAGAGGTAGAGTTAAACAACGCTGTATGCAAGACTTAGGGGTTTAACCATTTATGATGTTTAACCTCTAAAGGTAAGCCAGCGTCAGGGACCTCCTGGCACCATAACAATTTATTTCCATTAAAATTGCTATTGTGCGCAGAGTGTTCCTTTAATAGTAATCTCTAGTTTTTTTTGCGTTTACTGATTACTGTTCCAGCATTGCTGAGAATTGCAACATAGAAATGAACTCAGTGAGTGTGTCCAGTATTTATTTGTCTAGTATCTCACAAAGCTTAGGGTGTTTACATTTTTATTTTAAGAAAGTTACATAAAAAAGAGGACTTTGGAGTTATGTAAACTATAGCTGCCATACACTTTTAGAACAATGCCTCTATAACTCCAGATGTGTCAGAGCACCTTTAAGTTCCCTTGTTTATCTAAACATATTCTGGAAAAGCAAGAGTAATATGTAGCAACCAGGCAGTGATGCAGCATGTTTCTCTCATAGAAGAGGGAAGTAGTAAGATGGGGTGGGAATGAAGACCTCCAGTATATTTTGTGAGTGACCTATGGTGCTTTCAATATTGAGAAAGAAACTCCCTGGCAAAATACAAAAACAGCATGATTTTTCCATAGTTTACATGGTGAACAACAACATAGTAGTCATCATCTTATAAATATTATTTAAATGATATATATATAATGTATTATTATTAAATATTTGTTATTCTGTTCAAATTCACTTTCTATAGTAAAACTAAGATTAATAGTAAGTATACAATAATTGAACCCAAAACAATCCTATACAGAAACCAGACCGCTTACTTGAAAGAGTAGGATTTCTGCTTTCAAATTGCTGATCTCATGGTCAAATCTGTATTTTGGGGAAAAATAGACACACACACACACACACACACACACACACACACACACACACACACACACACACACACACACACACACACACTCTCTCTCTCTCTCTCTCTCTCTCTCTTTAGTTACCTAGGCATATGCTGGTATCACGTGATGACAGCTGCCACTGTGGTTGTTTAATAGCTGTGTGGCCTCCTTGTTTGAAAGAGTTTTTTGTTGTTGTTTTTTTTCAATTAATTGTTTATTGAATTTTTAGCTTTGTACAAGAATTAAGATCAGTAAAAAAAAAGTAGACAGGCATTGCATGATAATATACAAAAGCATATGTCATTACAGTCAGTAGAATTGTTTATGCTAGTAAATTGTGGTACAGTGTATTTTTATGTAATGGTTACATATAAGTCATAAAAAGAAAAGCATTTTTCTCCCGTTATAATTTGTCACACTCACTTCATCCTAATTTTGAGTGGAATCTCAAATATATCTCTATCGTAACTTGCCCTGAAATTAAACTCCATGTGATACTTAAATCTAGATTTTCATGCTTGATGTATCTGTGTTTGCTAACCAATTAGATGACTTGGCTATCGTAATAATAGATTAAAAAAAAGAAAAAGGAAGAACTGGAAAGTAAACAGTGAAGTGAACGAATGCTCTACTTTTTATGCACTCTCATTCCCAATATGCATGTCAGGTTTCTCAGCCCCCTGTTTCCTCTCTCTCTTTTTCTTAAACTTCGCCTCTTCTATCCCTACAGTTCTTCTAGAGCTTCTTTATACATTTTACTTTTCCTGGTTACCCAACTCCTTCAAGTCTCTTCAAACCTGCGACCCTTTTCTGCTGAAGTTAGACACATGCGCTCATATTTCAAATTGAAATTGAATTTGTCTATTAGAGCGGACTTTAGCGGCCTGGGCTTTTTCTATTGAAGGGCTATTAAGTGTCTGGCTGCCATTATAACCTGACTTAAGAGCTGTTTAGATGTCCTGTTGAGAGTGTATGAATACATTAAGAGGTAAAAAGTTGAGGTATATGGGAGTAGACTTTGTCCTTGCTCTCTGCACACTTTTTCTACCTCCCTGCAAAACAGTTTGATATCCTTGCAAGTCCAACAAATGTGTAGTACTGGGGTCCTCAGACTTTTTAAACATGGAGCCAGTTCACGGTCCCTCAGACACTGCTGGGGGCCGGACTATAGTTTAACTTTTTTTTTTTTTTTTTTACAAATTCCTATATATAGTGAAACAGAAACATAGACATATACAGACACACATACTAACATACTTACAGACCATACACACACATACATACTGACAGACATACATACTGACATAGACAGACAGACATATACATACTGACATACACACACATACATACATACTGACATACACATACATACAAACACATACATACTGACATACATACACACAGCCATACATACGCACACTGACATACATACATACAGATAGATAGATAGATAGATAGATAGACACATACTGAAATATATACATACAAACACACTGACACACACACACACATCTTAAAATACATACATACACACACATACCGATAGACACATACTGACATACATAAACACAGACATACATACAAACACATACATACATACACACACATACTGACATGTATACATACAGACACATACTGACATACACACACACAAACACATACTGACATACATACACTCATACACACAGACACAGACAGATACATACATACATACACACAGACATACTGACATACACATACATGCATACAAACACATACTGACATACATACACATACATACAGACATGCATACATACAGATAGACACATACTGACATACATACACACAGACATACAAACACATACATACATACATACATACATACATACAGGCATACATAAAGATAGACACATACTGACATACATACACTCATACACACAGACACAGACAGATACATACTGACATACATACATACACACACAGACATACATACATACTGAAATACATACATACAAACACACTGACACACACACACACATACATACTAAAATACATACATACATACTGAAATATATACATACACACACTGACATACATAAACACAGACATACATACACATACATCCACATACTGACATGCATACATACAGACATACTGACATAAACACACACAAACACATACTGACATATATACACTCATACACACAGACAGATACATACTGACATACATACATACACACAGACATACATACTGACATACTGAAATACATACATACACATACATGCATACAAACACATACTGACATATATACACATACATACAGACATGCATGCATAGAGATAAACACATACTGACATGCATACACACAGACATACAAACACATACATACAGGCATACATACAAATAGACACATACTGACATACATACACTCATACACACAGACACAGACAGATACATACTGACATACATACACATACATACAAACACATACATACAGGCATACATACACATACAGACATACTGAAATACATACAGAGACATACATACATACATACACAAAGCTAAATTTTCTTACTTTTTTTCAGGAGGATGGCTGTGGCTGATGGGAGTTGGCGTGGCTCTTCCCTCTTCGCATGGAGGGAGCTGGGAGGAAGTGACGGCCACTTCCTCCCAGCAGTACTTTGCGGCTGCAAATTTTAAAGGGTCCCGGTCGCGCTATTGCACGGCCGCAGCGCTGACCGGGCCCCTGAAGATACAGGGCCCATCGGGTGGCCCTGAGTGCTGGGGCAGGGTTCAGGACCCTTTAAATATATATATATCTTTAAGTGCACTAGTGGCCCTTGTCCATGTCTGGTCTGTAAAGTATTGGTCACTTTCGTTTTCCCATCTATCCAAAGAATAGATTTTCTCCTTGTGTCTGCAACTCACAGAAGCCTTGTAGCACACAGAAAGAGGCTTGGTCTTCAATGGGTGTATCTCACATCTCTTTAGGAAAGTGTTAGAAGAGGGGTCTTTGTATGGGCCAAATTTAGCATTGTCGCCACATGTTCTGTGATTATGCTTTTAATTTGTAGGTACTGAAAAATCTGATTTGGTCTTAACACAAATTTGTACTGTATCTCCAAAAACGGTAATACTGATCTTCTGTAAAGCATCAGTAATATGCAAAATGTTCAAAACTAGAGTGAGAGCTGGCAAAAGCTGAAAAATCAGGACATGATTTCTAAACTGCCACCACTCCCTCATTTTCAGGCCCACCTACACAAATCTTATATCAAAACGTTCAGCTATCCCTGCTGCCACTAAACATGTCAACGGCTAAGCCATAGTCCTGATAGTTTTCACAATATAATCATTTGTTTGCAACTAACGCCGTCCATTGACATTCATTGAAACTTCAATCTACAAAGCTCAAACTTGAAGGGGAATTTCTAAACTGCGACTGTGCCTTCAAAATGTAGGTCTGGGTCTTGTGATTCTCACAATATAAAGCTCTTCGCTGTAGGATTTATAGTTTTTAAAATACGACTGTTTGAAGATGGCAACCACCAAAATACTCTGACCTGTGCCAGGCTGGAACAGCGAGTGATGTCACAGACAGGGCCTTTTGTACACCTGCTAATGTTTTTATAAATGTATGTTTTAACCCCTTAAGGACGGGTGACGGACGAGGTCCGTCACTCAGGGGAAACCCTTAACAACGAGTGACGGACCTCGTCCGTCACGCGGTAAAATTAACCCTGGATCGCCGCTATTGCGGCGATCGCGGGGTTAATGGTGCTCCGGTATGCCTCTGCATTAGAGGCATACCGGGAGCACCCGGTCAGGCTGCCCAGCACATGTGTTCGCTCTGACCGCAAGTCTGAGCGAGCACATGTGCTCTGTATACTTACCTACCAGCTCCCTGCACTTCCGGGTTCTATGTGAAGTGCAGGGAGCCGGATCAGTGCTGATCCTGCCCCCTGCTGGAAAAATAAATAAAGTTTATTTAAAGTCCCCCCCTTACCCATTTTAATAAAAAATTAACCCCTTCCCTGCCAATTGATCACTGACTACAGTGATCAATTGGCAGGGATTACATTTTACTATGATCTGATTATTTTTTTTAACCCCTGAGGGTTAATTCATTTTTTTTAACCCTCAGGGGTTAAATTTATTTAATTAATTAATTAATTAAAATATTTTAAAATTATATATTTAGCTAGCTGGGGTGGGTGGGAGTTATGGGAAAATGGGGAATTTACTGTTAGTGCTGCGTACTGCTAGTTAGGGGTTAACGGTAAAAAAAAAAGCTTAGAAAAATGTTAAATCTGTAAAAAGTTTTAAGAAAGTTTAGGAAAGTTTAAAAAAAATTTATAAGCAAAACAAAAGTTTAAAAACTAGTTTTTAAAAGTAAAAAAGTTATAAAAAGTAAAAAAATACATTTTAAAAACGCTCATTACCACTACACCTGGAACAAACTAGAGAAAAAATTATCCCACGCCAAGGTTCAAAATATGCCTTTTGAATTACCCCAGGGTGTATTCTTTAATAAATAGTATGTGTTTGTGGGGAAGTTTCAATAACCAACCGTCTAAACTACTCCAAATTGGAACATGGACACAGCGTAAAACTTCAAAGTTAGAAAAAAACTGAATGGCTGCGTTTCAAATGCGCCCCTTCAACATCCACATATACCTGGCAAAGGTACATACAGGGGTATTGCTGTACTCAGCCGACATAGCTGAGCAACATATGAAGTATTATACAGTCATAGCACACATAAGGTTTGCAAAATATGTTGCACAAACTCACTTTGTATGTCAAAAAGGCAGAAAAAATGCTTATTACCACTACACTTGGTACAAGCTAGCGGAAAAATGATCCCACGCTAAGGTTCAAAATATGAATTTTGAAATACCCTGGGATGTCTTCTTTAAGAAATGGTATGGCTTTATGGGGTATTTGGATTATATAGCCTGGTAAAATACTCTAAAATGGGACATAGGCACAGCATAAAAATTCAAAGTTTGAAAAAAACTGGAATGGCTGTGTCCCAAATGTGCCCCTCCGATGTCCACACATACCTGGCAAAGGTACATACGGGGGTATTGCTGTACTCAGCCGACATAGCTGAGCAACATATGAAGTATTATACAGTCGTAGCACACATAAGGTTTGCAAAATATACTGTGCAAACTCACTTTGTATGTCAAAAAGGCAGAAAAAACGCTTATTACCACTACATCTGGTACAAGCTAGCGGAAAAATGATCCCACGCTAAGGTTCAAAATATACCTTTTGAAACACCCTGGGGTGTCTACTTTAAGAAATGGTAGGCCTTTGTGGGGTAGTTTGAATTTAAAACCTGCGAAGATGCTTGGAAATTGCACATAGGCCCAGCGTCAAAATTCAAAGTTTGGTAAAAACGGATATGGCTTGGTCTCCTATATGGCACTGTAGCTTCACGAAATAGTGCCAAAGACATTCATTGGGGGTGTCTTTTTACTCAGAAGACTTAGCTGAGCATAATTTGGGAGGTTTGAACTTAGTGGCACATATGAAATATACAAAACGCCCAGCAAAAATGCAATCCGTATGTAAAAAATGCACAAAATAATTTTTTACCACATACTTTGGCATATATTGGTGAAAAAATGGGGGTATGTTAAGGCACAATATGCACCTTATAAGATACCCTGGAGTGTCTACTTTTACAAATGGTAGGCCTTTGTGGGGGTTTTTTGAACAGTCAAACTGTTATAATACCCCAAATGGAAGCTAAGGCTCATTAAATCCATCTCTCAAAATTCTACTGTGAATACTGTAAAGGACAGGTCTCCTATATGGCACTGTAGCTTCACGAAATAGTGCCAAAGACATTCATATGGGGTGTCATTTTACTCAGAAGACTTAGCTGAGCATAATTTGGGGGGTTTGAACTTAGTGGCACATATGAAATATACAAAACGCCCAGCAAAAATGCAATCCGTATGTAAAAAATGCACAAAATTATTTTTTACCACATACTTTGGCATATATTGGTGAAAAAATGGGGGCATGTTAAGGCACAATATGCACCTTATAAGATACCCTGGAGTGTCTACTTTTACAAATGGTAGGCCTTTGTGGGGGTTTTTTGAACAGTCAAACTGTTATAATACCCCAAATGGAAGCTAAGGCTCATTAAATTCATCTCTCAAAATTCTACTGTGAATACTGAAAAGGACAGGTATCCTGTGTGGCACTGTAACTTCACAAAATAGTGCCAAAGACATACAATGGGGGTGTCATTTTACTCAGCAGATGTAACTGAACACAAAATAAAACTTTGTACAGGAATAGCACACACCAACTTTACAAAATATACACGAGAATTTCTTTGTTATAAGTTTGTGTGCCAAAAACCAAAATAAACACAATTTTACTCCAATATTTAGCAGAGATTGGCGGTGAAATGGCTACGTAGAAAGTGTCAAAACAACCTTAGGTAAATAGCCCGTGATGTCTACTTTATATAAATATATACTTTTGTGTGGCAATTTTGTTTTCTTTTATGGCTATTAGGCTTACAAGACAAACATACCAAATTCTAAAATCGCTCCACATTAAAAGTCTATTTTACTCCTTGTGCTTTGTGACCTGTAACTACCAAAAAAAACTTAAAATCCCAGACACATTGTATATTCTGTAAATCAGAACAACTAAATTAATTTATTTTTAATTACTTTTCTTAACCTGCACTAATTATGCACACATTATTATTGCAAAAACTGTAAAAAAAACCACAAAATTTTCATTTTTTTTACATTTTTCTGTATTTTTTTATAATAAATAAGCATTTATATATATGTGTGTTACATCAAATTAAAGCCCTTTCTGTCCTTTAAAAAACGATGTATAATATGTGTTGGTGCAACAAATAAGTAAAATGCAAATTGCAGTTGAACGCAAACAGCAAAAAATGAAAAAAATGCCGTTGTCATTAAGTGAAAGACAAGCTTTTGAAGCTCTGTCCTTAAGGGGTTAATGTAACTGTGAAGCACTTTGGGCAACAACATTGCAATTAAATGTGCTATATAAATAAATAATAACAGTTACTCTGCCCACTCCAGTTGTAGACTACTGGTGGAAGCAAGAACACTTCACATAATTTACCCAGGAATTGTAGCTTTTCTAGTTCTGTTATACTATACTATGATAGTATTTTCTGTTATAGGAATTTAAATCAGGTAAGTATAAATATACCACACCATACACGTTGGGTGAGGTTGTGGGAAATTACAATATAAAAATGTAGTCAGTGCTTAGCTGATAGTCCCCAAGATCAATACAAATGGGTAATATTTGGTGGTGTCAATACACGATTAAATTGTGGCTCTAAGGGTGAGGTGTATAGGATGGGTGCGAGGATGACTGCAAGGTGATGTTAAGACCTCTTGGTAAAAATTTACGTCTGCCACGCTCATAGCAACCATGCATTCCTGTATTGTTAATGTTTAACATATTAAATGGCCAAACGACACCTCTTTCCAAAATCACATTTGGTTTCAGATATTGACAATTAGTCTGTGGAGTCTCCAGATCCCCCAAGGATTTCCTGTATAAAGCTTTCCTTTTTTTCCATTTGTTTTTTTTTTTGGCTTTTAGCTTCACGTAACTTAATATCCCCCAAGCAGGGCACTTTATAAGTCTCTAAATTAAATACTGAGCAGTTCATTTCACCTTTAATGAGCATTGCCATTCCTGGGTGATCTTCACCGCTGGTTTTCTCCTGTCTCCCTGATGTATTTCCTCCTGTTCTACTGGGATGTTCTGTTGCTGCAATATCTTTGCTTCTACTTCAGGTTTGTCAAAAATCTTGTAAGAACCATTACGCCTTATAATTAGTTTCACCGGGAATCCTCACTTGTAATGAATATTTGCCTCCCGAAGTGCCTTTGTGATCCGTGCAAAAGCTCTTCGCTTAGCCATGATGATAAATCGGCAAACAGTTGTACATTTGCAAAATGTCCCTGTAGCTCCTTTGTGTGTCTGGAAGCTTGCATATCTCTTTCCTTGAATAGCATTGCACTTTGATGATCACATCTCTGGGCATGGTATTAGGGAGATGCTTGGTTTAGGCAATGTGTGCGTATGATCTAGCAGAAGGTCATCCTTAGGGATGTAAGGAACCAACATGTGGTATAGCTGCATCACAAAGTGTGTCAGAGCTTCTGGGCCTACCTCTTCTGGGTACAATACAATTCGTATGTTGCTTCTATCTTCTTGATCGGTAACCTTGTCTTCCAGCCATCACAGCTTAGTTTCTAGTTCCTCATAGAGTCTGCAATAGAGTTGTGGGCTGAGATAAGCTCCTCCGCTTTTGTTTCTAGGTTGTGCTGCTCTATCACCTATAGCAGTGCTTCTCAACCCTCTCCTCAAGGCACAGCTAACACACCAGGATTTAGGGATTACCCGGGTATGTCTAAGGTGTTTAAAAAAAACTAAAAACACCTTCAACTTTAAGGTGTTTTTTTTGTAAACACCTTAGACACACCTGGCTTATCCCTAAATCCTGGACTGTTAGGTGTGCCTTGAGAAGAGGGTTGAGGATCACTGATCTATAGCCTTGATGTCTCACATTATCTCTGATGCCAGATCTGTGAAATCCTCCTTCAAGGAGATCTTTAGTTAATTGAGTGTCCTTTGGATTGATTGTTCCGAGGCTGGGGTCAGAGGTCTAGTCAACACCAAATTTATATCTTGGTCATCTGAGTTTGGGGCCAGAGATGTAGGTTTTCCAGCATCATCTTGGTTAGCATGGTCTGGGAGGACAGGAGTCTGGATGCACCTGTGCGATGTGATGAGCTTCGATATTTTTTGTTGATTTTGATGACGTAGTAATCAGTAGGTAATGATTCACAGCTTGGGTTGGCTAAGATTTATGGGCTTTCTCTCTGTTAACATCTTGTGTGTCATTGTGCTTAAGTGGAGCTGCAGGCACTCATGTCTCACTCCAAACCATGCCCCTGTTTAAAAGAGTTTCAAAGTCATTTTAGGATGCCATGTACATTAAAGTCACCTAATACATAGGTGATTGCAATTTTATGGCAACCATCTGCTATTTTGGAGCCTGAATGTCTCATACTGTAAACACATTAGGTAAGTGATTTTTTTGATTGTAGTAATCTGCCATTGACAGGAAGTAAAACCTCTCATTTTAAATGGAATTTAAACTCATAAAATAGTTTTATACCCATAGGTGTTTTATTGGGGGTAATAGTGATTCTAATGAGTTACTCACCAACTTGTAAAATGCTTCCCTAGGGCAATTGATCAACATTACCATGAAGATCAGCCCTCATTTAAAAAAGATTAAATGAGGGCTTTTGTGCCCTTCTAACGTTAATTGAGGGGCAGGGGCACTACATCTCTATCTCCCTCCATTAAGTACTGTACTGAAGAACAGTGACATAGGTAATAATCTTTGTAACGGTGATCTCCTGGGCCCTGAGAGGGCAAAATAGCCCTAATCTGAAAGCTCAAAGTCCTCCATTTCAAACAAGACATACCTTTAGGGTTATACAAAATATGGAGGTAGCACATTTCTAGCTCATATAATTGAGTATTGGAAGCAGTTCAAACAACCCAAAACCAGATTCTCTCTATTCCAGTCCAATAAAAGATGTGTGTGGTGGAGGGAGTAGCGCCTTAAGGAAGATTAAAAAAAAAATGTAATAAGATAAAAGAGAATGCAAAATATAGTGCAGTATCTTTGATGTAAGTGCATAGAAAAAAAAAGGGAATTGCACTTAAAGTGTATAGAGCTACAATTAGTTCTACTATAATTCGCCTGGGGATATCTTATATATTCTTTGATCCAATGGCAAGTATTCCAAGGAGTATTCAAAATAACAGAAAACAAATCCCAATATCGTATAGGATATTTGTATACTGAGGTTTGATAGAAAAAAATATGTGGAAATGCACTCACAGTATATGGAGCCTCCAATTGGCTCAAAGAAAGCAACACAAACTGGTATAATCCCTACTAATGAATCTTGTTTGCTGATAGAAGGTCTTGTGATGTATTATATAGATAGAAACAAAACATATAGTGCTGTTATAAAGAAACAATTTTAAAAGTATTGGAAAGGTGCTGTGGATCAAAATATAGGTTTTGTTCAGTCCTGAGTGCTCAGATGGAATGTTCCTCACTGAAGAAATAGGATATTATTCAAAATAAACTGCTTTACTTTCTCTTGGAAAAAATATAAATGTTAAAACAATACAAAACATAAATAACACTAATGTGTTTCACCTTTAACAACTCTTTTTCCAAATACATCTGGATATACACAGTATATATAGGGAGCACAATTTCAAATTTAAGTCACATGATGTCATAGTCATATGATCAAAAAGTAATTAACTTTAATACATTTAAGAACAACATTTTTGCATTAATATATAAACATAGGCGTGCGCAGCCTATTGCATTAGGATGTGCACCCTAAAGCACAAGCACATGCCGCGTATATATATATATGTATGTATGTATATATATGTATATATATATATAAATATATATATACACATATATACACACACACACATACACTGTTGTGTGTGTGTGTGCTGTGTGAGGGTGCTGTTAGTGTGATGTGTGTGTGAGGGTGCTGGTAGTGTGCTATGTGGGTGAGGGTGTTTGTGTGTGTGCGCTTGTGAGGGTGCTGTTAATGTAGTGTGTGTGAGGGTGCTGTTTGTGTGTGAGGGTACTGGTAGTGTGCTGTGTGTGTGTTTGTTAGGGTCCTGTTTGAGAGGGTACTGTTAGTGTGCTGTGTGTGAGGGTGCTGTTTGTGTGCTGTGGGTGCTGTGTGTGTGGGTGCTGTATGTGTGTGTGGGTGCTGTATGTGTGTTGGTGCTGTGTATGTGTGTGGGTGCTGTATGTGTGTAGGTGCTGTGTATGTGTGTGGGTGCTGTATGTGTGTGGGTGCTGTATGTGTGTGGGTGCTCAATGTGTGTTGGTGCTGTGTATGTGTGTGGGTGCTGTATGTGTGTAGGTGCTGTGTATGTGTTTGGGTGCTGTATGTGTGTGGGTGTTGTGTATGTGTGTTGGTGCTGTGTTTGTGTGTGGGTGCTGTATGTGTGTGGGTGCTGTATGTGTGTAGGTGCTGTATATGTGTGTTGGTGATGTATATGTGTGTGGGTGCTGTATGTGTGTAGGTGCTGTATGTGTGTAGGTGCTGTGTATGTGTGTTGGTGCTGTGTATGTGTGTTGGTGCTGTGTGTGTGTGGGTGCTGTATGTGTGTGGGTGCTGTATGTGTGTAGGTGCTGTGTATGTGTGTTGGTGCTATGTATGTGTGTGGGTGCTGTATGTGTGTAGGTGCTGTGTATGTGTGTTGGCGCTGTGTATGTGTGTAGGTGATGTGTATGCGTGTTGGTGCTGTGTATGTGTGTGGGTGCTGTATGTGTGTGGGTGCTGTATGTGTGTAGGTGCTGTATGTGTGTAGGTGCTGTATGTGTGAAGGTGCTGTGTATGTGTGTTGGTGCTGTGTATGTGTGTGGGTGCAGTGTATGTGAGTTGGTGCTGTGTATGTGTGTGGGTGCTGTGTATGTGTGTGGGTGCTGTGTATGTCTGTGGGTGCTGTATGTGTGTAGGTGCTATGTATGTCTTTGGGTGCTGTGTGTGTGGGTACATTACTTAATATCCCCCCTCCCTTCTCACCTTATGTAGGGAGGGGGGATCCTTGTTGCTGCTGCCTTCCCTGGTGTTCCAGTGGTGAGTGAACTCTAGCCTGCGGGGCTAGAGTTCACTCACGCGAGATCTGAGCGTTGCCACGGCAACGCCCAGATCTCACGAGAGGAATCCGGTGGAGCTGCTGGCAATAGCTCCCCGGGTTCTCTCCTGCCTCCCTCCCTGCATGTGGGTCGGTGGGGAGGGAGGCTGAGAGCAGAGCCGGCGCTCTTATAGCGCCAACTCTGCATGAGATCTCCCCTGCTGGGCTCAATACATAGGCGTGCCGCAGGGATTAGGGTGTGCCCAGGCACACCCGGCACACCCCGTGCGCACGCCTATGTATATAAAATATATGGGGATAGCACACTTTATAATATAGATTGCTAATTTGCAAGTAAAAACAAGGTATATTTATAAAAAAATTTGAACGGATGCGAGGAGAACACTAATGCCTCGTTTCCACTGAGCGGAAGGGTTCGGGTCAGTTCAGTACGCTATTTTGAGTGTTTCCATTATGAAAGTGGCCCATACAACCGAACCGCACCATTCCTGGTCTTCCTTCAGATGGTACGGTACAGTTAGGGCAGAGCTACTAGCGTCACACTATAAAATCCATTGATTGGCGGACAGGAAAACGTCAATGCTCACGACAAATGACAAGCTAGACATTTTTTCTAAACCCCGCATGGCCCCTGAAGGTCTGACTTGCAGTAAAAACGCTTACCTGAATAGGCTGGACCATTGTAACCCTTCCAAACTGTACCGACCCGAACCGTTCCGCTCAGTGAAAATGAGGCATAAAAGGGATCAAGTCTCACTAGATTACCATATGTATAAAGCACTTCTTTGAGTTAAATTTGAGGTATATTTAAAAAGAAATTAACCAAAAGAAAAAGTTTTTAGTGTGATACTCGGGAGCTTAGTAAGATTGTACAAAAGAGGTATATATTTGTCTAATAGCAGCTTTAGCACTCTTTGGGTTCTCCTATTTAACCAGTAATCCAATAGTGAAAAAACACACAATGTGCTAGAAAAAGGTTTAGCCTTTTCAAACACAACAGTGTATAGGGCAGCGCAAGAAAGTCAAGGGCTTGCCCATACAGCATGGGACGTTTTCATACATTTGCCAAAAAAAAGATAAGAAGAGATATAAATTAGTACAATATCGTTAACAATTGGTATAAATAAAACAAAATGTAAAAGAAGGAATATTAAAACCACTTCTGTAAATATAAAAACAAGGAAAATGGCAACATAGGGTAATAACGTAGCAGCTGGATGTAACTTGAATGATAATTGGTTACACTCACATGGTTACTTTTTTATAAAGTGGCTCATGACCATGTGAGTGTAACCAATTATCATTCAAGTTTTATCCAACTGCTATGTTATTACCCTATGTTGCCATTTTCCTTGTTTTTATATTTACAGGAGTGGTTTTAATATTTCCATGTGAAATAAGGGTAACGTGTAATTATTATATTTATTAGTGTGCTCTTACCATTCACATTTTTGTATGGTTTGATTTTATATGAATTAGTGACTCACATTGGTGATTGTAGCACCTTATTCTTAACTTTTTAACCTTAATCCTCCTTTATTATTCACTACTGTAAAAGAGGGAATGCTCACAATTCTAGAGCCTTTTCAACGTTATGGCTCTGAACGTACTGGCTTGCTGTGCCTTTAAGGTAGCAACAGGGACCTTCTTGCTTGTACCTTTTCATAGACTCCAATGAGATATATACATACAGGAGGCATAAAATGTTAAATAATAGTGCAGGATGTTGGTAAAGGTTCACTACTGGTTGTTCAGAAGTTGTTGATCACCTGGTTTTGGAGCCCATATAATACTGGCTCCAAGTTTGTACACCTGCTTGCCAAATATGGAGTGGCAAGGACCCCTTTGTTGGTAAAGATGGAATAAATATTAGTCCAAGAGGACTCAATTATAAAAAAAGCTTAAACTTTTATTAAATTACAAATAAAATATAACAAGCTTCACTAGGGAGATAAAACAAAGTAGATTACAAATATATATATAAATATATAGTCCTCCTGGTGTACGAGACGCGTTTCGCTCGCTATACAGGCTTTTTCAATAGGTCTGTTGCTTCTATCCATGTTCCCTGTTATAAAGGGGTTTTCCATTTGTACTGACGAAAAGACTACCATGTCCATGAATTTTTGCGCTCAGATAGCGCCAAACAATTCTGAAAGTCCAAATTGGAGAAAGGGAGGGGAGGGAGGAGGGGGAAAAAATTATAAAGAATAATAAATGGAAATGATAAAAAAGGGGAGAAAAATATGAGAAATAGAGATGTGCAGAACAAAGACAATATGTGTTAGTATACAAAACAACATATTCTTTGAAAAAATCACATACTTGTATCTTCACAATTTTATTCAGACTGATTGTAAATATACTGTGTATGTCAGTCTGTTAATATGAGATGTAGTTGCAAGATGTCACTCATATATGGGTAGACTTCCAATAATGCATAAGGAGAAAAGAAAAGGCCGCAATGGTGAAGTACAGCAAAATCACAAAAGCAATTTATTAGAATGCACTTACAGACCAACGTAGACAATGGGCATATCTCCACATGGAGTGGAACTTAGATAAAAATGTGGTCCTGGAAATCAGGCATAGATGGAAATAAACCAAAGTTAGAAAAAACTAAAAACAACATATAAAAACAAATAAAAGAACAAGGGTACATAAGTCCTCAATATACCCAACACATTTCGTCTTACAGCTTGGACTTCCTCATGGAAATATCTTGTAAACTACATCTGTGTGTACTCCTGCGAGGGTGACAAGCCTGAATTTACCATATGTTTGTGAGTTTTTTTGTATATTTCAAATTCTATATTTTCTATACAGTATTACACTATGTTGTATTATTGATTTTTTTTAGATCCCAGTGACTTCTAGGATCTTTGAATATCCTACCTTTTCCAGGTGGTTAGATTTATTTTTATACATATTGTTGTTTGCCCACTTTTTTGTATTTTATTTGGTATTTGGTGTGTGAGGGACACTTGGGATCACACTCTTATACATACAGTGCCTTGCAAAAGTATTTACCCCCATTGGCCTTTTTCGTGTTTTGTTGCCTCACAACCTGGAATTAACATGGATTGTTTGAGGATTTGCTTCATTAAATTTACAGAACATGCCCACAACTTTGAAGTTTTTTTTTTATTGTGAAGCAAACAACAAATAGGACAAAATAGCAGAAAAAGTAAATGTGCATAACTATTCACCCCCCTAAAGTCAATACTTTGTAGAGCCACCCTTTGCGGCAATCACAGCTCCAAGTCACTTTGGATAAGTCTCTATGAAATTATCACATCTTACCACTGGGAATTTTGCCCATTCCTCCTTGCAAAACTGCTCCAGCTCCTTCAAGTTGGATGGTTTGCGCTTGTGAACAGCAATCTTTAAGTCTGGCCACATATTTTCTATTGGATTGAGGTCTGGGCTTTGACTAGGCCATTCCAACACATTTACATGTTTCCGTTTAAACCACTCAAGTGTTGCTTTAGCAGTGTGTTTGGGGTCATTGTCCTGCTGGAAGGTGAACCTCCGTCCTAGCCTCAAATCACGCACAGAGTGGTACAGGTTTTACTCAAGAATATCCCTGTATTTAGCACCATCCATCTTCCCCTTAACTCTGACCAGTTTCCCAGTCCCAGCTTCTGAAAAACATCCCCACAGCATGATGCTGCCACCACCATGTTTCACTGTGGGGATGGTGTTCTTTGGGTGATATGATGTGTTGGGTTTGCGCCAGACATCGGATTTTCCTTGATACCCGAAAAGTTTAATTTTAGTCTCATCAGACCACGTGCCATTTTGTTTTTTGCTGAAAGTAATGGCTTTCTTCTGGCCACTCTGCCATAAAGCCCAACTCTATGGAGCGTACAGCTTATTTTCGTCCTATGTACACATACTCCAGTCTCTGCTGTGGAACTCTGCAGCTCCTCCAGGGTTACCTTAGGTCTCTGTGCTGCCTCTCTGATTAATGACCTCCTTGCCTGGTCCGTGAGTTTTGGTGGGCGGCCGTCTCTTGGCAGGTTTGCTGTTGCGCCATGTTCTTTCCATTTGGTTATGATAGATTTGATGGTGCTCCTGGGGATCATCAAAGATTTTGATATTTTTTTATAACCTAACCCTGACTTGTACTTCTCAACAACATTGTCCCTTACTTGTTTGGAGAGTTCCTTGGTCTTCATGGCAGTGTTTGGTTACTGGTGCCTCTTGTTTAGGTGTTGCAGCCTCTGGGGCCTTTCAAAAAAGGTGTGTATATGCAATGACAGATCATGTGACACATAGATTGCACACTGGTGGACATAATTTCACTAATTATGTGACTTCTGAAGGTAATTGGTTGCACCAGAGCTTTTTATGGGCTTCATAACAAAGGGGGTAAATACATACGCACATGACAATTTTCTGTTTTATATTTCTAAAAAATAGTTTTATTTATATATTTTTCTCATTTCACTTCACCAACATAGACTATTGTGTTCTGATCCATCACATAAAATTCAGATTAATAAAACATTGAACCTAAGGCTATAATGTAACAAAATAGGTAAAAAGTCAAGGGGGTGAATACTTTTGCAAGGCACTGTATTTATTCTTATTAGTGTGTATATCTGTTACACTCAAGAGTAACGGTTCAGAGGTGGCATAGGTCAGGTGTTGTTGTAGTGTAAGATTTAATGGTTAATTTGTTATAGTTGTGAAGTGGTACAGACAGGTGTCAGTGCTGTCTTTGATTAGCTGTAATTATAGGCGTAGGCAGCTGTTATATTTCAGCTGCCACCATTGATTCATCAAACAGCAGCTGCTTGGGAGTTTTTCATTAATTATTGACAATGTTTTTTATTTCTCCAGCATGTTTGGACACACAACAAGCTGATATCTACCTGCTCATTGATGGATCAGGAAGCATCCATTCCACTAACTTTAAGGAAATGATGACATTTTTGACGGAGTTTGTTGAATTGTTTGACATTGGACCTAAGAAAGTTCGTGTTGCAGCTGTTCAGTATTCAAAAAAGCAGCAGCTGGAATTTGGTATTGGAGCATATGACACAAAAGGAAAACTTAAGAGTGCCATCCAAACCATCACAAAGCTAAAAGGAGGCACTAACACAGGGGAAGCAATAAAATTCACTACCAAAGAAATACTTAGAACAAGCAGTAAAAGAATGGAGGATGTGCCAGTCTATTTGATTGTCCTTACAGATGGGAGGTCACAAGACAGTGTAAAGGAAGATGCTGAGATTTTAAGAGGTCACAAAGTTGACATATATGCAATTGGAGTGAAAGATGCTAATGAGACTCAACTATTGGAAATCACTGGAGATGGCAAAAAATATCATTTAGTTAAAGACGTTGATTCCTTGAAAGTCATCAAAAACACGATAGGCCGTCAAATTTGTATCAAAGAAGGTAAATCAGTTCACATCTGTTTGCATAAAGCTGTAAAAGTTTTAGTTTTTTTTGTTTTGTTTTTCTTATTAAGCAGTAAGTCATTATTATTATTATTATTATTATTATTGCCATTTATATAGCGCCAACAGATTCCGTAGCGCTTTACAATATTATGAGAGGGGGGATTTAACTATAAATAGAACAATTACGAATACATTTACAGGAACAATAGGTTGAAGAGGACCCTGCTCAATCAAGCTTACATTCTATAGGAGGAGGGGTGTAAAACACATTAGGACATCTAAGTCATTTACTGTGACAACCTTTGATCTTTTCTGCTGAAAATTACAGGTAAAAGTGTAGGTATCAGTCCATCCAAGGAGAAAAAAATTACCAAATTACTATACTTAAAAACTTGGTTAACAATATATTTGCTTAAAAAAATATTTGGTCCAGGTGTAGACTTTCTTTCTAAACTATAACTGAATTTCTTTATTGTATATTTCTTTTTTTACATTTTTTTGTTGTTGTGCAGGTAGGTACAGGTTAGCATCAAACGCCACAACAGCGTGCATATATATATATACAGGATTGACAGTGGCATGAGAAGTTGTACATTTTTTGAAGTATATTAACAGGCTTAACATTGTTATGTCTAATGCTGCATCGGGTTAGGGCAGAGGCAAGGTAGTTATAGAGTGCTAGACATATGCAGTGTGCGACTGTTTGCCATGTTGGACAAGCTTTCTTTAATTTCGCTTGTACTTTCTTCTAAATCAGTGTTTCTAAAATTAGTCAAGAATGACCAACAGTTTACATTTTATGAATATCCCATGGAATAGAATTGTGTAACACCTAATCCTATACAGACAAAATTAACAAATATGGAGAATTGGAAAAGTTGGTCAAACTATTTTACAATGTAACTCAAATAACCCTTAGTCAGGGTTAGTAAGGTATGTTTAGGCTATGTGGAGATCTTAAAGGCTGTTACTTCCTTGTTATACCCAGTCTATAAGTCACTTTATAATTACTTCTGACTTGAACTTTAATATTTCTGACCTTTGTGATATTAGTTATTCTGGTGTGTTCTACTCTTTTAGTGAGAAGCAATCCCATTTATCAAGTGTATATTCATTTTGAACATGTTGTTTATTTCCCCCATTTTTTTCGATTTTGTTACAGCTTGCAAAGATATAAAGGCCGATGTCATATTTCTGGTGGACAGTTCTGGAAGTGTTGGTCAGGACAACTATGATAAAATGAAGACATTTCTGAAACATGTGGTCAACAAAACTGAGGTTGGACAGAATAACGTACAATTTGGAGTAGTTCAATATAGTGATTCACCTAAACTGGAGTTTCAGCTAGACAGCTATACAACCATACCTCCCATTATGGATGCTATAGACAAAATGGAGTTTATAAAGAAAACCACTTACACAGGGAAAGCCTTGAAGTTTGTATCACAATATTTTACAGCAACCAAAGGGGCAAGACCCAAAGTGAAAAAAATCATCCTCTTGATTACAGATGGCATAGCACAGGATGAGGTGAAGACTCCAGCTGAATCTCTCAGGAATAGTGATGTTCATATTTTTTCTATAGGTATTTTTGGTGCAAATAAGACCCAGTTGGAGGAAATAAGTGGGAAGGAGGAGAGAGTGTCATATATAGAAACATTTGACAGTCTAACGAGTATAGAAGATGAGCTTGTCTTCGATATATGCAAGACTGAAGAAGGTAGGTTTTTCATTTTGGTACCATGCCAAACAAACCCTAAAATGCACAAATACATACAAGTTCTTCTCTCTTTCCTATTTTATTTTCTTCTCACGTATTCCATTTGTCTCTTCCTTTTCTTCTTCTCCCCTCCCATACAGCATTGTCTCATTTTCTCATTCTCCATCTCTCATCACTTTCCCATAATACCCCTTTACAGCTATATGTTATGTCCCTATTTATAGTCCTTATTTTCCTTTTTACCTCTTCTACGTATATAGAGCTTTCAGAACATAGAGCTATCACTTTTTGCTCTCTTCATCTCTTTTTCTTGTTTGTTCTTCAACTTTATTGTTATTGCCATTATTGTTACACTGTAGAGATGTTACAAGTGTTACAATATGTTATTGATATGTTACAATATGTTACAATATGTTATTGTTCTTTACACATAGCCTTTGTAATTGACTTGGGTATGTTATGTTTCTTATTTATTTTGTTCTAACATTTGTAGAGTAGAACATTTAAAAAAATTGGAGGCCAGTAAGTTGTGAAAGTTCCATTCAACTGTGAAAACTATGCTACAGCCCCTCTTATCCTTATGCTTAATACACATTATATGTATAATGTAATTCTCCCTTCAATAACCAGTAGGGAACTCTGGGTTTTCCTGCTCCTACAGTGTGTGGCAAGCAGTTTTTTCTCATCCACAGGGGAACTACAGCTCCTCGCCAGATAATTGGGCATTTTTTCTGGGTGGTAAGAGTTAACTTGCAAATATTTATAGAAATTATATATGCATCTTTAGCAGTCAACTGCATTAGAAAAGACAGACTGCCTTTGTCTGTATGGTTCCCCATTTGATATCTGTGTCTGGAGAAGCACTTGAGAGCAACTGAGCATGTGAAGATATTAGAGTGTTTGTGCAAAATGGCTGCTAGGAGGGTATACCTCAATCCCTTTCTCCTACCCTCCTCCTGTGATGTCACCCAACGAGTGCCCATTTGACCTGAAAGAAAGGCATGTCTACTGCCTGCTCTTCTATGAGGCTCAATGGCCCACAGAAACAGTGGACATAGGTAAAGCAGGACTGTCACCATTCCCAACGGAGACATCACCGCTAGTGGTCCAGTGGCTGAGGGGACATGTAAAGTTGAGTTTACTAACCTGAAACTGTTAAGACACCTCTAGTGTCTTTAAGCCAAACCGCCGTTTAGTAGACCTTCCCCGGCTGCAGTACAGTCTCCGTTCGCTTACTCTGTAACACACGAACCAAATGCAGGGGAAGCAGCAATCTCCCGATCGAGATCCGTGAACGGCTCCAAACTCCCGAACGGCAATACACGAACTGCTGGTAACCGTCAAACAGCAATATTCCCCAAGCGGCTTTCGTTCCATCCAGCAGTCTCTAAACGTGAAGAAGAAATCCCCCCAATAACGAGACAGAAGCTCCGCATTGAGGGTCAAACAGAATCTGGCTTTACTGTGGGCTACCTGCCCGTATTTATGCAGGTCTCCCACTTGGTGGACACTCCCCTAGGGGACCAAATGGGAGACTTAAATTACAGACAGATCTGGGGACATCCCAGACACACAGTCACAGATTTTACCCACAGTGCATTATGATTCCCTCCCCTCTGCCCTGGAGTTAATTACCAAGTAACTCAATTAACTCCAGGACAAAGCCAGTCGCCATCTTAGACATAAAATAATAAAAGACATAAAAATATATAACTACATAAAAACTGAACATTTCCCATTCGTATTACATGTCCCCAGATAGCCTGGATCTGAGTGCATATTATTAGCGAATAGCGCTCAGATCCCACACACATAGTTCAATCGCCATGGAGTCAAAGTTCTTACAGTCTTTCGGTATACGAATGACTCCATGGGAAGGCTATCTGGGTTAAGTCTTTTCGTATGCTCTCAATCTCCCGAACGGCCGGTGTTCGCATGCTTTCGTGGAGGCAGCCAGGCGTTCCGTTGTTTCAGCGGTGTTCGGCAGAAAAAGTGTCCGTTTTCAGTTCCATAGAAATAGAGCCAAACACCGCTGGGCGTTCGCTTGATTTAAAATGGCCGCTGCCTCGTGGTCGACATACGAACGACGACCACCCTGAATTCGGTTTAATTGAGAAGTGTCTGCGGTTAACCACAACGTTCTAATTGGGATCACTTCGTTAACCAGCAGCACACTCCTCACTTGGGTGGCCGTTCGTTCGGCAGGTTTGTTCGGGAAAAAGAGTCATTCGAATGGCTGGGCCATAGAAACCAGCCATTCATACGAACGGGGGACAAACAGACGAACGTAGTAAAAATCCAAGCAGACAGATGGTTCTGTCACACGGCTCCCTCCTTGTGGGACACTCCGGCAGACCCGGCTTGACCCTGTGGCGGGTCAACTTGGGGATGACCGGACTACGAGGTGAGGGAAGCGTCTGTTTGTCGTGACAACCCATCTGCATTCCCGTTCAGCTTACCGGGTCTGTAGCTGATGGTAAAATTGTAGGGCTGTAGGGCCAAGCTCCATCTCAGCAGTCTCCCATTGTCTCCTGAGACCCAGTTAAGCCAAACGAGTGGGTTGTGATCAGTTACAAGTGAAAATTCTTGTCCATACAAATAGGGGCTTAACTTTTTCAATGCCCAGACCAAGGCCAAACACTCCTTCTCCACTGCCGCATAACTCACTTCTCTGGGTAACAACTTTCTGCTGAGATATGCGACAGGGTGCTCTCCTGCATCTTCCCCGACTTGGCTCAGCACAGCCCCCAGTCCATACATGGAAGCATCTGTATGGACGAGAAAGCGTTTGTTAGGGACTGGGCCTGCCAAGACAGGGGCATTCACAAGAGCCTGCTTCAGTGCCTGGAACGCAGCTTCACAAGCCGGAGACCACAGGACCTGCTTAGGCAAGTTTTTCTTGGTCAGGTCTGTCAGGGGCTTAGCAATAGCGCTGTAGTCAGGGACAAAACGTCTATAGTACCCTGCCGTCCCCAAGAAGGCCAATACCTGGGTCTTAGTAGTAGGTGTGGGCCAGTTAGCCACTGCCTCTACCTTGGCTGGCTCTGGTCTCTGACTCCCGCACCCCACTCTGTGACCCAGGTACTGTACTTCAGCCATACCTAGATGGCACTTTTCTGGCTTCAATGTCAGGCCAGCGGCCCGAATTTTATCCAGCACTACCCCTACATGTACCAGGTGTTCCTCCCAGGACCCACTGTAAATCGCAATGTCGTCCAAGTATGCACAGGCAAATTCTTGGAAGCCATCCAGGAGTCTATCCACCATCCGTTGGAAGGTAGCCGGTGCATTTTTCATCCCAAAAGGCATGACCTTAAATTGGTACAGGCCAAATGGGGTGACAAATGCCGACTTGGGGATAGCATCCTCGGCCAGGGGGATCTGCCAGTAGCCCTTACACAGGTCTATGGTGGTCAGATATCGCCCCCTGGCAATACGATCCAGTAATTCGTCTACCCGGGGCATTGGGTAGGCGTCAGTGGTGGTCCGCTCGTTGAGTCGCCTGTAGTCCACACAGAACCGGGTGGTCCCATCTTTCTTGGGCACCAGGACTACAGGCGAGGCCAAGGTCTGTCGGAGTGCTTGATGACTCCAAGCTGGGTCATCTCCTGTATCTCCTTCCGCATTCCTTCACGGACTGCTTCAGGGATACGATAAGGGGGCTGTCGTAACGGGGTCTGTCCAGGGGTCTCTACCTTATGCACAGCTAGGGTGGTATAACCTGGTTCCTGGGAGAACGTCGCCTGCTTCTCCCATAACAACTGCTGCGCCTGTACCCTTTCTGTGGGGTTCAACCAGTCCCCTAGCTGTACCAAGGTAGTAAGGTCAGTCTGGGAATCCCTTTCTAATAGATCGGGAAGGGGTAAATTCTCAGAATCATCTGCAGCTGGGGCACATACTGCTGCAATATTCTCAGGTCTCTCCTGGTACTCTTTCAGCATGTTCACATGAAAGGACCGCTGGATCCTCTCATCTGCACAGCTGGCTATCAAGTAAGTAGTGTCGCAGATCTGCGCCACTACCTTGTACGGGCCCTGCCAAGATGCTTGCATTTTGTTGGCCTTCACAGGTTTGAGCAACAATACCTTTTGCCCAACCTGGAAGACCCGCTGTCGGGCACCCTGATCGTACCATCTCTTCTATCTCCCCTGGGCCGTCTGGAGATTCTCCCTTACCATCAGGGACAGTTTCTCCATGCGGTCCCGGAGTTCCAGAACATATGGCACAATGGGGGTCCCCTCTTGCTCCGTCTCCCCCTCCCAGTGGCCTCTAATGAGATCTAGGGGTCCGCGGACCCTTCTCCCATACAGCAGCTCAAAGGGGGAGAACCCAGTAGATTCCTGGGGCACCTCTCTATAAGAAAATAATAGATGAGGCAGGAATCTCTCCCAGTCTCTGCAAGTGTCTGTAAAGGTCCTCAGCATCTGTTTGAGGGTACCGTTAAAGCGCTCGCAGAGACCGTTAGTCTGTGGGTGGTAGGGTGAGCTAAGTAACGGCTTAATGCCACACACCTTCCACAGCTGCTGGGTGAGCACAGCGGTGAATTGGGTTCCCTGGTCGGAGAGAATCTCCTTAGGGAACCCGACCCTAGTAAAAATTCTAACCAGGGCATCAGCAACCGTCTCTGCCTCTATGTTAGACAGCGCTACTGCCTCTGGATAGCGGGTGGCATAGTCCACCACGGTAAGAACGTATTTCTTACCTGATGGACTAGCCCTGGCCAGTGGACCCACGATGTCAACGGCTATGCGGGCAAAGGGCTCCCCTATAATAGGCATCGATAATAGCCTAGCCTTAGGGTGGTCCCCCCGCTTTCCTACCCGTTGACATGTGTCACACGTGCTGCAGTACATCCGCACAGCCTGGTTAAAGTTTGGCCAAAAGAAATTCTGCGAGATCCTATAGGCTGTGCGGCGGGACCCTAGATGTCCAGCTAACGGAACATCATGCCCTATCCGCAGAATCTCCTGCCGGTACTTTGCAGGTACCACTAACTGGCGATTCGGCGGAGAGGCAACACTCTTCTGGGAAGGTTTAGGGATCCTATATAACCTGTCCCCCACCCACTCATACCGTTCCCCATCTATTCCTTCCTCTCCAGCATCTGCCCTGTCTTTGTACTTTTGGAGGGTCGGATCTGCCCGGGTTTCCCTCCCAAACTCCTCTGGGGAATCCCAGCTTAAGGGGACCTGATCTGGGGTACCAGTCGGGGAAGGAGATCTTACCTGGGTCTCATCAGCAGGTGGGCTGGTTCCGGCAGCACGGGCCTGGGCATGGGTGGTCACGGTGTTCACATCAGCAGGGCCCATCGGAGCATATGCTGAAACCAAAGGGGCCAAATCGTTTCCCAGAAGAACATCTGCGGGCAAGTCTTTCATCACCCCCACATCCACATGTCTAGCGCCCACTCCCCAATCCAAATGTACCCGGGCAACAGGTAAGCGAAACACAGCACCCCCTGCTACCCTTACTGCCACAGTGTCCCCAGTGTGTTGATGCTCTGAGACCAAGTTCTTTTGGAGTAGTGTCATCGTGGCTCCTGTGTCTCGCAACCCATTTACCACTCTGCCATTCAGCTTCACAGTTTGCCGATGTTGCTGGCGATTATCCTGGTGAGCTGCTTGCACTGGGTCTGCCTCGTGTAGGATGCCCCAGAATTCCTCCTGCTCTATGCAGTGAGCAGCAGGCTGAGGTGGGCGCTGGTTCCCATTGACTGGTCTCCTCCAGGACTGAGCTTGGTTGGCACTGTTCAGTGGGCACTCAGGACGCTTGTGCCCCAACTGCTTGCACCCAAAGCACCGGATGGGTTGGGAATATTCACGGGCATTAAATCGTGCAGGCTGTACAAAATTGTTAGCTGGCGGTGCGGCTGGGTTACGGTGTACTGGGGGTTGGTAGGCTGAAGGAGCGGGTAGTACTGCTGGTCCATACTCCAGTCTGGCAGGGGCTTTGGCAGCTGTACCATCCAACTTGCGGGCATCCGTGTATTCGTCTGCCAGACGAGCAGCCTCGGGTAGGGTAGAGGGTTTTCTATCTCTGACCCACTCCCGGACCCCAGCAGGTAGTCTATCAAAGCAGTGTTCCAGCAGGAACACTTGTAACACCTCCTCCCCAGTTACCGCTTGGCATCCAGCCATCCAGTGGGCTGCGGTACGATGAACTCTGCAGGCCCACTCCACATAAGAGTCCCCAACCAGCTTGTTGGTTTCTCTAAACCTCCGCCTGTACGCCTCTGGGGTCACCGCATACCTGGCTAGGAGCGCATCTTTCACAGCCCGGTAGCTGGTGATCTCCTCCTCAGGGACGGCCCGAAACGCCTCACTAGCCCGGCCAGATCATTTCCCAGAGAGGATGGTGACCCATTCATCTGCAGGTACCTGATGTAGAGCACACTGCCTCTCGAAGTCCGCTAGGAACCCATCAATCTCTCCCTCAGTCTCCACAAAATTTTTAAATGCAGCAAAAGGTACCTTCTTTCTAGCAAACACATTATTATTGTAAGGTACCTCTGCTGCTGCAGCTCCTCTTTCCCGGAGCGCCTGTTGTGCTGCTACTGCTGCCTGCACACGCTCCACGATGTCAGCTGAGGGGTTGGGGCCAAAATGTGCCAGCCTTATTTGCACTGCCCGGTTAAATTGTATTTCCTCGGGTGTTAAATCCAAGGTACTGGGCACGTTGACTCTCTCCATTCCCGTTGCTGCATCCATCTCCAGTAGCAAAGCAATAATCTCCCGTTTCTTTAAATTGCTTGCTGACCTTCCTCGGCGTTCCAATATGTCCTTAAGTGTAGCACGCCTTAATTCCTCATACTGCATGTCTTGTAGCTGACCTCCAATGCTGTAGGATTCATCCCGTCGCTTGCCACCAATTGTTAAGACACCTCTAGTGTCTTTAAGCCAAACCGCCGTTTAGTAGACCTTCCCCGGCTGCAGTACAGTCTCCGTTCGCTTACTCTGTAACACACGAACCAAATGCAGGGGAAGCAGCAATCTCCCGATCGAGATCCGTGAACGGCTCCAAACTCCCGAACGGCAATACACGAACTGCTGGTAACCGTCGAACAGCAATATTCCCCAAGCGGCTTTCGTTCCATCCAGCAGTCTCTAAACGTGAAGAAGAAATCCCCCCAATAACGAGACAGAAGCTCCGCATTGAGGGTCAAACAGAATCTGGCTTTACTGTGGGCTACCTGCCCGTATTTATGCAGGTCTCCCACTTGGTGGACACTCCCCTAGGGGACCAAATGGGAGACTTAAATTACAGACAGATCTGGGGACATCCCAGACACACAGTCACAGATTTTACCCACAGTGCATTATGATTCCCTCCCCTCTGCCCTGGAGTTAATTACCAAGTAACTCAATTAACTCCAGGACAAAGCCAGTCGCCATCTTAGACATAAAATAATAAAAGACATAAAAATATATAACTACATAAAAACTGAACATTTCCCATTCGTATTACATGTCCCCAGATAGCCTGGATCTGAGTGCATATTATTAGCGAATAGCGCTCAGATCCCACACACATAGTTCAATCGCCATGGAGTCAAAGTTCTTACAGTCTTTCGGTATACGAATGACTCCATGGGAAGGCTATCTGGGTTAAGTCTTTTCGTATGCTCTCAATCTCCCGAACGGCCGGTGTTCGCATGCTTTCGTGGAGGCAGCCAGGCGTTCCGTTGTTTCAGCGGTGTTCGGCAGAAAAAGTGTCCGTTTTCAGTTCCATAGAAATAGAGCCAAACACCGCTGGGCGTTCGCTTGATTTAAAATGGCCGCTGCCTCGTGGTCGACATACGAACGACGACCACCCTGAATTCGGTTTAATTGAGAAGTGTCTGCGGTTAACCACACGTTCTAATTGGGATCACTTCGTTAACCAGCAGCACACTCCTCACTTGGGTGGCCGTTCGTTAGGCAGGTTTGTTCGGGAAAAAGAGTCATTCGAATGGCTGGGCTATAGAAACCAGCCATTCATACGAACGGGGGACAAACAGACGAACGTAGTAAAAATCCAAGCAGACAGATGGTTCTGTCACAGAAACTGTCTCATGCGTGCGCCTCCATCTTGGTCCAGCGTGGTTGTCCTCGGCACTGATATCACTTGTTTACTCTCGCGCAAGAGCACAGTATTGAGGTCTGTGGGTCCCACGGGATCCACCACAGACACAGCCAATTCACCACAACCATTACTGATGACGGCTGCATGGATTGAAATGCAGAAATACAGAAATACACAAATTCAAGACAAAGCCGGGTCAAGATACCAGAAATTACGAGTCAAATACGAAGCTGTGGTCAGGATACCAGAAATCACAAGTCAAATACGAAGCCGAGGTCAAACACAGGAAATCACAAGGGAATCTCTCGGAGCACTAAACGAGGATTTAAAAAGAAACCACGATAGGGCAATGAACGGGGGCTAAAACAAGCATAAATAGGCTTACCTATGTTCTGATAGATCCACATCATCATTGCATTGCAAAATAGATTAGGATCGCAATGATGACCTAGTCACTTTAAGAACAGGCGTGATGTCACTTCTACGTTCTATATATAGATGTCCTGCATCGCGGCTTCGTGGATCGGTCAGACTGCGCGGTAGGAGGAGGTGAATGCTCTTGACCATGCTGGACAGTCCAGCAGGTGGAGGGCTACATACATTACCCCTATGGGAGAATACGCCCAGTGGGCATGAAAGACCGTGCTTGTCCGGATAATGGTGATGAAAGGATCGGACCAACCTAGGAGCATGCATATCAACCTGAGGGACCCAGGAATGTTCATCAGGGCCATACCCCTTCCAATGAACCAGATACTGGAGACTACCCTTCAGACAAGGATAGCATTAAGCTCATATTCCTCAACCTCCTCAACCAAAACAGGAGGAGGAGTAAACCGATTACAGATCAGAGATCAGGGAGGTATGGAAGACAGTACTTTTTCGCATGTGTGGCAGAACTATTGCTTATTCATATGTTTTACCCTTGTATTGTGTGTTTTCCCTTGTATTTCGTGTGCTGTGCCTTGTTCTCCTGTTCGGGAGCGTCCATACGAACAGAACCCATTCGTCTCCTGAATGAGTACCTCCCCGGTGCCCCATTAGAATGTTCACCCCAATTAATTAAAATGTTCACACCAGTAACAGAAGTGCGAAACCACAATGGAAGTAATTAATGAGTGCTCCACTGGGTGGCCACCATTTTGCCAACCAGGGGGAGCATTTATATCCTGAAAGGAGATGCTTCCCTTGCCTGGTGTTCGCACAGGGGCCTCACGAACGGAGACTGGTCAGGGAAATGTACTTGTGTGGTAGTTCCTAAGGTTGGTGGGTACACTTTTGGGGCACTGGCTACTTTGCTGGGTTTTCTGTGCCTGGGAGACAAAGAGACTAGGTCCCTTTTCCCACGCCCGGGTTTCCAGGCACAGAGGATCCTAGGATGAAGACCCCTGTCGTTTGGTGTAGAAGACCCCTTGCATGTTTGGCAGGCTTTCTGTACCCAGGAGACAAAGAGACTAGGTCACTTTTCTCACGCCTTGGTTCCCAGGTACAGAAGATCGAACTGAAACGAGGAGTGAACTTCATGGAGGGCACACGGAGACGGATATTTGGGGTAGAAAGCCAAACCCTAACCCCCACCACATAAAAAGGAGCTGCACTATGATGCCTATCTACCTGAATCTTCTGTCTCTGAGCAACATTAGCCAATAGCAATTGAATCTGCTCCCAAGTACTATGCAAACTAGCCATGTGCTCATCCAGAGCTTCCATTCCCTGTGAGGAGAATGCAGTCGGGAGAACAGGACTCTGTAAAAAGGGCTGAAACCTGAGGATTCGTGAGCAGCATTATTGTGATCAACCTCAGTCCAAGGAAGCAGGTCAACCCAATCATCTTGGTGGTGTGAAACGGAACAACGTAGATACTGCTCAAGAGACTTGTTGGCTCGTTCGGCAGCTCCATTAGTCTGGGGATGGTAAGCGGAGGAAAAGGACAATTCAATACCCATCACCGTGCAAAAGGCCTTTCAGAAGCGAGAAACAAATTGACTACCTCTGTAAGATAAATTTTTTTCCGGGATACCTTGTAGACGGATTACCTTCCTGGAGAAATTCCTAACTAATTCAGCTGAGATGGGGAGCTTCCTCAGGGGCATGAAATGTGCCATCTTAGAAAACCTATCTATGACATTAAGTAAGACAGTATGTCCCTTGGAAGGGGGCAGTTCTACTATAAAATTGAGAATCTAAAAAGAAACCATAGGACAATGAATAGGGGCTAAAACAAGCCTTAAATAGGCTTATTTATGTTCTGATAGGTCCACGTCATCATTGCAACTCAAAATAGATCGCAATGATGACATGGTCACTTTAAGAACGGGCGTGATGTCACGCCTACTTTCTATATATAGATTTTTATAAGCTGCAATAATTACCTAGTAGAGTTAACTCCTCCTCTAGTGGTTGTCTTCCAGACAGCCACTCGAGGGACTTCCGTGAACAAAGGCGACTTTTGGTTGCATAAACAACACTGGACATCCTTACACTATACATGAAGACTTCCTGTGTCACTGGACTCCCCATAGGAAAACATTGAATAATGCCTTCCTATGGGTAAATCCTAATGCGAGCATGGCCAGGAGCGTGGGCGAGGAGGAGCATGGGCAGAGCAGAGCCAGCACAAAGGGACATCGGCACTGGACCCAGGTAAGTGACAGAAGGGGTTATTAACCCCTTCTGCACAACGTGGGAGGGCCTTGACAAAGGGGGAGCTATAGTGCTGGGAAAATGAGGTTTTTTTTCTAGCACTATCGTTTCCCTATAAAAGGAAATTATAGTTACCAGAACAACTACAGCTTAATGTATTTCTGGTGTATGCAGCCTGCCCCTGCATGCTTTCAGAGAAAAGGCAGTGTTTGCATTATTGCCTAGTAATACTTCAGATGCAGTTCACTCAGATTGCCACTTCCTGGGTCAGTGCTTCATAGTGTGCAACACTGACACTCAGTGACTCCATTTTGATGATCTTAGCCAAGAAGGCATGGTGACACCAGACACGACAAAACTGGTGCAATGCTTTTTAATGGTTGGGGGGGTGGGCAGGGCATTGGCCAACTAAACAAGGCATTTTAACTATTGTGTCAGGAATACATGTGTATATTCCTGACACTATAGGGTTGCTTTAAGTAAAAAAAATAAAAAAAATAATAAGTTTGGCCATTAAGGGGTTAATATGTAATATTGAATCTTCTGACACTGTGTATTGCCTATTCCAGATGTTCAATAAATGATCCATTGTTGGCTAATTTTGTTTTGTTATTGTTAATTATTTATCCAGTTGATCATTTTATTTGTTTTCTTTTTCAGCAGTATAGACATTTCTGTATCATTAATGCATAACTATAAACAAAGAAAAAACAATATTAATATTTTCAGATGACAGGAATGACTACTAATCTGATAACTAAACTGAAGTTCTTGTTTTGCTGTCATTACAGAATGTGGGAAAATAGAGAAAGCTGATATTGTATTTGTGATTGATTCATCTGGCAGTATAAATAATGATCAGTATCAACTAATGAAAGATTTTGTGATATCCATGGTGAACAAATCAGAAATTGGTCCACAGAATGTCCAGTTTGGAGCTCTGAAGTACTCAGATAACCCTTCAAACCTGTTCTATTTGAATGACCATGACAGCAAAACAAATATTATGAATGCCATTAAAAGTGATGTATCAATGGGAGGCAATACATACACTGCTAAGGCTTTGGACTATTCACAAACTTTCTTCACGGAGGGAAAGGGCAGTCGTCAGAGTTCTGGAGTCCCTCAATACTTGATTATTATAACTGATGGTGAATCTCATGATAAGGACAAACTGAATGAAACATCAAAACATCTACAAGATCAAGGCATAAACGTATTTGCAATTGGGATTGATAAGGCAAAAACAGATGAGCTGAAGACAATGGCCGGCACAAAGGGAAAATGGTTCCTAGTTGATTCATTTAGTGGATTAAATGACATTTTTGGGAATGTATCAGATGCAATGTGCAATAAAACAGGTACGTGTTACCTTTAACTAATTAGCCAACATTAGGGTGATAGAAAAAGCTATATTCAATTAGTAAAAGATTTTGTAAGAAAACAGTTTTTCAAAAATGTGTTAGAACAGGGGTACCCAAAAGGTAGATCCCCAGAGTTTCAAAACGACAAGTTCCGTGATGCTTTGTCATTCTAAAAACATTTTAAAGGCATGCAAAACATCATGGGACCTGTAGTTCTACCACATCTGCAGATCTACTTTTGGGCACCCCTGTGTCACAAGAATATTTTATAAACATTTTTTTTTCTTTCATTTATTAGGTGTATATGTATATGCACATATTATTTATAATTTATTTAAATAATTTGTGCACTATGTGCTTTAATTTTACAAATTAATTTTTGTGCAGAGAATTGTTATTGATAGTTTTAATTTCATATCTAATTCTTGCAGCAACTTTTTGACAAATATGCCTTGCATGCTCTATACAGTTACATTACAGGATATTCATTGACGTTCTAATTTTCCATATCGCATTTTTCAGATTTAAAGTTAGTGTGACACTTCCCAGATCTTTAATTATCTTAGAATAAAGAATATATTAAATAAATGTCTTATCTATGAACATACAGCTCTAACTCTAAACTTATCAAAGCTATTTAATTATTTAAAAATCAAAACAATTCTTTCAAAAACAAGACAACTGATAATGAATCTAGATAACCCACAAAGAAAATCCCTGTTATATTTAAATTGGAACAATAAACCCAAGGCACAACAAAATTTGCACATAGAAAAAGTGTACTCATGCATAAAAGTAAGATGACAAGTAGCTTTAACAGAAAAAAGTGCATACAACAGTACATAAAATAGTACACTAATAGTACCAAAACCACCAAGAGTAGCAATAAAGTGCCAATTTATCTACATACACCCATAAAAAATGGTATACTAACCAGGAGCAGGAGAACTAAAAACCCAGGCAGACATTTCATCCCTTAAGCCTTCCTCTGGGGGACCTCTCACTGACTGAGCTAACATCCCACTTATATACCTTGTAAAATCCTAAGTGTATCAACCCAAATGCGATCACCTGAATGTAGGTGGCACTATCCGTTAATGTCTTGATGCCAGGAATCAATTGTACGATGCCGGAGAGTACTTCTGGGTATAAATGACGTCATGACGTTCAAGTGTCAAATTATGTCATTGCGTACACTAATCAAATGATGTGATCACATTTCAGCACGATCACTTGTTCCGGCAACCCCAGTGAACTATAGTGTGATGTAGCGGCCAAAATTAGTTAAAGTCAAAACGGATTTCAATGTTTATGCATAACGACTGTATTACCCATCTACTGGCCAATCTAACCTACATCCTTTGTAGTGCATCAGATACAATATGGACATGTAAATATTGGGATATACTGTATTATGAATCAAAAGGTTTACGCCTCAAATAACAAAAAATATATATAACTCAGTAATGCATGTACAATTTAACATTGAAACATTGAAATCCATTTTGACTTTAACTAATTTTGGCCGCTACATCACATTATAGTTCACTGGGGTTGCCAGAACCTGTGATCATGCTGGAATGTGATGACATCATTTGACGCCCGGAAGTACTCTCCGGCATCGTACAACTGATTCCTGGCATTAAGACATTTACGAATAGTACCTCCTATATTCAGCTGATCCCATTTGGGTTGATACACTTAGGTTTTTACAAGCTATATAAGTGGGATGTTAGCTCAGTCAGTGAGAGGTCCCCCAGAGGAAGGCTTAAGGGCCAAAACGTCTGGGTTTTTAGTTCTCCTGCTCCTGGTTAGCATACCAATTTGTATGGGTGTATATAGATAAATTAGCACTTTATTGCTACTCTTAGTGGTTTTCTGCTAAAGCAACTTGTCATATTACTTTTATGCATGATAAACTTTTTCTATGTGCAAATTTTGGTATGCCTTGGGTTTATTGTTTTATTTTTTGTATATATATATATATATATAGATGTGGGGACTGATTTTTCCCTTAAGAACACCCAATACCTTCTATACCACTTTAAGTGTCACCTATTTTCAGTTTGACCTCTTCTTATAATTATATATGCGTATATTTAAATTAGGAAAGGATCTGGGAATTAATATTGATATAGATGATTGGAACAGAACTTTGACCAACTCCTCATCCACAGTTCACTGTTTAAATCTTCTAGAGATACAATACTATAGAGGGTATTGGGTCCCCACAAAATCTTCAAAAATCTCTCCTTCCTATACAGATATATGCTGGAGATGCAATAAAGCAAAGGGCACTTATCTGCATATGTGTGGGAGTGTGAATTGGTTAAAGATATCTGAAGCAAATGTTTCCAATGGATCTCAAAAATATCTAAGGTTAAAATAAGTTGGTCACCAATAGAAGTCTTATCACACATGAAATTGCCATTTTTAAAAAAAACATAAAATGTTGCATATCCACGTGTTATTAGCGATAAAATTGATAAGAGCACAAAATTGGAAATCTACAAACAAGCCCCTATCATAAAAAGCAAGCACCCAGTTGGAAAGAGATATTGGTCTTAGCTTGCTTAACTCAAGAAACAAATATGATATATGGAGTAGCTGGCTAAACAGATTAAATATAACTCCATAATAATGGATTAAGTTTAATTCGCTACACCCACTCATGCAGACTGACACACACTGGCCCCAGTAGCCTGACTCACACATCCATGCAGACTGACAGACACGCGCTGACCTATGCAGCCTGAAACAAATGCAGACTGACACACATGCACTGACCCTTGGAGACTGATGCACACACACACTGACCCATACACACACACTGACCCATAAGCACACACATCCACACACACTCACCCATGCAGACTGATGCACACACAGACACACACACTGACCCATGCAGACTAACGCATACACACATACACACATACACACACACACTAACCCTTGCAGTCACAAACACTGACCAATGCAGACACAGACATATAGACACACCCATGTAGACTGATGCACACACAAACACACACACACTGACCCATACAGACACACACTGACCCATGCAGACATACAGACATACCCTGACCCATGCAGGCATACACATACAAACACACACTGACCCATGCAGACACACAAATACAGACATACACTGACCCATGCCGACACACACATACAGACACACACTGACATATACAGACACACACTGACCCATGCAGACACACATACAAACATAAACTGACCCATGCAGACAAACACATAGACATACTAACACATGCAGACACACATACAGACATACTGACCCATGCAGACACACAAATACAGACATACACTGACGTCTGCAGACACAAACATACAGACACATGCTGAGCCATGCAGACACACACATACAGACATATATTGACCCATACAGACACACAAATACAGACATACACTGACCCATGCAGTCAAACACATACAGACACACATTGACCCGTGCAGACACACACTGACACATGCAGACACACATACATACAGACATACACTGAGCTATGCAGACACACACAAACAGACACACACTGACCCATGCAGACACACACTGACACATGCAGACACACATACAGACATATACTGACCCATGCAAACACACACATACAGACACACACTGACTCATGCAGACACACAAATACAGACATACACTGACCCATGCAGACACACACATACAGACACACACTGATCCATGCAGACACACATACAAACATAAACTGACCCATGCAGACACACACATAGACATACTAACCCATGCAGATACACATACAAACACACTGACCCATGCAGACACACAAATACAGACATACACTGATGTATGCAGACACAAACATACAGACCCATGCTGAGTCATGCAGACACACACATACAGACATATGTTGACCCATACAGACACACAAATGCAAACATAAGCTGACCCATGCAGTCACACACATACAGACACACATTGACCCATGCAGACACACACATACAGACATACACTGACCCATACAGACATACACTGACCCATACAGACACACTGACACATGCAGACACACATACAGACACACACTGACCCATGCGGACACACACTGACCCATGCAAACACACAAATACAGACATACACTGACCCATGCAGACACGCACATGCAGACACACACTGACCCATACAGACACACATACAAACATAAACTGGCCCATGCAGACACACAAACAAACATAAACTGACCCATGCAGACACACACATATAGACACACTGACCCATGCAGACACACAAATACAGACATACACTGACCAATGCAGACACACACACACAGACATACACTGACCCATGCAGACACAAACACTGACCCAAGGAGACTGACATACATAAACACACATTCTATGAAACACACATTGTGAAGTCCCATTAACCTTCTTACTTTCATTGCATATATGACTTTTTTTTGTGTGTTCCAGACATTTTTACAGCACTTTGCTGCACGGAGACCCTAACACTCCCAGTCTCAACAAGTCCCCATGTCCTGTCATCCTCGCGCCCAACTGTCCCCACATACAGGGCAGAAAGAGCAATTAAAGTGCCCTTGCACTACCACAATGGATGGCTGGCAGGGGGTCCTGGCATTGTGGGCTGAGGTGAATGCGGACAGGCACTAGTCAGCAGTCATGTAAGTGCTACCTAGCACCCGGTAATTGGCCGATGGCATGCTGTCTATAATTAGTCCAACAGAGAGGGGCGGCCAAATAAGCAGAACAGTAAAGTAACTGCCCACACTTCCCTTAAGCAGCGCCCTAGGTGGCCGCCTGGTTGGCCTATAGAAAGCATCGACCTTCTTTATGCTTGCACTGCTATTATTTAGAATTCTCTATGGCTCCACCATTATTTTGCAAATACTTTTCCCAGTCAGTATTGCTTTTCCCAGTCAGTATAATTTAAAAAAGCATTAAAAACTTATCTCTTTAGGAGGGGATATCATCTTTCACCTGCTGCATCCTTCCTTCACCTTCCTTCAGTCATATAATATTTATCGTTTATGCTATCCCACATCCATTTTACATTGAATAGAGCCTACAATTACTGAAAAAGAAAAGGAAAAAAAGAAAAAACAAACATTTATGTGCTGGGTCATTTACATGAAAAAAAAATCAGTTATGTTATGAAAAAAACATTTAATTTTTTTTATTTTAAAACTGATCTTACAGCACAGTGTGTTTACTTGAGAAGTTCTTATATCCAACTCTATTAAATTAACTTTAATCACACAAAGATATGGGCAAGAAATTAACAAAGCAGGAGATAAGAATTTCTAATTTAAATTCGCTGTGCAGCAAGGGATGTTTTAACATTAGAAACTGTTAGGGTTATTTACTAAAGTGAGAATTCAAAGTGAATTCACAGTACAGTTCAGCTGAAAATAGTCAAGTTGAAAAATTATTTTAGTCACCTATGCTTTCAGTTCAGCTAATTTAGCCTAAAGTTTGAAATTCACTTTGAAATAACAGTGATTGCTCACTTTAGTGAATAACCTTGTATATGTTCTATTTCAGAAGATTTGACTAGCACAGCTTAAACAAAGTGACTTAACTTCTAAATGGCAAATAATTAGCAGTCAGACTGCATGGGGCATGATTGATACACCAAAAACAATTAATTTAGCTAAAGTTATTTACCAATATCCCCCTAATTTTCTGCAAATGTTTTAAATGTATAACCAATCAAAAGTTCTCATTCCAGTTTTAATTTTAGGCATATGCATTTGTTTATTTGTTTACTATAATTTACATATATTTACTCTACATAATTTCAGCATGTGAAGCTGAGAAGGCAGACCTAATTTTCCTGATTGACGGTTCCAGCAGTATTTATCATAAAGATTTCCAAATAATGAAGAACTTCATGAAGTCTGTCATTGATGATTTTGATGTTGCTCTGGGCAGAGTCCACGTGGGAGTTGCACAGTTTAGCCATAAATATGAAGTACATTTTAGAACTAAAAGATTTACTGAAAAGACAAAAATAAATGAGGAAATTGATAAAATCTTGCAATTAACAGGAGACACATATATAGGAAGTGCACTGCAAAAGACAGAAAAGCAATTGTTTACTGTGCAGGAAAGTCGTATTAATGAGGGTGTTCACCAGATCTTGATTGTAATAACTGACGGAGATTCTCATGACAACGTTGTACTACCTGCTGAGTCTCTACGAAATAGAAGCATTGATATATATGCTGTTGGTGTGGGAAAAGTGCAGACAACACAGCTTATTAACATTGCTGGATCCTCAAAGACTGTATTTTCTGTGAAAAATTTTGCTGAACTGCAATCTATAAAAAAGCGTGTAGTCAGAAACATATGTGAAGACAAGACCTCAAAAAGTAAGTGTTATAAATGTTGTTTCTTCTAATTTCATATAATTTGTTGTCAGGGCTGGCACTACCGCCAGGCAAACTAGGCAGCCACTTAGGGTGAAAACAGCATGAGGGGCACAATCTGCAAAAGTGCTCACTAAGAGCAACAAGCAACCTCCTGTCATTTTTCTTCTACAAATCAGTTTTTTAAAACTAGAGCTTGGCAATGTTTGTGTTTTTTGGTGGGATGCAAGTAGCTGGTGTCACCTAGAGTGCAAAATAGTCCAGCACCAGCCCTCTTTGTTGTGGAGAATCATGAACAGATGCACTTTACAGAGCTGTTAACTTGATAAGTGCCGTATCTACTTTTTAAAGATATTGTATATCTTATGAAGAATTATTACTGGTGGGCAACAAATATTAAAGACCAATAAATATTTAATCAAATAACAGATTAAAAGAACACTCCAAACATCATAACCACTACATAGTGTTTTAATGGTTATGGTGCCAGGAGTACCCTGGCTTCTACCCATTGTAACTAATCAAACATGTTTTAAAATAGTTTGACTTATTACCTGAGGTCCATCGGACATTGTTTTCCACCTCCTCTACTTAAGATCTTCCAGTAGCTCTCCTGAACTCTCAGCCAATGGGCTAAGCTTTACACTTCTGGGCTCAGGTAGAGAGCTTCTGGTTGGCCCAGAGATATTTGTGGATGCAGGGAGTGGCGATCAGAGAACTGTAGGTAAGAAGTCAAACCATTCTAAAATGGTTTTGACTACTTATGCTCGGGGGATACCAGGGCACTCTTGGCACCATAATCACTGCAGGGCGCTGTAGTGGCTATGGTGCTTAGAGAGTTCCTTTAATGCATCCAGAGTGTTTCAATCAAATAACATTTTAACTCACCCCTGCCTGGCAGCACTTCCTGAAACAGTGTTTCAAAAGCTGGATGTCACGTGGGGAAGTCACTGGCAGCCTTTGGAGTTAAACTGTTCGAGAATGGTTTAACCCCTTAAGGTAAGAAAACACCCGGGGGCCATCCTGGAACCATAACTTCATGTAGACAAAGTTGTTATGGTGGCCGGAATGTTTCTTTAAGTTATCTTCTGCATTAGCTCTTTTCCTATGCGCAATATGATATTAAAAAACATCACAGGAATTCCCTTACCATGTAATAAAAAGAATATACTATGTGTCATATTCTAATATCTGTGTTGTACTCATTCCAGTGTTTACATTTTTACATAAACACAAGAGAAAGACACGAGAAAGACAGGAGAAAAATGGAAAAGTGATAGGTTAATTATAGGTTGCCTCCACACACGTTGTTAGTCTATAAACAGCCATTGTTATTTATCTCTCTTCTCTTTCCATTAGATTGTTCAGCTGATGTTGTTGTGGGTTTTGACATTTCGAATCAGTCCATAGATGCTAGCTTGTTTTCCGGCCAAAGCCTGCTAGAAAGTCGCCTTCATGATATTTTAACCCGCGTGTCATCTTTACCAAGTGCAAGTTGTACTCCTGGAGGAAGACCTCATATTAGCGTGGCATTCGATGTCAAAAATACAAAAGAAATCGTTTCGCCAAAATTCCACATCTACAACCCAAGCTTACTCAATTACCTAAATAAAGTTAAGATAAATGGTCCTTCCAAACTTGATTCTTCTTCTCTCATGTCTATGTGGGAAATTTTAAAAAATGGAAATGGAGCGAAAGCAAAGGTATGGGTTATGATTTTGTCACTAAAAAACCACAACGAATGCTTCTTTGTTTGTAAATGTTACTAATTTGTTGTGTAGGTTCTACTTATCTTTACAGATGGACTGGATGAAAATATTAAACTCCTTGAAGAAAGAATACAGATACTCTTTATGGAGGGTAATGCACTATGAAAAATATTATGGATTATACAAATAGTTTTTCTTTGTAGATTGAGATGTAGTACTAAAAATATTTGTAAAAACTTTTACTTTTGTAACCAACCAACATAATACTATTAAAAACAGGTAACTGTATGCATTACCTGAATATTAGTTCAGTGTCCAAAATATTTCATGATAGTAATCTTATAACCATTTATGTGCAAGCCTGGACTGGCCATCGGGCAAACCAGGGAAATGTTCGATTGGCCATGATGGCCAACGGCCCAAGCCAACCAGGGAGGTCAAAAGATCTCCCCGGCTGGCTCATGAGGTGCTGAAGTCCCTTCATGTGCCGGTGGGAAGATTAGAGAACTTCCTCACTGGCCCATTGCACAGACAGGCAGAGTGGCGCAAGAAGCAGCTGATCTCCCTTCCGGCTGGGTGCCAAGTGCTTAGTTTCCACAAGCTTATGTTACTGAGAGAATTGTAATGGGATACCATGGCAATGCTCTCAATAACGCGGGAGTTCCTCAGAAGCAGCAGCCAGAGAGCGCACTCAGCCCACTAGACCACCAAGATATCTCACTCCCTTGGCTACAGTTAAAAGAAGGGAAAAGATATAAATGAAGTTTTCAAAAAAAAAATAAAAAATTTGGAAATATGATTTATGTATGTGTTTGTGTGCGTGTGTGTGTGTGTGTGTGTATATATATATATATATATATATATATATATATATATATATATACAGTATATATGTAATAGCCACCCAGCACCCTGGATCCCCTATCCCCCTACAAAATACAATCTCTGCACACACTAAAGCCCCTATAAACACACACTAAAGCCCCTACACTGAAAACACACTGTAACCCCTGTACACACAGACAGTGCAGCCTATATTAATATACACATGCTACAGCCCATATATGTGCACATAACAGCTCCTAGAAACATGTATATGCATGCTACAGACCCTATACAAATAAGTACACACTACAGACACTAGATGCACACACACACCATCTAGACAAACACTACACTCCATAAACAAATACATACACTGCACTCTACTGACACACAAACACTTTCTACAGCCCCAGAAATACACACACTAACGTCCCTGTACATACATACACTGAAGCTCCAATACAAACACACTACCCCATATACACAAACGTCAGCCCCTATACATATACATACACTACAGCCGCAATACAAACACACTACCCTGTACACACAAAAAACTATCTATCAGTATGCATTAACATGCACACTACTTCCCCTATACACACATTACACCCTCTAGAAACACTACACCCCATGGACTCTTGTCCACAACCCCTGAACAGATAGATAAACAATCTCTGCATCTCGTAGATGCATGCACTTTAGAGCCATTGGAAATACATACAGACTACAGTCCCTAACACACATAGTACATCACAAACAGACTGCTTCTACGCACATGCATAGTCACCAGCAAATACACTGCAAAAGTTTGATAACATTTGCTTGTGCTGTGTAGTACACAGGGCATTGTTTCCATGCAAGAGTACTTCAGTATTAGATGCCCTGGAACGACAGAAAACTAACATTTTCATGACCCCCCTCAACACAAATTAATTTCGCAAATACATATGTCTTAAGGAGCCCTCCACCTGTTAATCATTAAAGAGTAGCTTAGATTTCAATTTAAAAAAATTATAGTAAAATTCACATTTTGAAATGTTGAACAAGAGCTATTTGTACAATCACATTTCAAAGGAATTGCCACATTTGGATGAGGTAATTTTTTGATAAGAAAATAATTAGACAGACTCGGTTTGAATGTACCAATATCAATATACCGATCCAATCTCAAGTGTAACAATCATCCCAGATTAATGATTAGTAATAAATAGAATTTATTAGGTGAAATTTCCCCAAATCTCAAGTTTATCCAAAGTTTGGCGAGTTTTTATTACAAGTGAGACACCCAGAAAAAAAAAAAAAAAAATAGCACATTGTAATCATATAAAGCATGACCGTAGTTGATAAGATAAATGTTCTTAATTGGCCCATTATTTAATCTGATCTAATAATAATGTTACCATAATTTTTTTATAACCATATCTTTTTCTCTTTAGGATTAAACGCTATAGTTACGGTTGCTTTAGAGAACACACAAGGTTTTCCGGAGCTTAAGAACATTGAATTTGGCAGAGGTATCAATTACCTGACCCAGTTGCATATTGGAATGTCAGACATTGGTAGGAGGCTGGTTGAAGAGATGGTGAGTTAAGTGATATATATTCACTGTACTGCTTGCATGTACAAGGGTATTGTGTTACCTCATCCTTAATGCTGCTCTAAGTTTGGTTTGATTAGTAATCTGAGTACCTTTTATTTTGAATACAGCACTAAAATGTATGCAAATTATATTTACACTGCATGCTCTTTATTCAAAGGAAGAGTACGGTGTTAGGTATACAAATACCTAGTTGACTTACTGGGATCGCATGCAAGGGTTGACAAAGAAGGTTTACTTACCTTTTATCCTGCAGCCCTGGTCTCGCAGTGGTTACCACATCTCCTTGGATGAGATCATCAGTGCTGATGATCTCAGCCAATCAAATGTATCTCCATAAAGAAGCATTGGGGATCTTAGTGAGCATGCAAGGCAAATTGCCAAGCTGTGCCAATCAAATGTTCTAGGAGTTGCATTTGATTTATAACTAAATTTAACTCAGTTCTCACAGGTAAACATCTCTAGTCGCTGTCAGAAAGACTGCCACTAGAGGTGTGTTTAAGAGAAAACCTTTTAAGGGATATGTGGTACTCAAATCAAAAGTAATCCAGTGCAGCCTTAAACAACTTAAAGAGCATTGTCACCCAGTACACTTAAACAGAAATTGTAACAAACCAGAAAAAAGTGTTAAAGCGCACACAAATGATTAAAATTGGTACCTTTTAAAAAAAAAAAAAAAAGTAGGTCCTTTAAATATAAAATAGTCCCATATAACATAAACAGAAAAACACATAGTGTAATCTGTTAAAATACCAAACACAGTAGTGGAATAAAATGTCACACTCACACTTTACAGAGCCCTTAATGAATGGCTCTGAACTGTACCAGCATGTCATCCACCTTTGGGGTAACCTGAAATAGTAGTGTAGTCTTTGCTGGAACGATGTAATATCCAGATGAACCAGGAACCAAAAGGTAAGATCGTAAAAACACATTTATTTATTTTTGTGTTTAAAATATAAGCACAACGCGTTTTGACCTAGTATAGTTCTTCCTCAGGTGAAATCTAAACTAACAGTGATACAAGGCCTATTTTATACCCAAAACAAACACACATAATTGCATACAGATGAAATAATTACTCCTACTGTCCAAGTATGGACCGGACCGGATGTATTTCGTAACCAATAAGATGGTGACACATCCATTTTCGTCCATAAAGCAAGTTCCGGTTGTCACCTCCAAGATGGCCATGTGTCAGACATAATGACGTGGCTCTGTGTAATAGGTAGTTTATTATGTCTTTCAACGTCATGGTAGACAGGCTGTAATATCCTCTGAGTCTGCTTGCCATATTTCCTGCAGTAAAAATATCACAAACAATAAATAAAGCACTAACAATAAAAAATGTTAATAAATGGTACAAAAGTAGGAGGGGTGGGAAAATGGCCTTAAGAATAAGTAAATATGTTTAAATTCAAATATATACTAAAAATATATATAGAATATAAATACATCAAATTTTACAAAATAAGATTAATTTCAAAATCTATATTCCAACCTTTTTGAAGTTCAAAAATCCATTTCACATCTTGTCTACTGAGTTTCCCAGCAATGTTTCCACCCCTCCAATGTATTTTCACTTTTTCTATAGCATGAAACTCTAAATCTTTTGGGTCTGACCTATGTTTTTCCAGGAAGTGTTTTGACACGGTATGATTTATAAAACCATTTTTTACATTTCTTATGTGCTCACTAATTCTAACACTTAAAGCTCTAGAAGTTTTACCTACATACTGATAGCCAAAACTAAAATTTAAAGGGACACTATAGTCACCAAAACAACTCTAGTTTAAGGAAGCAGTTTTAGTGTATATATCATGATCCTGCAGTCTCACTGCTCAAATCTCTACAATTTAGGTGGTAAATCCCTTTTGTTTCGGTCCATGTAGCGCTAGTCACACCTCCCCTGGCTGTGACTCACACACATTGCATGAAAAAAATGGTTTAGCTTTCACTTAGATTTAACTTACTTTAAAAGTTATTATTGCCTGCTCTCTAAAGTGAACTTTAATCATACACAGAATGCTTCTGTGGGGTCTAGCAAGTTATCAAAAGTGCAGGGGATAATACATTTTTAATTAAATAGAATTTGCAATGAAGGAAGTATAAACATTAGCTGACTCTTTACAGGAAGTGTTTAGGAAGGCTGTGCAAGTCACATGCAGGGAGGTGTGACTAGGATGCATAAATAAAGTGATTTAACTCCTAAATGGCAGAGAATTGAGCAGTGACACTGCAGGTAAATGATCTATACACCAAAACTGCTTTAATAAGCTAAGGTAGTTTTGGTGACTATAGTATCCCTTTAATGAATATATAACATTTATCGAGTGGTAAGTAATGGGAGATTTAAATTTATAACTTTTTAAGGTGCTCTTAGATTTAAACAGTTTAATATTTCTATTACTGGTATTTATATTCTTACACACATTGCACGTGCCACGTTTTTTGAAGTTTATTTTTCTATAAAACATTTAGTTAAAATCTGTCTTAAGTTTTATTAAATCTAAAGCGCCACTGCAGCCAGATCTGAAATGTTTGCAAGTCCTCCCCTTCTAACCCAGCCCAGACGTTCTGTGGCTGTCTAATCACAGACTTCACAATGCAGCTCAAGGCAGGTGTTCTGGGCAATTCCTTGCCTCTTCAGTTTAGTTACACTGCACTAAATAAACCAAAAAATGTAAGATAATCTGTTGTTTGCTTGAAAACCAGGTGGGGGGGGGAGGTGTAACAAGTAAATTTTTTAATGTGCCAATTTATATATCTATAAATATTTTAGCAAGCTAAAGTGTTTTAAGTATCCCGAGTCTCACTCCAACGCAATCAAGAAGAAACCACTGATAAACTTAATATGGGTACTCAGCATAGAGTCCCCCACAAATAGTTCCTGAGTATCCTTTCTTAAAGTAACAGTACACCACAATGGCATCCATTTAGAGTTTGAAATCCCTGGTTTAAACAATCTATAAAAAAAATACTTAAAGAGGACACCACTTCAATTAAACACCTAGGAAGTATGGAAGCTAGAAGGGAAACTAAGCATGCTGGTAAATTAACCCAGGTAATGTTTAACCATAACATGTCAAGTCATGATGCTTACACAGGAAGTGATACTGTCTTTTGTTCTTTTTGTCAGTCTCATGTCGTAGAACGGAAATGCTGTTCTGTAATCTGCAAGTGCACTGGACTACCTGGGGACCGCGGGCTTCCTGGATCACTTGGAAAACCGGTAAGATTGTTATTATTATTGATATTTATATAGCGCCAGCTTATTCCATAGCGCTTTACAATAAGAGGGGAATTTATCAAATGAGACAATAACAAAATGTAACCAGAACAATAGGTAGTTGAAGACCCTGCTCAAACGAACTTAGTCTAGAGAAGGTGGGGTATAAAAACACAATAGGAAGGGTTTTGAGGGAGACCATAAATAGACATGGTGGGAAAGTAGCAGAGCCAGAGGTGAGAGTGGAGTGTGGCCCTTGAGGAGAGAGCAAGAGGAAGGTTTGAGAGATAGAAGTTACTCTTGGAGGCCATAAGCAATCCTGAAAAGATGGATTTTGAGGGACTTCTTAAAGGATTGAAGACTAGGGGAGAGTCTGACAAGGATAGGCAGGCTGTTCCAAAGGATAGGAGCTGCCCGTGAGAAGTCTGAATGTGCAATAAGGGTGCAAGCAGCAGACAGGAGACAGTCACCAGTAAAACGGAGAGACCAAGAGGGGGCATACCTATGAATCAGTGTATAAATGTAAGAGGGGCTAGAGTTGGTTAGAGCTTTATAGGTAAGGGTTAGTATTTTAAATTGACTCTTGTAGGGTAGAGGACGACTGTGTAAGGATTGACAGAGGGGTGAGGTGTGAGAGGAGCGACAGGAGAGAAAGATCAGTCTGGCAGCAGCATTTATCACAGATTGTAGAGGGGCAGTACGGCTTCTGAGGAGACCAATTAGTAGAGAATTACAGTAATCCATGCGAGAGATTACTAGAGCATGAACAAGCTCCTTGGCAGCATCTTGCGTAAGAAAGAGGCATATGCGGGCAGTGTTTTTAAGCTGGAATCGACAGGTTTTAGCAACAGACTGGACATGAGGCGCAAAGGTAAGGCCAGGATCAAAAATGACACGAAGACAGAGAGCTTGAAAGGATGCGGTGAGGCAGGTACCGTCAACATGCAGGGAGAGTGAAGGAGGAGGATTAGTGTTATGAGGAGGAAAAATAATAAACTCAGATAAGATAAAATGTTTTGTTTAAATGCAAGGATTTAAAATAACATACTTGTCATGTTTGTGCATAAACACACATTTAGATCCCTTCTATTCTAAGAGGAACTATATTTTGGATTTTCCTCCATATCCCCTCTCTCCCCTGTATTATATGTAGTTTGATGCATAATCAGGGCAGATTCCCTAAAAGGGATTCGCTATGCAGATGCTGCGGGCTAATGATTCTTATTGGTAAATCTTTAGTAAGTAACAGCTTTAGTAAGAAACTTTTACTAAAAGTTTGTTGCAAGCTAAAAATAAAGAACCCCACATTGTAACCATCACAATAGATTACCAATGTTAAAGGAATATTCTAAGCACCATAACCACAACAGCGGACTGTAGGGATCATAGTGCCAGTAGCAGGGCCGTCTTTAATAACGAATGGACCCTGGGCAAGTGTTTGCTTGGGCCCCCTGTGCCCTGCCGCTCTCGCCCCTCACTCCCTGGTATGCAATCACGGCATCCATCCCAACGCAGTGGCGGTACTAAAGTAGAATGAATTTTATTGGGACCCCCAGGGCCGTCTTTAATAACGAATGGACCCTGGGCAAGTGTTTGCTTGGGCCCCCTGTGCCCTGCCGCTCTCGCCCCTCACTCCCTGGTATGCAATCACGGCATCCATCCCAACGCAGTGGCGGTACTAAAGTAGAATGAATTTTATTGGGACCCCCAATTGCAAGGTTGGACTAAAGGTAGAACCCCATCTGTCGTGCAACTCCAACAATGCTTTGACAGCTGGGACTCTACCAATTTCCCATGCTTGCAGGGTTGTATTTAGCACTGAGCCATGTTAGTATGTTTGAATGTAAGCATGTGTTTGTATGGAGTATGTTTGTGTGAATGTGTTTGTATGTGGTACTGGAGTTTGAATGCAAGTGTGCATTTATGTGTAGTGTTTGTTTTTGAATGTAGGAGTGTGCTTGTATGTAGTGTTGACGTTTCAATGCAGGAGTGTGTTTTATATGTAGTGTTGAAGTTTGAATGGAGGGTGTATTTGTATTTAAAGTTGCGGCTCAGATGCACAGGTACACACTCTGACGCACAAGCAGATACACAGATACATACACTGACTACATACAGATAAACAGGCACATACACTGACAGACACACTGACACAGGTACATATATTGACACACACACAGACACATACACTGGTAGACGTACTGACAGACATACTGACACAGGCACATATACAGACATACTGACACACAGACACATATACCGACATACTGACACACACACACAGACACATACACTGATCAACATACTGACACACATACACTGACAGAAATACTGACACCCACACACACTGAGAAATACTGACACACACACACACTGAGAAATACTGACACACACACACACACACACACAGGCACATACACTGACACACACAGACTGATATACTGACACACATGCATACACATGCACTAACAGACATACTGATGCACTGACAGACATACTGACACATACACATACTGACACACACAGATATACATACACATATATACTGACACACAGACAGACAGACATACTGACACACACACAGACATGCTGACACACACACACATACACTAACACACATACACTAACACACAAACACACACACTAACACACATAAACACACACATACATACACTAACACACACATACACTAACACACACAAACACACACACTAACACACATACACTAACACACAAACACACACACTAACACACATAAACACACACATACATACACTAACACACACATACACTAACACACAAACACATACACTAACACACACTAACACACACATACATACACTAACACACATACACTAACACACACATACACTACACACACATACACTAACACACAAACAAACACACACATACACACACAAACACATAGACTAACACACAAACACACACACTAACACACACACAAACAAACACACAAACACATACACATACACACAAACACACATTTTTTTTTTTTAAATGTAATCCCCCCAGCCTCGTTACCTTTTGGAGTGCTGGGGGGATTCCCTGGGGTCCAGTGGTGCTGCTGCTGGGCTCCTGGGCGGGTGGCCGATCGGGCAGGAAGGCGGGCGCGCGAGGGAGCACTCACTGCTTCCTCTTCAGCTCCCTCGCGCGCCGCGTAGGGATGCCGGCGCCGGTGTTCTATCAGTTTGGTATACCCCGTCAGATTGCTATACCCACGTCACTTCCGGGGAGGGGAATCAGCTGTCTCCTGTGCTGCACATGCGTGCTAGCACTCCTGCTACTCCTCCACAGCAAGGTCCTGGAAGGTAAGTAAAACTAGTTTTACACTTTCATTATAGTTAGTGCATTCACTAAGCTTAGGACATGGGACATTTAGGGTTAATGTTAGGGTTCAAATTAGGGTTAGGATTAGGGACTTGTTCCTATTTAGTGATATTTCACATTTGGGGAATATCACTAAATAGTGATTTCTCACACTTTATTTTAACCCTTACCCCAAGGGTTAGGGTAAGAATAGAGTGTGAGAGAGGTTAGAAGCACTTACCTAACCCTAATTTGTACCCTCACTTAACCCTAAATGTCCAGTGTGCCTAAGCTTAGTGAATGCACTAACTATAATGAAAGTGTAAAACTAGTTTTACTTACCTTCCAGGACCTTGCTGTGGAGGAGTAGCAGGAGTGCTAGCACGCATGTGCAGCACAGGAGACAGCTGATTCCCCTCCCCGGAAGTGACGTGGGTATAGCAATCTGACGGGGTATACCAGACTGATAGAACACCGGAAGATGACGTCATCTTCCAGCTCCGGCATCAGTGCGGTGCGCGAGGGAGCTGAAGAGGAAGCAGTGAGTGCTCCCTCGCGCGCGCGCCTTCCTGCCCGACCGGCCACCCGCCCGCCGGGGTCAGCGGGGCCCACAGGGCAGGTGCCTCGGGCCCCCCAAGAGAAACTGGGCCCGGGGCAGCTGCCCCGTTTGCCCCACGTTAAAGACGGCCCTGGCCAGTAGTGCCACCAATTGTAATGAGTCAACTAGACACTTGAACTCATATCTGGCATCCAAATAAAAAAAAAAATCTCAATTTTCACAAGAAAAAAAATAAAGTATGACCACTGATTCCTAGCAATCATAAAAAGGATATTTGACCATTTTGATTTATTGTTTATTTTTTACCATTTTTTATTGTAATAATTATGTGTTGAATAATACATTGTCTGGTATGCTTTACACCCACTATAATTCTACAAAATATGATTAAATAAACAAAAACAAAAAATGTATACATTATTTTTACGTATTCTTGAACAGCCTTATTTTTGTTAATTATCTCTTTTCCTTATTTCATTTGCTAGCTATGCATCCAATGTTACAAATTAGGATTTACACTAATCTTGTAGCAAAAAATGGGTCATAAATACAAGATTATCTTTTATAGTCCTTTATATATGTTGCATTGCTAACAAAAAAACAAACAAAAAAAACATTCAGCCTTTAACATATTTAAAACCTTCTATTGAATTTGATATTTCAAGCCGATGAAGCGGGGCATTTAATATCCTTATTGTACTTACTAACATTCAAAAAGTATCAGGACAATACATAATTTTACACATCTGATAAGAAATGTTGAAACGTTCTTCTGCAGTTCATCTAAAATATAACACCTGCACAGTCACGAAGATTAATTAAACTTTCTTCTCATTCAGGGTCGACCTGGGTTTCCAGGAATGACAGGACATGCTGGTGATGAAGGTGAATCGGTGAGTTTATTTAAACATTCTGAATACAGAGCATTTACTAAGAGGAAAAAAATTGACCAACATATTGAAAGTAGCTCAAAGTGGGCTTACATCTGTAAGAGTACCAAAATGTACATACTGCTTGCTTAGATTAATTCCTTCCAAGCATAATGGCAAACGTTTTAGTGCCACTACTGCCTAATCCTTATTGCTTGGAAAATGTCTTGTTTCATGTGTTAAGTCGTGAGTGGTTCTTATTAGGTAAAGTTAAAGGGATTCTATAGTGTTAGGGATACTCTGTATTTCTTACACTATAATTCCCTCTGCCGTCCCCCCACCGTCTCCCTATCAACCCACTTTCCAGCACTGAAAAGGTTAAAAATCCTTTATTTACTCACCCAATACCGGCGCTGGGTCAGTGCTCTGATGTCATCCGACGGGGGAGGGAGGGGCTAATTCGCATGTCGCATGCACATTGGCCCTACCCATAGGAAAGCATTACTTTAATGCTTTCCTATACGGAATTTCACTGATGCTGGATGTCCTTGTGCAGAGCGTGAGGACATCTAGCGTCAGCTATGCAACCAAAACTCGCTTAACCACCAGGTAGTGCTTCTAGCGGCTGTCTGATTGAATGCCAGCTACTAGAGGCAGTATTAGCACTGCAAAGTAATCATTGCAGTTTCTCTAATTCTGCAATGACATACATTGCAGGAATAAGGGGGACAGGGACAGTGCACCCAGACAATTTTTTTAATGAGGTTTGGGTGTCTATAGTGTCCCTTTTATTGTTATAAAAAGCATAATGGTAGACATAATGTGCCTGTATTGTGGAACTCTAACTAACAGGGTTTTTCAATAAGAATTGCTAGTTGTGAGAATTGTTGGGAATTCAACATGAATTAAGGTTAAAATAGCCAAACTGGAAAACTTCTCAGTCAGCTATTTTGCCCTTCAATTTAATATTGACTTTGAATTCACACTGAATTCCCTGCAATTCCAATTTTAGTAGTAGTTCATAACTATGAACATCAGGGTTAGTCACTAAACATTGGATTTTGCCCGAATGGACAAAATCTGGTGAAAATGACCAAAATGGAAATTCGACAATTTACTAAAGTTAAATCAGGATTCAGTCTTTCTGACCGACTTTGTAATATTCATTCTGAAGCTTTTAAAAAGAAAAAAGAATGTTTTCAGCAGGATGCACATTCAGAAATTATCACTCATTTGCTTTTTGCGAGTGAATGATAATTTGAAGAGTTTGTAGCCCGCTGGCACCACTATCAGCCAGCAGGCAAATAGTTTAAAAACCCTCAGCAATGCGAAAGCTAGTTATGTGGTAGCTGGCCAGCGGTTGCTAGCCAGCCACTGCACAAAAAAAGTTTTAAAAAAATAATAATTACTAATAAAAAAAAATCCTGTGGAGGTCAATAATGGAGGCATGGCAGGTGGGGGCATGTCTACTAAGGATAGGGCCTGTGAAATAACACATGGGAAAGCCTATATAAGGGTTGTCCATGGTATCAGGGCTCATTCTGCGGTAAGCTCTCCATGGGTGAAGATAAATCGTTTTTTATTGCAGTGCGGTTTTGATTTTTTTTCTGGTGTTTTTTTTTGTTTTTTTTTGCGATTGTACCTTTTTTATTTTAATTAGTGGTGTTGGTTATTATGGATTTTATTTTGACCTTTTTGAGTCTGAAGAACAGAGGCATTGGAAGAAAAAACATCTGATGGGAAGCATATATATTTTTAATAGGGTTCTGGATTTATTGCCACCGGTCACTATTTATTTTAGGGTGGATGGCTAGGGGAATGGAGAAGCCAAGCTATTTGGCAGTTGGGCATGCTGTTATTTTGAGTGGTGAACAATGAAATGTCCAACCTGACCCTGTTTTGGAATTAATTAGAGCCCATTCCCAATGCACCATGGATACCCTAGCCTCTTCCCGCCCCCATTTATTAGTATGAAGGCCCCCGCATGTCACACCAAAATTAGGAACTGGTATGGCTGCATGAAGTTGGACAAGGTTGAAGCATAAAACAAGCAAATTATTACACCTCTATTTTGGCTGGCTGAAAAAGACAGCCTGAATCCAAGTTGATAATATAAATGTTGTAAGCTTTAATAGATCTTCTTTAAAAACTTCTATCAGGCAACAGTTGGAACATAGATGGAATGAAATAAGTCTTTCTTGATTATTGTCCAAATGACACTTTATCAAAGACGCAGTCTTATAGCTTTTCAATTCATTATATTTCCGTTTTTTTATTTTAGGGTCCAAGAGGACCACCAGGTCCAGTAGGAGAGCCCGGGCTTCCTGGATCCATAGGTTTTAAAGGCCAGAAGGTAAGTTTATTAGGTAAAGGTTAGGAAGCAGATACAGAATAGGAAAAAATGGATAACAGGAAAGGAAAACCATAAAAATACATTAACAGAACTGAAAATATTAAAATGAGGACATTTCAGACATAATGTATATGTATAAACCCAAGATTAAAGTAACCTTCACAAAAGGGAGACTTAACAAATTAGCATAGAAGATACCTATAATCATGCCTAGGTTGTTCCATGATAGATGTCATGGTAGGACGAGGGCACAAAGCAAATAGGGCCACTTAACAAGATCTAAATATGCCCCTCAATTGCAAAATTCAAGAAAAATCCACATATTTAACTCATAATTATTATTTTGGGACTCAAAGGCAAACTAGGGGTCATATTTGGAGATCAGATTCAAATGTGCAAATGGAATTCAGTTTGTGCTAATATATTATATAGTTAATTAGGATCCAATCTAAGGAAGACACTTCCAGATCACTGCCTGCATCGTTTCATGCAGTATGTGTACAATGACAGTGTAAACACCCTTTCTTTGCTTTTTGAATATTAAAAGATATGTAGTCAATACCTGATTGTTATACATATGGTTAGAATGGATCTCTATACAAGGCATGATTTTGGATGCAATTTATTCTACTAATATGTTAGTGCAATGAGAGAAAAGGAATGCAGCCATTGTCTCCGACATTAATTAACCATTACAATGTATCATCTCACTGCCATCAATTTTGGAAAACTGAGTCCACACATCACAAAGGGCAAAACCAATACCTCTGAGTGTTTCACAAACTAGGAAGTCATCAAAATCCTTAGAGACATTGACAGAAATAACAATTCTTTAGGAAGTAGGCGGTAAGTTTTACAATCTAGATCCAGTTCAGAACAAAATGTGCAGTCAAGTTGGGAAAGCAAAGTCCTACTATATAGCACATCATAGTGAAGATTCTTGAACTAGGGATATCATAGTCAAGTATCTGAGCCTACAGAGATAGATAGATAGATAGATAGATAGATAGATAGATAGATAGATAGATAGATAGATAGATAGATAGATAGATAGAAATAGATAGATAGAAAGATAGATAGAGATAGAAATAAAGAGATAGCTAGATAAACAGATATAGATAGATAGTGATAGAAATAGAAAAAGATAGATAGATAGATAGATAGATAGATAGAATCTAATTAATATTTGTTTTGTTTTTAGGGTTCCAGAGGAATCAATGGAGAAAAGGTATTTGCATGATTGAAACAAACAATGCCATCCTGTTGTTTTTACTATTTTAAAAGTTCAACTTTATATTGATATAGAATATTGTCACTGTTCATGCTCATAATATTGGTAAAACATGTTTGTTTCTGAAAATTATTTAGTAAAACTGAAATGCTATTTTCCTCATTTTTGCATTGAATAATCTTTCCAATTACCTAACATATAACAATAAAAAAAGATGGTGCATTTAAAATCAGACACTGTCCTGATTCAGAAAAAGAGCTGTAGTAACTTTCCACACCCTATGTGTTGTTGAACTATTATCTACTGTATCTACACTCTTATTCAAAATAGGGCTTGGCAGCCACAGCGTTTAAAAAAACACCCAGTCTGTTTTTCCAGTGTGTAAAATAACTAAATCCATACAAATCTCAGAATTGGATGTAGTATACTTGTCCAAACAATGGCAGCAATAATTTGCTTTATTAGAATGTAAGTTTTGGATATCTTAAAGATAAATTGTGTTCTGTGTTGCACTCTGGACTCATGAGAAGTTGTAGATTAGATTCTGGAGTTAGGCAAATGCTGAAACTAGTTCTGAATAGTGCAACACTAAAATAATAAACTTACTTCCATACAAATTAAATACATGATGTCTTCTCCCTTAGAATGAACCTGGTGAGCCTGGGCTTGATGGGATACCTGGCGAGCAGGTATGTAACCTTTTTTTATGATTTAACTCTTTCAATGCAAATTAAGTCTTTGTGTAATGCATTCAACCTTCGCACTTCTTGCCGTCAAAGGTAAAAAAGCTTTGTGAAAACACGTTATTTGATTTATTTTTTTAGGGTAACAACGGACGTCAAGGGAAGAAGGGAGAAAAGGGAGACACAGGAGAACAAGTAGGATAGATTTAATACACCTTCTGATAATTGCTCAGGCCATGTCTACATTATTATTCTTTTCAAACTATTTTTATTGAACAGTGTTTTTAAAAACATATTTCACATTAATTTGGTACAATGTTATTCCTAATAGAAATGTCTTTAGAACTCTATAAACAAGTCATGATAAGAGCTCTAGATAAAAAAAATGCAAAAATAAATAAATAAATGTAGTCATAACCTGCAAGATAAATATTCTTCTCACAATGAGAATTATTTGATAAACAGAGAGAACAGATGACTTAAAAATCAAAATATTGGCTAATTTAGCAAGTTAAACAAGTTTTACTTCTCAAGATGCACAACTCACTGTTTAATGCGTACAACTAAGATCTAAATGCAAATGTATAATGCTCAGTAGACATTCAGTTAGTATTTAACAAAATATAAAATGAAAGTCATTATATTTTCATTTCTTTCTGATTAATCCATCATCGAACATAAAAAAGAGAATCATTTTGAGTTTACAGCATCATTAGAAAGCATAGTCCAAAATAGCCAAGCTACAAAAAATAGTCTAATTCGAAAATATCCAATCTGCCTTTTTTTGGCCTACATGTTGCAATTTGTCTGTCATGGAAAATAACATTGGTAAGCTGAAACATATGTTTAAATGCATCCACTTGTCATCACCCCAAATAGTATAGTTATGATGTGACCAAAAGGCAGCCCACAGATGTTGCAAAACTACAGTTCTCATGATGCTTTGCAAGACTTAAGTTGGCCAAAGCACTGTGATAGTTGTTGTTCTACACAGCTTGTTGTCACTTGTTGTCATTGTGCAAGTTTCCAGGAATCCTTAACCCCTTAAGGACCAAACTTCTGGAATAAAAGGGAATCGTGACATGTTACACATGTCATGTGACCTTAAGGGGTTAAAGGACTACTATATGCACCAAGACCACTTCAGCTTAATGAAGTGGTCTGGGTGCCAGGTCCAGCTAGGGTTAACCCTTTTTTTCTATAAACATAGCAGTTTCAAAGAAACTGCTATGTTTATATTAGGGTTAATCCAGCCTCTAGTGGCTGTCTCTTGACAGCCGCTAGAGGCGCTTGCGTGCTTCTCACTGTGATTTTCACAGTGAGAAGACACCAGCTTCCATAGGAAAGCATTGTGAATGCTTTCCTATGAGACTGGCTGAATGCGCACGCGGCTCTTGCCGCGCATGCGCATTCAGCCGAGGAGGAGGAGAGGAGGCGGAGAGGAGGAGGAGAGCTCCCCACCCGGCGCTGAAGAAAGAGGTACGTTTAACCCCTTCCTCCCCCTAGATCCCGGCAGGAGGGGGATCCTGAGGGTGGGGGCACCCTAAGGGCACTATTGTGCCAGGAAAACAAGTATGTTTTCCTGGCACTATAGTGGTCCTTTAATATCTTCTTGTGTTCGTAAACTCATTACGAAAATTAAAGTCAGCATCAAGCAAGAATAAAAACAATACTATTATTATTTTATTAACAGAAATATATTCTATCTTGTGTAAAAGAATGCTATTATTTATTATTAACAGGGTAGCCGGGGTTCAAAAGGAAGACCAGGAAGCAAAGGAAGAAAAGGAATAAAGGGAGATATGGTATGATTGTTATTTCTCCCCACCAAATATGTTATAGTTAAATGTAATCTTTAAGAAAGGTTTTAGCTCTGACCTGACCCTTATTTGCATGTGTTTGATCTGACGTATTGTATTGAAATCATGTTCCAAACAAAGATAAAGTAAATAAATGAATATATAATAAATCAGATATACCGACTATTTTCTTTATCATGCCAAAGTTGTAGCTGTTTCCCTAAATAGCTGAAACTTAGAAACTCAGGTGCAACTCAGCTTTGTATGCCTACTCACTTTTGACCAAGCAGCTAAAAGGTGCAGATCAGTTGTCACCATCAGAGGGTCCATTGATTTCAGTTAAAAATCCAGTTTTTAAACTGAGTTTAAGAGAAAATCTTGACAACTGAGTTGGTAGTCTTCTTTTTGATATAGATAGCGCTAGTTATGAAAGTATTTTTGCGAATACAAAGTGATTTAAGGAGAATTTCACGTTTGCTATTTTTTTGTACATTATTTTGTAAAAGATTACAAACTATATTAAGCTTTCTTAAAAGTGTATCTGAATGTTATTAATCCCTTTCTGGCTGAGTGGTATAGTGTCAGTTATGTACTTCCCAGTGGGGCCTGCACCACACATGGTGGTCCTACAAAGTGTGCAAACGCGGGCACCGTGAATGCCATGCCTATCATTCATGTCCCTCGGCCATGCCTATCATTCATGTCCCTCGGCCATGCCTATCATTCATGTTGCTTTGGCACGGGGTGAAAAAAAGAGGACACACTCTTTACGCATAAATCATTTCAGCAGCCTGAAGTGTTTTAATAGTCTTGAGATATATTTGATATCTATGAAAGCACCACTCCAAGCACCATAACCACTAACAGCTGTAGTGGCAAAGATGTTCGGAGCGTCCTGGCAAAAAAATTAGTCAAACCATATGAGAACAGTTTCCCAACTTACCTAAGTACCACTAGGCGCCCATTCCCACCACTCCACTGCTGGAAGCTCCTGCAAGAACCGGCCAAATGGCCAAAACCTGCTGTTCAGGGCTGAGTGTGGCACATAAGCACTCACAACCTTACACAGCTGGGCTTAGCTCAGTGGCAAGAACTTCTGGCAGCAGGGAAAGCAGTAACATGTGCCTAGTGGGATCTAGGTAAGTTGCTTAACAGTTCTTGAACTTTTTGACTACTTACTCTGGGAGGGCATTAGGGCACTTTTGGTAACATAACCAAAATAGCAGGCTGTAGCGGTTATGGTGCTTGGAATGTTTTTTTTTTTATTTAACCTGGATATACGGATAGCTGTAGTTTACTGCAATATATATATATATTAATTATCTGTTTAATACAGGGGGAAATGGGATAGCACAATTTAAAACAAATGCCATTGGACAAAAATAAATAATATTTATTTAGTATAAAGTCCGTACAATAACCCCATTTGGTTTTTCCCTTGATGAGCAAATCCTAACCACAAATAAATGATATGTTTTTCTTTTACAGGGTGAGCCTGGAGCTAATAGTATAATCCCTGGTCCTCAGGGTGACAAAGGAGACCCCGGCCCGGAGGTTATTATGTATTCTTTATATTCATTATACATTTAATTTGTCTCATCTTATTTGTGTATATCTTATACTCTGACGCTTTTTTGTTGTTTTTTTTTTTTGTTGTTTTTTTTTTTACAGAAATGTCACATCTTACTTTGCGTTTTCCATTAGAATGTCTTCTAGACAGGTGTAATTAAACAGAGCAGGGTTAACTTTAGATAACATTGTCTGTGCTGGAATTCAGAGCGGGCCTTTGCACTAAACTTGTAAATTAAATGCAGGGAGTGGATAGCGCCTTTCAAAGCTTGCAATATTTTAGTATTAGCCATTTATTTATTTTGTATATAACTTGCTCAGTGTTACATAAATTAAACCTTGCTTTTATAATTACAAAAGCATTGTAACAGTTTAAGGCTAGACTAAAATCTTACAAATAATCTCCACAAAAAGCACTTGGGGACTATTAAATGGGGATAACCCAGAAATATACACATTAAACACCATATGTCCAATGTGTCGAACAAGGCACACAGGACACGAATAAATCCGTCTAGCTATAAAGAAAAATAACAAAATGTTATACAAAGATGTGACAATAAAAATAATGGACTCACAAAAGTTTCACCAATTAAAAATGTTCTATGAGCTTAAAGGGACAGTTTAGTCCCCTTGAGGCCCCATAACAACTTCATCTAAATGCAGTTTATGTGATGCCAGGCAGCTCCTTACCTTCAGGGTTTAAACTGTTTTCGAATGGATTAACCTAAATTTGCCTCCAGCAGCGATTACAGCTTCATCCAGCTTCGTTATTGTAATTTTGTATTAGACTGGTAGATAGCTCCTACTGAAATGTCCTAACCTAGTTGCAGCAGATGGGTAAACAATTGGCTGACATGGATGACTCAAATCTACCCGAGTATCACTTGTGACTGTTCCCTCCACTATCTTGTGTACTTTTAGGCACAGGTTCCACCTGATGCTTTGTCTGACTGCCTTTTAGAATGTCATACCTATTCCCAATACACAAAAACAAAATGTGCTGTGTCTGACATGTTCTGTTCATTTCTTATTAAAACAGTTTTATGTTGTTGCTGACATGTCTTTGCAAAGTGTATATGCTTATTTCTCGCACAACAAAAATTAAGAATGTCGAAAAAAAAATAATGAAAAAAAAAAGTAACTTCTATAGTAGTAGTAGGTAAATAAAGGTGAAAGAGGAACCAAAAAAAAAACTTGGAGGCTGTTGCATGCTATGTATGAAACAAAAGGTATTCCATGATGTTCCAAGGGTGAAAACATAAAACAAATGTACAGTGTATCATATAAGCATGTAACGGAGCAGGTTAAGTAGGTTTATGCAGTAAGTGGGATATGTTGATGAGGGATGGGTAATGGTAATATTTCTATTACAAATACTGATCTGCAAAAGTTCTAAAACAGAGATGCAACCAGTATCGTTTGTAAAATCGCTGTGAGTAATGGAAAGTGGGGTGCATTCAGTGGGTGGTGGAGATTTGGTCGTTATAAATACAGCCACACTTGCAAGGAATAGGAATTAACAAGAGTGAGAAGAAAGACTAGAGGAAGGGGCAGTGAGAAAGAAAAGATAGATAAGATAGATAGACAGACAGACAGACAGACAGATAGCTAGACAGACAGACAGACAGATAGATAGCTAGACAGACAGACCGACAGACAGACAGACAGATAGCTAGACAGACGGACAGACAGACAGACAGACAGACAGATAGATAGACAGACAGACAGACCGACAGACAGACAGACAGATAGATAGCTAGACAGACAGACCGACAGACAGACAGACAGACAGATAGCTCGACAGACAGACAGACAGACAGATAGCTAGACAGACGGACAGACAGACAGACAGACAGACAGATAGATAGACAGACAGACCGACAGACAGACAGACAGATAGATAGCTAGACAGACAGACCGACAGACAGACAGACAGATAGATAGCTAGACAGACGGACAGACAGACAGACAGACAGACAGGCAGATAGATAGATAGATAGATAGATAGATAGATAGATAGATTTTAAATGGTGTTGTTTAAATAGGTCTGCATCCCATTCTAACAAAGCATGGTTTAGCGTATATTCCCTAAAAGGTGCATATTTGTTATGAGAGGATGCATCTACCCCCAGGATTGTTTTGCCTCCTGCAATATAACTCTGTTGAGGTTCTCAGTATCATACATTTATTTATAAATATATACAATATTAATCTTTTTGCAGGGTGACCCTGGAAGAAATGGCGTTGTAGGAGAATCTGGATCCAAAGGAACTGAAGTAAGATCAACGAATGCCTTGGGTTTTCTTTGAAAAAATTCTAATGCAGTGATCCTCTAGTAACCACTTAATTTATGTAGGTACTGGGCATCCTCTTAATTCGCATTATGAACTGCTTGCCATGCAATACTTTCTATAACAAACAGGTCCTTATATGTTATAGCGTTACCTATTCATATCAAATGCTGTCATTTATTTATTGCTGACATGCAACACTTGCCTTTTAGGATCGTCAGGGTAAAAAGGGACCCCCAGGTATAAAGGTAAGAATTTTTCCAGTATATTATGTTATGATACTTAGATCCTTATTGTTGAACATGAATGGTGCAATCTTAGATCATGGAAACTCCAAATCTAAAGGACACATTCTGTGAAAATTCTCCAAGTCATATGTTAATTTGGATTGTGCATGTATAAAGCATTCTGTTTAAATGTCAATTTAAAGCAACACTAGAGGCACCGAGACCACTTAATTTCAATAAAGTTGTTTGGGTGCCATGTGTCCCCCACGTTTCAGGCTGCAGTTGAAAATATTGCCGTTCTGCAGGAACAGCAATGTTTACATTGCAGATTTAACCTGCCTCTATTGCCATGCATGTGCACTAGCCTCACAATGTTTTCCTATGGGAAGATCATTGAGTTTCATAGAGAGCAGCATGGCTTACGGAGTTAACTTGCAGCAGGAAGGGGGGAGGGGGGGTGTTACCTAAATGGTGACTAAGGTACTAAAGTACATTTGTATTCCTTAAGCTATAGTGTTCCTTTAAGCACCAAAAGTGCTTTGCATCATTGCAAACTTAAAGTGCAGATTACAGGGTCTACTTAATAAAGAGAGAATTACAGGGAATTGAGATGGTAATATTAAACTTAAGGCCAAAGTAGCCAAGTAGTAAAAATGCTCCCATTCAGGGGCACTATTTCGACCTAAAGTTTGAAATTCCCATCACAATTCCGTGCAATTCTCTTTATTGAGTAGACCTTTATAACACCAATTTCCCACCAACAGTACCATGCATCCATGGTGTGTGATAGATACATTCACAGCACAGCATCTATATCAGGCAGGTACATTTTGTCACTTTTAGGTGAGTTGGGTATCAGTGGTGACATTGTCAGTACAAATATAGAAAGACCTTGTGCAGATGTGCTTCAGTCAGAGAGTTGAGTCTATACCATAGAACAGGCTTCCCCAAACTCCTGCCCTCCAGATGTTGCTGAACTACAACTCCCACAGACCCGTACTATACAAAGAGCAGCAGAATAGCACTGACTATTCTGGGATATTATACTTACACAGACCTATATTATACAGAGAGCAACAATATACAAGGAGCACTGACTGTCCCAGAATATTATACACATATAGACCTGTATTATACAGAGAGCAGCACTATACAGGGAGCATTGACTGTTCCAGGATCCAGGATATAATACACACAGACCTGTATTATACAGAGAGCAGCACTATATAGGGAGCACTGACTGTCACAGGATATTATACACAGAGACCTGTACTATACAGAGAGCAGCACTATACAGGGAGCACTGACTGTCGCAGGATATTATACACACAGACCTGAACTATGCAGAGAGCAGCACTATACAGGGAACACTGACTGTCCCAGGATATTATACAGACACAGATCTGTATTATACAGAGAACAGCACTATAAGGGAGCACTGACTGTTCAGGGATATTATACTTACACAGACCTGTATTATACAGAGAGCAGCACTATACAGGGAGCACTGACTGTACCATGATATTATGCACACAGACCTGTATTATACAGAGAGCAGCACTGTTCAGGAAGTACTGACTGTCCCGGGATATTATGTACACAGACTTGTATTATACCTAGAGCAGCACTATACAGGGAGCACTGACTGTCCCGGGAAATTATACACACACGGACCTGTATTATACAGAGAGCAGCACTATACAGGGAGCACTGACTGTTCCAGGATATTATACACACAGACCTGTACTATACAGAGAGTAGCACTATACAGGGAGCACTGACTGTCCCAGGATATTGTACACAGACCCGTATTATACAGAAAGTAGCACTATACAGGGATCACTGACTGTACCAGGATATTATACACACATATCTGTATTATACAGAGAGCAGCACTATATAGGGAGCACTGACTGTCACAGGATATTATACACAGAGACCTGTACTATACAGAGAGCAGCACTATACAGGGAGCACTGACTGTTCCAGGATCCAGGATATAATACACACAGACCTGTATTATACAGAGAGCAGCACTATATAGGGAGCACTGACTGTCACAGGATATTATACACAGAGACCTGTACTATACAGAGAGCAGCACTATACAGGGAGCACTGACTGTTCCAGGATCCAGGATATAATACACACAGACCTGTATTATACAGAGAGCAGCACTATATAGGGAGCACTGACTGTCACAGGATATTATACACAGAGACCTGTACTATACAGAGAGCAGCACTATACAGGGAGCACTGACTGTTCCAGGATCCAGGATATAATACACACAGACCTGTATTATACAGAGAGCAGCACTATATAGGGAGCACTGACTGTCACAGGATATTATACACAGAGACCTGTACTATACAGAGAGCAGCACTATACAGGGAGCACTGACTGTCGCAGGATATTATACACACAGACCTGAACTATGCAGAGAGCAGCACTATACAGGGAACACTGACTGTCCCAGGATATTATACAGACACAGATCTGTATTATACAGAGAACAGCACTATAAGGGAGCACTGACTGTTCAGGGATATTATACTTACACAGACCTGTATTATACAGAGAGCAGCACTATACAGGGAGCACTGACTGTACCATGATATTATGCACACAGACCTGTATTATACAGAGAGCAGCACTGTTCAGGAAGTACTGACTGTCCCGGGATATTATGTACACAGACTTGTATTATACCTAGAGCAGCACTATACAGGGAGCACTGACTGTCCCGGGAAATTATACACACACGGACCTGTATTATACAGAGAGCAGCACTATACAGGGAGCACTGACTGTTCCAGGATATTATACACACAGACCTGTACTATACAGAGAGTAGCACTATACAGGGAGCACTGACTGTCCCAGGATATTGTACACAGACCCGTATTATACAGAAAGTAGCACTATACAGGGATCACTGACTGTACCAGGATATTATACACACATATCTGTATTATACAGAGAGCAGCACTTTGCAGGGAGCACTGAAGCTCCCGGGATATTATACACATAGACCTGTACTATACAGAGAGCAGCACTATACAGGGAGCACTGACTGTCCCAGGATATTATACAGACACAGACATGTACTATACAGAGAGCAGCAATATACAGGGAGCACTGACTATTCTGGGATATTATACTTACACAGACCTGTATTATACAGAGAGCACCACTATACAAGGAGCACTGACTGTCCCAGAATATTATACACACATAGACCTGTATTATACAGAGAGCAGCACTATACAGGGAGCACTGACGGTCACAGGATATTATACACACAGACCTGTACTATACAGAGATCAACACTATACAGGGAGCACTGACTGTCGCAGGATATTATACACACAGACCTGTACTATACAGAGATCAGCACCATACAGGGAGCACTGACTGTCGCAGGATATTATACACACAGACCTGTACTATACAGAGATCAGCACTATACAGGGAGCACTGACTGTCCCAGGATATTATACACACAGACCTGTACTATACAGAGAGCAGCACTATACAGGGAGCACTGACTGTCCCATGATATTATACAGACACAGACCTGTATTATACAGAGAACAGCACTATAAGGGGGCACTGACTATTCTGGGACATTATACAGACACAGACCTGTATTATACAGAGAGCAGCACTATACGGGGAGGACTGACTATTCTGGGATATTAAACACACAGTCCTGTATTATACAGAGAGCAGCACTATACAGGGAGCACTGACTGTCCCAGGATATTATACACACAGACCTGTACTATACAGAGAGTAGCACTATACAGGGAGCACTGACTGTCCCAGGATATTATACACAGACCTATATCATACAGAAAGCAGCACTATACAGGGAGAACTGACTGTACCAGGATATTATGCACACAGACCTGTATTATACAGAGAGCAGCACTGTCCAGGGAGCACTGACTGTCCCAGGATATTGTGTACACAGACTTGTATTATACCTAGCGCAGCAATATACAGGGAGGACTGACTGTCCTGGGATATTATACACACACAGACCTGTATTATACAGATACTGGACTATACAGGGATCACTGACTGTCCCAGCATATTATACACACACAGACTTGTATTATACAGAGTGCAGCACTATACAGAGAGTACTGACTGTCCCAGGATATTATACAAACAGACCTGTATTATACAGAGAGCAGCACTTTAGTATTATACAGATATCTGAGCATAATACCCTATGTTTCAATCTCTAGACTAGCAGCTCCCAGACACGTGTAACAGGGCTGGGCAATGCAGGCTTAAGTGTGCGGCAGCTCAAGCAGGTGATTCGGCACCAGCCCTATAAGTCAAATATATATATAGTATACAGTAAGCACACAAGCTCACTGATACACAGACTCAAAGACAGACAAGTTTACTGACACACACAATTAGACTCACTGACAGAAGAAACTCTCTGACTCACACACAAACTTACTACAGACAAACTATCACTTGTATAGACACACAAGGCTCACTACAGACAAGCTCAGTGACACACACAAGCTTACTACAGGCAAACTCACTAACACACATGCGCATTAAAAAGAAGTTCACTGACACATACAAGCTCACTGACACACACAATCTCACTACAGACAAGCTTACTGACACACACAAGCTCACTAAATACAAGCTCACTAAATACAAGCTGACACACACAAGCTCACTACAGACAAGCTCACTGACACACTAGCTCACTACAGACAAGCTCAGTGACACACACACATAAGCTCACTAAATACAAGCTCACTGACATACACAAGCTCACTACAGACAAGCTCAATAACACACACAAGCAGTGCCATCTGAACAGCGTTATGGGCCCCCCCTGGGAAAAGCAGTGCACTAGGGCCCTTCCTACACAACAACTTTATCAATTATCGATAAAATGAAGCTTATATTTATTTTTACCTCCAACAAATGCAATACACACATACAATACATACACACGCACACACAGACTCACACACAGACTGCTGAATACAGTCACAGACTGCTGAATACATGCACACACAGACTGCTGAATACACGCACACACTGACTGCTAAATATACACACAGTGACTGCTAAATATACACACACAGACTGCTGAGTACACACACACACACAGACTGTGGAGTGCTCACACAGACTGCGGAGTTCACACACAGACTGCTGAATACATGCACACACCGACTGCTGAGTACACACACACAGACTGCTGAGTACAAACACACAGACTGCTAAATATCCACACACAGGCTACTGAGTACACACACACACACACATAGACTGCGGATTTCACACACCGACTGCTAAATATACACACAGACTGCTGAGCACACACACACAGACTGATGAGCACACACACAGACTGCTGAATACACACACACATACAGAGTGCATACACATAGTACACTGAATACACACACAAACACACACAGACTGCTGAATGCACACAGGCTGATAAATGCACACACATACAGGCAGCTGAATACACACACACAGACTGCAGAATACACACACTGCTGAATACACACAGGTTACTTTATACACACACAGACTGCTAAATACATACATACTGCTGAATACACACCCACACACTGCTGAATACACACACATAGACTGCTGAATACACACAGACTGCATAGAGGGGTGCAGTGTATGTGTTGTGTGTGGGGGGGTGTTGTGTGTGTGTGTAGGGGTGCAGTGTGTGAAGGGTGCTGTGTGTGAATGTGTGAGGGGTGCAGTTTATGACTGGTGCTGTGTTGGGGGATGCAGTTTGTGACGGGTGCTGTGTGTGTGTGTGGTGCTGAGTTTGTGTAAGGGGTCCTGAGTGTGTGTGAGGGGTGATGTGTATGAATTTCATAGGGGAGAGTGAGTGGGCATCAACCCATTCATCTTTTTCAGCCACAGGGCAAACCTTTTGCTCTCCTTCAGTACTTGGCTTGAAGAGCAATTTCTCATAGTTGGAATGCAGTGCCCTATAAATTAACTGGCTGTGCCAGTGGATATCAGCAGGAGTTGCCACAATGCTGGAACAGTCAAAGGAAAAAAAATGACACCACTTTTAAGAAGAATCAGGAATTTGGGGATATATATATTGTACTTAAAAGTGAAAGGGGAGGATGAGTGGGCAATTGACAACCAACTCATCTGTTTCAGCCTCAGGACAAAGTATTTTCACTCTTTGATTCCTTAGCCAGCAGTGGACATAGTGGAAATGTGAATTACCAACTGGAACACCGCAAATGTAGCCAGAATGGGAAAGTCACCCGTTGACCTAATTATTAATAGTTTCCATTTTTCTTAACCTCAAGTACACAGATCCTCATAGCTATTTTTACAAATATCAGCTAGAAGAAGAGAAGCCATAACCTCAATTAGAGTTAAAATGTAGTGCAGGGGGCCCCAACTTGGGCAAATTGAACTTCAGAAAAGCAATCTGCTTCACAAGATGAATAAAAGTTAAAAGTAGTTAAAAGCTAGAATAGTAATTCTCTACTAGCCTACCCTAACCTACTTCTCAAACCTATTAGTTTAACCCTATAAAGCAGAAGCCCTCAGGCCACCAAAATCGAAACTATGAGGTCTTTTTTTGCAAATAAATAAGAATCTATTTATGTCTAGTACCTGGCTACTGAGTGCAATACCGGCAGGCACTGTGTGTGTATGTGTAAGTTGTTTTACCCAGCAGTACACAGCACAGAAAGTAAGTGCATAGAAAAAAAGTGAAATAGGCCAAGTCTGCTGTATAAGTGGCTTGGCTCACCAGCCTCAAACATAAAAAAATAAAGACCAAGGCTACAGTTATTCACACAATGTCTCAGCAATGTGTCTCTCTAATAGCACAGACAAAATGTTTGCGCACTCTCCTTTTAATAAACTAGGGATGCATGCCACACCATTAGCCAAGTCCCTTGTAGATCACACGATGGGAGTGAGATGATTTGCCCCAGGAAATCAACTTATTCCTCCCAGATTCCACTTTGTGTCATGAAAGTGAATATAAAAATGGTGCATGCGAGAATTTTGTTCACTGCTCATTCATTTGTTTGTTCATTCATCAGTTATGGGGTTTAGTGAATAGATATTTGGATAAATCTGCCGAGGTTTGAACAGCGATTCTTCTAAAGATTATTGCTCAATGCAAATGTATCACATGCAATATTCTGAGAGTGTTTTTGTTTTTGCCAAAAGGGACTTAAGGGAGGAACAGGTGAAGCTGGTTTGAAGGGAGATAACGGCTTTAAAGGACCCGAGGTAAACAAATATTTGTATTTTTAGACAAATGTCAGTGAAGTTCGTAAGTAAACATGAAACTAATTTATGGGTACATTAATCAAACAAATACAGTTTGATACAAATACAGACACTGCAGTAAAGATAAAAGGTAAGGTCCCTGGGAAGACAAACTGAAAAATGTGCTATGTATATCACTGTTTTACTTGTTATGCATTTATTCTCTCTTTGTTCAGATTAATTTGCTTTGCTTTGTTTTTTTGCATGCTTGTACATCTGTACTGTTGAAAACGATAATAAAGCTTATTTTGAAAAAAAAAATGTTGCTATGTAGAAAATCTGATGCTGGGAAACGCAATTATGCCACATAACAACCAATAGACACATAAAGCAAGAAAACAGGACTTACTATAAAACAAAGCGAGATTGCTTAAACTACAAAATTAGAAAAGAAACAATCAAAATCTAGATGCAGAGTTCATACTAGGAAGCTAGAGAAAGTAATTATAAAGACATTCTCAGGAGGAGCGATGATGTAGCACGTGGCTACGCTCGTGGAGTTAAGAGCGGAGGACGAGGAGGAGAGCATGTAGGACACAGTCTGATTATAACATGGTGAGCAGGCTCATTATTTTACCCAACCGGGAACACTAAACCCTGCATACTAACGGAGACGCAAGTGAGGAGGGCGATACAAGTAGACACAGAGCTCCCGATCTATCGAACACACGACAGTGCATTTGTACATGGCTCTAGCTAATTGATTGCATGTAGCCAGCCGGTCAATGAAGTGAGGAAGCATGGTGCCGTCTTAGACGCCATCGAGGCGAGCAAGGATCTGAGAAAATGCAAGATACCTCAGATACGTCTATTTACTTAATTTCTATATCTGTCTCCTGGTTCCAGTGTACCCTTCCCTTAAAAATCTTGGACGCCACAAATCTATATGATACTTACAGATAAGTTATAAGACTCAGTCTTTGCATGCTGATTTTCAGCTGTTTATACTGTAAAATTACTGTGAATTATCTGAATACCCACAATGCATCAAATGAAATAAAATTAAACACAGTATTTGTCCAACTTTAAACTAACCAAAACCAGCTTAAATATAGCTGAATAAATTAGGACAACTTGAAAAGGGAAGAAGAAAGAAAGGATACTGTAAAGGGAAAATAAAAGAAAGAGATCCTGCAAAACTCACATAGGTTAATATAACTATATTATAAATCTATATGAAGACTCAACCTAACCACTACACAAAATTATAGAGGTCCGGTACAGATTGCGAGTAAATAGGAGGGAGAGTATTTTATTAGTGGATTTCGTTTTTCTTTTTTTGTATTGATTAAGCCACTAGCTCCAGCAAAGGAAGTAAGAGGAAGAAAGAGGAAAAAGAAGGAGGGAGACTTAATTTTTTATTTTTTATTTTTTGCTGCTCTGCTTTTCTCTTTTTTGTAATTTCTGAAACACTGAAATAGCAACTAAAAAGGCTACCGAATCAAAGAACTCCAACAAAAGGGATAAAAAAGAGGAAAACAAATCGGAGAAACGCCTCTCCTTTTTTTCCCCTCAATCGAATAAATTAGATATGGATAGAACAGATCTGGAGGAAAACTCCTTAAACATGCCAGAATTAACTCCAAAAAAACTCTTCGCTTGATAAAGGAAAAGATGATCAAGTAATCACTAAAGCCTTTCTGGAAAAAGCATTTGATTCTCAATTAGAGAAATTTAAATCTGAGATCAATAACATTATGAAAGATATCAAAGAAGATCAACAGCAGCTAACTAAACAACCCCAAGAAAATGAAGTATGTACAGCACAATTACAGGCCACTATTCAACAACAAGAAGACACAGATAGCCGAACTGGAAGATAAATCCAGAAGAAATAATTTAAGGCTCAGGAACATTCCAGAATCCATATCTCAAGATGGACTGGAAGCCTATGTAATAGAGTTCATAAAAATACTCAGCATAGACACATCAAGATATGGAGAGCCCCTGGAAAGATGTGACAGGACTTTTAAACCACCTGGAATACATAGCTCTAAGTCTCATGATGTTATCATTTGCTGTGTATCATCTAGACTCAAAGATCAAATTATTAAAGCGACGCGAGACACCCATTTATCTCCTGTATACGCACAAATTAAAACATTTCTAGATCTGTCCTTCCATACTAGATCTAAAAGAAGACGCTACGCAGATCTAATGAAGATACAAAGAAACAAAGAAATCACATACAAATGGGGATATCCCACAAAGATTATAATTTTTTATGAATACAGTACAATTGTCTGTGAATCCCCTGAAAAACTCAATAGTTGGCTTAAAGAAAAAGAAAATTTGAAGAAAAAAAAAAAATTCCCCCTAAACTGGATATAGATAGATATGACAGAGCCTCGGTAGGCCTATACAGTCAACAAAAAAAAGAAAATAAAGGAAAGGGGAGATCAAAGTGAAACACAGAAATATCAGGATTTTATAACTTTAAACCAAACAATGCAATAATATTCTACCCTTATCTAGATCGAGGAAAAAGGAAGGGAAGCAGAAAGAGGAAAGGGAATAGAAGGAGAAGGAAGAGATAGTAGTGTATATTTAAAGACGAGGGAGGGAAAGAAGAAGAAAAGAAGGGAAGTGTTTTTTTTATTATATTTTTAGGAGGAAGGGAAGAGGAAAAGAGAAGTGGGAAAATACACAATTATATATGTAACAGTTATACCTTATACCACAGATACAGTTCACTTTTAAATTAGATAACACTTAACGCACTAACACTTTAAAATGGAAAAGGCAGAGAGAGTGAAAGACGAAGGGAAACCGAAAAGGGAAGACGAAATTTAGTAAGTAGAACCGTAGTATCAATTGAAGTTATAAATCACTGATCATATAATATAAAGAGAGGGAAGGAAGAGGAGAGAGAGAAAGGGTGGAAAGGAGAGTAGGGAAGGACACTACAAAAGATGTTTGGCTATCACATACACTAAGATGACAATATTAGCACTTAACATAGACACAAAAAGAAAGAAACATAATATAATAACGACACATTAATTATATATAAATTGTAGGTCATTTTTTTCCTTCCCTCTGATAACAATATTGTTGTGCTTTTTAAGAAGGAAGGAGTTAAGATAACAGGTAAATGGAGGAGTAAATTAAGAAAAGGATATTACTCAACAGATGGGGAAAACAAAATAGTTATAACAAAATCTGATTTTTCTGACTAAATTATAAATTTATATTTTGGACTCAAGTAACTGAATATTGAAAGCTCTAAAGGATTGTGAGCATCACTTGATCCCATGTCTAAATGAAGAATGATTTGAATACACTTTAACAAAGGAAAAATAAAGGGAGGGTTAATCTAGTTATTTTTTTCTCTCTCTCGTTAAGAAGGAATATGCTCTCCAACATGTTCCTCTGCTCTTGATGCCATTTGTGAATGATAAATATCTCTTGGTGTCTTGTTTTGGGAAGGTTCCTATAGAGACATTCTTACCCTAATTAATGGGGCTTTCTATGTTGTTAATATATTTCTGTTGTCTTTTCTGTAAGGTGAGTACAAGTTTGGCGATTGGACTTGGGGCGGATGGAATCAAGGACCAGAAGAGAATGATAATTAGGGACTATAGTGTCACTTATTCATCCGCTTATAGAAATGTGGTTAATGACATTTACTGTCCACACAGGAAAAGTTGTGCCGAGCAGCAACCTAATCCACAGAAGGGTTAATGCTGAGCAGCAATTATGCAAATGAAACCTGGTAACTGACTTTGAGGTCAAAGGCCGGTTACAGCCTATCAGAACTAAAGGAGGGGTATTTAGGCCCAGTTCTCAGCCTGCTCAGTGCCCTGTCGTGGTTTCCCTTGTGGTTGTCTGAGAGCGCGTTCCTGTTTATAGTTTTCTACCTGGTTTTTGACTTTGGCTTTGTTTATTGACTTCTCTATATTCTGGTATCCTGACTCCTGGCTTTCCTCATCGCTGTGTCCCTTTCTGTGTTCCCTGACCTCGGCTAGTATTTTTGACTATTCTTTGTACGTTAAATCCGGCCATTCTAAGGACCGGTAATACGTTACTTATTTGTCATCCGTGCTGTACAGTTCTACGTGCTGGATCAAACAGTAATCCTGACATTACGACATGGCCATAGATCCTGTAGAACTGTGTCAGCACATAGCTGCTTGCGAGAGGAAATTAGAGGAGAATGATCACCGCATGGATCAATTCACTCAGGCTTTAAGTACGCTTCTCGCTAGAACGGAGCATCTGCAGCCTGCAGCGTCTCCTCCTATAGCACCTCTACCCTGTGTACCTCCACCCACTGTTAATAGGACTCCTTGCATCTCCTTATCACCATCCCTACAGTTTGATGGCAATATCCAGGAATGCAGGGGTTTTCTTAATCAGGTGGAGTACCATTTTGAGGCCTCACCAGGGTCATTCCCCACGGACAGAGCAAGAATTGGTTATCTAATGAATCAATTAAAGGGCAAGGCCCTTGCCTGGGCTAATCCGTTGTGGGAGAGTAATCGGAGCATAGCTCATAATTACCAGGAATTCCTTGCCGAATTCAAGCTCACGTTTGAGCCATTGGGTAGAGAGGATGACGCCTCCACTGCCCTAATGCACATCAGACAAGGTAACCGGTCTATCTCGGATTATGCTATTGAATTCCGTACCTTAGCTTCCGAGGTAGACTGGACTAACAATGGGTTAATCTCAGCATTCAAAAAGGGTCTCTCAGAGACTATACTAGATGAGATAGCCGCTAAAGAATTACCTAAGAGTCTTAACGAATTTATTACGTTTGTCATGCATATTGATAATAGGTTAAGACTCAGAGAAGTCACCAGAAGCAAGACCAGACGTACGGCTATGTCCCTAGCACCTCAATTCTCTAAACCTGTTTTGTCTAACCTCCCTGTACAGTCCGAACCCGAACCTATGCGGTTGGGGGTCACTAGACTGTCAGAGGCCGAAAAACAGTATAGGAGAAGGGAGGGGTTATGCCTATATTGCGGTAGAAAGGGACATATGATAACTAATTGTCCGGAAAACTTCCGCACCTAAGAACCTTAAGGGGACAGATCTTAGGTGTGATGGAGTTGTCCTCTAACAAAAACAAAAGTAGATTCCTCCTTGAGGTATCTATTTCCATTGATAACAAGAAGTTTTCTTGCAGTGCCCTAATGGACTCAGGTGCTGCTGGAAATTTTATTGATGTCAAGTTTATTAGGGGTAATGAGATACCGGTCAGGGAGAGACCTACGCCGCTAGCTGTAGAGGCTATTGATGGTAGACCACTCACACAACCGCTTATAACCCACGAAACTGTCCCTATTACGATCTCCATTGGGGCCTCCCATAGGGAGGAGATGACGTTTCAGGTTATTACTTCTCCATCATGTCCTATCATATTAGGGTTTCCGTGGCTGAGTAAGCACAATCCCTATATTGACTGGGCTAATGGGGAGATATTAGAATGGGGTAAAGAGTGTATGGGGAGATGTATAAAACCAGTACTAAAGAGATTGGATACTATTGACCTTCCCACTACCACTCCCAAACTCCTGGAGTTCCCATACAATACCGAGAACTTCAGGAGGTGTTTAACAAGGCTCAATCCGATGTATTGCCTCCCCACAGAGCATATGACTGTGCCATTAACCTGTTTCCAGGTGCTATGCCACCTAAGGGGGCAGTTTATGCCTTATCTCCCCAGGAGAGTAAAATAATGGAGGAATACATCAAAGAATCCTTGAGCAAAGGGCACATAAGAAAGTCATCCTCACCAGCTGGTGCAGGATTCTTTTTTGTTGAGAAAAAGGGTGGTGAGTTACGCCCTTGCATAGACTACAGGGCACTTAATAAAATCACTGTAAAAAATGCATACCCTATTCCACTCATTTCCGAATTGTTCGATAGACTTCAGGGAGCTAAAGTATTTACTAAGCTTGACCTTAGGAGCGCTTACAATTTGGTTAGAATTAAAGAGAATCATGAGTGGAAGACGGCATTTAATACCCGTAGTGGACACTATGAATATCTGGTAATGCCATTTGGGTTATGCAACGCCCCGGCCGTATTCCAAGACTTTATAAATGATGTACTCAGGGAATTCATTTACTCATTTGTCTTGGTTTATTTGGACGATATTTTGGTGTATTCCCCTGATCTTCAAACTCACCACTCCCATGTGAAACAGGTTCTGCAGACGTTGTTGAAAAATAAACTTTATTGTAAATTAGAAAAGTGCATATTTGACCAGCCTGAAGTCCACTTTTTGGGTTACAACATCTCTGCATAGGGATTTCAAATGGATCCTAAAAAACTAGAGGCTGTACTACACTGGCCATTACCCTCTGGTTTAAAAGCCATTCAAAGGTTTATTGGTTTTGCCAACTATTACAGAAGATTCATCAAGGGATTTTCTTCTGTAATAGCCCCAATCACAAATATGACTCGCAAAGGGGTTAGTAGCACGGTATGGTCCAAAGAGGCTGTGAATGCTTTTGAGACTCTTAAACAAAGATTTGCCTCTGCGGACATACTAAAACATCCTGACACCAGTAAACCTTTTATATTGGAGGTTGATGCATCCGAGACAGGGGTAGGGGCTGTTCTCTCTCAGAGAGAAAGCCAGGGAACACCATTGCATCCTTGTGGCTACTTCTCCAGAAAGATGTCTCCTGCTGAGCGCAACTATGATATTGGCAATAGAGAACTGTTGGCCATTATTCTTGCCCTCAAGGAGTGGCGACATCTTTTGGAGGGTTCAAGGACCCCCTGTTGATCATAACTGACCACAAAAATCTGGCATATATAGGGGATGCCAAACGTTTGTCTTCCAGACAGGCTAGATGGTCACTGTTCCTTTCACGTTTTAACTTTCTCATTACTTATAGACCTGGTTCTAAAAATACCAAGGCTGATGCCTTGTCCAGGCAATTTGATAATGAGTCAGCTCCGGAACAGATGACATCTCCTATTATTCCACCAGAGTGTATTATTGCTACTACTGTCCTCTCACTGTCTTCTCCACTGCTTGGCACCATACTGGAGGCCCAGCCTCAGGCGCCCAGTGGTAAACCGTGTGATAAACTGTTCGTTCCCCTATGTGAAAGGGTTAATATCATGAAAGTGTTCCATGACAATATAACTGCTGGACACCCGGGCATCAATAAGTCCACTGCCGCGATCACTAGATCATTTTGGTGGGATTCACTCAGGAAAGATGTAAAGGAGTATGTGCAGGCATGTTCTGTGTGTGCAGTTTCTAAGGTGACTCATGCACTTCCTTGTGGCCTGTTGCAGCCTCTTCCTGTTCCTGAGATTCCATGGTCCCACCTATCCATGGACTTTATTGTTGAGCTTCCTAGCTCTGCTGGGTTCACTACTATTCTCATGGTTGTAGACCGATTTTCTAAGATGGCTCACTTCATTCCTCTCAAGAAGTTGCCATCTTCGCAAGATTTGGTCCTAATTTTCATACGTGAAATTGTCCGTTTGCATGGCATCCCCCACAATATTGTGTCTGATAGGGGCTCTCAGTTTGTGTCCAGGTTCTGGAGGGCGTTCAGTAAACAATTGGGGATTGATCTCTCCTTCTCCTCCTCCTACCATCCACAGACCAATGGTACAGCTGAGAGGGCTAACCAGTCATTAGAAGTTTATTTGCGTTGTTTTATTAATAGCACACAAGACAATTGGTCCGAACTACTCCCGTGGGCCGAGTTCGCTAGAAACAATGCTGTTCATGACTCCTCTGGGCACAGTCCATTTTTTGTCAATAATGGTAGGCATCCTACGGTTCTCCCTGCGGTATTTTCTGATACTGCCATTCCTGCTCTGGATGAGCGTCTGGCCTCCATTCGGGATACCTGGGTTAAGGTTCAAACTGCTCTAGGGGCTGCTGCTGAACGCTTCAAACATTTTGCTGATAAGCGTAGGAGTGCCAACCCGGTGTACCAAGTGGGGGACCGGGTTTGGTTGTCATCTCGCAACATCAAGCTTAAGGTCCCTAGCATGAAGTTTGCCCCCAGATTCCTTGGTCCCTATAGAGTGCTTCGTAGGATCAATCCAGTGTCTTACTCTCTGGCTCTTCCTGCATCTTTAGGGATTCCCAACACTTTTCATGTGTCCTTACTCAAACCTCTTGTCTGCAATAGATATACTGTTCCTTGTGTTCCTCCCCCTCCGGTGGTGGTGGGTGGTCAGGAAGAGTATGAGGTATCTTCTATCGTGGATTCTAGGTTTTCTCGGGGCACTTTACAGTACTTGGTTGTTTGGAAAGGTTACGGTCCTGCTGATCGTTCTTGGGTTTCGGCTCCTGACCTGCATGCGGGCCGTAAGATCCGCGCTTTTCACGCTAAATTTCCTCTCAAGCCTGGTCCTGTCCGCCCGGTGGGCGTTCTTCAGGTGGGGGGTAATGTCACGTATTCATCCGCTTATAGAAATGTGGTTAATGACATTTACTGTCCACACAGGAAAAGTTGTGCCGAGCAGCAACCTAATCCACAGAAGGGTTAATGCTGAGCAGCAATTATGCAAATGAAACCTGGTAACTGACTTTGGGTCAAAGGCCGGTTACAGCCTATCAGAACTAAAGGAGGGGTATTTAGGCCCAGTTCTCAGCCTGCTCAGTGCCCTGTCGTGGTTTCCCTTGTGGTTGTCTGAGAGCGCGTTCCTGTTTATAGTTTTCTACCTGGTTTTTGACTTTGGCTTTGTTTATTGACTTCTCTATATTCTGGTATCCTGACTCCTGGCTTTCCTCATCGCTGTGTCCCTTTCTGTGTTCCCTGACCTCGGCTAGTATTTTTGACTATTCTTTGTACGTTAAATCCGGCCATTCTAAGGACCGGTAATACGTTACTTATTTGTCATCCGTGCTGTACAGTTCTACGTGCTGGATCAAACAGTAATCCTGACATATAGTTAGAATTGCAACAATTAATGCTCAGGGATTTTACTCCCCATTTAATAGAGCTTTTTTTTGGAATATTTAAGGAAACAGAAAATTGATGTATGCGGAGTGCAGGAAACTCAATGGAGAAAGAGAGATAATATTGATTTAAAATCTTACCCTATGGTCATATCCGCATCTCTTGAACATTAAAAAAACAGGTTTGGTTATACTGATATCTAAGAATCTGAATTTTTATAACATCTATACAGAACAAGATAACAAGGGGAGATATATCATTGTTGTATGTGAGATTGACAATATGTTATATTGTTAGTCAATCTCTATGCTCCAAACCAATCATCGATACCATTTGTAAGCAATGTTTTTAAGAGAATAGAAATGATTAAACAAGGAATTCTGATGACATTGGGAGATTTCAATTGTATATTTGATCCATTATTAGATTTAAAAAAAACCTATTAGTAGCCAAATAAGAGATAAAGGAATAATAAGACGCTCCTAGAAATTTAGACAATTTACGCAAAATTATTCTTTACTAGATATCTGGCAAATTAGATTTGGATTTTACTTGCTTTTATAAATCTTATCTTGCATATTCCCACATAGATCTTATTTTGGGTGACTTTAATTTAGCTCATCAAACAAAAAGGATTAAAATAAAGGAGATTACATGGTCAGATCACAATGCGGTTATTCTAGAGATTAATGATTCCTTTTCCATCTACAGATCAGAATGGAGATTAAATAATTATATTCTTTCAAATAATATAGAATATATTAAAAAACAGACTGAGTACTTCTTTAAAGAAAAGCAAACCAAAAAGATTTCCCCCTCAGTCATGTAGTGTACATATAAAGCAGTCACCAGAGGACTATAAATTAAAATACAATACAAAGATAAAGAATTTAAGGAAAAGGATCTAACTGACTTACATATCCAATTATAAAATCTCTCAAGAGATAATAAGGCATCTCCTTCTGAGTCGCTGTCAATCAGAATTATTGCCTTACATAATAAGATAAATGAATTTCTAAGAAATAAAGCAAGTAAAACAATCAAAAGATTAAAAGCCACATTCTATTATAAAGGCAATATGGTAGACAAAATGTTATCTAACAAACTCAAAAATAAAACTAAACAAAATAAAATTTCTAAAATCATATACACTGTTCAAAAAAATAAAGGGAACACTTAAACAACACAACGTAACTCCAAGTCAATCACACTTCTGTGAGATCAAACTGTCCACTTAGGAAGCAACATTGAGTGACAATCAATTTCACATGCTGTTGTGCAAATGGGATAGACAACAGGTGGAAATTATAGGCAATTAGAAAGACACCCCCAATAAAGGAGTGGTTCTGCAGATGGTGACCACAGACCACTTCTCAGTTCCTATGCTTCCTGGCTGATGTTTTGGTCACTTTTGAATGCTGGCGGTACTTTCACTCTAGTGGTAGCATGAGTCTACAACCCACACAAGTGGCTCAGGTAGTGCAGCTCATCCAGGATGGCACATCAATGCGAGCTGTGGCAAGAAGGTTTGCTGTGTCTGTCAGCGTAGTGCCCAGAGCATGGAGGCGCTACCAGGAGACAGGCCAGTACATCAGGAGACATGGAGGAGGCTGTAGGAGGGCAACAACCCAGCAGCAGGACCACTACCTCCGCCTTTGTGCAAGGAGGAACAGGAGGAGCACTGCCAGAGCCCTGCAAAATGACCTCCAGCAGGCCACTAATGTGCATGTGTCTGCTCAAACGGTCAGAAACAGACTCCATGAGGGTGGTATGATGGCCTAACGTCCACAGGTAGGGGTTGTGCTTACAGCCCAACACCATGCAGAACATTTGGCATTTGCCAGAGAACACCAAGATTGGCAAATTCACCACTGGCACCCTGTGGTCTTCACAGATGAAAGCAGGTTCACACGGAGCACATGTGACAGACGTGATAGAGTCTGGAGACGCCGTGGAGAACGTTCTGCTGCATGCAACATCCTCCAGCATGACCGGTTTGGCACTGGGTCAGTAATGGTGTGGGTGGCATTTCTTTGGGGGACCGCACAGCCCTCCATGTGCTCACCAGAGGTAGCCTGACTGCCATTAGGTACCGAGATGAGATCCTCAGACCCTTTGTGAGACCATATGTTGGTGCGGTTGGCCCTGGGTTCCTTCTAATGCAAGACAATGCTAGACCTCATGTGGCTGGAGTGTGTCAGCAGTTCCTGCAAGATGAAAGCATTGATGTTATGGACTGCCCCGCCTGTTCCCCAGACCTGAATCCACACATGAGCACATCTGGGACATCAAGTCTCGCTCCATCCACCAACGTCACGTTGCACCACAGACTGTCCAGGAGTTGGCAGATGCTTTAGTCCAGGTCTGGGAGGAGATCCCTCAGGAGACCATCTGCCACCTCATCAGGAGCATGCACAGGCGTTGTAGGGGGGTCATACAGGCACGTGGAGGCCACACACACTACTGAGCCTCATTTTGACTTGTTTTTAAGGACATTACATCAAAGTTGGATCAGACTGTAGTTTGTTTTTCCACTTTAATTTTGAGTGTGACTCCAAATCCAGACCTCCACGGGTTGAAAAATTTGATCTCCAGTTTTAAATTTTTGTGTGATTTTGTTGTCAGCACATTCAACTATGTAAAGAACAAAGTATTTCAAAAGAATATTTAATTCATTCTAGGATGTGTTATTTTTGTGTTCCCTTTATTTTTTTGAGCAGTGTATAAAGATGAGACGTGTCTATCCCCAGAAAAGATTGGGAAAGCCCTTAATGACTATTATCAGTCATATAACCTACCTTGTACTCAGAAAGATCCTGTTGAATACTTCGGAAATAAGACTCTTCCGAAGATCACGAAGATACAACTGAGTGAATGAAACGCCCCAATTACTTTAAATGAAATTCATACACGAATAGATCTACTGAAAAAAGATAAAGCCCCAGGCCCAGATGGGTTCACTGGTGTTTTCTACCAATTATTAAAAACTGATATATCATCTTATCTAAAAAAATTTTTTTAATGAATTAATGCTGAAAGCTAAAATTCCAGAAGAACTACTTAAGGGCAACATCGTCCCAATATTAAAAATATTGAACCCAGAGAGAGTAGACAGTTATCGACCAATCTCTTTATTAAATGAAGATATTAAGATCTATTCGTGTATACTGGCAGATAGAATGAAAAAGGTCATTGGTCACCTGTACACAAAGATCAGGTGGGATTTATTCCAGGTAGATCATCAATAAAACATACAAGAAATATGATCGGAATAATGGAACAGGCCAGAGATGAGTGCAGGCCCATGTTGACCCTGTCATTGGATGCAGAGAATGCCTTTGACAGAGTCGACTAAGCTTTTCTGAAGGAGTCCCTGGTCTTTTGGGGGATTTCGGGAGGGATACTTGGGGAAATTATGGCTCTATATAGAGATCCACAGAGCAGAATAGTGGGCACTGGCACTAGTTCCAACTGGTTTAAAAAATTGCTAACGGTACACGCCAAGGCTTTCCATTATCACCGTTGCTATATATTCTTTTGATCGAATCTTTAGCAGTAGATATAAGATCTAACCAAGCAATCACAGGCTTAGGAAATAATAAGTCACACAAAATTTAATTATATTCTGATGATGTATTCATTACTACCCAGAATCTAGTTGAATTTTGTATGGAATCTAGTTGAATCCATACAAAATTACAGTCAATATTCTAATTATGAAATAAATTCTGAAAAATCTTTGGCATTATATATAAATACATCAAAAACCAATATAGATAACATAAATATGGATTCAAACAAGTCAAAAACCATTTTACTTATTTGGGTATTAAAATTTCAAAAATCAAAGAATCTAATATAAACTTAAGAAAATGGAAAAACTTTCTAGGCTAGGCTAGGGAAGATAGATACGTTAAAAGCATAAATTGTACCGAAATTTTCGTACATCATGAGAATGATACCCCAGAAAGCTGGCTTGAGTAAATACATTCATCATTTAATGAATTCATATGGTCAGGTAAAAAAACTTAGAATAACCAGAGAAACCATGTCAAAGAAAAAAGACGAAGGAGGCCAATCATACCAATCATCCAGGATATTGCACAAGCCAATCTATTGGCACATATTTTAACTGTAAATAAGGAAGAATCTAAGAATGAAAACTGGTATATCAGGGAACAGAATTTAACTATAGACAACAAAGATTATAAGTCCTTTCTGTGGTCAATAGATAAAGAAGATATACATTATATCAAAACCTCAAAGTCATTAATAGTCCAACAAATTTCTCAAATTTTTTTTTTTTAGTTTAAATATTGGTTTAAAAGGAAAAATAATATCAGCTATACATTTAAAAATGTTATCAAACTTAATGGTAGATACAAACCTCGAAATCTGGATTCACAAAGGTTTGAAAAAGATCTCTGACCTAATAAGAGGAAATATTTTTTAAATCTTTTGATCAACTTCAAGACGAATATAGTCTACCATCTACTGGATGGTTTAATTATATAAAAATAGTATCCTTCTTAAAAAGTAATTTCAAATTCAGCCCTCTTGAGCCCCCAGTTAAGTTTTTGACTGAACTTATTGAACAAGCAGATTACACTCACCTAGTTATTAAATGTCAAAAACTAATTCACAAAATACAAGTAAAGCTAACTCCTCTGGCAATTGCAAAATGTAATTATGATTTAAATATAAACATAAGCATGAAATAATGGAACAATTCTCTTATGACATTGTACAAAACTTGCCATTGCTTAAATATGCATGAAGCCCATTATAAAATATTGAATAGATGGTACAGAACCCCTCGGACAATTGCAGAAATGTATCCTGCAGCTTGCACCACATGTTAGAGATGCCCTGAAGTAATAGCAGATTTGAAACACATTTGGTGGGATTGCCTCATAATCCAACATCTTTGGGAAGCAACAAATTAGTATTTGTCAACTTTACTAGAAAAGAAGTCAAAACTGACCCCAAACATGGCTTTGTTGCATATGGACATGAAGGCAATTGATAGAAGTCTTGGACCAGTTGTTTTCCATATTTTAATGGCGGTCAATATATCAATAACCAGGAACTGGAAATCTCCTTTGGTGGATAGCTGGCCCAAGATTCATTCACAAATTATTATACAATGTAAGATGGAGCGAACGGTCACCAGACAATCCCCTTTGATGTATCATCAATATAATTACTGGGACAGATGGATTGAAAGACAAACAGCATAGTAGTTTTCCATATCCTTACTAGATCCTGGCCCAAAAGTACTGGTTGTTAATATACAATATCCTCTTAGTACATTTGGTCCTGATGACGTGCCCTGCCCCGAGCCCTACCACAGCCATAACTTGATTTCGTTTTGTTTTTTGTATGTTTTTTTTCTGTTAGTCCAAGTCTGTTTGTTTATGTATTTAACTGTCAAATTAAACTGAAACTAAATTAAATTAATGAAAAAGAAAAAGATATGAATAACAAATGATGATTTGGTATTGGATTTTGCAGACATAGAAGTTTAAGGATAAATACGCAATAACAAATACCAATTTCTGATGTAAAAAAAAAAAAGACGTTCTCAGGAGCCATGTTAGAAGACCTAGTCTTCAACCAACATATGACACTGTTTGAATTCCATAGTCAAATCTATTTATATAGCATAAACATCAACAGTGAAGGGGAACACAAAACAATATCCACACAGCAGTCAAGTTGTAGAGTTTTTTCCGCACTGACTGACAGATGTACTTTGAGACTATGTTAACAGGGCCCATAGTCTGTGTACCTATGTAGCAAGTGGTTTTGGAGACCTCATAATAAACCACGTCAGAAGTTTAAGGGGATTAGGAATATCTCTAAAATCTACAGATTGTGTTATTTACTGATAATAAAAGTTTTAACATTATGCATCTTTTATTTACATAACTGAAAAGAAAAATGTGTCCATCAAGTTCAGCCTTTCTTACATTTGTTTTTTTCTGTTGATCCAAAATAAGGCAAACAAACCCAATTTTGAAGTGCTTCCAATTTTGCAACAAACTAAAAAAAATTGCTTCTTGACCCCAGAATGACAGTCCGATATCTCCTTGGATCAAGAAGCTATTATCCCAGTAATTAAAAATGATATCCCTGTATATTATGTTTTTGCAAGTTATCATCCAGTTGCTGTTTAAACATCTATATAGATTCTGATAAAACCGACTCCCTTCAGGAAGATAATTCTACACCCATATGGTTCTGACTGTAAAAAAAAATTCCTTGCTTTAGATTAAATCTCATTTCTTCCAGTCTAAATGTGTGATCTCATGTCTTTTGTATAGGCTTGTTTATGAATAGATTTCCATACAATAGTTTGTATTGGCCCAGAAATTATTTGTATAATGCTACCATATCCCCTTTGAGGTGCCATTATTTCAGAATAAAGAGATTTAAATTTGTTAACCTTTCTTTATAACTAAAATTCTCCATTCCTTTTATTAATTTCTTAGCCTGCCTCTGCGCTTTTTCTAGTGCCATAATATCCTTCTTTAAAGAAGGTGCCTAAAATTGCACAGCATATTCAAGGTGTGGCCTTACCAGTGATTTATAAAGAGGCAAAAGTATATTTTCATCCTAAGAACGAATGCCCCTATTTATACAGGACAATACCTTACTGGCCTTATCAACTGCCAATTGACCTTGTTCATCGATGCCTAGTTTGTCGATAACAATTCCCAAATCCTTCTCGTGTGTTATTATCCCTAATTCACTAGCATTTAAGGGGTAAGTTGCTTGTGCATTCATTACATAACTCTGCATTTTTCTACATTAAATTTGAGGGCCCAATTCCCCAATCTATTTAAATCCCTCTGCAGAGTTTTGTGACATCTGCCAACAATGAAACATGGCTACTTCAAGATTATTTATAAATATGTTAGATAGAAGAGGTCCCAGAACAGAACCCTAGGGGACACCACTTACCACTTGTGCCCAGCTTGAAAATGTACCATTAATTACAACTCTATATACTCTATCTTTAACCCCTTAAGGACACATGACATGTGTGACATGTCATGATTCCCTTTTATTCCAGAAGTTTGGTCCTTAAGGGGTTAAGCCAATGTTTTCACTAAGAGCAAGATTTTCATCTAGACTGTTTTTTGGGTTTTTTTTTGTTTGTATTCTAGCTGATTACTCTGTATATGTTTGTGTATACTAAAATATCTGAATAGTTTAGTATATTTTTTTTTAAATGTATATGATGTAATGCAATACACTCGAACACAGGCACAGTACTAAAATGCTATTTGCTGCGTAAATGTCCTCTTACTTAATCTTTAGATATTAGAATATATTTCATACTCCATAACTGTGCTGTACACGTTTTAAATATTAAATTATACTACAAGAAACAAAGTGTATGTGATGGTTTCACTTTTAATACCTCCGCAGGGAGACAGAGGAATTATAGGAGAAAAAGGTGAAAAGGGAAGCAACGGACAGAATGGGTTTCCAGTAAGTAATACGTTTTAATAAGGAGTTGTTTTGGGGGTTTATGTTATTTGGAAATGCATTTCACAAATTAGGGTAAGGCATTGGTGATGAGTTCTTTTTAATTAATTGCTAATCCTACAATATTCCAGTTAAAAAAAAAAAAAAATATATATATATATATATATATATGTGCTCATACTGGAACAAATGTTATAGCTTATATATATGCAAGTAAGCTAGATTGGAAGTTAACTGTGATATATACAACTATATTAACTGTGATTTGTAAGTATTGCAGATAGCATGCTTATCTACCATGTTGAAATTAGTGTAGGACCCACCGACACTGGGGTAATGTGACGTAGATGTGGGCCTAGCACAACATGGTCATATGGTGTAACTGTATCCCCATATTTGTTTGCTAAAAATAGGTGATTTGAAGTAGCCTTGCAAAATTCAAAACTGTATTTTTTTTGTGTGTGTGCTGTTCCCTAGTCTGTATTTTGAATATATTTATACACACACACACAATGTTAACTTGCATTATATATATTGTATATGATGTCACCTTCAAATGCAAGATTGAGCTTCAAGCAAAGAAATCTCCAATAAGACAGAGAGGTGTATTTTTCTAAACCCCTACATACTTACTACCCCTTTTGTGTTTGAGGATTTATTTTTGTGCATTTGCATTCCCTTTTTGCATCACACAGCCATGTTACCCACCCCATGTGTTCTCTATTAGGGTTAATACGTATGTAGGGGTTTAGAAAAATACCCCTCTCTGTCTCATTAGATATTTATTTGCCTGAAGCTGAAGCAAGTACAGTGAATGTTAGTGTAGGACCCACCTTCTGTGCGCAACAGTGTCAAAAGCCTTACTAAAATCTAGGTAAGCAGGGGGGCGGAGCCTAACTAGAGAGCCGACAAGACGTGTTTCGTTGGAGATCCTGCCCAACGGACACAAACCTGCAGATTAATGGGGCTGCAGAGCCGCAAACCTCCGACGGAACAGCCCACAGCACTGAGGGAAGCAGCCGGAACCCAGCAGTACCAAACACTGCACCCTTGGAGACCGGGCACCGCGACGGCAAAATGAGGCCTACCAAAGGAGGTGGTGAGGAAAGGTGCCCACTTTCCCACCAAGCGGGAACACCAAGACATGGGTATGACACACACCCCATGGACCGGCGGGGGATAACCCGGTCCCCGCCGAACGGAGGATCCCAAGCCTCGAGCCCCTCGACTGCATGGAAGCTCACCTGCAAACCAGAGGTTTGCAGGTGGGCTTCCATCTAATGGCCATTGGAGTTACTAAATAACGTCTATTTATTTAAATATGCACAGGGATTTGGGCTACTGTGCAGGTAACTTTTTTATTTTGCTTGTTACATATATTAATTTCACCTATATACTTTATATTCTATAATCCCTCTGAACATCTTGGTCATTTTTACCTTATTGAAGTATCAGCATTCCATATCTTAACCTCAATAGAATCACAAACAAATTGTGAAAATTAGCTAAAATGGTTTCTTTGTAGTTTCTTCACTACTTTGAGTTGAAACAAGCCAAAGTACCTGAGTCAAGCTGCAACTCTCCTTGGGTACTAAACATCGGTTTTATTGAGAAAAAAAATAAGAAATTCAGTTTAACTGGGAACTTATTTTAAAATGTGTTTTTATATTTGAATTTTATTCAGGGTGCAGCTGGGATTACAGGCAGTAGAGGCAACCCTGGGAATCCTGGTCTTAATGGAAAGAAGGTAAGTGATTTAGTTAAAACAAAAAGATGAAACTGCAAATTAAGCCTGTAACAAGTTTTGTAGTAAAAAGGTCACAATGTATCAGTAATATTAGTAGCGTAACAATAAGGATTGCATGAAGTCCATCCATGATTTCACATGGACAAAGAGGGACACTTTAATTTTAGGCATGTGGCCAGGGTTGGGGATGTTCTGAAAAATTGTAGGTGACTTATTAGTAACACTGTATGCAACTAAAAGGTAATTAAAATTGTTCTAATTTGCACTGACAGATTTGTAAACACATTTATTGTAGTTTTAATCACATCTTACTATGAGCATTATTGCTGTAGTGTACTGTTATACACTCAGACCCAACAAAATGGAGCTCTGGGAAAAGAAGGACGTTAGGATAAAAAAAAGGGAAAGAGGAATCGGGGTCCAAAACAAGGACTGTATATAGTGGCCACTTTTTTTCCCCAGGTGTTTAGTGTGAGAAAACAGAACTCTTTCCCTGATCCCCAACATGGCATCGGAAGACATTGAAGTTTACAGGTCACAATGTTTTCACAGTTGAAAATGTAAGGTTAGGGAAGATATGGTTAAAAAATATCAGGAAATATTTCTGTCAAGAAAGTCCAAGAAAAGTATTTATTTACGCAAACAAAAGCATATAGTAATATACAAATTAGGGAAAAGTACTGTAACTTGTAAGTCACTGTTCTCCTGGTAACTCAAAAGGGTTACATAATCCCTTTATGATTAATAACTTTGTTTACTGAAAGATAAAATTATGTTTCAGATTTGCAGTGTTTGCTAATATACCATGTATCAACATTTTATTACTCATACCCCTTCTGACACTTCACATAATTAATTTCCATTATGTCCAATAATTGATTTATATTTTCATATACTCCCATAAATAGTTTAACTAATGACAGTAAAACTATTTTACAGGTGAGTACATGTCAATCTGCTTTAATTTCTGAAAATGTACCCTGCACAGGCTTTGTATTTATTTGCTGCCTCTTTTATTTGTCTTCAATGGAACATAGAGTTGTACCTGAGTAACTAGTCTAGATTTCTTTAAATCTGCCAATTCAGTCCCAAATGGAACTTTAAGTGGAACACCTTATTATTCTTTTCTGTAAGTTTAATGTTCTTTTTTTCTCAATAGGGAGAACCCGGAGATCGTGGTTTAAAAGGAAATCCCGCACTAAGAGGGCCACAAGGATCAGAGGTTAGAGGACAGATGATACTTGTGTGTTGCTCATTCACCTGAATATGAAATTACAGATGGTGAGGTGGATCTCTAAAGGCATGACCACGGTGGATATGCTTGGTTAAATTACACCTTCTGAACCCTAGGTAGAAGCAATGGCTGCAGAGTACAAGTCTCTGACAAAAAAACATTAACATTGAATATAAGTAACATTTATCCCCTTTCTTCATAGTATCTTGTTAAATGAAATTATGCATTACCTTAATCTAATTTTGTACCTGTTTTTCATCACTTATTTTACAAGCAAGAGCTAATGCAAGCTTTATATTTATTCAGAGGCCAATTAGTAGCAACATCTCCCTCTAGTAAGTAGATGGTTAGAGCAGGAGAAGACAACCTTCAGCACTCCAGATGTTCTGGACTACACCTCCCATAATGCTCTTATAGCCATAAATCTGGCAAAGCATCGGGGGAAATGTACTCCACAACATCTGGAGGGGTCCTATCACTGGTATAGAACAATTCCGAAATTAGCCTACTGAAGATGAAGAACCTAAATATCAATCAGAAGCCTGCCTTAGCATGGTTACTGTTTGTAATGGTTGCTTCCTAAACCTTCAGGTTTAAACATACAGTACATTACACTTCCCTGGAAACAAAGACTTAACACGAAAATAAAACAAAATATTGGGGGTAATTTATCAATTTGTCCAGTTCTAAAAAGTGATGCAAAAATAGCTCAGGAGGTGTCACCAATTGAATATACCTGCTGGTTCCACTGATTTCCATTGCGATTTCCCCACTTTTAGTACTTTAAACAACTTTTCATATCAGGACACATTGATAAATTACACCCAATGGGTGATAATACAGAAAGCAGGAAACAGAGGAAAGACTGCATTTTATTCTGATACAATTCACAAGCTACAGCTTCACCAATTGCTCAGTCTGTAAGATACACTCAAACATGATAAATTTGTTGCTACTACAGCAGTTACAAACTCAGTAGCTTTGTTTTCCAGCTGAGTTCAATGAGTACAAACTCATTTCTTTTGAACTGTAGAACTGTGCATAGTGACAAAATTTTCACTTTGTCTGAATCAATTCATGCCAGAAAGAAATTATTTTGGGCGATTTGGGTTTCAGTCTTGTGACATTTTAGTTCAGACAAATTTTATCTGTGTGATTGTTTTGGTAAAAACAATTCTGAAAAACTAAAATGGTGCAAAAAAGGTGCCTATTAGTGTATGGCTAAATATAATTATAATTAATATTTATATTTATTAAAATTATAAATACATATTTATATTTTGCAGTACACTTATAGATGCATTTCTGTGCTATTTGGATCACAGATCAGGTTAAAAAAAAAAGTAGCCATCCGAGGGGGGGAAAAAAGGAGAAAAAATACATATTTATATATTATATATTTATTCATATGTATTAGATAGGTATAGTATAAATATAGATTTATTTATTTTTACTGGTCTTCCTTTTTTTCTCTCTATTGGTCACTTCTCACTTGATCTGTGAATGAAATCAATATTAAGTGGCTGTCACCAATCATCTTTTGTACATCAGTCGTCTTTTTTTATTCGTGCCACGAATGGAACTCTGAATCACGAAACAAACTAAACGACTTGTTCATCCCTTCTTTAATTTATTTCATTTTTCGGTCATATAAAGATTCAGAGATATAGAAGTCAGACAGTTTGTTTGAAACACAATGTACAAGTCTATTGAACTGCATATGTCAATCAAAGTTTTTTCCCTAATATAACATTTCAGATTATGTCTGGGGTAGCAACCAAATAATTATTATAACTGAGAAACATCATTGAGAGTTACTGTGTGTACTCCAAAGATTTCCCAACATTGAATGTTATTTTGATGTGTGATGCTTTGTTAATTTACCAAGCTGTACAAAGAGATACTTTTTTTTCATAACACACATATATAACATATTTTCACAGGGAGACATTGGCGAGCCTGGTTATGGAAAACGTGGGAGAAAAGGGGAAAAGGTACATTTAAATGTTATTTCTAAAACCTTCATGACAGCACATGCTACTTAAAGCACTTACTAAAATTCTAAATTAAACTGAATCTGGAAAATAATGAATTATATCCATCTGAATGTCATTTATAATTAACTGTGGCTGATTTAAATTGATACTGAAAGCCATTAACTTTGCATACTTTTTTGTGCACAGATATCTTTTGATTTGCAGTGTATTGAAAACTAATATGGAACTCCGTAGATTAAACATGAATATATTTTATGTGTAAAATGTGTAATTAAAAATTGCAAATTCTCAAACTCACAGCTGACTGAAAAATGAGAGCAGTGAATGTGAGCTGTGAGAACAGCCTCCAAGAACTTCGAAACCCGAGGCAGTGCTATTATAGACCTTATAACACTTGTTAAGCAGCACTTCCGCCTTAGGATCTCAAGACGTTGTTATAAAGTCTTATGTATATGTTGTAAAAGTTGCTTTGTGCAGTCCCTAGAAATATCTCCCTTGTTCCAAAAGAAGAAATAAGGTTGCACCAAACTACAATAGGAAGAAATACATGAAAGGGAATGGTAACACTTATAGATGAAGGTAGTTGGATGTTAATGCAATGTAAAAGATAATTGTCTCAGGCTCGATATATAGCTATGGGGGTAACAAATCTGGCTATAGGTTATCTATTAGCCTATAGTACCATATAAACATTAAACAAGGAAACCCAGCAAGGTATGACTGATGGCAAAGGAAAGTGGCTGGGGCAAATTAACAGGCTAAGAGATGCAATGAGGCAAAAAGATACCTTTGGGTATTGTAAGACAGATGGGTGACAAACACAGGACAGTGCTAGGAAACAAGGGCATGATAGATAAATTAGAGAGCTGAGATAGACAAGGGGATTGATGGCTCGATGAAATACAAATTGAGAGGGGATGATTATTCTATTCTATACTAAATCATAACGTGTTAACATGCAGCAGCTCTGCAAGTTTTTAATGCAAGCTATTATTTATACATTTTGAATATTTAAGTCTAATTCAATTTTTTCATAATATAATTTGTATAAAATTGTATTTTTATAATATACATTTATAATGCATGAGTGAGATTAACATAAGAATGTGTATTATAATTTGTTTAGTAGTTACAAATAAAATATTTATGTGTTTTACAATCTATGTGCTCACATATTTCAAAATATTATACATTCAGATTTAGAATACTTTGTGTAATTTTTTGCATTATTCATCCAAAATCAATCCTCATTATACAGATAGTTATTTATTTGCCTGATTTTATACATACAGGGAGCATCTGGCTGCCCTGGATACACAGGATTTAAGGTATGTCAAATATCTATAACAAAGGTATTTTAGTTGTAAATGCATCATCCCACTGTATAAAACAAACTGTGACCCATACGCCATGTGATTAAAAGTCATTCCTTATTATGTCGTAATAGCGTTTTATCCCATTAAAAACGCAATAGCTTTCAGGCGGACTATACTGTGTCATTTTCTCTGATAATTAGGTATAATTAGTTAGTTCAATTTTAGATTACAACCAGTGTAATGTGATGATATATTTCTGATCTATAACCAATGGCATGTCTTTAATCAGTTATATAGACTATTTTATATTTCAGAAGAATCAAGGGTAATTTAAGTAGCCTCTCACATAAATAATGGCCAGATTAAGTAAATCCATGTATGACAGTAAACCTCTCTATCTTTTTCAAAGTTTTGCCCATTAAGTATGTATTTTCCTTGTTTAATTTAGTGTCTCTGCTGAGAAATATATTGTATTACATAATGTTTTCAATATATTCCAGGGTGCACAAGGTAATCCTGGGATCCCAGGAGACCCGGGGAAAAAAGGTGTTGATGGAAAACCTGTAAGTATTGTTAATACAATTCTACACTTTTTTGTGTGTGCACATGGAAAAACCTATCAACAACACATTCATCTAAAATGCTCTGTGCCATCCTGATATCTAGACAGTCAATGTATTCACACCATTTACCTGATATTCTCTTTTATGTCACTTGATAACAGAGGACAATTTAACATTGTTTTTTGTTTCTTTTATCAAATAAAGTATCTTAAAGAATTACTGTTGTTTGTTCCTTTCATACTTTTGCCATGCCATTACAATTAGATGTCTATGTTTTTATGTCCTACAATTGTTTTTAAAAAGGTTTTGACTTGTCTGTTTTAAATTAAGCTCCTCTTCAAACATATGTCATTGACCTGGATGTCTTCCTCTTTAGTGCTTCCCTCCATCATTTGTATTTATCTCTTAACTTCCTCATTCATTGAATATCCTATCTTCCTCTTCCATCATGGTCTTTTCGCTGGCATATAACGACCATCACTTTACTCAACCTCTTCCACTATTTTATCCATTGTCTCGCTCTGCCCTCTCATAAGTTGTGTTTAATTTACCCACTAGCTAATATTTTAATAATCCTCCTAGTATCAGAATAATAATAACTAACTATAGAACATGATATGTGTGTGATTAGATCAGATTAATTAACATATTGTTCTTTAGTTACTGAATAGCTGATACAATGTTACAAACTGCCTACACAACATTACATTTGTTTTGTTTACTGACCCACTAGTTTAAAATATTTCCTGAACTTTTCTTAATTTTTTAGGGAATTGCTGTCGATGGCAATCCTGGTGTAAAAGGATCAATTGGCCCACCAGGTCCAAGGGTAAAGTCAATAATATGTGTCAATCATTTGATTGTCGTTTATCTTCAGAAACCACTCCTAATAAAAATGTTTTTTTTTTTTTTTTTTTTTTTTTTTAAAAACCTACATCTTGCCAAATTACACTTTAAAACATATGTGCTATATAACTGATTTTTTTTTAAATGACTGCAGGGCTTGTGATATCGTTTCAGCAGTTAGATCATATTCAAAACCAACTCAAATTCTGTCCAGGAAAGAGATACAGGCTTTAAAAAAGACCTACTCCAACATTTATATTAATAAAAGCCGTGACTACTTGACTTCTGGGATTTTAAAGCCCTGTTTCTTTTTAATTAGCCATTGCCCACTGATCTGAAAAAGTTTTCTTTTAAAAAAGATTGCATCAAGATATGTTTATTGAATAAGGGGTGCATGCACTCTACCCCCTCTTCCTCCATAAATTACACATTATATACCTGGAATACACCTGGTATAGATTTAATAACTTGGTGGAAGTCTTAAACAAAGTACAAACTTTCTGTACTTGCAAAGATTTAAAGATATGTGTTATGATAGCATTTATTCTATAGCTACTATAGTCTACAACCTAGGACTTACAGAACCCCCCTTATCTCTCTCGCAATGTCATCACAAAGATACACATTTCCGATATCACATATCTGCCGTGCTTGGTTGAATTTCAATACAGTATTAGAAATCATATTGAAAACAAATAAGCATGCTGACAGTCCTTTAACTGACATATCTTCTGTGTATTTTTTATTTTGAAAACCTTTGATTCGTACATGTATATGCAAGATGCAATGACAGATAAGGGTGCTTTCTACATCATACTGTGATTCTTTATTTTCATTTTAGGGAAGAAAAGGATCCAAAGGTTTATCTGAACAGTCGGTATGTGTAATTTTATTGTAATATTTTCTACCTGTAGCTTCTCACATAAAAAAACATAAAGGGTATTTATCAATGTGTGAATTGTCAATTGTGTGCTAGAATAGCCAAATGGGAAAACTCTCCCAATTTGACTATATTTTCAGTTTGGATATTTTGCCTTGAAACTTAAAACGCACTTTGAAGTCACTTGGAATTTCCAACAATTCACTTTTTAGTGAAATACCCTGATAGTCATCATGGCATACATGGCCCACCGGGCATTTCATAATTATTTGTTTACTAGTTCAGTTAATTCTGTAGTAGCTAGAGTAACCTTTTGTTAAATGGACAATAATATCGTTCTGGGTACAACTAGAACATGGTATACCAAGCTGCAGAATATACTCTTTAAAATCTACAAACTAGATTTTATTCTAGTATTCTTGAACTCTGAGCCAACATGTGGAAAATTACTAACCAAATGATCAGCGTAATGGTAGAACATGTTTGTTTTGATTTGTGATTTTGATTTTCGACCCACGGTACCAAAAAAAAGATATGATTGATGGGAAAAAATAATAATTGATGGCTATGGGACAATATGTAAATATGGATTGTAATCACTGATCAATTGAGAAGTGAGCAAGAGACGGAACAAAAGTATGAGCAGTAATATATATTACTTTTTACTGATCCTCCTGTCTTTTCCTCTATTTATTACTCTTTCTCACTTGAACCAAGCTCCTATCAGTGTAATGCAGATCTATATATAATATTGTATTATGTAAATATTTGACAGTACACTGATTGGCTCATTTCCATATGCTTCTGAACCGACATATTGACGAAATTTGGACATCCCAAAAATTGTTCTATTTTCAGAAAAAGAATAAACCAAATATTCTTGCTATATTGTAGGTTTAGATTATAAGCAAAATGATAGGGGCCATGTGCTAATTCTGTGATATTAAAAATCAAGTTGAACACAAAGATAGAATAAGATAGACTGTGATATATTTGTTATGCAACAAATGAATTAACATGTCAAACAACTGTTCTTTGTTTTTTTACCTACCATTCAGCAATGTCAACTTATTGAATATGTTCGTAACACATGCCGTAAGTGCTTTTATATTTATGCAATATTTCTAAACAGTGTCAACTCCCTATTTAAGTGTCAAATACACCTAATATTAATTGAAATGTCATTTAAAATACCAGAAACATACATAAATGACTATCTCAGTATTTTCTTTTATGATGAAAGGTTTTTATGGAGTATTATGTAAATTCGGCAACTTGTGTTTTTTATGAAATGTTTTAACATGGAGATTTATAGAGGCTTGTGTAGATTTTATTGGATAACTTTTACCTTATTCAAATTGGACTGGAAACATATCCAACATAAGATTTTTCAGGTCCACTCAGATGGATTGCGAGGAGTCCCTTAGTAAACCCAGTTCCTCCACTTGTATGCGCAACCCCTTGTATTTGTATTGTTATTGTTATTATTATTATTATTATTAACCACACATTTTTGGGCCCGTAGATCCACTGACATAGTTTGAATATTATTAGTTTGTCGCATGTCAAGTCATCAGGGATCAAAGGAAGGAGTAGGGACATCGTCCAGCTAATTTAGTATATAGAAGCATCCAACCTCACAGTTGGGATGTGGTAACAGTGATAGCAATGAGATCCAGCCGGGGACCATTTAACATTTTATTTTTCCTTCATCCCCAATGCATGGGTTGGAATAGACAGTAAGACAGTGGGTGGAATAGAACACTGTCAGTTTCCCTCTGATTTAAACAGAATCCTTGGTAAACATTGGCAAGTTTTTTTTTAACATATATTTTCATCTGGTTCTGCAGTTTCTTAACGGGTTTTCATGTTCTATTGTGCATCAGTAACATGATTAGTTAAGACTGTGTAGTTTGCACGTTAAAGGCAATTAGAAGATTTTAGAGAGGAATGCCCAAGGAGTTTGTTTTGCCAGATAGTGCAAGTTGTGTGACATGTAGTAGCTCTTGCAGGGATTACTATTAACTGTTTTGTTATTATGCAACAAGCTTTGGTAGAAAAACTCGGTCATAGTGATAAGAAATGACTCAAATGTAAAGAACCTTACAAATGTTGGATCCCTGCAAAAATAATCATTGTCAAAAATGGCTGCAGCTGTGAAACTACCCTCTGGCTCTTATACATAAAAGGATACATTTTTAATCCCTCCACTGTCATTCAGGATTCATTAAACTTATGTGTGCAGCACATGTGTGATCAGCATATTGCTTTAAACAACCCTATTGCATTAAACTGTGAATAGACTGATAGCAGTGCATTATGGCTGTGAACAGCTTACCTAGCAATACCACTCATCTTTTAGCTAGGGGGAAACTATTTTCCCATAAACCTCTACTGAGTAGAGGTTTAAATGGACACTTTAGTCACTATAACCATTTAATGTCATTGAATTAGTTATAGTGCCTGAGGTCTCCTGGTGTTATCACTCCATTTAGTGTTACACCATTTTTGAGCAGTTTAACACTAAATAAAGATCTTTGGCCACCCACAGCCCCTGCCCCCACTGGAAGTATGGCTAAGGCAGAGATTAAATACTTCCTTGTAGTCATATCCATTTATACCAGAAATGGGCATTGTGATAGGTTAAAAGCAGTCAGCTAACACTCTCAGCCAATCACAGCTGCCCATTACTGCTCAGGCTAATACTTCCTCATTCGCCCAAGCAGCAAAGAAAGGATGGACTGCTGGGGGCTCTTGTTTCACATTAAAACATAAAAAAGCATTAAATTTAACAGTTTAAGTCTGAATGAAAAGATGATACCAAGTGACTTGACACACAATAACCAGTTGAATGATATTCAGCAGATTCATGACTACAATGTCCATTTAAGGGATTAGATAAAAAAAAAAAAGAAAAACATCATTAGCCACAATGAGAGTCTCCCGATTGGTGGAGCCTTTTCCTGATCATTCAAGTGCTACAAGTTTAAGGATCTTTCGAGGCATGTATTTTATTTTTTGTTCCATTATTTTATTTTTTGCATATTTTTTTATGTTTTAGCTATGTAATGTGTTAAAATGTGTGATCGATTCTTGCCTATCATGTTCCTCTACATTTTTATTTTTAATTAAATTGAACACAGAGGAAATCAAGCATTTAGGCTAGTTAATATAAGCTTGCAACAGGTTTCCCATTTAAAATTTTATTTTGCTTGAAATTACAAATCACTCGAAGAAGAATTCTACTTAAATGTTATAACTGTGGATTGGCTGCTAAAAACTAAGTGTACTTATTATCAATGTTAACATAATTTATATTGTCTTGAAACCTTTAAAGCAAACAAAAACTTGGTATGTGGTTCACATACATTTATATCTCACTATCTTGTTTTCTCTCTTTCTTTTTCAGCGTGTTGCCATGGTAAGAACAAAGAATGATTTTGACAATGATTTACAATGCTAGTTGCTATTTTTTTAATTAAGGGATTTCAACTAAACAATATTAATCAATTCCCCCTTGTATATTATAAGAGTATTTATTTCACTGTTAACCAGTCTCATGACGTATGGTATACATATGGCTTTAAGATGGGGTACAGATGATACTTATGCTTAAATGCTTTAAAAAAGTTTTACTCTGAAAAGTGGTTCTCTTTCAACATTTTCATTTTCAAAGATGTATGTTAATACTCAGCACTAAAGAGTATCAACAGAATTAAAAACCATGAACATAACTTAGAGGTCTATACTCCTTATTAACAGGGTTATATTTACCAAACCACGAATGCCAGATTTGCACAAATAATTTGTATCCATGTTTGCATTTGGTCAAAACATAGGTAAAATGAGTGCTTAATAATTATCTGGATCCTGCACATCATATAGTATTTGGATATGAAAAATATGTGTATTGGGCCAGATGCAATGCCTTACATGAACAATGCTAGTTCATAATGTATTTATGCTTTGCATTTCTTACTTTACATTGCTGTTAGACAACATATACTGTTTTATTGTCATGTCTAGTAGTACAATATGATTATATTTAAAGGTCAATGTATCTGGTTATTATAACTTCATGATGTGCCACAAGCCTAACTCATCCTGAGCATTGACGCTACATTGTTGTCTGTACAACAGATATCTATCTCCGCGGTCAGAAGGCTTAACCTGCTCTTAACTTGAATGGTACAGCCGAACTACACATAACTCTAATGCTACAGAATATTTTCTTTGTTTTATCAACTACATGCTGTACGTTGCAGTATTTTTCATTTAAGTCTATGTTTTACACTACCATTTGCATTCTTAAATTGACTACAAAGGCTATGTTTTCATACGCTGTAAAATGTGTTACCTTTGTTAATTTTTGAAAGATGAAACAATAAAAACAATATAACACAAAAACTACTTATTGTACCCCAAACACCAAATAGCTGGATGGTGCTGGTACAGTTATGACTGGATCTGGATTTACTAAATATGAGAATCTGGTCATAGACACTCTAGACAAAATGTAGAGTTTAGTGAAATTAGTGAAGTTTATCTGAATCTTAAGACCATCTAAGGGAAGTCATGTGCAAAAACAAAACAAATAGTGTGATTCTGGAGGGCTGACTTCATAAAAGGTTAAAGTGGTCATTTCATGACAGATATGTTTGCAGTGTTTAACCATCTGTTTTGACTAGTGCATACAATTTACTGTTTCTCCCCTTAATACTGTTAAAATCTGATATTGTAACGTATCTCCATTACCCCTATCTCCTGCTGAGACCATCAATCATGTTTTCAGTGGGTGTTACACATCTCCCGCATACCCCTGTTTGGAAAGCACAAACAATCTTCCCATAACAAGCTAAACGTCTCCAGCACTTTTCTGGCTTTATGTAAACAAAACATATGTGTTCTTTCTCTATTCTCAGATTGCCTGTCCAAAGCTGCTGCAACAAATAATGTTGGCTGTTTCTCTCCTGTCCCTGTGCTTGCTGCTGGTGCTGCTCTGACACAGAGCCTGCCCCTAGCCCTGCTTCCCCAGAGCAGGGTTTCTCAGATAACAGACCTGCAGAGCACAGCCTTATTATATCTGTGCCACTAGGCACAGACTGAACTGACTGAGAGGAAGGGGGAAAGGCTGTTTCTTAACCTCTGAATTAAAGGAAATATGGACATTTGCTAGCTATTCTGCTAACACAGTGTATAGATGCATTTTGATTCTTAAGCATTTAAGATTAAGTTGTATTTTCATGACAGATACCCTTTAGCCCCTTAAGGACACATGACATGTGTGACATGTCATGATTCCCTTTTATTCCAGAAGTTTGGTCCTTAATGGGTTAAAGAGATCAGAAAAGTAACAAGTTGCTGCTGCACCCTTGAGCAGTGGGTGGGGCTCTAATATTCAACTGGTGGACACTAAACCATTCAGCCCCCAACCATAGGTGGTGGGTAGGGACTACTACTATAAAACTGTCACCATTCCCCAACAGATGCCATGGGGAATGGTGGGGGCCATTTCCAAAAAGTAGGAAGGCGAAAAGACATGCTACTATCCACCCCCACCCACCTCAACCTTAATGTCAAAAAGGGATGGTCATGCCTTTGTCCACTCCCTCAAAAGTTGGGGCCAGTCATGTCCCCACCCCACATCACCCTAATAATAGTGAGTACTAGGGCCAATAAAGTTAATACCTATAAAATAAAATTTCTTATCTTCAGAAGTCTTCTTTTTTCTTCTCATCTTCAGCCCCACCAAAGGCCACATAAAAAGCCATTATAATCAAGTAATTCAAATTATCATTTGCTTGTCTAAAAATTTGCAAACTGTGCATACTGCTGTCCCTATTTAGTTTAAAATATACTTTGTAGAGAGTTTGGATGGGAAAAGCACTGATTTTGAACCAGAAACCAGAAACTGAATCTAGCTGACTGTTGCAAATTTTGTCTGGTTGGCTGGATTCTGACCGGAATTAGCTTTAGTAAATATGAAAATTGCCATTTCAGTTGGAATTTGGCCGATTTTGTCCATCCAGTGTTTAGTGAAGATTTTAAGCTTACTAGTCATTTAACTTAGTACTTTGTTTAAATGGGGTGCAAATTCTAGATCTCAGCTCACAGGCAAGGTCCTCAATTCATTTTGTACTGTGTTGTCTGTTTTCCCCAATTGTACATCACTGCATAATATAATAGTTTTAAAATGCCAGTAATAATAATACTAGTATTTAAAAGAAAACAGAACATCATATATAGTTGATTTTCAAGAATAATAACAGATCACAGGGCGCCATAATCACTTGTCTTTACCAGCTTGTCTCTGATAAATCTAAAAGGAGACCAATTATAGCCAGAATAAGAGATCAATGTAGTGAAAAGTTTTACAATTTATTCAGACATCAAAAAATATATACACAACAAAATACCATCCAATAAAAATAGCCTCACTGTTGTTATTTAAAGTTGGGAGTGACTTTACTACAGATGCTTGCCTGCACGTGATTTTTTTCTCTGTTACCCACTCACCTGGTCCTTGTTTGTCTCACCTGGTCCTTGTTTATTTTCTACTGATTTTTACAGAAATGATGGTTCCACTTTTAACAAATGAGTAGCTAATTATATTATATCTGGTTTACAGGAAACTCTATATGTCCTGCATATCCCACGGAACTGGTCTTTGCTCTTGACATGTCATCAGACATTACACCAAACATATACAAAAGAATGAAAGATATTGTCACAGATATTTTAGCCAATGTCACCATCAGGGGGAGTAACTGTCCTGTTGGAGCCAGAGTATCTGTGCTATCCTATAACTCACACACCAAATACCTCATAAGGTTCTCTGACTTTAAAAGCCATGAACAACTAATCTCAGCTTTGAAGAACATCCCATTAGAGAAGACCACGATAGGTCGTGACATTGGTGGTGCCATGAAGTTTATAGCCAGAAATATCTTTAAGAGGACTCTTCAAGGTGCCACTGTCAGAAAAATGGCTGTGCTTTTCAGCAATGGACCCTCCGATGATGTAGAGTCTATTAACACAGCAGTTATGGAATTCAGTGCTCTTGGAATAATTCCAGTAGTCATCTCCTTTAATCCTCTACCAGCTGTCAAACGGGCCTTCACAGTAAGACTTTTCTTGTGTTCTTCACCTTATAGAAGTACCCCAATGAATGCTATTGAAGCATATGTCTGATAGCTCATTTAGTTTATGGCTTTGCTCCAAGTGTTTTAAATGACCTTTTAACTCAAATTTCAATAACTGGATCCTTAGAGCAAAACTATATATTATTTACATGGATATTCCACATCATTTGTCTGAGAACAGTAATTAATTACCATTTTCCAACCATATTTTTAAACCTCTAGTATTTATAACCGGTCCGAATATATTCACCAAATGTAATGCAATGAAATGGTCACTCACGAAAGGTGTGAATGACAAGGTCAATATTACAATGTAATCTGAATATTTTGAAAGACATTAATTGCAAATATATGGATTACATTTTATACCTACTTTTCCCAAGCTATCTATTAATGTTGTACACTTAGAGCAAGCACAATACCTGCTAATAATCTTAATTTAAGGATAAATAAATTTCATATACATGTTATCAATTTTGTTAGTACAATGTTTAATGAATGTTCTTACCTACAAAATGCCACTGTGTCATATTTGCAGGACAGAAGTACTTTAGGATTGACAAGTCAACATGTGCTGGTCAGTGCTGATATTAAGTCCATATCACTGTTCAGTACACTTTGGATGCTCTCTTAATTTGTCAGTAGAGACAAGCAAAGTGCTGCTTAGAGCAAAATCACAAGTTCAGGGCTTTCACTGAAGAGACCGAAAAATCTTTTTGTACTCGGCCTCGTAATATGTCTTCTGTTGAGCTATGCTGTTATCATTTTTTAAGTAATAGTGAAATAAATTGTAGTTGGATTTTCTAATGATGTTCTGTAGCAGATATTTGGATAACACATTGTTTGCACACTCTTTATGACCAAATCTGAGTTGTGAAGATTATGTTCCATCACATTTTTGCTAACCACAATGCATTTACCAAAGCTTTCTCCCAACCCACAGACAAATACAGAATAATCATAGTATTTAAAATACTATTGTATCCTTCCAACATTGACCAGAGGATGGGCAGGTTATGCCCAGAATTTGTGGTTTGACCAAAAATGTGTGGAGCCACCCAAAGATGTGGCATGTCAACCTTTATGTAAATATTTGTGTATGTGGTTAAGACTGTGTGTGTGCGATGGGATGGTTGGTATTTTATGGCAGGTACTTATGTTTAATTGAAGCACCTTACGTATCATATGATTTAAATTGGGATAGAAACATAGAATGGGACAGCAGATAAGAATCATTCGGTCCATCTAGTCTGCCCAATGTTTTAAATACTTTCATTAGTTCCTGGCATTATCTTATAGTTAGGATAGCCTTATGCCTATCCCACGCATGCTTAAACTCCCTCACCGTGTTAACTTCAGCTGGAAGGCTATTCCATGCATCCACTACCCTCTCAGTAAAGTAATACTTCCTGATTTTAAACCTTTGTCCCTCTAATTTAAGACTATGTCCTATTGTTGTGGTAGTTTTTCTTCTTTTAAATATAGTCTCCTCCTTTACTGTGTTGATTTCCTTTATGTATTTAAGAGTTTCTATCATATCCCCCCTGTCTCGTCTTTAGAACAGTGGTACCTTAATATCTGGTGCCATATCTTTTTTTTTTTTTTCTTTTTTTTTTTACAACAAATTACAATTATTTTTCTTCAACACAGATGGATTCTAGTGGTAATTTCCAAGTGATTGACATTCCAGCAAATGGAGACTACACACCATTCTTACAAAAGTTGAAGTTGTGTACGCTCTGTTATGGTAAGATACGCCTGAAATATAGAAGATCTTTAGCTAAAAACTCAACAGACACAATCCCCATCAAATAGTAAGATCAACCCCACTTATATATTTATAATTATAACATAATAGATACACTGTTTTTAGTTACTTTCCCTTTTTTAATGTCCCTTTAGCATAAATCTAAAGACAGACAATAAAAGCTGGAAATAATATATTTCATATTAAGAGCACTGAGCACTGTATATCTCAAAATACTCAGAGCCGGTGCAGGGATTTTTGGCTACACAGGCATAGATGCTCTTTGCCATCCACTCCTGTCACACTCCTCACACTCTTCTTCTGCTTGATTGTGCAGTCTCACATAGATATTATGAGTGTGTTGTCCAGCACTAATATGGCTGTGTGTTGGCTGCACAATCAAACTCCCACAACTAGGGCACCACACTGGGTGAGATTTAATTTTAAAGTGTAGAATTTAGGAAGTGTGCCCCTACCCACTCAAAAAAAATACACATATTCTCACAAACATTCATACACATTCATACACAAGTTCAAACACATTCTCACATGTGCACATACATACACTCACACATAACACATATTGTGTTCATACAGTGCAGCCCTTGCCCTTGCCAAACAGTCCTACTTTTCCTCTCTCATTAGTTCATGCACCCGCAATCCCAGGCGTCTCTTTGACACCTTTAATTCTTTTCTTCGCCCTGCTGTTGTCACCCCCCAAACTAACCTTACTGCTGATAACTTTGCATGTTACTTTACTGACAAGATTGAACAGCTAAGGAAAGAATTCTCCCCTCCTTGCCATTCTGTTTCTCAACCACACTTAGATCATGCCTTTCCTACCCTTCAGACATTCTCCCCGGCTACTGACCAAGAGGTGGCTGCTCTTCTCTGTTCCTCTCGCCCCACTACTTGCCCGTTCGATCCTGTCCCATCTCACCTTATTAGATCTCTCTCCACTTGTCTCGTGCCTTCCTTAACACACATCTTCAACTGCTCTCTCTCTTCTGGCATTGTCCCTGCTGACCTTAAACATGCCACTGTAGTACCTATACTAAAAAAAACATCCCTCGACCTGTCCACCCACTCTAACTATCGTCCCATATCCCTGCTCCCTTTTTCCTCAAAGCTTCTGGAAAGACTTGTCTTTACCCGTGTGTCTAATTTCCTCAATTCCAACTCTCTCCTTGACCCCCTTCAATCTGGCTTCCGCCTTCTGCACTCTACTGAGACTGTGCTTATCAAAGTTACTAATGACCTAATCGCAGCTAAATCCAAAGGCCACTACTCCATACTAGTTCTTCTTTGACACCGTTGATCATGCTCTCCTACTTCAAACTCTTCAATCACTTGGTCTCTGTGACTCTGTCCTCTCGTGGTTTTCCTCTTATCTCTCCCAACGCTCATTCAGTGTCTCTTTTTCTAATGATACCTCCTCCCCTCACCCTGTCTCGGTTGGAGTCCCCCAAGGCTCTGTCCTTGTTCCCCTTCAATTTTCTCTTTATACTGCCTCTCTTGGCAAACTTATTACCTCTTTTGGATTCCACTACCACCTGTACCCTTATTTGACTGCAAATTCCTGTCCTAATGTGTTTTACACCCCACCTCCTATAGAATCTAAGCTCGATTGAGCAGGGTCCTCTTCAACTTATTGTTCCCATAAGTTTATTTGAAATTGTCCTATTTATAGTTAAATCCCCTCTCATAATATTGTAAAGTGCTACGGAATCTGTTGGCGCTATATAAATGGCAATAATAATAATAATACACACAAACACACACAAACAAGCACACGTAAGAGATCCAAGCAGCCTATCTTTCCATCGGAGAGTAGACTCTCTCACTCGTGGCTAGTGGGGGCTGCTTGGGTCACTTTTTTTTATGTGCACAACTCCCATCTGTACCATATAGTGATGCTGGGGCTGGAGTAAAGTCACATCCCAACATCACTAAATCTGTATATATTGTGGTCTTTTTGCACAGTTTCCTTGCACAATGTTCCCTTGCCTGCTTCCTCCCTGAGCATATATTGGACAGAGTAGTAAGTTTTAAGTGCAAGTTTATATTTATGTTAGCTCCAAGCATTTTTAATTAGTTACCTGCAACGTAACTCCGCACCACATGCAGATCCAGTTACACCGATAGCCCCTATACCAGATTATAGTCACTATCTCATATAAGCATACTTATGTAATTTCCTAAGGGCAACGAGCTAGAGAAGGCCTTTGGGTTGTGGGAGTGGGAGTGGCAGAGCCACGGACAACACCGTCCATTGTAGAAACCGCCAGTATGTTACCCCTTCCCCTTAAGACCCCCCCAATGCTCTGGGTTATAGAGCTTTCTAAACAGCTTACACACTAGCAAACAAATCTAATTCTCTAAGAGGCAAATGTAACAAAAATTATTATCATACTACCCATCGGAAAATGTTTTCACATATGTGTTGATGAAAAATCTCAAGCACTCACTGTGATACGTTCAACATCTTTAATGGATATCCATTACAGCTGCTTAACGTATCACAGTGAGTGCTTGAGATTTTTTTTTAATTCTTTATTTTTGGACATGGATTTCATACAGCAGTGTCATCATATTCAGTAATATCATAACAACACATTCACTGACAGACGCACACTCACATTCACTAAGAGACACAAATTGACAGACACACACATTCACTGACAGGCACACACTAACAGACACACACTCATTTACTAACAGACGCACACTCACAGACATACACTGACAGACACATACACTCACTAACAGATACACACTCACAGACATACACTGACAGACAGACACACATTCACCCATAGACATCCTGATACTGACACACTCACACATTGTCTCACACATTGTCTCACACACTTACATGCTACATATATACACATTCAGACACACATTCACTCACAGACATCCTGATACTGACACACTCACACTCACACATTGTCTCACACACTTACATACTATATATATATATATTTTTACATTTTAATTTAAATCCACCCATCATCCCTACCTTTGGGAGAGCTGGGGTGGATTCTTTCCTGGGGTTCAGTGGGACTGGCTGCTGCTGGGCGGCTGTTGTGCTGGCTGGGTGGCTGGCCTGCTGCTTGGCTGCTGGGCTGGCTGGCCGGCTGCTGGGCATGTGGGTGGGCAGGCGCAAAGTGGAGGTGGGAAGGGAGTTGTAATGCTCCAGACTCGCTCCCTCGCGCACAGCTTAGTGATGCCGGCAGCTGGAGTGTTGCAAAATTAGCTGCCATCTGCCTCTGGGGGGGCCTTGAGGTGGCCAGTCGGCCAGCTCTTCTGTCACCCATGAAAGAGGCCTACAAGGCATCTGCCAGGGAACATTTTTTTGCTGCCAACTTGAAAGTGCTGCCCAAATGCCTTGTGAGCCTCGTTGAAGATACAGCACTGCAAGCTATGGTCAAGTATCTAGTAAGCAGATAGAAGCATATTCAGGAGCATGAAATTAGAACTCTTAGGAAGTCAAGGCTTTTCAAAGGCGTAAGTACACTAAAATATCAGAGCACTGCCTGCAGCTCACCGAAGAGATTAATGGAGTGCTTCTAGGTAGGTGGAAAATGGAAACATGTTTTATTGCCTAGGCAACACATGCATAGCTAAAACTGCATTACTGCAAGCTTCCTGCTGTGCTTGCCTAAGACACTATGGATTAGAGTGAAAGTCAGGGTCCTAGTGAACTCAAACACAATGGGTTTGTTAACAAATCCACCACCTTATCTATCTCTTCCCACAACTCAGACCATCTTTAGTAATGTTTACTGCTCTACCTTACTACTTCTTCACATGTATGAAAATATGATATGATTTGTCCTGTTATGTCTGTAATTTTTGAAAATTATGATTCATTTAATATTATTAGTATTACTCTTAATATTCTGTGTCGGTTTTACAGAGCATTTATGAATATGCTCAACAGATGTTACATTGTTTTGTTTCTTATTTTGTTAGATATGTGTAAACCTGCTGCAACTTGCGTTGAAGCCAGACCCCGTCCACAACGTTCTTATATAGATATAGTTTTCCTTCTGGATAATTCAAACAATATGGAATATCATGAGTTTGATACTGCAAGAAATTTCATAAGTACAACTATTGATCAGCTTGATATTTCTTCTGAACCCAAGACTTCATACTCAGGAGACCGGGTAGCTCTGGTGAGCAATGCATTTTTTGATTCCAAACAAGGAAAACCTCAGGGTGAGTTTGACTTAGTGACTTATAACAGCAAAACTCGGATGAAGAGACACATAATGGAATCCGTCACTCTTCAGAGCAGTCAACCTGTTCTTGGTTTAACCTTAGAAAGGACAATTGATGAAATAATGTCAAAGGTTTCAAATAACAGGAGAAAAAAAGTCTTTATAATTATTTTGTCTGGAGAGACAAGCATGGGAGATAAACACAAACTTTCGGAGGCCTCTTTGTTGGCCAAGTGTCAAGGTTATGGTCTGTTCGTGCTCTCTATTGGTAAAGAGTATAATTATACTGAACTTACGGAAATCGCTAGCAAACCTCTAGACCATCACCTACTGCAGCTGGGCAGAATTCACAAGTCAAACATTGATTACGCAATTGGATATCTGCAACCATACTTGAACTCTGTAAGGCGTAAGTATTTATAAGAAAACAGCTTTCTTTATTCTTCTTAGTTTTTTATTTGAATTTCTATATAGTGCCAGCAGGTTTTGCGGTGCTGCACATAGTTATTAATAATGAAAAATTCTGGTAAGATCAAAAGACAAATGTTACACTGATAAAGGATTTACAAATTTGCTTGAAAGTTAGCTAGTGAGAAAATGATTTGCAATTTTCAGTTTAACTTTGTTTTATATTTAGGATTTGCATTAATCCACAATTTTATGTTTTATACTTTTCATTTTTTGTCTTAGTAAAGCATATATTTATGTCCTTGAAGCTTTGGGACAGTCTCTAAAGCTTTTGATCTATGAAGTTGTTTAAAAGAGGCCTTGTGCAATGTAACTATTTACAGTTATAATCAAAATTATTCAACCCCCACTGATAAACAGGTTTATTGTCACAATTTACAGACTTTATCAGTATATATATGTCTTTTGATCTTACTAGAATTTTTAATTATAAAAAAAAAAAATGCATTTTAATATTGTCTTGTTACTGTGGTCCATATTTTGGGTTAAACCCACATTTGTGTTGCATTAGAGATGTTGGCTTTAACTCCTTAATAGATAGGATAATTCTGATTTGTTCTCTGCAGAACTCCAAAAATATAAATGATGACACAGTGTGAAAAATTACTCCTTATTATATGTGATGTCAACTGGTGGTGTAATACTTTCAGTGGTGGGGTCAGAGAAATGAGCCCTGGAGGACAGCCTTCTCCACTGAATTACTGTACAGAGGATGTTCCAGTGCCTCTAAATACTTCCTTATAGCAGATCACATCACCAGTCAGTTGGGGTAGCCCTTTTCTTAGGTTCAGTTATCTGTCCTTGCATTACCAAGAAGAATGGGAGACTCTTGGTTTAATTCTACCCTTTCAAATAAGGATTAAATGAAGGATGTCTTGTCAGGTGAATGTGGCAAAATTCCCAACACAGACTTTGCTGAGGAGAAGGGTGCTCTAACAGAGCTCTTATATCTCCCTCTATTTCACCTAGAGAGATCTTATCTGAAAGGTCAGAATATATTGTCCACCTAGGATGCTGGAGATCACCTTTCCATCCACCTACCTCAATTTCCATAATACCTTTTTGGAGGGTGTGGGAGCTCTAAAGAGTATAGGATCCTTCATGTAAGAAAGATTTATTAGAAAAAAAAGAGGTTCACCTCTTGTGAATGTAAGGTCACTTGCTCCTGTAATCTTCAAATGATCACCATGGTAATTTGTAATCTCTTTTTAAAAGAGTATAGCCCATTAATCAAATGAGGTATCACATGCCCACATAGTGGGAAATTGCATTGAGGTGTAAACTGAATGCAGCAAGGTAAATTATTAGTGTAGAACTCACTCACAGAGATTTGCTGTTGGCCAGTCAGCTTTCACAGTAATGGCTACTTAACTAGTACTAAAAGCATTTGTTATTTAAGTGTACAACAGGGATGAGGATTGGGTTTAAATAGAGCATGTAATTTTTATGACCTTGCTTAAAATTAACATTGCTTTGCAGGGGAAAAAAAACTGTTACTAATTGTGCTTGGTTTAGGAACTTTGCATTATAACAATCGAAGCATTCTGTTCTGTTACTAGGAGCAATCAACAAATATCCACCAGTAGATCTGAGGAGCAAGTGTGCTAGTTTAACTTCATCTAGATATAAAAGAAATGCGTAAGTACCATATTTTTCTAAATGATTCCATATTTAAACATCTCTTAAAACTGTTTATGATAGCTCATGCAATTTTATATTAACCACACAGGCAGTTAAAGGAACACTGTAGCGTTAGGAATACAAGCATATTCCTAATGCTGTAGTCTCTTACTAACTGCTTAGGTGTCATTATCTGTCCTCCCTTATGTGTAAAAACACATTTTACTTACCTTTTAGCTTTCAGTACAGCAACACTGTATCTGCCATGCAGAGAGAACTTACTGATATTTCGCTCCTCCGAAGCCCTTATCTGTGGGATCAGTCTGATATGCATATGGTATAGGTTCTTTTTGTAATGACACAAGTGAGCAAAACATTTTAAGACCTGAGTGGGGACTAACTGAAGGGCTAACTACTGAGTTTCTCTGAAGCTTTTTCCCATTCTCAGAGTTCTCGTATTCTATGTTTTGTTGCATATATTGAAATTAATACAGAAGTCTGCCAAAAACGCAGTCACTCTATGAGGAGCTCAAAGCAAAGTAGCATAGACAGTATGGGTCCCATCCTGGGATATATGCCAAGAGATGATGCTGTATTCTTCAAGATGTAGGATAACCAATATATATAAAAAATAAAACAAAAATACAAAACTCCAAGTGTGCCGTATAAGAAACGATGAACCATATAAAGATAGGAAGAATCCTACAAATTTCACAGCATATTATATTATCCTCCGAGTGTTATAGAGCTCGTTGGATTAGTTCCCACCACAGACAGGTATAGAGCAGGATACCAATGCATCTTGTTTCCAATGAGGAAAGAGAATTTATTAGCCACAATTTAAATAAAACACACAGCATATAAAAAGGATCCATATTGATGATTTTTCACTATGCAACTTTCTCAAGTGTGATGAACTTGCAGTATTTAAATAAAGCTCTGAATAAATAGCTTCTGATGTATTTCCTCATTTTTGCCTCCGACACTGGGGTATCCTGTATTGGCACTTTCGTTCAGTGTGGAGTTGGTGTCATGCTCCTGAGCAGGTCAGAGGGGAGATGATTGCAAGGGTTATTGGTTAAAACCTTATTTGTCCTATTAGACATAACAAATTTACTGAAAATAAAGAATAAAGGGCAGTCTGCCACAAACAGGATACTTTGAGAAAAACAGGGTTTAGGCGATATGCTACAAACAAGATCTTTAGAAAGTAAATGAATAAAGTCTTTTGTATACAAGCAGGCTTGAAGTTATACCAAGTAGTTAAGGATTTCCAGGATACTTTGCAATGCAGCTAGTTATAGGTAAATACCTTTTAAGATAAGGCAGTACAGGATCATGCAGAGTTGCAGAGGTTGAAACAGGTAGGTATATTCCAAAATAATATAATGCAGGTTGCTTACAAGATCATGCAGTAATGCAGCAATTGAAGCAGTTAAGATTTTTTCAATGAAGGCAATATGCCACAAATCAGGATTCTTGGAAGCTGATAAGGAAAGTATTTCGGTAAGATGTAACTCAGGCAAGTTCAGGATGAAGCAGGTTAGTGCCTTTCAGTATGAGGAAATGTAGATGAGTACAGAATGAGACACTGCAGGTATGTTCTCTACAGAATGAAACAATGTAGATAAAATACAGGATATTACCAGGAACAGAGATTCTTTATCAGAGCATAGACCTCAATTTCAAGGCCCTGTTGTGTGCCGGGAGTAGATTTATCAAGCCTCCTAATTAGTTAATCCAGGTGAGGTTATTAAGGTGAGTGAATAGATTAGTGGCTAGGGAGGCCACTAGAGGAGAAAGTCATGAAGTTCACTTAAAGGGCCAGTAATAAACGAAAAAGTCTTACATGTCAGTTTTGAAACCTGGCAGTTGGCATGGTTAGCTGACAAACCGAGTCAAATACCATAGATGCATTGATGATATACTCTTTGTTTTGAAGAGTTCTGCCTCACACGCTCAGGAAATTTTTTTTTTCTTGAACAACAATAGCAATGGTATAGTGTTATACCAACAATAAAAACCAACTATCATCTCTTGAATCATCTCATAAGATTACATAACTAAATATCAATTTATCTTCACATCTGGTTCCTTGTGGTGTGGCTATTTGGATCTTACCAAACCCTGAGACCTTTGAGACAGAGCCTGCATCATGTGAGTTTGATTCCACTCCCCACTTAAAGGGAAACTCCACTGTCCAAATACAAAATAAATAACATTAGCTGTTTAGTAGTTATGTCCAGAATGGCATCATGCATGCTTTTAATTATGTGTTTTTTATTGGGGGTCTATCTAAAAACCTCTTGCAAAAAATGCAGATCTTCTACAGCTTTTGCAAACCTTCCTGTACTAACCCCGCTCAGACTTTCTGTGACTGTCCAATCATAGACTTCATAATGCAGATCAATAGAAGTAAAATGACCGGTTGTCTGCTTGAAAGTCATAAAAGCGTAAATTTCTATTGAAATTAAGCCTTTTCACAAAATGGAAAAAAAAGAGGACACACTCATCACACATAAAGCTTTTCAGCAAACTAAAGTGCTTTAGGGGTTTGGAGTGTCCCTTTAGCATGTTGTTAATTATACAGTTTTACACTATGTGTAAAATACATATATAAAACCCCATCAAAAATCATTAAAAACTCACTTTTTCACAAAAGCGTATCATTTAAACTGTTAATGGCTCCCAAGTGATTCATCTCCTGCAACTGTCATAAAAAAAAAAAAAAAACACACTAAGTCTTCAGTGAATACTATTCTCCCAATATACTTCCTTTACTTTTTGTGTCACTTTACCTCACTCCCTCTAGCATGTAAGCTCAATGAGCAGGGCCCTCAACCCCTCTGTTCCTGTGTGTCAAACTTGTCTGGTTACAATTACACATTTGTTAGCCCACCCATTGTAAAGCGCTGCAGAATTTGTTGACGCAATAAATATAATAATAATAATAATAATAACTGGCTTGTTAATTAAATAATATTATTACCCTTTATCATTATTTTTTGTAAGGTTATGTTTTACAGTTTGTACAGATATCCAGTGATATATTTTCTCACTATGATTTATATAAACAGATTGTCTGAAGTGAAGGAAGAGGACATTGATTTCGAAGTAGAATTATTAAATCCCACAGAAACTGTTGGGGTTACCAATTACCCATTGGGTGAAAGCCACACAAGAACATTCTCATCACAAACCGTTGGTTTAGACAAGGAAGACAACAGAGAACGTGAAACAGAACAAATTATAAATCTAACATAACTGGTAAGAGTATAAAAAAACTTTGTAAGTATGTCAGATGTTTAGTGCCTTCAGGATATAGTCAACACTTTAAAATATCTGCAGCTAATAGATCTTCCGGTCTCAGTTTCTGTTCCTTCAGTTGAACCAAGTCTTTTTCCTGGTTGATTCAAGGTAAACAGTATTGTTTTAGAAAATGTGGATTTTCAAATCTTGAAAGCTTTTGTAAAGGCGCATCACTTTTTTATACACGGTATTGGTGAGGAGCTGGGGCCGTCTCCAAGGTCTGGAGCCTTGTGTTTTTTTTCTTTTCTGATACCACTGTGATTGAATTTACTATTGAGTGTAGTCCACTATAATGTATATTAATATAAGGGAGAAGGGAGACAGATATAAGGAAGACCGATGAGATTAATGGAATAAATGAAAATGTGAGACAGGGAAGAGAAAGTGGTTAAGAAAGATAAAAGACTGGGTAAAAAAAAGAGAAATGAAAATCACAGAGATAGACAGAGAAGAAGAAAAATATGAAGGAAAAAGACAGATGGAGGAAGATAATATGGTGAAAAAAGCACAGACAAACCGAGAGATACGGATAATATGTAAAAAGACCATTCTTTTTTTTTCCTTACTCCTGTTTCTCAGAGATAAGAAAAGACAAGGAGAGATTTGTATGAGGAGCAAAAAGGTCTTTATGATTTCTGTTAACCCCTTAACGACGCTGGACGGAAATTTTCCGTCAAGGCAGACCTACCCTTAAGGACGCTTGACGGAAAATTTCCGTCAATTACTAAAGTTAACGCCAGATCGCCGCAATCGTGGGGTTAACGCTGTTGCTGGGTGCCTCGGCGTTTGAGGAAGCCCAGCAACAGCCAATAGTGCTGTCCCAGCACATGTGATCGCTGTGACAGCCAGTCACAGCGATCACAGTGCTGCTGGGAATTCTGATCCTCCTCCCTCCACCTCTGTGTGTGATTAGAAGTGGAGAGAGACGGATCGTTTGAAACTTTGTGTCCCTGACAGACACAAAGTGTTTAAAAATTTTAAAAAAAAGCTTTTACCCCCTTTAACTTTAAAAGTTTAACCCTTTGATCACTGGCAGCAGTGATCACAATACTGATCACAGTACTTTACTGAGATCAGAGTTTTTTTTTAACCCTCAGGGGTTAACTTTATTTTCTTTTTAACCCTCAGGGGTTAAATATATTTAATTTTTATTTTTTTTACTTTTATTTTCAGTTAATTAGTTAGCTGGGGTGGATTGAAGCTAGGGGGAATTGGGGAATTTAGCATTAGTGTAGCTAGGAAGCTGAAAAGTTTTAGAAAGTTATTAAAAGTTTATAAAAGTTATTAAAAGTTTATAAAAGTATAAAAAAAAAGTGAAAAAAGGAAAAAAAGAGAAAAAAAAAGTAGTTTATTTTAAGTCAAAGCATTTCTGCTTCGCTAAGTGTAAGCACGGTGATCTGATTCCTGTTTTTACCCACAGGGGTTCATTTTTAAAAAAGTTTTTAGAAGTTTTAGAAAGTTTTTAAGAGTTTTAAAAAATTTTTTTAAAAAGTATTAAAAAAATTCAGAAAACATTCAAAAAAATACGTTATTTAGTTAAAGTTAATTTTAAGCTTTCACCATGCTTAGAAAGTTTAGTGCCGAGGAGGCACATAATATATTAGCAGCCGACTCAGGGGCAACCGACACTGCCTCAGAGAGTGCAGAGGGTGACTATGTGCCAGACACAGATGAAGAAAGGGACGATACCCCTGGCACTGCTCCTGGCGCTGATATCTGGGTCCCCCCTAACAATTTTGTCCCCGACATCCCTTTGTTCACTGCAACTCCTGGTATTCAGGGAGACGTGACCAGCTATAACTCCCAGGATTTTATGGAGCTGTTCCTTGGGGATGATTTTTTAGGGCAGATAGCTACACAAACAAATATTTATGCAGCGCAGTATCTGGCACAAAATGCAACAAGTCACCTTGCCACAAAAGGGAGCTGGTACCCCACCAGTGTGCCAGAGTTAAAACAGTTCTGGGCACTAACCATGCTAATGGGAATTATAAAAAAGCCCAGCATCCGAATGTACTGGTCCAAAAACCCAGTATGCAATACTCCCATTTTCTCTCAGACCATGAGTAGGCCCAGATACGAAACAGTACTGCGTTTTCTGCACTTCAATGATAATTCGAAGTGCCACCCCAAAGATCATCCGCAGTATGACAAACTCTATAAAATCCGCCCCCTAATTAACCATTTTAATAAAGAATTTGGCATAATTTATACTCCCCAAAAGAATATATGTATTGACGAGTCCCTAATGAAATACAAGGGTAGACTGGGGTTTAAGCAATACATCCCAGCCAAAAGATCCCGGTATGGCATCAAGCTATACAAGTTATGTGAAAGTAGCAGTGGGTATGTTTATACCTTCAGAATATATGAAGGTAAAGATAGCCACCGGGATCCCCCAGGTTGCCCTGATGTAGTTGGGACTAGGGGAAAAATAGTTTGGGATCTAATGAACCCGCTACTGAACAAGGGGTACCACCTCTACCTTGATAATTACTACAATAGCATACCCCTCCAAAAAATCTATATTGTTTTGAGACTGTGGTCTGCGGCACTATACGCAAGACACGCACTGGCTTCCCCAAGGCTCTGGCAGAGAAAAAAATTAAAAAGGGGGAAACGGCTGCTCTATGCCAGGATGAACTGCTGGCTCTGAAATACAGAGACAAAAAGGAGGTGTTCATACTGACTACCATGCACAGTGAACACACACGCAGGGTCGCAGTTCGTGGCAGACAGGAAACAAGACGGCTGCCTGTCTGCATTAAGCAATACAATAAACACATGGGGGGAGTTGACCTGTCTGATCAACTGCTGCAGCCATATCTGATAATGAGAAAGACCAGGGCCTGGTATAAGAAAGTGGGCATTTATTTAATGCAAATGGCTACTCACAATGCATTCATCCTTTTCAAAAAGGCAAATCCTCAGCTGAAATGTACTTTTCTTACATTTCAGTTTCAGCTCATTTCTGTGCTGCTCACTGAGTGCCACAGTGGGGAGCCATCAGCAGGGCCTAGCAGCAGAGATATTCAGACAGGTCACTTCTGCTTTCGGATACCACCAACCCCCCAAAAAAAGACCCCCCAGAAAAGGTGCAGGCTGTGTTACCAGAGAGGCATTCGAACGGAGACCAGTTTCTACTGCCCTGATTGTCCCTCTCAGCCTGGCCTTTGTATTGGGAACTGTTTTAAATTATTTCATACTCAGAGCCAATAAATTCTCAATACAATTTTTTTTTTACCTTTTATTTAGTTAATTGGGGTGGATGATAGTTCCTGGGAAATTGGGGAGTTTAGTGCGTATGCTAGGGGTAGAAATACAAATAAAAAAAAACAACAAAAAAATAAAATAACATTGTTTTGTTAAAGTTCTTGTGTAAAAAGTTTAAAATGCTTTGGAAGTACAGTTAGAGAATTCTGACAGCGGATTCAGAGGTGACAGACAGTGCCTCAGAGTTTGACCCAAAATGGGACATGGACCCAGCATGCAAATTTAAAGTTTGAAACAGACCTGAAATTGCCGAGTCTCAAATTTGCCCCTCCAACATCCACATATACCTGGGAAAGGTACACACAGGGGTATTGCTGTACTCAGACGACATAGCTGAGTGACATATGAAGCGTTACACTGCCGTAGCACACCTAAGGATTGTAAACTATGCAGTAAAATCTCAAAGTATGTGTCAAAAAGGCAGAGAAAATGCTTACTACTACTAGACTTGGTACTCACTAGCGAAAAAATGATCCCACCCTAAGGTTCAAAATGGGCCTTTTGAAATACCCTGGGGTGTCTTCTTTAAAAAATGGTAGGCCTGGGGGGCGGGGCCGGACCGCCGAGCTGGACGGTCGCAAGCCTGAGCAGCTCCTGCAATTAAACAAAATTTACTCTCTAAAATCATGCCTCACCACCTAAAATCAGACCGCCAGAGCAGATACCCAGAGCTGTGAGACTGCTGGACCTGGGGAGAGGCTGGCTCACCGAGCTTCAGTCCCCTAGGGGAGAAAAACACATTGCCCCAACCGGGGCCTTCTCCTGCGGTGAGTGGGGCGGACGGCCGCTGCCCCACTATCCTGCGCCACGGAACCCAGCCACGGGTACAGACCAGCACGGATCCGGCTCCGTTCCCCCCCCTCTAGGCCGGGGGGGTGATCCCGGTCCTCACCCTGTGGCCCTGACCGCGACACTGCAACTGAGGCCGGGGAGCCCGACTGCCACACCTAAAATGGCGGGTGCCATGTGCGCGGACGGTAACCTGAGAGCCCCAGCCAGACGCAAGTGAACAAACCGCTGGCGGGCAACAAGATACACTGAGCCCTGTCATCTCGCAACATGGGAACGCAACAACAGTGCCCTGCCACACACTGCTGCAAACTCCTGGCTTACCCGGCTCACATACCCGGAACCTGGATCCGGTCTCCGCAGCAGCCTTCCTGGGCCTTGAGCCCCTAGAGGACATTCCTCGAACCGCAGCCCTAAGCCCAAGCACACTCCATCAGCCAGGCAGCCCGTTACCGGCCAGAAGTGGAACCGGAACCGAGAGCACAAGCGGTCGCTCAAGCAGAGCCCAGGGCTGGCAGTGTGGAGTACACCGGACCAGCCCCCCCATCAAGCCTCCGCTCACAACATCGGGTTGGAGGCGGGTGAGCCACAAGATTGGAGGACTCAGCAAGCCCTGCTACATAACCTGCCCAGCAGCACGTTGCAGAGGAACATGAGAGACAGTGTGATTTCTACGGTGAGCACACAGTGGAGCCCAGCATATAGCAACCCTGCTCACAGATTATCACACAGTTCAATTTAGGAACGACCCCACACAGAACCCACACAGAGGTCCCACCTGTTGCCTGCTGGCACACACTCACACAAGCATGTTTCCATCGCATCAAATAGGGACTGTCCTCCCCTGGCTTGCTCTCTGTCAGCTACACACCCAGCTGGACACCCAACACACAGCTCGCACAGAGAGGTGCAGGGGTTAGGCAAGCACAACTCACGAGCAATGGCAGGATACAGAGCGGAGATCCAGCAGACAATTAATCCTGAATGTGCAGCGTAAACTAGCATCTACTCAGCATATGCCCTATGCCTTTATTTTCCATGCCCTGCTGTCGCTCTTCTCATAAATCACACTGTCTCTCCCTGGTATAAGTCTAGATTCTTTGCATCCCCATTCTTCACTTATCAGATTAACGCTTCATAGGACCTTCCTGTGTTATCTTTGTTTCAAATGCTAAACATGGGCTTATCAGTCAGACAACAGCTGTATGATCTTGCAGAATGCCATTTTAGAGTGTATTAACGGTTAGTTAACTATGTCTTCACCATACTGTTTATTAAGCTTTACACAAAGAAAAGAAAAAAAAAGTGCTGTTTAAGGGCTTTCCTGTGTTATATCTATTTCACATACTGAACATAGGCTTATCTATCATACTACAGCCGAATGATCTCGCTGAATGCCATTGCAGAATGTATTATCTGCTAGTTAACTATGTCTTCACCATACTGTTTACTAAGCTTTGCAAAAAAAAAAAAAGTGCTGTTAATAATTGCCATGATACTGTTCAATATGTATTGTTTCAGCGACTTGTACTTGCTGTCGTGGCAATACAAGTGTGTGTGTTAAACCTAAGCACTGCAAAAATAAAGATTTATAAAAAAAAAAAATGGTAGGCCTTTGTGGGGGAAGTTTGAATTCTCAACCTGTCAAATGCCCCAAAATGGGACATGGACCCGGCGTAAAAATTCAAAGTTTGAAACAGACCTGAAATTGCCGAGTCTCAAATTTGCCCCTCCAACATCCACATATACCTGGGAAAGGTACACACAGGGGTATTGCTGTACTCAGACGACATAGCTGAGTGACATATGAAGCGTTATACTGCTGTAGCACACCTAAGGATTGTAAACTATGCAGTAAAATCTCAGTGTGTGTGTCAAAAAGGCAGAGAAAATGCTTACTACTACTAGACTTGGTACTCACTAGCGAAAAAATGATTCCACCCTAAGGTTCAAAATGGGCCTTTTGAAATACCCTGGGGTGTCTACTTTAAAAAATGGTAGGCCTTTGACATATCATGGTGAAAAAATGGCAACATGTTAAGGCACAATATATGCCATGTGAGATACTCTGGAATGTCTACTTTCACAAATGGTAGGCCTTTTTGCGGTTTTTGAAACAGTCAAACTGCTATAATGGCCCAAATTGAAACATAAAACCTGCAAATCCGTCTCTCAAAATTCTACTCTAAAAACTGAAATGGTCAGGTCTCCTTCATGGCACTGTAGCATCACCAAATAGTGTCAAAGACATACATTGGGGGTATTGTTTTACTCAGAAGACTTAGCTGAGCATAATTAGGGGTGTTTGATCATAGTGGAACATATCAAATATAAAAAATGCCCAGCACAAATGTAATGCTTAAGGAAAAACTGCAAAAAATATTTTTTTACCACAAACTTTGACATATAATGGCGAAAAAATGACGACATGTTAAGGCACAATATATGCCACATGAGATACCCTGGAGTGTCTACTTTTACAAATGGTAGGCCTTTTTGCGGTTATTGAAACAGTCAAACTGCTATAATGGCCCAAATTGAAACATAAGCCCTGCAAATTCGTCTCTGAAAATTCTACTCTAAAAACTGAAATGTTCAGGTCTCCTTTATGGCACTGTAGCGTCACCAAATAGTGTCAAAGACATACATTGGGGTTATTGTTTTACTCAGAAGTTTAAGCTGAGCATAATTAGGGGTGTTTGATCATAGTGGAACATATCAAATATACAAAATGCCCAGCACAAATGTAATGCTTAAGGAAAAAATGCGGAAAATATTTTTTAACACAAATTTTCACATATAATGGTGAATAAATGGTGAACCGTTAAGGCAAAATATATGCCATATGAGATACCATGGAGTGTCTACTTTCACGAATGGAAGGCCTTTGTGTGGTCATTTGAACAACCAAACTACTATAATGCCCCAAAATAAGACATAGGTCCATTAAATCCATCTTTGAATTTTCTAACTGTAGAAACTGAAATAGTCTGGCCTCTTATATTTCATTGTAGCTTCCCAAAATAGTGGCAAAGACACACAATGGGGGTATTGTTGTACTCAGCAGATGTTGCTGAACACAAAATGGGATTTTGACCAGGAATAGCACACAGCAGCTTTACAAAATACACATTTAAAAAACCTTGTTACATGTGTGTATTTCAAAAAACAGAAAAAACACAATTTTACTACAATATGTAGCAGAGATTGGTGGGAAAAAGGCTATGTAAAAAGTGTCAAAATACCCTTAAATAAATAGCCTGTGATGTCTTCTTTATTTAAATATATACTTTTGTGTAGCAATTTTGTTTTCTGTGACAGCTGTCAAACTTACAAGTCAAACATACCAACTTCTAAATTTTTTTCACATTTAAATTTTATATTACTCCTTGTATTTTGTGACCTGTAACTTTTAAAATAAGCTGAAATCCTTTACATATTATGCACTTTGAAAAACAAGAAACCTAAATGAATTTATTTTGAATTACTTTTCCTAAGCTGGACATATTATACACACACTATTATTGCCAAAACTGTGAAAAATATATATATTTTTTCTTTTTTTTTCTTTTTTTAATGTTTTTTAATAATAAATTAGATTTTATATATGTATAAGTCACATCAAAATAAAGCCCATCTTGTCCTTTAAAAAACGATATATAATATGTGTTGATTCAATAAATGAGAGCGATGCAAATTGCAGTTGAACACAAACAGCAAAAAATGCAAAAATAGCTTGAGTCCTTAAGGGTATGTCCAGCTTCTGAAGCTGCGTCCTTAAGGGGTTAAAACAAACAAAAAGAAAGTAATGTGAAAAAACAAACAGTTGGCATTCTTAACTATCTGTGAGCTAATCCTTCCTAAAATCTTACTGTGCAAGTCTGCGTGCTCTGTGTTTGGGAATGAATTTATATTATTAACATAATTGCAGGGCATTTGTCTAGCTATTCTTTAAAGTATTACTGGCACCTCAAAGTATCTATTAAAATTCAATCACACTAAACTACTGGCGCGATCATATTTTTACACCTAACCTAATGTAGTGTTTGTGTCTTTCTTTTCAGATAAAAGAAACATAAGTTGGAGTACCTAACTAGACTACCTTTTTTTTATCACAAATACCAACCTTAACAGTGCTCTCGCTCCAGTTATATGAATGTGAAGAAAGCAAGAATAGAAATCCTGCACATGGATTTAGCAGCCGTTTACATGAGCACATTAAAAAAAAAACATGGTACAATTGGATCAGGTGTCCAAGCTGTTACAATTACATGAAACCTTCTATTGAATCTCTTATGATTTGTTTAGCAGGAATGTTCAGATAGAATGTGTTACTTGGTAAATATGAATGTGTTACTTGTAAATAAAACTCATATTATCTTTGGTTTGGTTTCGGGCTTGGCAACTGTTTCGAAAGTTATATTTTATTAAACTTAAAAAGACACTCCACTGCCAAAATGTAAGAAAATAAACACTGTTTAGTAGATATATTTAAAAACAGCTTGCACAATTAGCAGATCTTTTGTCTGAACCTTTTGCAAACCCTCCCCTTCTAACCACACCCAGACTTTCTGTGTCTGTCCAATCACAAACTTGCTAATGCAGCTCAATGAGAAGTCTTTAGAAGACAAGATCTCTAGGCAATTGGTTCCTGGAACCAGGAAGTAACATGACTGATTTTCTTACTGACAGTCATGGGGTGTAACAAGGTTAATTTATAATAGTGCCAATTTATATTGAACCTTTCACTTTTTGTAAAGTGAAAAAGATGGCACACTCTTCACTTCCCACTTCCCACTTAAAGCATTTAAGCAATCTAAAGGTCTTTAGGGGTTTGGAGTGTCCCCTTAAGCTTAAATATTTGAATACCCCTGGTCCATGAATTCCATTTTCAGGAAAAATAGATTTGTACAGAAGTGACCTGCTGTAATAAAGTGATTGGGAAAACGGAAGCTCAGTCTTGAACACACTTTACAAAATAAATATTATTTTCTTGCTGGTAAATTATTTTTGCACATTATTGTTTTACTTGTATGTGATATTTGAATGTACATCAGGACTATTTAACTGTACTGATCCGCAAATGGGTATTCCAAAGCTTTAAGTTGAAAACTGACTAAATTTAGGTGAAAATATTAGGAAACAGGGGTAAAATTGTTGAGCCTTCTAGAGTGTCATTACAACACCATTCATAATTGCCCCAATTTAAATGTTGCAGCTAGGTTTAGGTTTAGGGGCACCTGATTAAGAAGGTTTCCAATTTAAGAAAAAAAAATCACATTCTACACATATTAAAGAAATGGGGGGAAAAAGACCACCATGTATTATTCAGGTGACAATCATTAAAAAAGAAGGGAGGACTTCCAACAACAAACAAGTATACTCCTAAAATCGCACCACAGATTTCATGATAAAAGAACCCCGGCTAAACCACGGCTAAAAAAAAGAGCCTGATGAGTTCCTCACTGACCAGAGCAGATTGAGAAACAAATCAATCAAACATTTTATTAGGCAATTACAGAATACGTTTAAACACTCACAGGACCCCAAGAGAGGAGGATTTTTGGAACTTAAAACCAAGGGAAAAGCACAAACCACTCCTCCAAAGACCCCCAAGCAAAAGAAAAAGAAGCATGGAGGATGGGAAGTACAGGAGGATAAAAGACAGACAGATGCAACCAAAAAATACTAAAACAGAAAGAAAAAAGAATTTGTGATTTTCTTTTTTTTTTGTCAATCTTGGTTTTTATTTCCAGTTTGAAAAGTAACATTGACAACAGTGCTGTTAGCAGATTAAACAGGAAGTTAAAATGTTAAAGTGTTCGAGGATGTCTCGATAAACATAACAGTCTGCACTAGACAGGCAGTGCGATTCAACAGTAAAACATGCAAACAAGTCCTTTCTATTATGCATTCGTGTAGGGATATCAGTACCTTGGAAGGACTGGCGGACCTGGGTCGTCTCCGCGGCCACCCTCGTTTGTCTCACTACGCTTGCACCTTAGTGCTGAAGGCTAGTGTGGGCTGTCCACCCTTTTCTGTTTACGCTTCCCCAACCTAGCCCTCCCGTCCCACCTGTTATTCAGCTTATAGCTGCTTGTCCTTGCTTCTTGTCTAACTACGCGCCGTGAAGCGGGTAGAGGTCGGTAGGTCTCTACCTATGTGTTCGAATCTGTTAGGGCAGTAGCCAGTGGTTACCCTAAGGTTGGGGTCCTCGTGAGACGTCCCCCATCTCTGTTTGTGCGTGTCCTACTTCGTGTTTTATGGGGATCCGGAACAGCAATGTTTTTCGCTCACTTAGTCTGGGCCTTTGAGGTGCGTTAGGTGGCCGCCTTTCCCAGGTCTGGTGCGTCAGTGTTCAGTTAGCTGGGTCACAGTGTCCTGTGATCCATTATGCCTCTTTGTCGCAGCTCTGTTGCCTCTGCTTGTCTGACTAGGATTTTACCCCCGCCTCGCTCACTCCCTGATTCGTCGTCTAATGAACTGTCGGGAGTTGTTTCCCGGGTGGTTTGTGTCTAGATATAGATGTGTATTTGTGTGTGTGGGGGGCAGGGGAAAGATGAAGGGGGGCGTACGTGTGCTTGTATCTGTTCCCTGTGTGGCCCGGGTGTGAGATAGAGCGTGGGATGGGAAAGTGGGAGAGGGTTAAAGGGTGGGGGGGGGGAAAGAGAGACCTCCTCGGCATCGTGCTCGCTGTGTCGGCACATCCCGTCCTCTTCAGAGTCTCCTCTGCCAAGAGTGTGTCCGCCGCTCCTCTGGGAGTCGCTGCCACGTCACTATGTGTATTTACTTGTGACTCCTGTGGGGGTCATGCCGAAGCTCCATATTCCTGGTGTCTACGCCGTTCTGCCCGAGATAAATTCGAGCCAGGGAGTCCAGGTCTGTAGATAGCGTTCCGTTGTTCCCCGCAATGAGGCTGTAAGCTGTTCCATGCCATGGATCTCCTCTACTTTCTCCATCCATTGTTGCAGTGTGGGGATTTGCGTGGACCGCCAACGGATCGGGATAAGCAATTTAGCTGCATTGAGGAGTTGTTTCGTGAGTGATTTTTTATACCTCGAGAGAGGCATGTCAGTGTGATGGAGGAGCATTTGCATTGGCTGGAAAGGGAGGTCTGAGTCCACAATGTTTTTTATCTGCGTGTGAATTTGTTTCCAGAATGGGGCGATGTGTCTGCAGGACCACCAAATATGGAGGTCCGAGCCAACCTCTGACTCACATCTCCAGCATAAGTCCGGGATTTCCGGTAGCATTCGATGTAGGCGCTCTGGCGTTCTATACCACCCCGTTAGCAGTTTGTAGTTCAGTTCTTGGTGTTTAGAACTCAATCTGCCCTGATGTGTCAGTATGTGGATCTTGTCCCATTGGGGGTCGGTGAGTACCGTACCCGTGGCCCCCTCCCATCTCGCCAGGTGTTTCAGGGGTGTATGTTGGGTAGAGGTTTGTAGCAGAGCGTACATGGTAGATACTCCTCGGTGTAGCGGTCTCCCGGCTGTGCATGTTTTCTCAAACTCAGTCATAGTCCTGTGGAACAGGCGGCGTCCAGCATGCGATTGATAATATGATTTAATCTGGAAGTATCTGAATCTGTCTATGCCTCGTGGGGCTCCTTCTCGTATGAGTTCCGGCAGTGGTTTCAGCGAGTCCGCTGAGCACCATTGTTGTATATATGACCATTTGTCTTCTGTGAATGCACTGATGTCTTGGGGCTTGAGGCCCCCGGCCACATCGGGGTTGTGTGTTATCGGTGTCAATGGTCCTGGTGTGGTGGTTAGTGAGAGCTTAGTCCGCACAGAATACCAAACCTTCAACGTTGCTCCGATGAGCGGGTGGTTCCTGGCTCGTTGAACACCGTGGTGGTTGTCTAGCCATACCACTGCCGGGAGCGATCCCTCCATTTGTGTAGTCTCCATGGTTATCCATGACTTCCCATCTCTGGGGGTATGCCAGTCGACAATACGGTGCAGGTGTGTAGCTCTATGGTAGTCCCGTATGGATGGGAGCCCCACCCCGCCTTGTGCTTTTGGCCTGCGAAGGTGTACTTTGCCCAGCCTTGGTGCTTTAGCTTGCCAAACGAACCTAGATATTGTCTTGTCAATTTCGTGGAAAAAGGATGCCGGGAGGTTGATCGGGATGGTTTGGAACAGATATAGGAGGCGGGGGAGGAGATTCATTTTAATTGCGTTTAACCTCCCAAACCACGTAATACACAGGCCCGCCCATCGAGCTAGATCGTTTTTCAGGGTTTGAGCCATTGGGGCGAAGTTGTAGTCATAAAGCTGGGAGAGATCTGTGGGGAGCCAAATCCCCAGGTATTTAAGCCTGGTTTGGCACCATGTGAAAGTGAACTGTGTTTGCAGGTGGGCGATGGAGTCCGCGCTCAGAGTTATGGGGAGTGCTTCCGATTTGTCCATATTCAACTTAAGGTTCGATAACTGACCATAGTCCTTGAAGGCCTTCAGAAGATTCGGGAGTGAGACAAGCGGATTGCCGATGAAAAATAGCATGTCATCCGCGTATGCGGCCACCTTGTGTACCTCCCCCCGCAGGACGAAGCCCTCTATTCCCCCGTCCCGCCTGACCGCCCCCAGGAATGGTTCTAGGGAGAGGGCAAACAGGAGGGGGGAGAGAGGGCACCCCTGTCGGGTACCATTGCGGATGTGTACCGGTGCGGAGAGTGCTCCGTTAATTCGGACTCTAGCTGTAGGCGTAGTGTACAGGGATGTGATCCATGACATCAGACGGGGGCCAAATCCCATGGCTCGTAGCATTGCTGCCAGAAATCGCCAGTCCACGCGGTCAAAAGCCTTCTCTGCATCCGTGGACAGGAGAAGGATTTTCTGTGTCGCTTGTTTCGCCGCATGGATGACGTTCAGTGCGCGCGTGGTGTTATCCCTCGCCTCCCGTCCCGGGACAAAACCAACTTGGTCAGGGTGCACCAGTTCCGGCAGTACATTTCCTATGCGTGTTGCTATTACCTTCGTGAACAGCTTCAGATCTGCGTTCAATAGCGAGATCGGCCTGTAGCTTGCGCAGATGGCCGGGTCCTTGCCCTCTTTAGGAATAACTGTTATTGTTGCCAGCAGGGAGTCTCTCGGAAATGTTCCTCCATCCAGTATCGAGTTGAGACCTAGTAGTAGCCGTGGTAGGAGCACATTGCTGAACTCCTTCAGGTATCGCACTGGCAAACCGTCTGGGCCAGGCGCTTTGTTCAGTTTCGAGCCTTTCAGTGTAATTTGTAATTCCTCCAGTGTTATAGCGGCCTCCAGTTCCTCAGCCGCCTCTCGGCTTAGTGAGTTAGTGATGTGTTGTTGAAGGTAGTCTGAGATCCGTCTGTCTTTGCGAAGTCCTGCCCCTTCAGACTGTTCCGTAGGGAGGTTGTAGAGGTCTTCATAGAACTCCCTGAATGCCTCTGTGATTTTCTCCGGCAGTTGTGTCACCTGCTGGTCCTTGGGCTTGATTTTAGTGATGTAACACATCCTCCGTTGTTTTTGTAGAGTCCTAGCCAGTAGCCGCCCGCATTTACCCGAGTATTCGTAGAAGAAGCGTTGGGATTTTCGGATTGTATACTGCAGCTTTTGGTTCAAGATATCGCGCAACTGCTTCCTGTTCTCCAACAACTCTTTGTAACTATCATCCGATTGTGTGGCTTTATGAAGACCCTCAAGGGCCGCTATCCGATCCAGCAGTTCATCCGTGCGTCTTTGCTGCTCTTTCTTTCTTCTCGTGCACACTTTGATTAGGTGTCCCCGGATGGCGCATTTGTGTGCCTCCCAGATCGTCAAAGCCGGCACTTCAGGAGTGTCGTTCTCTTCAAAATATGTGACTAGCGCCGCTCGGATGTCCGCCACCGTGGGCACATCGTTAAGAATTGACTCGTTCATCCTCCATTGTCTGTCTCTGGGTCGGAACAACGGGGACTTGATGCTTGCCACGACGGGAGAATGGTCCGACCAGCCCTGCAGTCCAATCTCCGAACTGAGAAGCAAGGGTAAGAACTCCTGAGCTATGAGGATATAGTCCAGTCTGCTGTAGTGCTTGTGCACCGTAGAGAAATAAGAGTAGTCCCTTTCAGTTGGATGAAGGACCCTCCAGCAGTCCGCCAGACCAGCACCACGTAGGTCTGTCCGGGCAGACTGCACACAGTGGGCCGGAACCGAGCTAATTCCCCGGGATGTGTCCATTCTTGGATCAAGGGCCAGATTCAGATCGCCTGCTACAATCAGCAGTCCTTCCCGGAATCTTTCCAATTTACGGAGGGTCCCCTTCAGGAATTTATGCTGTCGGACGTTTGGGGCATAGATGGTGGCTAGCGTGTAGATGGCACCTGCTATAGAGCCCTTGAGGAAGAGGAACCGGCCTGTTTCATCGGTCAGTGTGTCCTTAACATCGAACGGTACCGTACGGGCAAACAATATTGCTACCCCAGCTTTCTTGGCAGACGGGTGATTGGCGAAGTATCCTTGGGGGAAACCTGTGTCCTTAAGTGTCGGGGCTGAGTCCCCTCTGAAATGAGTCTCCTGCAGAAATGCGATGGACGTTCTCGCGGCCCCCAAGGAACGCAAGAGGTGTGACCTACGTTCTGGCACATTCAGCCCTCGGACGTTGTTTGACCAGAGACGAAGAGGGGCGGGATCGTACCTCGAGCCCATGGTCTCTGAGAATGGGGAAAAATAGGGGGGAGAGAGCAGGAATGATAGGACGGGAGGAGGGCGGGGAAGGGGATAAAAAGCGTGAGAGGTCTGTATGTATGTAGATGAGTGTGTTGTAATGTAACTGTGGAGACTGTACACCTAAGGTAAGGGTGGAGTGTGGGGCACCTCTAAATGGTGGTCCACACCCCCCGCACCAAATTCACAGTGGTGTCTGTCACTGGGGTCGGGACCCTTTGAGCACCAGCAGGGCGCCAATTATATCCGTGTCTCTTAGTGTCAAGTGTATCCAAGGAACTACAGTAGTTAAACCGTCCACTTCTCCTTTCCGCCCCCAGGCCGAGGCAAGCAGAGTGCGTATGGAGGCATAAGGGAAACGGGCTCAGTTATACCGGGTTTGCAGTCTCATGGGATCCCTGTCTGTGGGTATTGCTCCCTGTTCAGGCTTTTGGTCGGGGCCAGGGGAAGGGGAGGCTGCGTCCCCCAACAGCGTGTCTCAGAGGGGAGTCAGTATGGTCACCCCGAGGCATAGGTCAGTAGTCGGGACGGGATGGTTCCGCATGTCTGGGGGTAGGGTGGAGAGGAGCAGAGCGTCGAGCTCCCCCGTCTGGTCTAGATAGTAGCGCGGGGGCGCCGGAGGGTGGAGCCACCTCCATCATGATGTCATCTGCATCCCTAATAGCGCTGTGGGTGTAGACTTTCGCGTCTAGTGTGCAAGGGTCATGCAAGGGCAGTTGCTGTCGCCCGTCATGCTGTCAGTCCCTGGGGGGGGGGGGAGGGCCGTACGTCAGTCGCAAGCGCATAGTGTACACTAGTCCTTCACCTTATTGTGGTTCCCCACACACCCCGTACAGTGTTTGTCCCGGTGCTTCCAGAGATTTCGCCCGTACCCCCCTCTCCCCACCCCGGCTGTCTCGAGCGCGTCGGAAGGTCAGAGAGTTGGCTAGGTCGGCACATACAATCATATACATTTCACAAGACCCTAGAAGCAGTAGCCAAAACCCTCCCCTCCACCTCCCCACCCCCTCCCCGGACATTTGCTACTGCAATGGTTATTATGCTTGTGGTCACTAGGGTGGTATCGGAGTATGTCCTGGTTGTCCTTTCGGGGCTGACCCCCATCTATTCCCCCTTTGCTTGCATGCTCGGGTCCAGGGGGCCGAGGTCGGCCTGTGTCTGCGCCTGGGACCCTGCGTGGGTACTTGCCTCAGAATGTGCCCTCCCTCAACCCTCCCAAAGAAGCCTGTGCTGTGATGTGCCATCCAGGGCTTTCCACTGTCCCGCCTGTGCCTCTGGTAAAGTTCTTTTTTTAGTACTGGGCCAGTCGCCGTGTACCTCCAGCTATGTCCCGCAGGTCATCTCCCAGGGGTCATTGCTCTTAATAGGGGAGTTGTCCCTGTGGTCCCACATCTGGCCCAAGCCCTTCATTAGCTCCATGACCCTTGCAGGTCGCATATCTCGCCCATGCCCCCACCCCAACAAAGTCCCAGGATCGCCCTCCCACAGCCAGCTGTCCCTGCATGTGCGCTATCAGCCCCGTGCCCAGTCATTTCCCCCCCCCCCGCCTTACCCGACTCTTGTCGGCCCGGACCGGCTGCTAGAGTGTCATTCTTCTGCGCCGTTTGGGCCCCCTCTGTGGTGTGGCCGGGTGGCCCGTGCTATTAGTGGGACCGCTAGTTGGAGGTATTCAGCGGGTCTCTGCGTGCCGCTATAGCTTCGTCCAGGATCCAGTTGCGCACTCTCACCGGTGGCAGGTTAAGGGTCCGCATCAGGCGTGGCACCTCTTCTGGCCAGCGGGCCGTGATCCATGTGTTGCCGTGTTTTGCTTGGAGGCTGAAGGGGAAGCCCCAGCGATACGGGATCCTTTTGTCTCGTAGCATACCCGTTACTGGGCGCAGCGCTCGCCTGGCGTCCAGTGTTAAACTTGATAAATCCTGGTATAGGGATATTTCCCCTCCACGGAACAGAATGGAGGGCCTATCCCTAGCCGCCGCCATGATCATGTCCCTTTGGTCCTGCAGGGTCATACAGCAGATTACATCTCTGGGGCTGCCATCTCTTCTCGCTGGCCCCAGTGCTCTGTGAGCGCGGTCCATGTGGATTTCTTCAGGTGCGGCTTCCCCCAGAACCTGTGTAAATAGGGCGCACAGACAGGCGTGGAGGGGTTCGTCCTCTGTCTCGGTTTCTGGCAAGCCGCGTATTCTGATATTCTTACGCCTACTTCTATTTTCCAGATCCTCCACCTGCCTGCGTAGGGTAATCAAGAGGTTACCCTGCCTGGTTACTGCAATCTCAGTTGCCCTGTGTTGGTCTTCACAGCCCTGCGCTGCTGTTTCCACCTCATCCACCCTCTGCTCTAAGGCAGTGAGATCTGACCTCAGGCCTGCCAGTTCCTCTCGTAATGCTGCCCGCAGCTCCTGTGCTATTGTGCCTGTATCTGCTTTCGTGAGCATTTTCGCCGAGATCTGGGTAAGCTCGGCTTGTATCTGGGCCAGTTCACTGAATTGGGTACCTGCTACAGAGGTTTCACCCGCACTCTCCGAGCCTGGGGATGCGGGCGCCATTTTGTCGGCCGGTCGCAGCCCTCTCAGGTCCGACGGCGTGGCGATGTACTCGTCCATCGGGCCGGTGTTGCGTCTCGGGGAAACAGTCCCCGCCGGTCCTGGGGTGTTGGGTCGCTTGGTCCGGACCATGTTTCACCTGTATGCCGCTGGTGATCGCTACTTTTTCGGCCCGGGGTGCGGAGCGAGTTTAGTCCGCGTCCTGCACCATGCTCGTCCAGGCCACGCCCCGAATTTGTGATTTTCAACATAACCTCAAAGGTTTTAAATATTCCTCAGATGAATACCTTTTAAAAAAGTATTACATTTGCACCCATGAAAGGTTTAAACCTAAAAGTTTGATACCTATGTAGATTTGAATAGACTTAAGAGGAATCTTAAAATTCTTTCTGTAGAATCACATTATGACAAATTTAAATATGGATAATCAAGGTTGGTCTAAACACACAACGTTAAAAAAAATAAGTCTTACTTACTTTCCAAACAATCTAGTTAAATGAAATGGTAAACTTTGAGAAAATGGTTATGACAGATTTAAATACATTCTAAAAACACAATATCAACAGAATTTAAAAGTTGAAGAACTACAAAAGGATTCAATAGTAGTGAAGTCAGCCGATAAAGGTGGAGGTATTGTCCTCATGACACTTGAGGACTATATTAAAGATTTTTTCGGATGTGGTACCTGTTTGGCTTGTAGGGGCTCTCAAAATAAAAGAAATCATATGACAAAATGTAAGAACTACCAATAAAATAAAAGTTTTTTCATTAAAGATCTAATCACATGCCATTACTCAAGTGTTATTTATTTACTTATATGCCCCTGCAGGCTAAATGTGTAGGCCGCACAAAACTAAAGCCACAAGTGCACATAGAAGAACATATTAGAAATAGTGATGTCCCGAATGGTTCGCCGAACGGTTCGCCGCAGACGGCGAACATAAACATAAACTTTGACCCTGTACCTCACAGTCAGCAGACACATTCCAGCCAATCAGCAGCAGACCCTCCCTCCCCCTCCCACCTCCTGGACAGCATCCATTTGAATGCAGCTTCATTAGTGAGCTGTCCAGGAGGTGGGAGGGCCTGGGAGGGAGGGTCTGCTGCTGATTGGCTGGAATGTGTCTGCTGACTGTGAGGTACAGGGTCAAAGTTTATGTTTATGTTCGCTGTCTGTGGCGAACCGTTCGGCGAACCGTTCGGGACATCACTAATTAGAAACATAAAGGCTACGAGGGACAAAGTGAATCTTATTATTTCAAAGTATCACACCATGCTGATCCAACAGGTCTAGAGTAATGGTTCCCAAACTTTTTAGGTTCAAGGCGCCCTTAATATTTCAATATTTTTCCAAAGCACCTCAAGTCAAAATTTCTAGGTTGTATATCTGTACAGCGCTGCAGCATTTACTGGCGCTATAGTGTATAGTGTACAGTGTTGTTGTTTGAAGGGGTGCTTGTATATAGCTTTAGTGTTTTAACCCCTTAAGGACGGAGTCAAATGTACACGTTGTGAACAAAACAAAATGTAAACAAAACCGGGCATTTGCGCTACATGTCTGTCCAACCGTAATTCACCTCTCTCATAGTAAATGCACCCACCCTTATTATATATAATTTTATTCAGGGGAAACAGGGCTTTCATTTAATATCAAATATTTAGCTATGAAACATAATTTAATATGAAAAAAATGGGAGAAAATACGATTTTTAAAATTTTTTTAGTTCTACATGACATTTTAACGGTCAATGTCATAATACTGTTTGCTTTTACTGCAATAAAATACACATATTTGTATTCAGTAAAGTCTCACGTGTAAGACAGTACCCCCTATGTACAGGTTTTATGGCGTTTTGGGAAGTTACAGGGTCAAATATACATTTGAAATTGAAATTCGCCAGATTGGTTACGTTGCCTTTGAGACTGTATAGTAGCCCGGGAATGAAATTTACACCCATAATGGCATACCATTTGCAATAGTAGACAACCCAAGGTATTGCAAATGGGGTATGTCCAGTCTTTTTTAGTAGCCATTTGGTCACAAACACTGGCCAAAGTTAGCGTTAGTATTTGTTTGTGTGTGAAAAATGCAAAAAACGCCAATTTTGGCCAGTGTTTGTGACTAAGTGGCTACTAAAAAAGACTGGACATACCCCGTTTGCAATACCTTGGGTTGTCTACTATTGCAAATGGTATGCCATCATAGGGGTAATTTTTATTCTTGGGCTACCATAGGGTCTCAAAGGCAACGTAACCAATCTGGCGAATTTTAATGTGAAAAAAATGAAACGCAAGCCTTATATTTGACGCTGTAACTTTTGAAAACACCATAAAACCTGTACATGAGGGGTACTGTTGTACTCGGGAGACTTCGCTGAACAAAAATATTTGTGTTTCAAAACAGTAAAAAGTATCACAGCAATAATATTGTCCGTGTAATGCTGTTTGTGCGTGAAAAATGCAAAAAACTTCACTTTTACTGGCGATATCATCGTTGTAATACATTTTACTGTTTTGAAACACTAATATTTGTGTTCAGCGAAGTCTCCCGAGTAGAACAGTACCCCCCATGTACAGGTTTTATGGTGTCTCGGAAAGTTATAGGGTTAAATATAGTGCTAGCAAATTAAATTCCCTTTACTTTCGGCATGGGTTGTCAGGCAGGTCCTGCTAATTGTAATTAATTAAGATACCTAATTATGTAAAAATATTACATAAATATATATGTAGAATTAATATATGTATATATATACGTATGTGTATATATCTATATAATTTTTTAAAAATATTTTTATTTATATATCTGTATATATATATAGTGATATATACGTATATATTTATGTATATAGATATATATATTATTTTGTTCTACATGTATTTTGATATATATATATATATATTAATTTCACAATACAGTTAGAACGAAATAACACACATCTATATATTTTTTAATTATTTATTTTTAATTATTTTTTAATTTTATTTTTTAACGTATTTACATTTTTTATATTATATATAAATATATATATAACAATAATTATATATATATTTAATCAGTATCAGTCTACGTGTAATTTGATATTAATATATATATTAATAGTAAAATACACCTAGACGGTGTACGTGTGTGTATGTATATGTGTATATATATACTTAGATCATATATATATTATATATATATATGATCTAAGTATATATTATTATTTTTTTTACACCATTTATTTATTTTATTTTTATTTTCAGCCAGCAGGGGGACCACCTGTCATTACAGGCAGTCCCCCTGCTGGCAATGCTGCAGCCAGCTACCCCCGGCAATGTGATTGTGGGGTCCTCGCAAGGACCCCACTCTCACACGGCCGGGGGGCTTCGAGGAGGACGGTCGTGCCGCGGGGGGCTCCCTGGGAGTCCCCCCCACCGCGATCGCCGGCGTGGGATCGCCGGCGACCAGGTAAGTACCGAAAGACCGGAGGGCGTACTATTACGCCCGGCGGCGTTTAGAGCCGCTTAGAATAGGGCGTAATAGTACGCCCTCCGGTCTGAAGGGGTTAATACAGGGGTGTGTTTGTATGTAATGTTTGTGTTTGATTGCAGGATTGTGTTTGATGTATGTAATGTTCACTTTTAAATGCGGATATACATTTGTGTGAAGTATTTGTGTTTCAGTGAAGGGGTGTGTTTTTATATCCTTTTGGCGTTTGAATAAAGGGGTGTGTTTGTATGTAATATTTGAGCTACATTGCAAAAGTATGTTTGTATGTTGTGCTGGTGTATGACTGCTTGGATGTATGCACATACACTACTACATACATACATACCAGGAGTCCTGGGGAAAAAAGTGTGAAAACTCCCCCTTCCCCCCCTCCCACATACTCAGACACTCACACAGTGGTGTATTTTAATTTTGTGCTGCCCTAGGCATGACTAGACCTGAGCACCCCCCTAATCTAAATTTACAACCCCTTCCTGTCAAGGGCACACCGCTTCCTGATTAAGAACCCACCCCTTCCTCTTTAGACTCCACCTTTTCCTGCTCCTTTTAAAGAAATACTATAGTGCCAGGAAAACAAAGCTGTTTTCCCGGCACTATATTTCCCTATAGTGCCCCCCTCCCTCATATCCTCCACTCCCCCACTCGACACTGAAGTGGTTAAAATCCTATGGGTATTTAGCAGATGCTGAATGTCCTCATGCACAGGGTGAGGACGTCCAGCATCAGTTAGGCGACTTTTGGTCACCTAACCACCCGAAAGTCCCTCTAGTGGCTGTCTGGTAGACAACCACTGGAGGTGGAGTTACCCCTCAAAGTAATTATTGCAGTTTCTGAGAAACTGCAATAAATACACTTGCAGGTTTAAGGGGACTGGGACACTGCACCCAGACCACTTCAATGAGCTGAAGTTGTCTGGGTACCTATAATGTCACTTTAAGCACACTCTCTGACAGACACCCACACTGGCAGATATACACTGACAGTAACACACACACTCAATGACAAACACACAGATGCCACTGATTTGACACCCATTCACTGACACACACTCATTCATTGACAGAGAGACAAACACAAACACACTGACAGACACACACTAATAGTCACACACACACTAAATGACAAACAGACTCTCACTGATTTGACAGGCACTAACAGAAGCACATACACGCAAACATACACGCAAACATACACATGCATACACTAACATAAACACATACACTCATACACACACACGTGCATACACTAACAGAAGCACATACACACAAACATACACGTGCATACACTAACAGAAGCACATACACTCATACACACACGTACATACACTAACAGATGTAAATACACTCAAACACACACATACACTAACAGACATAAACTAACAGATATACACACATACATAGACTAACACCCATACACACACACACACACACACACACAGACATACACACACACACACACATACACTAACAGACGTAGACACACACACATACACTAACAGACATACACACACACTAACAGACATACACACACAGACATACATATATACAAATTATTAATATTATTAAAATTAACATTTCCCACCCACCCTCCCTACCTTTTAGGAAAGCTGGCATGGATGGGTCCACTGGGGCGGGCGGCTCTCTCCCGGTTACACGTGGCGAATGAGCTGTGTCCTCTCTGCTCCCTCTCGCCGCACAGGTTGTCTGCTGATGCAGGGAGCCGGAATATGACGTCATATTCCGGCTCCCTGCATCAGAAAACGGCGCGTGGTGAGAGGGAGCAGAGAGGACACAGCTCCCTTGCCGCGTGTGACAGGGAGAGAGCCGCTCGCCAGGGGGAGTCCATCAGGTGACCCCTCCCATGTCAAGGGGAACACAGGGCATTTAGGGGCAGCATTTTTTGTTGCCCCCTGAGTGCCTGCATGGGGAACAGCATTCTAGCAGGACTCAAGCCCTGATACATACATACTTACACAGATATACATACACACAAATTCATGCAGACACCGTCACATACATGCATCATAACACACGCATATACCAACATATACACACGCACACACCCTGACACACACAAACATTGATACATGCACACACCATGATACAGATGCACACTGACATAAACACACACACAATGACACCCAGATGCATATCCTGACACACAGATGTGTGCAGACACACACACTGACACAGAAGCACACTGACATATATACACACACACACACATATGCACACCCTGACACACACACACAGATGCACACCCTGACACACACACACTCACACACACACACATACACAAACTCATACATACGCACACACATTCATACATACACACACACACATACATACATACATACTCATACATACACACACACAAATTATATTTTTAATATCTCCAGCCACCCTCCTGTTAGCTTACCTTGTGTGTCCAGGAGGGTGGCTTGGAGTCCTGATCCTGCTGCTGCTGGTGGGAGTGAGGGGTCTGGAGCTCTTCATGCTCCTCTCCCCTCATGCTGAGACTGTCTCCTCTCCCTCCTGCGCTGTCTCTCTGCATGATGCTGAGATGAGAGGAAGTGACAGGCTGACACTTTATCCCAGCCGGCCGACGTCTTAAAGGACCGCGGCACCCGACCGGGCCCGTGTTAAGCAGTAATGTTTCCTTGCTGCAAGAGATAATAGAAAGTCTAGAGATAATAGACATACAGAGAATTAAGGGTAATGAAGGGTAATCTCCTTCTCCAGGTTTGTGTGTTGCCTGGTGGCGGATTGCAGTGTGCCATGTGGATTTGGATGGAGAAAATTAAAATTGACTAGGGCAAATGGAGTTCACCTGAATCCCATTGGTCTGGATATCGTTAATTTAGACCTGCAAGGGGGGATTGAATAGGTACTGTCTGCAGGGGGCGCAATCATGGCAATGGGACAGGTCCAGGGCATTGTTCCATGCCATCGCAATTGATTCAAGTGTCGAGTTGGCTTGGGGAGGCGCAGCCTGCTAGAGCTGATGGTGGAAGGCAAGCTGTACAAGACTCTGGAAAATCATGGGCTGTCTGTTAGGTAATCACCCCAACAGCTGTCAGGTGGAAGGAATGCTGGCGCATTGTTTGAAATTTGATGGTAATAAAGCTGTGGCTGTTGTCCTTATCCAATACTCTTCTGTCGCTATTGTGGACTACGTGGTAGTCTAGTTGGTTCAATATTTAATGGATTCCCTGGACTAATAAGGAAAGTGAGGCATGGCTGCTGCCAGTAATAAGTGGTGGGATTGAGAAGGATACAAATGTTGCAAATGAGGGGTGTGGCCTGGACGAACATGGAGCAGGACGCTTAGGCACTGAGCTCCGCGTCCCCGGCCGTTAAAAAGCAATTAAAATAGCGCACTTCTAACCCGACATGATCCGCAACAGGAAGCAGTTGGTGCCCGGGGCCTCGGCGGCGGAATCCCCCCCGACGCTGCATGGGCCCAATGGACTGGTACATCGCCTCACAACCGGAGCCGAGAGACACGCGGCCGACATCCAAGATAGCGCCCGCCTCGCCGGACCGCGAAAGATCAGAGGCAAACCAGACAGAGGGAGACCACCCAAACGAGCTGGCCCTGATAAGAGCAGCCCAGATTTCATCCAGGATGCTGACAAAAGATGACACTGATGCACCTACCATCGATTAGAGTTCGAAACTGGATAACGGAGGAGGTGCTGGCAGCGAGAAGAGACCCACTGGCCCCTCTACACGCAACAGGAACACAACATGGCAGGAGCGGAGGAGTAAGAGGCCGGTAGCGAGAGGCAAAGCACATGCGGCTGGTGAGTGAACTGTACAAGGAGCACACAGTGGGAATGGGGGAATGAGGGGGGGGATCGGACAATATTGGGAGGGGGACCTGGGGACACTTAGAGCGCGCCGGATCACAGACAACAGAAGGGAACTGAGGGACACAATGGCCTGCCTGGGCACGGACAGTCCAGAGCCCAGAACCAAGCTCAGATTGGGAGGGTGCCGGGTGGGAGGGACCGCCAGTTTGGGACTCCTTGAAAACAACTCAGAGGGGGGAATACCACGACTCTGAGCAATAGTTTGACAACAGAGAGCTATGCATGGACATGGGAACACGGACTAAGGGGCTGCAGAGGGAAGGGGTGGAGGGGGGGATACAGGATGTAAAGCCTGGGACTAGAAGAACTTTGCACTAACAAGGTTTGATATATTAGGCAAAGTCAAACATCCCAAACGCACATACACAGGATATGGAGACACATAGCAACACGAGGGGGTGGGGGGAGAGGTACAGACAAGGACGGGAATGAAGTACCTGACAAGGATAGCACCCAGCTAAACACGTAAACCCCACGGGAATAAGCGAGACGGGGGGGAGGACGGGAGGTAGAGATAATGGGGAGATGCAGGACTGGATATAATAGCCGAAGAGTAGAGAGAATGTAGGGGTGAGCTAGACCCCCAGAGACCCAGACCGACCACCCAAGTACCACCCACAACAAAGCACTGGGACCCGGACACCCGCACTCATCTGAGCACACAGATGCATGACTTTGCCCAGAACAGGGGAGACATATAGGAGACCCTCAGATAACCCCACAACCAGACGGAGATAAACATAAGGGACCTACCCCCTACCATACTGCCATAGACACACAAATGGACGCCCCACATGCAGACCCCAAAGGACTCAGCACCCAAGGAACAACTCCGGTAACCACACTCACCAGATAATGCCAAAGTGCGCCCAGACATCTAATGGCTACTGATGACCATCACAACTTAGTGTAACATAGGCCACCCGGGCGGGGAGGCGGACACAGGCTTAAGAGAGATACACTTTCCCACTACACTTGTTAATAGTTATAACAAAGTCAGTTACACAATCCATAGCTTAGAGCTAAACTAGCGAAACGAAAAGAGGCACAGACACTGCTCCGTGCGTGACAGCGCACACCCCAAGTGACAGGTGCCTACCTGGCCCTGGTGTGAGCGGAAGAGACTGCCCCCACACGGGGACGTCACACTCCGCCAGACCACAGGCACCAAGTAACTGTAACCTCCCGAACCGGGGAGAGACAAGTACTGCTTGGCACCACCTTGAGTGGGTCCCCAAGCAGGGGACACGACATAAACTTGAGCACACAGAAAGACACATGAAGATGCCACCGCCACCAGACTCAACCTATGCATCGGGCCGCCTTCTAATACCAATGGAGGAGGAACAAATCCATATTAACAGCGATACCTATGGTGGCAGACCTCCGAACCGTTATCACCACATACTTCGAAGAGAACAACTCGCTGGAGACCCCGCCGCTGACAACCTGGGAAGCACATAAATGTATGGTGAGGGGACACCTAATTAAAGTATGTACACAGAGAAAAAGAGAACAGAAGAGACAAATGGAGGAACTAACTAGTAAATTTGAGAAGCTGGAGGACACACACAAATCCACCCAAACAGATGCTACCTACAAGGCACTACTCAAAGCGAGGCAAGCCCTCAGAGAACTCTTGTCCCGACAATTACAATGCACGATCCGCAAATTCAAGCACTTTTTCTATGAATATTCAAATAAATGTGGGAGGCTCCTAGCCAGAGCACTACAGAGACAAATGCGTTTGAGTCATATCACCAAAATTCAAATGAGAGAGGGCACAGCCACCCACCTACCGGACAAAATAACGTCAGAATTCCACAGATACTATACGGATCGCTACAATCTAAGATGCCAGGAATCTCCGGAGACAGAGCAACTAAGAACCACATGAAGGACTGCATACCTGCAACAACATATCACGAAGACCCTGAGCGAAGCAGAGGCGGCGGAGTTAGAGGCACCCATTACCATCATGGAATTGCAGGCGGCCCTGAAATCCAGCAAGCTGAATAAAGCCCCAGGCCCAGATGGGCTACCGGCCAGATACCTCAAAGAGTTCGGGGACGTACTTTTACCACAGCTCCTTAAAAGCCTAAATTCGATAAGGGGAGGAGGCGCATTCCCCAGAGATTCCCTGGCAGCAACGGTGACGATTATCCCAAAGGAAGGGAAGGTATCTCTCCTGAACGCAGATCTTAAGCTCTTCACCAAAGTCTTGGCCACACGAATACAGGGATTTCTTCTGGAACTGGTGGATCCGGATCAGGTGGGATTCATCCCTGAAAGGGAGGCAAGAGATAATACCACCAGAGCATTGAACATCATTGACGCGGCGAGACAGCTAAAACAACGAACCCTTCTCCTATCCACGGACGCGGAGAAGGCGTTCGATCGTGTGGACTGGCAATTTATGACCTCTACCCTGGAGCAGATGAGATTCAGCCCGTGCATATTGGCATGGATCGCATCATTATACACCATACAGAACGCAAGGATACGCGTCAACGGGGCCTTGTCACCAACGTTCCAGATCCGAAATGGGACAAGACAGGAGTGCCCACTCTCCCCCCTCCTGTTTGCCCTCTCCCTGGAACTGTTCCTGGGGGCGGTCAGACGGGACGGAGGCATCTCTGGATTCACCCTGAAGGGCACCACACACAAGATAGCGGCATACGCCGACGACTTATTATTCTTCGTCAGCAACCCCTTGGTGTCACTACCGAACATCTTAAAAGCATTTCAGGAATACGGACAGGTATCAAGATTAAAACTTAACACCGACAAATCAGAAGCAATGCTCATTGCGACCGAACTGGAGGAGGCCACCCACCTACGCACGCATTCACGTGGTGCACCACCAAACTGAAGTACCTCGGTATCTGGCTCCCGACAGACCTCAAGCACCTATACACCCATAACTTCGCTCCGCTCACACTACAACTCAAGACAGACATGGTACGCTGGTCTTGCCTATATGTCTCCTGGTTCGGCAGAATGAATGCCATCAAAATGAATCACCTCCCTCGCCTACTGTATTTATTTCAAATGATCCCAATCAGCCTACCCACGACTTTTTTCCGACAACTAGATTTGGATATTTTTAAGTTCGTATGGCGCAATCAATCGCCCAGGATTCATAGGACTCTGCTTCACAGACCGAAGGAACAGGGAGGAACGGGTCTATCATCGATGAGGGAGTACCACAGAGCCACACACCTATTACGTATTGTCGCGTGGCATTTCCCACACACGCCCAACCACTGGATACACATGGATCCCGGCACTAGTCTGGATACGACATCATGAAGGATACCCAAGCCCAGAACCACCCACTCATCGGAGCAACACTGAAAATCTGGAAAGCAATTCGGATGAAACTCTCTCTCACCACACTACCAGGGCCGATGACCCCAGTACTCTTTAATCCCGAGGTAGCAGGGGGGCTCCTACCCAAGGATGTGGCAGCCTTCGGCGGAGCGGGCCGAACCCACATACGCCAATGGTGCACCACGGTTACACTCAAACAACTACCCGACTAAATGGAGAACGAGACCCCAACGGGGCTAGAGAGATTTTGGTACCTCCAAATCAAGACCTACTATAATGCCCAACAAGGGAGACATCTCTTTCACAGGCCCCTTACAGAGTTCGAGAAATATTGCGACAGCGGGACGCACATCCCCCGGGGGATCTCAGTCCTTTACTCTATGCTCAGGTCGAAGGTCTCACTCGAACCAGCAAAACACGAAGCACGGTGGGAGAGAGTGACGGGAACAGAGCTCACCGACGCCAAGTGGACCAAAATATATATTCTCACGCACCAGAGCTCCATGTGCTCCAAACTACAAGAACTAAACTACAAGCTACTCATTGGCTGGTACCGTACCCCGGAAAGGCTCCACTGCATGCTGCCCGAAGTCCCAGACGCATGCTGGAGATGTGGGGTGAGACCAGGAACAGACCTCCACATTTGGTGGTCGTGCGAAAGGATAGCCCCCTACTGGCGGGAGATACACGGAGCTATCCAAGAGATACAGGACACCGAGCTTCCATTTCAACCGCTCCGGATGCTGCTCCACCACACCCAGACACCACTCTCGCAGTATAAAAAATCCTTGACAAAACACCTCCTCAACGCGGCAAAGGCTCTGATCCCGAACAGATGGAAATCAGAACAGACACCCACAAGCCAGGCAGCCTGCCTGGGGCCTGCGGGTGGGGATGGGGCCTTCCCCTCCACCTCTACACCCACGGTCCTCCCCTGCCCTCCCATCCACACAAGAGGCGAGCCGAGCAGTGGTGGTCGGAGGCGAGGCAATAAACAGACACCTAGCTTAGGCCCACAGGGGGGCCGATGGATAGGCATATTGACAGTATTCCAACGCAGGAAACACTAGATTGTGAAAAGACGACCTGCCCCCCCCCCCACAGACTTTAGGGAAACAAAACACACACAACATCCTACGCATACCTAAGGAGACAAAAAAAACACTCCGCTCGCAGACACGAAAGAACGAAACGGGACGACCAACCCCCTCAGGACACAGGCCTCAGCCACCAACAGACAGACAGACCGAAGATAGGACTTACACTACTGACACGAAACACGTTTAGGTACATTAGACTGTCTATTGCTTCTGAATAGACATCTTTATGACCCAATGAATGCAGAGGCTCTGCATATGTTTTATTGTGGGGGTCACACCTTACACATAAAATCAGCTCACAACCCAGACAACAGAGCTTGGGCATTACCAAGTTATTACACCTGTGTTTATTATGAAAACCACAGTAATCTGACAAAAAAACAAATAAAACAATGATTAAAGAACATAACAGAGGCTAACAAATCTGATATATAGCACTACTAAACTTCAAACACAATTAGTTATGACTCACTAAACCGATCATTTTGTACTGCTCATGACATGTATACGACCAAGAATATTACAAGACAATCTCGGTATAAGATGTGTCAATAGGTTTTAACTTAGCATTATCTCTGTTGTAACTACTGTCGACCTATATAGGAAACAAATGTAAGCTGATTGTTATAATTTGGAAAAATCTCAATAAAAACAAAATAAACAAAAAAAAATAAAAAATGTTGCATTGGACAATATAAAAAAGGGGATAGAGGGGAGGGAACTCACCATTTGAAGAAGGAGCTTGAAGATCAGGTCTTTTCCCACCATCCCTCCAGTAAATTATGTGTTGTTGGTGGTGTTTTCTTTGTGGTGGTGTTTTTTTCTGTTCTTTTTATCACAGCAATGACGGAGATCCTGGCCAGCGCAATTGTTTCCAGTACATAGTCGGTTTGGGGACTCACAGACTGCTAGGGCTGATGGCGGAAAGCAGGCTGTACAGGACTCTGGAGAAACACGGGCTATCTGTCTGTTGAGTAATCACCCCAACAGCTGACAGGTGGAAGGAATGCTGGTGCATTGTTTGAAATTTGATGTTAATAAAGCTGTGCTGTTTCGCTTATCCAATACTCCGCCGTCCTGTCGTTATTGGGGGCAATGTGGTAGTTTAGCTGGTCCAACAGTCATGTTTTTTGATAGCAACACACATCATTTTATAAATAAAAGTGAAAATAGCACTGTGTCAAAATCACGGAATTAATTTGTGTGGATGTCCCATCCAATTTATTATGGGATACATCTGATGCAAACACAAATAGCCGACATAAGTCTCACAGTAATATAGTAAGTGAAATAACAGGCACATGTTCAAGATAAACCAATGCTAGAAGCCTATGTACAGGAAGAATATACACACTGCAGAATGTATTCACTAAAATCAGAATTGTGGAGAACTGACAGAGAATTCAAATTTTAGGAAAAAATAAGGTGGACATTTTTTTTAAAAACCCTTTATTTACTTACCTGACCCTAGCGCCAATGCCACTCGGCGCTGTGTCACAGCTCTGCCTCATCCGACTTCCCGTGGCAAGCGGTTGCTAATGCGCATGCGCAGCAAATACCATGCACGCATTACACCTCCCTGTTAGATAGTATTGAATCAATGCTTTCCTATGGGAACAAATCTGATGCTGGATGTCTTCATGCAGAGCATGACGACGTACAGCGTCATTTACTGGACTAAAAGTACATTTGGATGCATGGAGCACCTCTAGTGTCTGTCTGGTAGAGGCACATTTAGTGCTGCAATGTAAACATTGCATTTTTTCTGGAACTGCAATGTTTTACATTGCAGAACTAAGTGCAATAGGGACACTACACCCAGACCACTTCAATAAGCTGTAGTGGTCTGGGTGCCTATAGCATCACTTTAAAGATAAGAAAAGGTAGTGTATTTGCATATAATCGATGTTTGAGTCTAACTACCTTGACATATTAAAAATTGTTTGTAATGGGACTGAAATGGTGAATGTATGCTCTTGCACAGCTGTAAAAAATTATGTTATCTCATTTATTTTGAAGACCTCACCCAATCCAATTGGAATGCTATTGCCTATGCGTGGCAAAACGCTGCACGGCATGGTGAGGGTTTAGCTCCTCCATGCAGAGCGTTAAGATGTTCAACATAGGTGCTGCGCAGCACTGGACTAGGAAGCACCTTTAGTAGCGATCTGAGTGATTGCCACTAGAGGTGTTACTAAGCACCAATCTAAACACTGCCTTTTCCCTGCTGCCTGAAAAATGTAAAATAAAATATTTTAAAACAGTTTAAAATAAAATATATACTTAGATCATATATATATTTATTATATATATGATCTAAGTATATATATATATATATATATATATATATATACACACACACACACATATACATTCAAACACATACACTAAATGTATTTTAATATTAATATATATATATAATATATATATATATATATTAATATCAAAATACACGTAGAATGATATTGATTATATATAAATAATACGGTATAATACGGTATAAAAAATACGGTAAAATAATAATAAAAAATATTTGTGTAAGGGGCAAAATAGCCGTATATGGAGTAAGGATCCAGCATAAGCTTAGGATAGTGTAAAGGGAGCAAGTCGGTTGTGGTGTGCCGATACCGACGATACGGTAGGCCTGTAAATAAAGAGGGCCCACCAAGGAGTAAGAAAGTAAAGTAAATGGAAAGAAAAGAGAAAGTGTTGAAATGAGGAGTGGGTGGGAGGGTCATTCTGATGCTGACCTCAAGCGATATGAGTCAGGTAAGGGGTGTCCCTTATATAGGGGAGTGAATTAATTTAAGCCCCTCCCACAAATACAGGCAAAACTGCCTTAATACTTGTGTAAGGGGCAAAATAGCCGTATATGGAGTAAGGATCCAGCATAAGCTTAGGATAGTGTAAAGGGAGCAAGTCGGTTGTGGTGTGCCGATACCGACGATACGGTAGGCCTGTAAATAAAGAGGGCAAAAATGAATAATCAAAGATTTAATACAGTCAACAAATATATACAAATTAACCAGACATTTCCTTAAATGCATTACAGTATTTAATTCCTGAAAGGATTTTGAAGGTAGGAATCTAGGACCGAAAGTGGGCACCATTTGTTGTGGGTAGGATAGTATGTTATCTCTACTGTTGGTGCATGTTGACTCATTTTGGAATGTGGTAGAGCCAATAGGTAATGATATATGTGTTTACGTACGTGGGATCGTTGAAGACAATGATCTGTCTGAGTGGTGGTGATGGTAGTGGATTCTCTGGCCTGAGAAAGGCATAAAAGGCAATGTGCATGGCTGGTAATGGCCGACTTGGTAGTATAATTGAATGGTTGTAGATCTAATAGGTCCGATAAGGATGAACAGTTGGATGGCTATTGGTAATCTCTGAGAGGAACATGGGGGAATGGATTCCTGAAAACCTCTGAGTATATTCTTTTCTGGTATGATAGCATGAAGTTTATGGTAGTTTTGGCCATAGGTTATCATGTGTTGTTGAATGCCTGTTAAATATATAATTAATGGTGTATGAGATAGTTTAAGTTTAAGGTGGCAAAAATAAGCAAAACTTAGGAGAAATTTTGTGACACAGGTTGAGCTATGTCGTGTTCCAATGAGATTCTTTAAGCCAGGTGAAAAGCTGTGTTATGCGTTCTACAAGTATGGGACGAAAGTGCTAGGTGGGATAGTGCATGCTATGATGCATGAGTATGTCTAATCCATGATTTTGTCTCTGGAACGAAAGAGTGGACGTGACTGTATGGGCGGCTGTAGGAAGCGTATGATGAACATGCCTGGAATATAAATGAGACAGTTGTCTGCAGGGATGTATACCCCCGTCTGGTACATGAAAGTGAAATGTGATAAGTGGCCAACCAAGTGAGTTCCACAGAAACATCATGAACTTATGGATGAGTAGTGGCGTTTGTTGATGATATGATATGTGCTTAGTTGTCTGAGTAACAACGGATTGATGACCCTGACCATGATTTACCCCATGCCACAGCAGCTGCTACAATGGGGTAGATCTCCCAAAGGGGCTGAAGTGGTGGAAAAATTTCCAAACCTGGATGCCATGGCCAACAGCCCCAAAGCAATTGTTCCCGGTAGATCGCTGCCAAACCCGTGGTATACGCTGCGTCTGACCATCTGGTTGGAGAAGTGTCAGACAATCCTGGAAGGAACATGCTTTTACCATGCCAAGTGGTTAAGAAATCCCCCCCCCATGTGCAGGTCTGCTGTTGCTGAGGTGTCTAGGCACCTCCTCTGATCGTCATGTTGGAAGTGTGGAAAAAAGGGGAAAGTACTCTGGATGTGAAAGCATGGCAAAATTAAGGAACCTGGTAGGGATCGTAGTTCCTTGCAGTTGTAAGTACTAAGCAGGAGGTAGTGATTGATGTAGTTGAGAATGTTCCCTATTTGTCTTGTGGTAACTTGCGTGTATGGATGCCGACTCAAGTCATATGCCCAGTAATGTGAAGATAGTGTCTGGGCCTTCTGTTTCTTATGGGGTACTGGGACGCCCAAGTGGTCAACCAGACTAAGCTGCCGTGAGGCTTCTAGTGAAAAATATGCTTTCTTTGATTAACAAGAAGTCTTCTAGATAGTGTATGGCTGTAAGGCCTCTGGATATGTTATCATAACCAGCACAGAGTATCTGCGAATATCGATAGTATGCTAATCTGTAGCTCGAAAGTTGAGCGGGGAAAGGATTGCCCAATTTATGCCATGTAAGTGCCAGTGTGTAGGGTAGATGGTAGCCGTTTACTGCGTTGATGATATTGGTCTTACTTAATCAAGCTTCAACCCATGCTTGAGTGATAGCTGTAAAGGTAGATCAATGGTGTTGTATAGTAAGAAAAATCCTCGGAGGGTATGAGGGAGTTGAAACTTGGGGTAGCGGAGGTGTGTGTTACCAATAAGTCCATGGTTAGTCTTTGTTTAAGGGAAGATTCCTTGTGACAATACCAATGTGTGTGTTTGGTGCCATGCTGTAAATGGTGGAGAATGGAAGACCCCTCTGCAAATCTTGGCTATGAGTGTGTTTACAGCCAATGGCTTTGTTGTGCTGACTGTAAGTGAGGGCATGCTATATTCCTTGAAGGTGTGTTTATGATACCTGTATGGGAGCCCTTTGAAGCTCCAGAGCTTTAGTAAATCTACAACAAGTCTGGAAGGGTGATGAGTCAGTAGTGTTGAAAATGCATTGGTGTGTACAGATGGTGAGTACGTTATTTGTAAGTTGTATTGGGCCACATGGTTTGTCATGTGCCCTGAACTATTTGAACATAGTGCAACAGTCTGTATGCAATGCAACTACTCATATCAGTGGTCTCTGGTAGTTCAGAGGTGCTGGTACCTGGAGCCTGAGAGTGCTCGTCCATTTGTTTGGGACAAAATCCCTTCTGTATGGGTAACTGCACAAATAAACATCTCCACATATTCCAAATGCCAACCCAACCAAGGGATGGTCAGTTCCCGATTTACCTGGAATCCCTGGATCTGACCATCACAGATACATCATCATACATATATATGCCTTGCTTCCCCAATGTGCTGGGATCATACGTGCAGGTTTAACATCTTGTGTGTCACAAGAATTGATTGTACCAGGTAACCGAGTTTCATTTGGTGCTGGTTGTACAGTAGCGTGAGGCCCAGCCTTGTGAGGGCTGTGGTGACCAACTCGAGATTGCCAGTCTGTCATAAATTTTTTGACTCATGAGTTTATGAGTGAAGCTAGCATAGCCTGGGTGTCACCTGAGTTGATGTAGCTGGGCCTTCCCCTGCCTCCGTGTTGTCCGTTGATGTATGAAGGAGTTTGAATAACTGCTTTCCTTGCTGTAGCAGGGTAGGGGATTTGTCACCTCCTTAGGTCGGTGGTAATGTGTGGGATCGTCCAGGATCTGATTGCTGCTGGACTAGCAACATCTCCTCTGCTTGAAGGTGTATCAATTCTAGCCGGGGTGCTAGGAAGAGGTGATTCTTCACCATCTTTTTGAGAAATACTTAAATAAAGACAATTATTTGTACCCAGGGTTCTTGTACTGGCTTGCTAGCTAAGCCGTAAGGCGAAACGATTAGGCTTGGTGTTTTTTGGTGACTGGTGAGGCCCTGCTAGTTGCCAAGTGGCTTGAGAGGCTCTATCTATGCTTGGCGCGAGGGGATTTTGTGTGGCCACCGAACGTTGTGGCAGGATGTTGGCCTCTCGGTGACAGTAACCAGAAAATAGGAAGGGGAGTGACAGGTGAGGTCCTCTCTATGATACAATGCGAGGCGACTAGCTCACGAGTGGCCCGAGGGGTGTATGCCTCCGAGTGTGAGGCAGGGTGTTGGCCTCGCGGGACCACTAACCGAAGCATAATGCAGAGAAAAAAGGGGGTAATACCTATTGGGCCCTAGAACCCTAATTGCCAGTACACTATTACTATTCCAGGGAAGGTAAGAGATGGATAACTACGTGAGCAGGTGTATGTACCTGGTAGTATGGTATTGAACCTGACAATCCGTATAGGTTTTTTAGTAGTAACTGTAACCTGAATGGATAAAACCATATGGCATAAGGAAATATGGCATAGACCAAGCTTATCTTAATACGTACAGTATATGTGAAAAGTAAAGTGACGTGATGTGTAAATATTAAACATCGTAGCCATACTGGTTAAATATGTATCAATCTTAACCCATTAAGTGCTGTATGTACAAGTGAAAATGTGGTCTGTCCCCACCTTGTATGTTGTATGTCCCCTTGCTAGGCGAAGTCTGTTGCGGGAGCAGCGTGCTGTGAAAAATGTATGTGAACTATATTACCAGTTACATATATACAGATGTGTCTGCTACTGTGTAATAATATTGTATTTATACCAGATGTTGACATAGTGCTTGCTATGTGAATTGTTGTATGTCTTATTGAATGGTAGGGGTCAGTGAACATGGTGTTGCAAAATGCAAGTGCACTGGAGATCTGCCGAGTGCCCTATAGGTGGCAGTGTAGTTGGATACTGATTGGTATGTGAAATGTTGTTTGTCTGTTGACCTATAGGTGTCAGTGTTTTGGTGTTTGTAAAACCCCATGAAAATTGTCAATGTACTTGACAGACCTGTAGGTGGCAGTGTTGATAGAACCACTGTTGGTCTTGATGTGAAATGTAAATTATTGTGAATTAAACCTGAAGTTGAGCCCGTGCTGGAGTTTAATTTATGGTCTATAGTTATGTTTAAAACAATCTTATGTGTAATTTATATTGGCTGGTAAATTGTATATGACATGTGAAGACAGTTTTGCTGTTGACCAGTAGGGGTCAGAAATGCTGATTGTATGTTAAAATACCCTTTAACCCCTTAAGGACCAAACTTCTGGAATAAAAGGGGATCATTACACGTCACACATGTCATGTGTCCTTAAGGGGTTAATGCTACCATTTGACAGATAGGAGTCAGTATAAAAGCGAAAATGCTGTAGTTCGTTTGTTTGCTTATGAAGTGGAATAAAATCTGAGAAGCCTGTAGTATACTGATTGACCGGTAGGGGTCAGCATGTAGGCGAAAATGCCGTGGTTAGTTGGTTTGTACATGAAATGCAATAATGTCTGAGAAGCCTGTAGTACACTGAATGACCTGTAGGGGTCAGTGTGTAGGCACAAATGCAGTGGTTCGTTGGTTTGTACATGAAATGCGATAATATCTAAGAAGCCTGTAGTACACTAAATGACCAGTAGGGGTCAGTGTGTAGGCGCAAATGCAGTGATTCGTTTATTTGTACATGAAATGCGATAATGTCTAAGAAGCCTGTAGTACACCAAAAACCGGTAGGGGTCAGTGTGTAGGTGAAAATGCGGTGTTTGGTTGGTTTTTACATGAAATGCAATAATGTCTGAGAAGCCAGTAGTACACCGAATGACCGGTAGGGGTCAGTGTGTAGGCGAAAATGCAGTGGTTCGTTGGTTTGTACATGAAATGCAATAATGTCTAAGAAGCCTGTAGTACACCCAAAGACCGGTAGGGGTCAGTGTGTAGGCGAAAATGCAGTGGTTCGTTGGTTTGTACATGAAATGCAATAATGTCTAAGAAGCCTGTAGTACACCCAAAGACCGGTAGGGGGTTTAAACGAATGATATGCATGAACATGCAATGGTTTTAGAACAGACATAGACAAAATGCAGCCGTAAAGTGAGGACCTGACCCGTGCATGGTGCCGTGGGACTGATGCCTGGCGTAACGGGTAGGTCGACTTACTGTTTGTGAGTCACTTGGACACCATCCACGGCGATGGATTGAAGAAAGAAGGTGGTAGGCCGGAAAAGCCTGTGGCTGGATTCCTGACACAGCTCTGCTTAGAAAACCTCATGGAGTAATCAGGTAAAATGGCGTCTGGATGACCCGGAAGTGGAAATCATTCTGATGCTGACCTCAAGCGATATGAGTCAGGTAAGGGGTGTCCCTTATATAGGGGAGTGAATTAATTTAAGCCCCTCCCACAAATACAGGCAAAACTGCCTTAATACATATATATGTGTGTGTAATTTCGTTCTAACTGTATTTTAAAATTAATATATATATTGATATCAAAATACATGTAGAATAAAATAATATATATATCTATATACATAAATATTTACGTATATATCACTATAGATAGAGTAGAGGGATGTTAAAAGTTGTAGACTTTAATGTGATTTCATATTAAAAAAGGGCCGACGTATCAGTCCACGTTTGGAAGTTTCATCAGGATCCTGATCCTGATGAAACTACCAAACGTGGACTGAAATGTTGGTCCTTTTTAAATATGAAAATTACATTAAAGTCTACAACTTACAGGGAGAGCAGGAGACAGAGGCAAAGATACAACTCCTCCCCCCAATTACCCCTGCAAAAAAATAAATGTAACTTCACCTGTGTTTCTCTTGTTTCTGTTTCTTTTGAATTTCTTGCCCCCTTTTGTGTTTCTTGTCTTCTTTTTTAATTGTCTTACCAGCTTTAATGTATCTTATCTGCCATTTCCCCCCTTACACCCCACTTCTGTATCTCTTATAACCCCTCTTTGTGTATATTTTACTTACTCCCAGCCCATTTGTGTGTCTTTTTACCCCATCTTCAGCCACTCTGCATGTTTCCACCAAGCCTCTTTCATGACATATGCATAGTTGCCTTTCCGGCATATGCGGTATAAAAAAAACCCAGAAAACCCAATCATACTCAGACACCTTATGTTTGGGAAAATTATCACAGCTTTATTAATAAATAAAACATATACATTATTAAAAGGTCATTGACAACATATTTAACATAACATCTCAGCCTCAACTCTTTTAACAATTCGACCCTAACAATGACCCCCATTGAACAAACAATATTAACATATATTAACATAAATAACATCTAACCACTAAACCACTTTGCTATTGTTTGATTTACCATGTTCCACCATGTAGGGGTTTACCAAGATACACCCTACACACATCAGTTCGGATCTACTGACGAGCTACAACCAACCAAAATCTATCCAAACCTAACAGTTCTTAATGAACTAAACTATGTTACATCTGGATTTCAAAAGAAAAAAGAAAGAGCTACTGCCATAGAATAGATATGAATAAAAATTAACTTTTAATAATCTAGTTAAAATACGATAAAGAGTGAAAAAAAAAAGTGAATATAGAAACTCTCAATACACCAAGAAAGAGTATAAAGAGGTGAATAATACACATCAATTATATGATTTTAGTGTCCAAATTGTTACAACTTGTAAGATAGTGTATCAAATTGTTCTGAATTGATACTTTCAAATGGCTAAATAGATGCAAATTCCTGCTTACTTTTAATTCAAGCCAAAATAAAAAATATTTGGCCATAAGAGGTAGAAATGATTAATGAAAATCCCAATATGAGTGTTGTAAAAAGATGTTATCAAAAACTTATCAAAAGCTAACTGTGCCTTCATGGGCACCTACCTCTACGAGATTCCACTAAATAAGCTAACTAGCCGAAAGGTAGATCAGTCTGCCGGACGAATAATGTGCACTATTCCTACGTGTTATAGATAAAAGAATCACTGCTTGTTGCTAAAGCTGCAGTTGCACTAAATACTAGAGATTGCTATCTAAATAAATCGTCTCACTAAGTTTCCATAATCAACTCCAGTTACTGCAATCCTAAGTTAGCTTAAGGAAAAAGCTCTAATAAGCATACCCCAAACCCCGATAAACTATCTTTGTAAAATTGATTTCTATGCTAAGCGGTACAAAATGACCCCAGTAAGTAATATATCAAAGTAATAGATGGTGGTTTGAGAAAGGGGAGCAATCTCCCAGAAAAAACCCCGACGCGCGTTTCGCCGTTAAGGCGGCTTTTCAAGGGGAACTGAGTGGCTGTCGGCAAGGGTTTTAAATATGGCGCTCCATAATCTGATTGGAGAATTCTAAAACTGACGTAATGCATTGTGGCTGCCTGTATACGGTGGTCGAGACGGAACATAAACATCTCTCAAAAGGAGAGAGCCGAAAAAAGATTCAATTCACGTGATAGATCATAACTACCCAAATAAGACGATAGAGAGAGAAGCATAAGTAAAACACCACTCTCATCAGAGGAGGAAAAAAGGGGGAGAGAGATTCCATTCGATGTTTTCTTACAGTGATCGTATACACATTGATACAATTTGATTTTTCTCTGCTATCAACATAGTTTCATGTAAAAATTATTAAAGATGTAATATTATATCTTAGTCACTGATAGTATCCTCAGATGGATCAATATAGATGCTACATAAACATCTTAAAGCCAACTCCTTGCAAAACGTTTTAAACTAAGTTCAAAAACAAAATTCCCAAAGGTTAATATTCCAAAAGTGTAAATAATACAAGTTGATTTCCAATAATAACCAATTATTGATGCATGTATGTATCATATAATGCATGTGTGCAAAATTGATATTCCTGCTGAATTTGTTTCACCCTTTATCGTATTTTAACTAGATTATTAAAAGTTAATTTTTATTCATATCTATTCTATGGCAGTAGCTCCTTCTTTTTTCTTTTGAAATTATATCAATTAGGGTTAACCCCTTTACTGCCTATTTTTCAATACTATCAAGCTTCCACTCCCCCTTTCATGTTACATCTGGACAAACAACCTACACCCTAACTTGTTTATCCATCCCCTGCCGCCGTGACCAAACGGGATCCAGAACCTACTTAAAGGGAGGGAGGGTGGGAAAAAACATGTAAGTGAGGATTAATTAAGATGGTCCTTGATCTCCAATGGCCACTATATATATTATAATCCAAAACCCCACCCCCACTTTCTATAGCCAAACCCCCACATTAGCACCTCCTATGCCTGTCTCCTAGCCATGTCATGGCCCATTCCACTTAGCTGGGCTGTTCCATGGGCTACATGTGTCTTTCTCCCTTACCCATCCCTTCTGTGCGTCTCTTTCCACACAGGCCCTCGTGTGTCTCATTCTCCCATTCTCCATCCCCTCTGTGTGGCTCCTGTTCCCCTTTCCCAGCCCCTCTATGTCTCTTTTCCCCCTCCCAAGTCTTCTTTTCTCCCAGAAGCCCCTTTGTGTGTATCTTCCTCCACGCACCCCTCTGTGTGTCTCTTTCTCCCCCAGCCCCCAGGGCCGGACGGAATTATAAAAATAAATATATATTGTGGCGGGGTTGGAGATTCCTGTGTGGCAGAGGCAGAGCTAAACTGAAGGTGGGGCAGAGCTAAAAGTGCCGGATAACTGCTGCAAGGGAAGGAGTCCCTGCTTCCCCAACAACCAGTCTTCAGTAGATGCATGTTTCTACTCCTCCATAATGAACATAGGTAACTATGTGTGATTGTCTGCCTGTGTGTGTGTGTGTGTGTGTGTGTGTGTGTGTTTGGCTGTCTGTCTGTGTGTGTCTATGTGACTGTCTGCCTGTGTGTGTGTGTGACTGTCTGTGTGTATGACTGTCTGCCTGTGTGTGTGTGTGTGTGTGTGTGTGTGTGTGTGTGTGTGTGTCTGCCTGTACCTGTGTATGTGTGTTACTGCCTGTACCTGTGTGTTTCTGCCTGATCCTGTGTATGTGACTATCTGCCTGTCTTCCTAGCTCAGGATAATCAGAGCGCTGCCGCAGATTACCACAGGACGCTGCCAGTCCCTGAGTTTGCGAGACAGTTACACATAGGTAACAACAGGAAAGGAGGAATAAATATATTAATTTAATAAATCACCTATACAATCACTACACTCTTATACACATACAATATACATGGATGGGGGGGAGGGGCTGTGAAAATTTTTCACATGGGTGCCTAAAGGCCTAAGGCCGGCCCTGCCAGCCCCTCAGTGTGTCCACTGAATATTCATATGTTTTGCCCTTGAATTTTGTGTTCCCAATGCTTATTCACACGATTTTCCCTTGCATTCTGTGTTTCCCCATGTAATTGTGATGTATTTGTGTGTTTTACCTGCTCCCCATTCGGGAGAGCTGATACGACCCGATACCTCATTAAGAATGTTAATATAGACCTCGTAACGAGGTGTGAAAACCACAAACTGCCAGGGAAACAAGCGGCGCATGCTTGCCCTGAGTGACTGCCAGTTCTTATAACCGAACGCAAACCAGAGCTAGCAATCGTATCCCGAACCAGCGTGCTCGCACTATTTTAGGTCCCCGTGTCGGGGATCGCCCTATCTGCTCCTAACAGAGCTATAACCACTGTTAATCTCCCCACCCGGGAGCTACGAGGCTGAGCCCAAGCAAGCACTCTCTCCGGTGCTACCTGAGTGGAGGTAGCCCCCGGAGATGGGCACGACCCCCAGCGGCATCCCTGGAGCTGTGAGTCAGCTACACAGCCACAGGGGTCCCGCTGGCCTCATGTAAGGCTGTGTCGACCAATGGGAGGGGACGCGCCCATTTAAACTGGGTTCGCGCCATTCTCCTGATTGGTCGCTGCGGGGCGCATGCGACCAATCAGAGGAGGAGTGCTCTTTCAAACGGGGTTTCGCTCTCTTTCTCCTGATTGGGTGGCGAAACCTCTCTCCTCCCCGAGTGCCGATTGGTGTAACCGAGTTTCGCTTGATTGGCAATTGAAACTCCTTTCCTCCCCACGAGCTGATTGGCGTGATTTGGTTTCGCGCCTTTCAGCTGATTGATTGTTGCTTGGTTTAGGCGCAAAGTTTGAATTTGCCAGACTAAGCCAAGCAACTTCATGTAACTAATTTCGGGGATGTACAGAGCCCAAGAAATAATCATCTAAAGTCTGGGGCTTGAGGCTCTGTACATCCCGATGGGACCCGGGGCTATCTGGTGATATAGGTTTTATCTGTGTGACCCTTTCTCTTCCCAGGGCACCAAGCCCCAAAGTTTACCCCCCCCCCTGTATTTAATGTGTTTTAATGTGTGTCTCTATGTGCTGTTGGTATCTCCCAGAGCGGGAGATGGCTATCTGTAACCCAGCCCCCTCCTGCCTGGGACTGTGTTGTACTGAATGGAGACCCCGTGCGGGGGTCTGTGGATAAAGGCTGTTTTAACCTCCAGAACTGTGTCTCGTCTAGCTACTGGAGGGAAGGAAGATTTAATAAAAAGTCACACAAAATGCTAAGGCAGTTCCCCTTACACAGGAGAAACTACCAAGCAAGCTGGTAAAATAATGAGCAAACACTAATATAAAGCCTAATACATCTTAGAGTATGGAGTCCGACTGGTAGGAGAAAAATATTTGGGAAAAAAGAGCCAGAAAATTACTTAATGATATCAAATACTGGAAATAGGTGCATAAATAAGTATCTCTAAATAAACAGTGCTACACAGTGCTACACTGTAACTTTATTAAACTGCTAAATCAAAAGAGATACAGTAGCACCTAAGTATCAATATGGTAACTCAAATTCCTATGGTTATTTATAATGTCAATCTGAGGTATATAGAAATAATTCGTTCTAAATGCTATTCCCAAATAAGTTTCCAAAATAAAGACCAAAAGAATGATGAACAAAACGTTCTAAAAAATATTCCCAGGGAGACTTTTAGCTAGTAGTCCCCTAGATGGCATGATAGTGAAAAAGTCCCTCTATATAGTTGTAAATAACAAAAGAAATATAAAATAGAGGGAAAAGTATAGCCAATGTAGATATAACGTTATAATATGAACAGAAGGGGAATTGTCTAATGACAGAGGAGAAAGAAGAGCATATTCAAAGGATATAATAAAAGGATTTAACCCAAGAAAAAGGCAATTATATCCCTGTTCTATTATAATACCCTAGCTTCTGCTAATAAACACTAAAAACTGTTTTGATTGGAAAAGCTGCACTTTTTCTTTGCTGTAGGGACCTGTGAGTTCCATTTAATAAATTATGGTAATTTAATCTTGGGTTCTGCAGGACCAGCTCCTTTCTCAAAAAGCAGACCTTCGTGTTCAATTAGGTACTTTTAATGCCTATCCTAACAAACACCACTTGCAAACCAATAAACATATATAAAACAAACTAAATCAGCTTCAATGGTTTAAAACACAACAAAATATCCACAAAATTAGATGTTAAACTCCGTAATCATTCATACAGTGGCATTTTTCCTTGTGTTCTTTTCTTTCCTTGTTACTTCTGAACTTACGTTCTTCTTTCCAGCTTTTACCCATTGTTCCTCTTACATTGTTCATTTCAGTTCTTAATGCAATCCCTCATTCTAAGAATCCTCTTAACTAGCTCCTTGGTGTTTTTTTTTTTTTAATTCTTGTGCTACTCTTGAACCACCACCTCCTTTTCTGCTTTTGCAGATTCCAGGAACATTTGGTAGCGGAAAAGCCATCACACAGGCTTTCATGTGTATGACAATTTTTACTTTTTTTGTCATTCCCTTAATAAAGAGATCTGATAGGAGTTAAAAAGATGTAGCCATGGCAGACACCAACTGTGTGCATAAGGGGCCGTGAATGGGTGGGTTGCACAACATAGGGAGCCAATTAAAGGGAAACTCCAGGCACCCAGACCACTTCTGCCCATTGGAGTGGTCTGGGTACCAACTCTCACTACCCTTATCCCTGCAAGTGTAATTATTGCAGTTTTTGTAAACTGCAATAATTACCTTCCAGGGTTAAGTCCTCCTGATTGACAGCCACTAGAGGGACTTCCGTGTTCTTAGAACATGAAAAATGCTTTTAGCAACGCGGGACGTCCTCACGCTATGTGAGGACCTCCAGCATCGCCTAAATACCCGTAGGAAAGCATTGAATAATGCTTTCCTATGGGGAGGTCTAATGCGCGTGCGAGGCCATTGCGCATTAGGTCTCCCCCACCGGCTGACAGGGAGGAGAGTAGGCGGAGCCTGACTAGTGCTGAGGCACATCGCCGCTGTACTCCGGTAAGTCACTGAAGTGGTTAAACCCCTTTAGCAACTTGGGATAGGGGGTGGGAGGGAGAGGGACACTACAGGGTCCTGCAGTACCAGGAAAACAAATATGTTTTCTGGCACTGGAGAATCCCTTTAAATACAGGCCTGTCTCCACTATAAAGCTGGGTCCCTAAATTCATCAGTTTGTAAAATTAAAAAATTATGTAAGCACAGAATGCCGTTTGAAAAGTAGTTAACAAATTATCTCATATTATTGAAAACAAATAATTGCTCTGCTGTTTTTTTGTTTATTTTATAGTAAACTAATAGGGTTATTCACAACGTGACAATTCAAAATTTATGGTCAAAGTAGCCAAGCTGAAATCATCACTACCTTTTAGCTGGATTTTTTTCAGTTCTTCCATTTTGACCTTAAAGGGACAATACAGGGACCCAGACAACTTCAGCTAATCGAAGTGGTCTGGGTGCACTGTTCCAGGTCCCTTAGCCCTGAGCAGGTAATTATTGCAGATTTGTAAGAAACTGCAATAATTACCTGCTAGAGTTAACTCCACTCCGCTAGACATCCTCACTCTATGTATGAGAACGTCCAGCGTCATCCAAAACCCGTCGGAAAACTTTGAATGATATTTTCCAATGGGGAAATCCTAATGCGAGCACGGCCATTGCCGCGTATGCGCATTAGGTCTCTCCCGTTGGCTGATGGCGGGGAAGGAGAGAAGGCAGACCCGTGCCAGGCCCAGGGACTTCGGCGCTGGACCGAGGTAAGTGACAGAAGGGGGTTTTAACCCCTTCTGCAATATAGGGGGTGGAGGGGTGCCTTGACAGAGTGGGAAGCTATAGTGTTGTTTTCCTTGCACTATAGTTTACCTGTAATTCACAGAGATTCACAGTGAATTCTCACTTTAGTAAATAACCCAATAACATGTTTTGATCAAAATAGTCAGAACATATATTCACATTAAGATTTTGGCTTACTGGGGATATTTTGCAAAGCTCACATAAAAAGAGTATTTTTTATTTATGATAGAGAGGAAACCCTTGAATCAAGGGGATCCTAACACGTAGCTCAGTATACACAAAGATGCCCAAAGTCTAGCAAATAACTAGATTAAGGGAGAGACAACAAGCAGGCGATATGGGGGAATTGAGGGGGAAAGGGACCTTCAACCACTGAGGCTAAAATAGGAGATACTAAAGGTAGGGAGGTTAGTATGATTAACAAATCTCCAAAGAGCCTACCCCTCCCCCCCCCCACCCCCACCTCCCCGCCAACACTATAGGCTCCTAGCAATGAGCCCCTTCCTTCACTTGGAAAAAAAGGGTATAATAGGTAGCTGACGAAAACATAGATAGATTCCTCCTATCAAAAAGGGAAACTGACCCTACAAGGTAGTCCTATCCCTAGGAGGGTAGTATAAAATCTACAGTCACCCCTAAATCTCCCCTTCCACATCCCATCACCTGCCAAAAAGGTTGCTAAGAAAATAAAGTTAAATTAACCAAAAAAATTAATAAGGTTAATTAGGTTCCCCCCATTATTAATTTTTTTGGTTAATTTAACTTTATTTTCTTAGCAACCTTTTTGGCAGGTGATGGGATGTGGAAGGGGAGATTTAGGGGTGACTGTAGATTTTATACTACCCTCCTAGGGATAGGACTACCTTGTAGGGTCAGTTTCCCTTGACAGGTGGGGACCACAAATAATATAGTGACTAGGGGTCCCCAAGTCCCTAGTCACTTTCTCCCCAATAAACTAACCCTGTAAAATAAAGTGTCATACTTACCAGTACATGTCTTCTTTCTTCTTTTCTTTCTTCAGCCCCAAAAAAGGGCAAATAAAAATCCATAATACCCGTTGCAACTGTTAAAATAATAAAACATTTAAAAAAATTTAAAAACCTAAGCGCCAAAAAAAAAAAAACCAAAAAAATTATAATCCTTCTTTACCCATGAAGGTCCAGTGCATAATAAGCTCCGCAAGGCGGGGAAAGGCTTGTAAAACCTTTCCACGCGCTGCAATTAGGCTCAGAGCATTCTGATTGGTTGGTTTAAGTCTCTACGTTTACCTGTCACAGCACTCTGATTGGTTGGCTTGAAATCCAACCAATCAGAGTGCTCTGTGTCATTTTACACAGCGTGGGAAAGTTCTTTGGAATTTTCCCATGCTGTGTTATTTGACTCATAACACTGTAATTGGCTGCACATAACACTGTGATCGGTTGCTGCTCACTGCTTAGACGGCATGCCCCTACTCGCGGGGCATGCGGAAGGATTAAACCTCTCTCTTTAATGTGCAGGGGGGTAGGAATGGTTATTTATTACAAGGAAGGAGCTGGTAGCGCTGCCAGCTCCCTCCTTCCTTTTTTTTTTGCGCATGCGCACTGCTGTTTTTGTCCTAATGGACGAAAACAAATTAAAAAAAATTTTTAATTCTTTATTTTTTAGTTGTGCACTGCAAAATCACAATCTGACAAAGCCCGTACACATATCATGTAACACGCAACATTATACAGTAGCGTTCCCAGGACAGGCGTGGCGTAGATGCACATTTTTACATTTTTGTTGGAACAGAAAACCAGATACATTGGCATCAAAAGTAATAGCTTTGATTATAGGTAATATCAGGTTTATACCAGAACCAACTCGTATTCTCAGAAAGCTAGTGCAAGGCTAGCAATATCCGTGAGCCTCTGCCGCTTACCAGGTATATACTATATATTTGCTGTGCAATACATTAATGCAGGTCGATAAGACCAAGACACATATTTTATAACAAATAACATTGTACAGTAAACTTTTCGTGGCTGGCCTGATATGAATGTACATTACAGAAACTCAGGTACTTAGTTAGCTATAGTAGTAATGTCGGTATAAGCTGACACATGTGTACATTACAAATCGTGTTTCCTGTTGGAAACAAATAAAGATAATAATTTTTAACAAATTTTGTTACAAAACAAATGGTTTGTGAACGAAATTGGGATTGACTAATTAAATTTTTATTTAGTACGAAATCATTAGTACGAAACGAAAATGTCACTGGTGCACATGTCTTATTAGTCAAAATATAAAAGAGGGCTGCGCCACAATAAATAAACAATGTCCAGTTCCAATAGTGGTAACAGATTTTAAAAGAAAAGTCCAACCTAAGTGTCCTCTCTGTCGTTCTTGGATACGGGAATATCCAAAACTCAAAAAGAACAGAAACAACCAAATAGTGCTCTATGTATGACTTACTTCATAAAAATTAGTTTAAAACGTACTTACAAGTACAGAGCAGACCAACTGCTCTTTGATGTCAGCGCTGGTGGAATAATCCCCACCTAGGATTTCTTGGGCTGCCAGGAGCTTTAAAAAGTGGTATTTAAAATCAAAATAAGATATATAAAATATAATAAAAAGCAAAATAAAAAGCAAAATAAAAAGCCAGGATAAGTTAAATATGTGTATAAAAAAGGATAATTGGTACTAGTAAATGACCAAGAAAAACTTTAATTTTTAATACACAATATTAGATTTCCATAACGCGTTTCGTCTACAGACTTTATCAAATGGAATACAACGCAGTACCTGGCAAATGGTGTTTTATATAGACACGGTGAATTTAAAAATTAGCGCCAAAAAAATTTGGCCAATCAGAATGAAGTAAATTTTCATATATTAAATTTACATTACTACCTAATTTGAGGATAGTAGATGTTATAGTGAGACATTTCCAGTAAATTTTAACTAAAAACAAGGGTGGGAAAGGATATAAAAACAGGGAGACATTTCATCACGTGATTCGCGGCACTTCCTGGTTTCGGAAGTTTAGCCGCAAAGCCGCATGGGTAATGTAGTCTCCCAATGCGGCGACCATATAAAGATAGGAGGAGGGGAATAAATCAAATTACAGCCATCTTGGAGAGGGCAATAGGAGTTCTCCATATTATGAATGGCTTATTTAGATTTAACAGTTTTTAATAGTAAGAAAGCAAGGTAACCTTGCTGCCTTAAGGTATAAATAAAGAAAATAAAAAGAAAATACTTAAGTAATTTAAAATAAGTTATTATAAAATTAAAGGGATATCAAAAAAAGGGAATACTACCCTTAATTTTATTTAAAATCCAGTACAAATGACTCAAATAAATATAATCTTAGATGACATAACAGGTGAAAAACATAAGAAATAAAGACACACAGTTAATAATAAATAAAAACTAAGTATTATAAAATAAAATAAGATACAGTAAATTACTACGTATAAACTACTATTAATAAATTACTAAGTATAAACTCTTATTATTATAAAAAATTATGCAGATCAAAGTCTGCATTAAGGCCATGGGGTATGAGGGTCTGAAGATTATACACCCATTCCATTTCAGTTTTTCCAAGTATCTTTTTTATATCCCCTCCACGCCAGTGGGTAAAACATTTTTTTATGCCAATACATTTGAGTAAACATGGGTCTTTATTATGTATAATAAAATGTTTGGATACTGTATGATTTAAGTATCCATTTCTGATATTTCTGCAATATTCGCTAAGTCTTGTCTTTAAGCACCTTGTGGTCATCCCCACATATTGGAGGCCACATGGGCATTCAAGCATATAAATAAAAAAAATTTGTATTACAGCAAATAAAATCGTAAATGTTATACACTTTCTTACTCCTATTTGACATTAATTGAGTTGTTTTCGATGAAATAGAGGGGTCTGTGGTTCTGCATACTATGCAGCTTCTACATTTGTGGAAACCTTTTGTTTGGGGAAAAAAAGAAATGTTCTTCATAGTAGGTTCTTTTGTAAAATTGGTAGTTAAAATAGATTTAAAATTGGGTGCTCCTCTAAATACCACTTTTGGAAGCTCATGGCACCCCAAGGTACTGCATTGTATTCCATTTGATAAAGTCTGTAGACGAAACGCGTTATGGAAATCTAATATTGTGTATTAAAAATTAAAGTTTTTCTTGGTCATTTACCAGTACCAATTATCCTTTTTTATACACATATTTAACTTATCCTGGCTTTTTATTTTGCTTTTTATTATATTTTATATATCTTATTTTGATTTTAAATACCACTTTTTTAAGCTCCTGGCAGCCCAAGAAATCCTAGGTGGGGATTATTCCACCAGCACTGACATCAAAGAGCAGTTGGTCTGCTCTGTACTTGTAAGTACGTTTTAAACTAATTTTTATGAAGTAAGTCATACATAGAGCACTATTTGGTTGTTTCTGTTCTTTTTGAGTTTTGGATATCCCTGACGAAGAGGTACTCACCATATATCCCATAAGCGGGGATTATACCGCTGTATGTGCTTTACCCTAGAGCTGGACTGAAGCTCTTACAAATTGTGAGTTCTCTACCATTACTTGAATTTTATTTTCATCTGAGCTATACATATTGCACTATCGGCTGTTCTCTCTTTTTATTTTCTATATTATACCCGAAGACTCTATTACCGTATCCAAGAACGACAGAGAGGACACTTAGGTTGGACTTCTCTTTCAAAAATCTGTTACCACTATTGGAACTGGACATTGTTTATTTATTGTGGCGCAGCCCTCTTTTATATTTTGGTTTTATCTTGTTCTATAGGGTTTTGGGGGGATTCCCTTTTTGGGGTTGCTGCCTACAGGTTGTTTGGCGCTGTCTCTTCTTCTTATTTATTATGTCTTATTAGTCGCTCGTCTCATTTCGTCTAATTTCTCTTAGAGCCTCTATGGATTCTTTTGGTTGAGTAAGTGATAGTAATACGTCATCTGCATACGCAGATACCGTGAATTGCTGACCTCCCACTTCTACTCCGTGGATATGTGGGTGCTGTCTAATGGCTTGTAATAGGGGTTCCATGGATATAACAAAAAGTAGGGGTAACCGGGGGCAACCCTGTCTTGTTCCGTTACTTAGCTGAAATGGTACGCTATAGGCTCCTGAGAGTTTTATATGAGCTCTAACGTTGTTATACATACCTTTATCATAGAGATGTATGTGTCTGGGAAACCCATGTGTGGAAGGAGGGAGAATAGATAGGGCCATTTGACCCTATCGAAAGTCTTCTAGGCATCTAGAGATAGCATTAGTGTGGGTTTTTTGTAGTTACTTGTCTCCATATTATATCAATGTTTCTACGGGTGTTCTCAAACAATTGTCTCTCGGTGACAAACCCAACTTGATCAGCATTGATTAGTCTAGAGAGCAGTGGGTTCAGTCTGGTTGCTAGTATTTTTGCGAAGATTTTCAAGTCATGATTTATTAACGAGATGGGTCTGTAGTTTTCCGGTCTTTAGGTATCCCTGCCTGGTTTAGGGAAAAGTATTATGTTTGCTGAGGACATATGTCTGTCTGGGGTTTTGCCCTCCTGTAGGTTGTTAAATAATTGTTCTAGCTTCGGGGTTAGTTCTTCTCTAAAGGTTTTATAGTAGCTACCGTCGTAGCCATCCTGGCCCGGATCTTGTTCCTTTTTAGTGCTGAAATGGCCTCATCTCTCTCCTCTATCGTTAACTTGTTTTGTAGGCTCTCGATTGCTTCTGCTGTCTCTGGAGTGTAAGTTTATTTAGAAATTCCTGTATGTCCTGGGCTTTTACTCATATGGTGTCTGGTTTTTGTGAGGATTGGTTATATAGGGACTCATAAAATCTGGTAAACACCTCTGCTATGTCCTTAGAGTATGTTTTTAGTGAGTCATTGCTACCTCTAATTGCTGTAATGGGTGGATGCCTCTGTCTTGGGCGCAGTGATCTAGCCAGTAATGTGTCCATTTTATTTGGTTTTTCATAAGTTCTCTTGGACTTTATGATGTCCCTGGTTGTGTCCTCTACCAACAGCTTCTAGTGGACTCTCTTATTGCCGTCAGTAGTGTGATGTTTGTTTCATTGGGATTTATGTTGTTGCTCTTTTTTCCTGAGGGTTGTTAAAAGCTCTGAGAGTTTTTTCTTTTGTTTAGTTTTTTTGCCATAGCTAGGCAGATTAGGGTTTCCCTGATTACTGCTTCATGCGCCACCCTGAGAGTCCCCGGTGTTAAGTCTCCCTGATCATTCAGGCAGAAATAGTCCTGTATGTCTTTGCGCACTGCATCTACTATCCGGGGGGCTCGTAATAGGGATGCATTAAGTTTCCAGGTCCATGGTGAGGCCGTGCAGAGGTTCCCCAAGAATAGGGATATGTCCACGTGGTCCAACCATGTAATAGATCCTATTGATGATTTGTGAAACTTTGCTAATCCTGTGTTATTGACTAAAAAATTGTCTATCTTCGAGTAAGTATTGTGTGGGGCTGAGTAGAAGGTATAGTCCACTTCCCCTGGATGGTGTGCCCTCCATATGTCTATTAGTCCTGTGGTTTGGAGGAAGTTCTGTATTAATTCATCTTTTCTACCTTTTCCCTGTGAGTGCACTTGTCCTCTCTGAGAACTTCTATCCAAGGCAAGGGACGCTGTTAAAATCCCCTCATCAACATTCCATGGGTCAGTGCCTTTATCTTGTTTGCTAACCCGTCCCAAAATCCTGCAGTGGGGTCATTTGGGGTATAGACATTTATCAAATGTATCACATGTGAGCATCATCCCAGTCAGAATTATTCACCGTCCCCCATTACTAGTATTGGGCATCAGTTGTGTATTAAAATTGCGACTCCGTTATGTTTGCAGTGGGCCCTTGCTTCATAGGTCACTCGATAATTGTGGTCTCTTTGGGGTGTCTGGGTGTGTCTCCTGCAGGAACGCTATATCAGGTCCCAAACGTTTCAGTTCCCTGAATATCAGGCAGCATTTCTTAGGCACTTTTAGGGAAGTAAAGTTCAAAGCCATCATCTAGTGTTGTTAGTCATGCCTGTATTGCTCTCATGTGTCCTCTTACCAAGCATTACCTTGTGGTGGGAGATATCCTTTATTATGGTGTCCCTATCCCCTTCCTCCAGGTGTCCCCCTCGTATAACCCCATTCCCCCCATGCGATCTGAAGAATAGAAAGAAACTAGAAAGTAAAAAAATAGACAGCAAAATTATCAACGAGAGATATATACAAAGCATCTGGTCTTATCGTTTGCCAGACCTTTAAATGGGTGTTTGATTCGGCATCCCCAGCAGGGTGTTCTGACTGAGTATGCAGAATAAAAGACAATTTACCAACCGTGTACTCGTTATGTCCACTTATATGTATAGGTGATAACTTAACACTTAACCTGTTGGCTTTACTCTAGTCTTTCGTGGTAAATATTGTGGAACTATTCACATATGTGGACTCGTTTTGTGGAATGCAGTATAGCCCCGTGTTATCCTATTTATGTTTTTCCCATTCTGGGCTGTATTGTGCTGGCCTGAGTGTACCAGCCTCATGTGCCCCCACCCGTCCCTTCCCGTCCCCTGGAGCCCAGCTGGTGGTAGGCCTGGGCCCCCAGCAGGAGTGGTTCAGAACAGAGCCATGGACAGATTTAGAGTTGGTCTTGCTGCAAGGCATGGGAGAAGCGATGGGCTACTGTTCAACTTTTGAATGCTGCAGCACCTCCCCACCCCACCCCCACGGCGTGACACATATCTCACCCCCTTGATGCCCCACCATCCTGTTGACATCAGCATGTATGCAAAACTATGTACAGATAATAAAATGGTGGTAAAGTAATAATTATAAAAAAAGAAATTAAAAAAAAGCTTTAAGCAGGTGCAGATGTCTCTTTCAAAAAATGTGGTCAAAAATCTAAACCTTGAAGGTGAGAAAAAAATGTATTTTAAGTGTCTGAGTCCCTTGTAGGCATTTCCTTGCTCGGAGCAGTGCCGTCCTTTGTGTGTTAAGGTGGGTAGTAGGCCAGCCTTGTTTTATATTTCTGAAAGATAAATAGTTTAAATCTAGGCATTGTGCTAGGAGAAATGCTAGAAAATAATAGATTTTTACTGAATGTCTTGGCAAACTTTTTAACTTTGGGAAAAAATGTCTGAAACAAATACAATTTAGTAATATGATACCCATTCGAAAAAAACTATGTAAATATATACTGTTAATATTGCAACAACTTTGTCATTTTGTAAATAGGATATATTAACCCCTTAAAACCGGAGGGCGTACTATTAAGCCCTATTCTAAGTGGCTCTAAACGCTTTTTTTTTTTTACTTACCCGGTCGCCGGCGATCCCATGCCAGCGATCGCAGTTGGGAGACTCACCTGGGATCCCAGGGAGTCCACCCCCGGGTTGGATCCTGCCTCCTCTGCCCCCCCGACCATGTGAGAGTGAGGTCCTTGCGAGGACCTCACAATCACATGGCCGGGTTAGCTGGCTGCTGCATTGCCAGCAGGGGGACTGCCTGTAATGACAGTCCCCCTGCTGGCTGGAAATCAAATAAAATAAAGTTAAATAAGTGTAAAAAAATAAATAATATACTTAGCTCATATAAATATATATATGATCTAAGTATATATATATACACATATACATACACACAAACATACACTGTCTAGGTGTATTTTACTATTAATATATATATTAATATCAAATTACACGTAGACTGATACTGATTAAATATATATATATATATATATATATATATATATATATATATATATATATATATAGTTATTGTTATATATATATTTATATATAATATAAAAAATATGTAAATACGTTAAAAAATAAAATTTAAAAAATAATTAAAAATAAATAATTAAAAAATATATAGATGTGTGTTATTTCGTTCTAACTGTATTGTGATATTAATATACATATATCAAAATACACGTAGAACGAAATAATATATATATCTATATACATAAATATATACGTATATATCACTATATATAAATATTTTAAAAAAATTATATATACACACATATATATATACACATACGTATATATACATATATTAATATATATTAATATATATACCTCTTCTTTGTATTTTATGCATATTATATATATATATATATACATATATATATGTATATTTATGTAATCTTTTTAAATAATTAAATCATTTTATTAATTATAATTCGAGGGACCAGCCTGACAACCCAGGCAGCAAGTCCAGAGAATTTATTTTGCAAGTCCTATGTTTATCCCTGTAACTTTCAAAAACACCATAAAGCCTGGACATGGGGGGTACTGTTGTACTCCTGAGACATTGCTGAATACAAATATGTGTGTATTTTATTGCAGTAAAATCTAACAGTATTATGACATTCACAGTTAAAATGTCATGCAGAACTTGAAAAACTTGAAAACAAAATTTTTAATTTCTCACACATTTTTAGATTTTGTTCACATTCAGTTATGTTTATTATATATAAAATAATTGCAGGTTTTGTTTACATTGTTCACAACTTGTACAATTGACCCTTAAGGGGCTAAATTGTTTCTTTATATTTATTGTTGTGGTATGATAAAACACTGGGGCAAAATACATTCTCAAGATAAAGCTCTGAGAAAGGATATGGTGATGAATGGTTTTAAATAAAAGGTGGTAAGGTTATTTAACACTCACTGGCAATACGGTGGTGGTGAAAATTAAAATTTATGTAAATAGGTTTATCGTTATGGTATTATGGTTGTAAGCCCCTTTAAGCTTTGATTAAACACCACGGCCTAAGTCACTGAACTATAAATTAACTGTGTCTGTGTTTATTTTGTGGCCTATGTTTTTATTGCAAAATATTGCTTACCATACATAAAAACATTGAAAGGCAGAGTCCATTTGGTATACAGGTAGTTATTTATTAGTAGTATATAGGAACATTAGTGCAAAACACATGCCTTACCTTCGCCTCCAGTCTTGTAAACAAGCTTTCAAAATAGAGTTTTAAATATTACGACTTCTCAGCACTTTGTGTGCAAATGAAAAAAGGCCAGACTTCTTTCATCTTTACATTACAGACATGGAAAGAAAACACTTATTTTTATATAAAAAAATTAAATAACCTGGATTTTGTGAGATTTATGTGTAATACTATAGGCAGCATTCATATTCAGACCAATTCTGTGAAAAAGAGACATATAAAAATCTTCTTTCAAGATACATGATGTTTTGGATGCAACACCCCTTCCTTCTACAGCCGCCTGCTGCCATCTTGTGGACAGCACAGGAAATAGAGTGCATTGCACAAAAAGGATTCGGCTGCAGTCAAGGCCTAGTTACTTCATGATGCTTGTAAAGTTCCAGTATGACAGGACTCTTACTTCCATACTTTCACAATTCCATCCCTAGAAGACGTTACTATAAACCCTTGTGTGGTTTGAAAAGTGGCTATGTCCGTAATAATATCATGATGTCCAGCTGGCAATGATTCAGGTCCTTTTCGTGGTGTCTCTTCACTGGGACCAGCTGTGTGTTTACTTTGGATTTCCTGTTTGTTAAATGCATGCAATAAAAGAAAAACAAACAAAAATTAAACGATAATAAGATCGCCTGGGAATTTCACTTTTAAACAAGCAGCCAAGGCAAGATTACACTGAATGTTAAATCATAGTTAAAGGAAAACAGTCATGGCTTACCTGGCCCTCCACAATCTCATTAAAGATGTGAGTGTTACACTTCTGTTTCACCAACTTCCAGGCAGCTCCTCCTCTGTTCTTTGCTAATATGCCCTGCTTGGAGACACTTCGCAAGCAGGGCAAACCTCTTTCATGACGCCAACAAGCTGGCTTTAATGTCAGCGTGCCAGTGACTGAACAGCGTAATGTCACATCACTTCATTCCTATACTCCCTAGTTGGTGCTAGTAGCGCCGGCTAGGGAGTTACCACAGCAACCATTATTCATGGTCTTCCGAGGAATTGAAAGGGAGATGGGAGGGAAAAAAAAAGATTTAAATAGGTTTTTCTTCAAAACTATACATCTGCTAGAAAAATTGCTAGCATAATGTATAGATAGAATTTAACTCCTTAAGGACACATGATGGAAATATTCTGTCATGATTCCCTTTTATTCCAGAAGTTTTGTCCTTAAGGGGTTAAGCTCTTTCGAAATAGCTAAAGTTGTATACTTGATGGCAGTTTCATCTATATATGCATTTCCAAGATGTAAATTCCAAAAAGAATTTAAATGCTAACACCTGCATATATCCATTCCTGTTATAAAAATAAAATTAAAAAAACAACACACCCAGTAATGAATGATTGTACTAGAGTGCCCAGCAGAGCGAATGCAAAGAAGGGCAAACAACACTTTTACACTGAAATATCCTATCCACCTGTTTGTACGCTGGTTTAGAAAACACCTTTTCCTTACATAGCTTTTTGGTCAAGTGTAAAAGCTAGGGTCTTAGAGAATCTGTGCTGGGCAGTAATGGGCAGTTATTGCACCTTTTGTGGTTCTTCAGAGTGGCATTGGCTTAGTCACACATTACTGGAAGCCCAGTTACCCATAAAGTTTGCCTAACCAATCTAGAAGTAAGAGGAAGGGAAAAAAATGTGTTTTGTATCCTTGATGTGATTAGATATAGTCAGTAGGTATTTGTGCTTCCAGTGGACTTAAAACATTGCATTATATTTAGGGACATTGAATATCTCTTGTAATTTGCTGCAGGACATTTACAATTTCAGAGCACCTGCATGCATTTTCTATAGAGAAAGAGAGACACAGAATAATGCTCGCACAGGTAATTTCACACACAAAGAGACTCAAATAGACAGAGGAACCAAAACACAAACACACGTAGATACATAGGCACTCATACTTTAAATTTAGTTTTCCCTCATTTCTTCTTTTCTTTTTCAGGGATGGAGGGGGGCTATGTGCTCTCGCTCGTGTCTAGTGTTAGGGGAGCAGGAGAGCTGTGAATCGTGCAGCACAACCTTCCCTCCTGCTATACATGTAATAGGTAGCCAGTGCTGTAGTACATCACATCTTGGTGCACAAGTTCAGCCTCAATGCTATTATGCGATGGGTGGGGTTATTGAGAGTAACTAAAGCCATCACACATAAAGTGCACTATCGCTGCAGTATCAGTGTGTTGGGCAGTCACTATGCCTGGCAACCAAAGAGTTGCTATACTGTGTCTACCACACCAGCTGGACCCTAAAAAGAATGGGGCTCACAGTTGGCACACCACTTACCAAATCTAAAAGGGAGACGTGTAAACATGCAGACCTTGTTGAAAATTATATCTAACACAAGCTTCAAACAGTGTAGTCATCGTACGTAAAAACAGATCCACTCAGACAATATGAATGCAGAGAAACAAGTTGGTTAACCCATCAGGATGAGCAGACAATTTAAACTTGTCTAAACTAGTATAATATTATTTATGTAATGTTATATACATTATTATTAATATGCAACTATTACACAATAGATACAAACATATTTGCTAAATTTTCAGTACACATTACTATTTCACTGCTATAATAATTTTACTGTGTGACATAAAAAAAAAACCATTATATAGCATTTCGAGGTTTTCTCACAATGCATATCTTTCAGAACAACAAATATAATCAGAGACAACAATTGATTAATACCTCTAATGGCCTTGCCCAACCTATTAACATGCATGTGTACTTACCCACACCAAATTATTTTTCTAATATGTGGTAATACATAATTGCATTATAAATTACATAAAACAGCACAAGATAGGAATATCTCTCACCTGAACAACTTCAGTTCCTTCTATTATCTTACTAACGTAAGACACAGGCGGTAAACTGTTAGTACTGCCTGCAATAATGTAGGATCTCTTCGGACAGGCCAAATTCCAAAATCTGTAATTCAGAAGCACATTATTAGACACCTAGTGAACATATATAGCACTCTTCATCAAGTTTACAAATGTAAACTCCTAAAATAACACATGTTCCTTTACAATAGCATATTCCCCAACCTGGCATTTGAGCATGCCCTAGAGGACGTCACTACACTGTCATGAGCTCAAGAGAATACTAAAGAGAGAGAAAATAGTATCCTTGTATCATCTGTTCTGGAGCTTAGTAAAAAAAGTATAGGTAGGACATACACAGTCTTGAGCAACAGCATTGCACCCATGGGAAACCCACACTATAAAAGGGATCAGCCCATCATCCCTTACATATCTAGGAATCAAACTTACTCCCTCCTTAGCGGGCATTGTAGAACAAAACTACACCCCCTTAATTCAGCTGTGCAAAAACAATGCTCAAAGGTGGAAAACTGCAAATCTCTCCTGGCCAAAACATTCTAAACGAGGAACTGCTCCATGCAGCATCTCTACTCACGGGTAGAGAAACAGGGCCGCTTCCCACTTACAGACCGACAGGGGGGGCCACCCGTATTCTTCAGGGCTAGGGCCCAAGTACTACTACTGTGATTGTCCCTTGAACCGTTTTTCCTCAGACCTAGATGTTCAAGATGTTCATTATGTTGATACGTGTTACTTTGTTTATATAATGACGCAATGTTTATATCACTGTATGATGCATGGACGACTTCGGATATGTACATGTGACTATGTTATCTGATTTCTCGTGTCAACTGCAATCGTGTACCACAATGTAACTATAACATGACTCTGCAATGTATGTGAATGTTAAAACCTTCAATAAAACATAAATATAAAAAAAGACATTTTTTTCAAAAGGGGATCTGCCACAGAAACAAAAATATAGAAACCCAGGAAACGCTACCAGGTTCGTAGACGATAGATGTTCATAATGAATTTTGATCAACAAAAATTTGGAGAATAAAAAAAATAAAAATACTCATGTGGTGTAAAATCCACCTGGTGGAAGAGGTCTATGCATCATGTGAAGCCTACAGAAGTCACAAAATAAGAAGGTTCTTTTTGCCAGTCCTTTTATGCCAGTGTGAAAAAAAGAGCCAACATAGTCCTCAGAGGCAAGATAAAACATACATAAAAATGAATCATACATAATGTATTAGTTACCTGAGTTTCATATCAGACCCTGCAGTCAGTAGTATGGGGTTTCCATCAGCTGGACTGCAGTAAATACCATTAACACTATGAGGAGAACCCTGCCAAACAAGAAAATTTTGATATTTTTACATAAACTGATAAATCACATTAACTATAACACAAATATACCAAGAATAGAGATGTAAGATTGAAAACATGTCAATATATAACAATAAGGAATATGTCACGTTGTTCTTGCATGTGTGTGACTTGTTTGTCTACAAAATATATGGTAGCCAAGTACTTCTATCAAATATATCCATAAATAGAATAAGGGGTTGCAGAACTGAAATGAAGCAGTTGGTAGCATGGATATTAAAAAACAAAAAACAATACTTATACTGAAATAATGAAAGTTCAATATAAAAATAGTCATCTGCATCTTTGCAAATGATCTAATTTTACAAACAGATATTCTTTCCATTCTAATAGAGATTCAATACGCTAGACATTATACCATCTTTCAATGTTTGCTGTCAAACAACAGGACAAATCTGCCCATCTTGAAAACTCTGATTTTAGATACAAGGCTATAATATGAGGTCTGTCCAGAAAGCATCCAGCCATGTAATATGATATATAGAGACATTTATTAAAGAAGATACAAGAAACATTGTACATAGGACAATGATGCATCAGTCCCCTTCAAAGCAGGCACCTTGGGATCTCACACAGTTCTCCCAGCATTTCTTCCACTTATCAAAACACTGCAAAATTCTGTGTTGGAATCACCATCAGCTGCCTCGTCATATTTACCTATCATCGACGATCTGAAATCTCTTCCCTTTCAAAGGTGATTTTAGTTTTGGAAAAGCCAGAAGTCACAAAGCGCAAAATCTTTCAACAAATTCTCGACCATCATTGCATCATACCCAAAAGCCTTCTGAATCATTCAAATAGTTTCAGAGGAGGAATGTTCAAGTTCAATGCAAATTTGATGCAGATTGGTTGCTCTACCCGCTCAGTCAGTTAGAATGCGATGGCCACACAGTACACTTGCTCACTCAACGGCGTCTATGCCCCCACTGACTAGTATAGTGAAGTCGTCATTGTTCACGCCAGCATTCTAGTCCACTCTCCTTGGCTGTCAGGGTATATTGATGTCACGCACACTGTTCTTATGTTAATGATGGTTGGACTTTTTCCGGACTCATATATGGCATTTTCATATGACCACAATGAAAATGCATAGAGTCCAATTAGGAGGAATAATGACAATTGTGGAGTGCAATATGACATTCAGAATTAATATTCTAAACCAGTTAAAGGATAACTCCAAGCACCATGATCACTTCAGTCATTTTAAGTACAAGGAAAGGTTAAAGGAACTTAACATGTATAGCTTGGAGGAAAGACGAGACAGGGGGGATATGACAGAAACCTTTAAATACATAAAGGGAATCAACACAGTAAAGGAGGAGAGTATATTTAAAAGAAGAAAAACTACCACAACAAGAGGACATAGACAAAGGTTTAAAAATAATATCAGGAAGTATTACTTTACTGTGAGGGTAGTGGATGCATGGAATAGCCTTCCAGTTGAAGTGGTAGAGGTTAACACAGTAAAGGAGTTTAAGCATTCTTGGGATAGGCATAAGGCTATCCTAACTATAAGATAAGGCCAGGGACTAATGAAAGTATTTAGAAAATTGGGCAGACTAGATGGGCCGAATGGTTCTTATCTGCCGTCACATTTTAGGTTTCTAAGTAGTCGTGGTGCCTGAAATCTGTATGTGCAGCATTTTGCTATGAAATGTTGTACATAAAGAGTTGAAACCCTTTGAAGCTGTAGGTGTACTACACCTCAGGCAGTGTCACTGGGGCATCATTAGCCAGCTTGGAACAAGTTCCAGGTAGGCTAGTGTCAATTCTGTGCATATTTGTGCGACCGGTTGCTTTCAGCAAATGAATCGGAAGCAGGGCACTCTAGCAAACCAGTTTATCACATTAACGGGGAATGGCACCAGTGTACGCCTAACATCATAACTGCTGCCTGCTGTAGTTACTTTAGTAACCTATAAAGTCACAAGATCATAAGCTAAATTATATTAAGCTGTGCATGGATGTTGATCTGTTTTACAAATGTTATTAGCAACAGAACACTACAAATATCCTGCCAGTGATGTGCTCCTATTAAGGAAAATACATACCTGCCTTTCTGAGAGTGGAGGAGCATTACTAGCCCATAAAGTGAAACGTCGGTCTCCTGTCTCCATATCCCACATGGACACTTCATTGTTTCCTTCAACAGCTGGAAGTGAAACAAGACATGAATCATATGTTGTCACTGGTTCATACACAGTACATACATGCACAGTGTTATGAGGTTCACAATAATGTTAAAAACAAAAGTGGTGTGTGTGTGTGTCTCCTTGATCTGTATCATGGTAAACCTTTCCACAAAACCAAAAATAAACAAACCGTCTCCTGTAAAACCAAACCTGATTTTTTTTTTTTGAGTTTTGACACACTGCGTGCCAAATTCTCGCTCTATAAGGATTACTTTATATATAAAATACTATTGTTTATTTTATAGTAAACCCCCCCCCCCAATCTAAAAATGAATAGTTAAACTGACCTGGAATCCCCATATAAATTCAGTGGTGCCTGGTGGTGGTCCAATATAATGCATCTCACAGAGAGACATTTGATTGGATTTTTCACCGGCTCAGAGCACATGCCTAAGCCATGTGTGCCGAGGGTGAAACTAGCGCCCAGCATAAAAGTGCGACTACCACAGTACAGTACAGACTCCTACTACGGTGACCACTTCTAAAGATAAAAGTGGTGGTGGTAAACCTTTAATGCCTCACGTATAAGATCCCAGGGATAGCTCCTGAAAACAAAAGCAAATGAGCTTGGTTTCTCTAGACCCACCAATAACGGAGGAGAACAGTCTAGCTTCCCCTTTCCACAAATAAATTTGTTTTATAAGCTTATTACCGAACATATAGAACAAGTGTTTCAATCTACTTACTGCTTTCTGGGGGGAGCACTATTTTGTTTTAATAAAACAAAAACAAAAAATTTAAAATTTTTTTTAAAATTCTTTATTTTTGTTGTGCAGGTGTTTACAGGGTATCAACAGAGGCCACAACAGCGTATTGCAAGATTGACACACGTTAGACAGTGGCATGAAAATTCGCACATTTTTCTAGATTTTTATCTAGCTTAACTAAAAGGTTATATTGCCAGAGTAAAAGTAATTGAAACAGGTGAAAAGAGTGAAAAACAATTAATGCTTAACAATGCTAGATTAGCTATGTTAGTGTTGGTATAGTGTACTGACAAGCTTATGTGCTTCAAGGTTATGATGTGTGTTGAGCTTGTTTGTTATAGGCTGTACGGTCTTGTCCTGCTTGGCTTTCCCATGGCATATGTGTTAGCATGTTGTGTAAGGTTAAGGTAGGTAACGCCATTGGGACTGCTCAGTGCCAATCTCTGGTGAAGCACTTACATATATAGTTGCATAAAGCAAGAGGGTAAATGATCAGGTAGATGGCTAAACATGCTGAGTGAAGCTACTAACAGGCAGGTCTGAGTAATACAAGATGAGTTATGTTGGTCATAGTTCAGTAAGGACATATGCTGCGAGGTGAATATATGGGCTGTAGGTTGTTGCCAGTGGTAAGAATGTCCCGTAAGGTGCATAATGTAGAGGCTGGAGCTTTTCAAGTTGACTCTTTCAGCCTATGCCCACCGGGTGTACAAACCTGTCCAGCATGGGGGTGACCTGTCCGAGGGCGGCACGCTCGCTTGGTGAGGTGATGGTGAATTTGCTTGCGCGGCAGGACAGATGCCTCCCCGGGACCCCTTCCCCGGTTGGCGGTGGATAGGCTCTCTGCCGGTATCGTCCGTCGGTCGACGGTCCTGCTGCATCGTGGATAGTGTCGCAGTAGGTGTTTAGGCTTCTTTTGTGCTGGGTTGCGCTGTATTGGTTGACTGTTGCTGAGAACGCTGAGTGGTAGGCAGGTCAGGGACGCTGGCGGGTCCTGCCCTGATGCATGATAGTGTGAGTGTTGCTGTCCGGGGATCATGGTGCAGTGTCCCGCCTCGCCGATCCCCGTCGACGTTTCGATCGAGAGGCTGCTCTGGAGACACGATGGGGATTCCCCCGCAGGCCGCGCCGGGTAGCGGGGCGGATCCACGCCACCACCTTTCTCACAGCCAGCCTGTAGAGCTGTCTCCGGGCATTGAACTGCGTCCAGAGGTAGGTGCAAAGCCGGTCGAAGAACTCCAGCGTGTGCTTGGGTGGCTGAGTAAGTGCGTGCTTTGTCCTGGGCTGCGTCTGTGCCGCCATCTTGGCTAGGCCCTGGCGGTCCCGTTTGGCCGTGGATTTTAGCGCTTGGGCAGGCATTAATGCGGGGGTATTCGTCCCCAGCGAGGACCGGGATGACACCCGCCGGTCCAGAGGGGGGGTAGCAGAGCTGTATTGTACTCTCGCTTGTGAGCTCGTCCCGTGCCGGGAGGTGTCAATTTCTCAGTCTTTTCCACAGTGCTCCGGTGCCGGGCAGGTGTCAATTTGTTGCTCATGTCGTCTTTAGTTTGTTCCCGGACACCGTTTGCTGCTGTCGCTAGTGGGTCGCTCAGTATCAGCATTCTTTTGCCCGTTATTGCAGGAGCTCTTAGAATGTGCGACTGGCCATCTTGGCTGTCAGGCCCCGCCCCACAAATGTTTTTTATAATACACTTGAAACAAAATTGCCAATATGTTTGAAAAAAAATTGGCATATTCTCCTGCTAAGAGCAATCTGACAGCATCAGCATGCAGACTCCGGATCACAGAGTTATTTACTCAAATGAGAGCTTCTGAGAATTCAAAGTGAATTCAATGAGAATTTCTAATTTTAGGTCAAAAGAGACAAATTAGAAAAAATTATTCCAGTCAATTCTTTTTTTAGTTTGGCTATTGTTGGCCTTACATTTCACTTTGAAGTCGCAGCAATTTTCACTTAACCCTGAATGTCACTTCTCACAATGACAGACATCACACACATAATGGACTTTTTTTTTTTTATGTGTTTTACATCATAACAAATTTATAAATAACACCCCCATCCTTAAAATATTTATTTAAAAAAAATATTTAAATCTGTAGATAAATACTTTTTCTGTTTGTACAGCTGCATCCCTGGGCTGTCTATCAGCCAGCTGGAATACGCTTTTCCTGGTTGGCAACATCAGTTTTCTGCAACATTTGCTTTGGTGTCAGCACACACTGTATCCTAACCCCTAATTACTGGGCGATCTACACACATAGTGCCAAAGCTTCTCTATCTTCCTGATTAAAATAAAACAAAACATAAAAAAGCAACAACATAAATTGTTGAACTCTGGTCTACCTATAAATATAGTATTGAATATTTAAAATACAAAAACAGGCCACTCTGTTGGGAGTGTGTCATATTCAAAACAAGAAGTTGCTTGCCCTGCTAGACTACAACTCCTGGAAATGCTCAGTGAGATTCAGGCTGTGGATGGTGGGAGTTAAAATATGTCTGATGTAGGAAAACGGCAATCAACTTCACCCAGTGGTTGGCTTAGTTTGATAAGAATTTTAGTTCACCACAGCTTTATATATGTCAATTCACCAATGTATATGGAGGGAGGAATAGGAACAGGACTAGAACAGCCCTACAGTTAAAAAAATTTTTAGTTCTTTCTTTCTCAATAAAAACAACACATTTCTGTAAGAAGCTTTGGATTGAAGTTTTGCCTGAAAGCATTTAAATGAACACTCCAGTTTGCTGAAGTGCTTTATGTGTCTTTGAGTATGTCATTTTTGACAGCTCGTAAAAGTGACAATTCCAAAAGAAATCTGCACTTTTATATAACTTTGCCAAAATTCCATCACTGCTATCAATCAGAATGCACACCTTCCATAAAGGGACACTAGTGTCACCAGAACAACTACAGCTTATTGTGTTTGTTCTGGTGAGCATACTCATTCCCTTCAGGCTTTTTACAGTAATCAGTCTTTTCAGAGAAAATGCAGTGTTTACATTTCAGCCTAGGGATACATCCACTGGCCACTCCTCAGACAGCTACTAGAGGTGCTTCCTGGGACAGTGCTGCACAGTGTGCATCACTGAAATTCAGTTTATCCACCCTCTGAATAGAGAAACTAAACTTTCCACATAGAGATGCATTGATTCAATGCATCAATACAATGCATCTCTATGAGGAGATGCTCATAGGCCAGGGCTGTGTTTGGCTAGTGCTGGCTCTGCCCCTGAACTGCCTGCTTGACAAGCTCAGTCAATCCAATGTGAAAGCATTGTGATTGGCTCAGAACACCACTTCTGATGATGTCAGCCAAGCAGGCAGATCAGGGGCAGAGCCAACAGCAGTAGACTGCAATAAAGGTAAGATTTTGCTATATTTAGAGGGATAAGTGGCAGCCAGGGAGGGCTGGATAATTATTTTAACACGATAGGGCAATGTTTGTGTTCCTGACCCTATAGTGTTCCATTAACCATCTTAATGAGCTTAATGACAGATCATTAGGACACATTGGAAAGCAGCAATCATGTGTACTTGCAATTTCAGCACTGAAGCTTCTCATTGAAAGAGGGGAAAGATGGGGAGGATTTGCAAAAGAGCAGGTCTGCTGCTTTGCAAGTTGTATTTTTTTTTTTTATATGCTCTCTTTTTGCAGGTCATCATTTTGACAAATATACAGCATGTGAAGACATTGAATGAGGTGCATATCAAAATATAATATAAACAACTGTGACTGCAACACATGGGCATATTCGACCCAATTTTAAGTTTTATTGCTATACAATCCCCTATTGCTGGACCAGGTGAGGCGTAACTATAAACAGAGGGTGCAGGTAAAGGCTGAGTATGCCCCAGGGGAACCTAAGCTGGAACACTACATAGGGTGTTGTGGTTTCGAACAATATTAAACTAACATAACATAAAATGAGTAAAACATGTAAATGAGAGACATACGTTGGCAGTCACTCCTTTCAGGTATGTAAATCAACTGTAACAGATACAGCTAGTTGGGGTATGAAAGGAGTAATTCCCTCCACCGACCAGGTGGGTCGTGCCGCCGATAAGACTGGCATCGCCAATAGATCCAGTGCTTGGAGAAAATCAGGAACTTCAGATAGGTGTGACAGGTGGTGTGGCTTGCCAGCTTTGTCAACCGTGAGACGGTGTGGTCCCCATTTGTATGGAATGGCGTTTTCTCTCAGTAGTTGTGTGACTTTTCAAAAGGACCTATGCCATGTCAGTGTTTGCCTGGAGAGGTCTCCCATGAGGATTCCCCTATCAGAATCTCGTGCAAGTTTGAGTAGCACATCTTGAACAGTACCCTGAGGCACGTTAGCGACTTTAGGAAGGCAAAAGCAGGAATCGTTCACTAGTAGCTTGTTTTGCTTAGATGTCAACAACGTGACGATGAGCCTTCTGAAGTAGTGTGGGAGTTTTGCATTGGTGATAGCCTCAGGTATGCCGTGTATTTGCATATTGTGTGCTTTAACTTTATCTTCCATATTAGCCATTTGCACTGTCAGATCAGTGCAGCGTGTTTGTAGTGCGCTAAGTACAGCATCGGTTGCCGTTTGCGCTAGCCTGGTGTCCCCAACATCTTTCTCCACTGTGACAATAAGGTTAGCAAGGGCTGAAACTTCCTCTCTGACCTTTGACATATCATCCTGGAACATGGCTCTAATGTTCAGTATCAAAGCTTTTATGTCAGCCTTGGTGGATGGTGCAGAGTCACCCATCTCTTGAGACATCTGTACCACTGTTTGTACCTTCGGGAGAGTTGGCAGGTCTGCAAAGAGGCTTTCGTCGTGCGATGTCTGTGAATAGTAGGCCTCTGCCGGCACCATCTTGGAAGGCTCAGGCCGCGCGACCGAACGCATAAAGGCTCCGGTATCTCTGGAGCCTGAGCCTGGATCTGCTGGCTGCTTCTTATTTTTCTTCCCCATAGCCTTTGACCTCTGGGCTGCTGCTTCAGACCCCGGTATCTTGGCTGAAAACACTGGGATATTAAGTTTGGTAAAGTAGAGGCACGGAGCTGCAGCTTTATGGGTCTTGCTTGTTTGGCTCCGTCCCCGCAAGTTGTATTTTCATATTCCCAAAGAAAAAAATGCATGCATGTTTTCTTATGGGGTATATCAACTAAGCAGTTAAAAAATCAGCAGAGTGTTCTTTTAGTCAGTCAATGTGCAGCACCAACAAAGGAAGTAAGTGCTAAACAAAAAACAAAACAAAAGATGCTAGTTATGCAGCAAACGATAGGTATGTTTTTAGGTCTTGGAAATTATTTGTGAAAATTTTTGTAAATGCATTTCTTTTGCAATATTATGTAAGCATAAAAAATGCCTTTCTTAACATCAATATAAAATAAAACACACAGACAATGCATCACATTGACAATTTACTCAAGTAAAACAATGTTAAGCTTGACCTCAATTGAATGTAGGCTTTTGCCAACAGCAAATTATAGTTAGGATATGTAAGCCAATAAGCATGGATGCCAAATAATTATTAACATATGTTTGAATTACAGTATATTTGCGGACAGTCTTTTCCCATATGAGATGAGTAAGAAAAAAGTAAATTTTTATTAAAAGTAGAGCTGTCAAAATACGCTTGTTTTTTAGTTTTTCAAAAAGTGCTTTGGGAATTTTGAAGTCTGAAATGAACAAAGAAGGGTATCAGCCGCAATTTACAACGTAAAGGGGGAAAAAGAAATACTGTTTGCACATTTAAAAGAGTCTTTGTCATATTTTTGTTTTTAAAATTAAAGTGGTTCTGACATCAGAAATGGTCTATGCAGACACGACATTCTAAAAACCCTCTACTCCTTAAGGGTTATTTACTAAAGCAGGAATTGCTTGGAATTAAAAGAAAATTCTAAATTAATTTTGAAGTTTAGGGCAAGACAGCTGACCTCTAGTATAACCTTCTGATCTATGATGGAACACAAATCAATTGGAAGATGATCCTTTCAAAAGTCCTATAATCTAATAAAGAGGAGCACTCCAATAACTTTGGACTGTTCCTTTAAACATAAGAAGAGTAGTAATTTTCACGATATTATTCTGCTTACCTGCTATGACCCACGACTGATACATTGTATGCATGCTGAGAGGATGCATCAAAACCCGTCGAATGCGGGAACGGGCAGGGTGAGTGTGACTGGATATTGGTAACTGAAACCTCATATCCCAGCAAGCCATGGTTCCACTGCTAGTACCTTAAACGTAATAGGAACATAAATATATATATATATTTCACATACATAAATATCAAAAATGCAACCTAAATTAAAAATAGTTTACATTGCAATGCAAACTAATAAGCCATGGAACAGGTCACGTCAGAAAAATTATTTTCCATGATTTTGCTATACCATTGAGTAAGCTTCCTTAACAAACTCCAAATTATAAATATAGTCAATGCATCCTTATCTAATAGTAACAAAGTTTTTAACCAGGATGCGAAAATCGAAGTAATGATTGATGAAATGTAAAATAAAAAAGCAGCTTTATAACGATCCCACAGAATACTACTATTCAGCTACTACTGCAAATTCAGCCTTACCTATACAGAGCCAGCACTGATGTATATCCACGGCAAATGACGTTATCAGTCCTAACCTCAGATCGTGCTTTAGAGTCCAGGCATTCGAGGAGGATCTCAGATCCCAACCAACCAGTGAGCCATTCACAGTAGCGTAGGCTAATACAGACTGTGATCCAGCATTAAATTGATGCATATCCATCACACAGCCATCTTGCTTCAAATCCAAGCTTCTATATAGGTGTTACCAGAATAGTATTCAGTTGAAAATTTGTTCAATAACAAGTTAAGGCAACAAATAAAAACAACCTAAAAACAGTTGTTTAACAGCTATGTACTAGTATGGCAGTAAATTTACTACATTACATTTGGATAACAAGGAGAAAGAAAAAACTATGGAATACATTATTTTGATATAGAGTATGAAAATAAAGAATTAGAAAAGTATTGGTAATCCGTTTTACTGTCAGTTGTTGACTGCATTTTGCTAAAAGAGTAATGTGAAGAACTGTGATGTTTGTTAAACTCTTGGTAAAATAACTTGCCTAGTTTAACATGCATACTCAACTGGTTTTTCCACTGATATATAAAATTAAATATTAAAAAATTAAAAGACTTCTCTGGCTACTTTCAGAGAACACTGGAATGCCATTCACAGGACTCAGTCAGCCATGAGTGGCTGACATAAGAATCCTAAACAGCCGCATTACTAGTGAAAAGTAGATCGGTGTCAGGTAGCATTGTTTTAGAGGTGTTATAGTGAAATTTGTCCTGCTTTACTACTTCCCTTTCCTACAACATGAGTAGAGACTTGTGATGTGTCTGCTAGTAAGGCAAACCATTAAGGTTTCCATTGCAGAGAAATCTTCTTTATGAGATGGGATACAGATTTTATACTCGGCCCCGAGAATCAAGGTGTCGTTCTACAGCTAGCCTTGACTACTGTAGTAAAGTCTAACATTCTACAATTCTTTAACAATCATTTAGAGACAATAGATGGTGTCTGCATTGGTCTTTTAGAGAGATGAATTTAGTAGTAATTATTAATTATTCTTTATTAGTAATGATTAATTATCCTTTCCTGACACTTATACCTCTTTTCTATCAATAACTTGGCAGGGTTAGCCCCATTTCTGTCTGTGACTGACAACAGGATCATTAGATCACTTTATTTTTTGCACGGTCACAATTAGCATTCACTTTGTTCCAATAAATGAGATGTCTACTGCATTTTATATTCTCTCAGAAATTGGTATGTGTCATTTCCCCCTTAGCTATGTGTTGACTTTTTGTACCATTTCCATGCAGATCAGCCAGTAACTAGTCAGTCCCTGTTTTTGACTGAGAACAGAGGTCAGTGTGTGTCAGGGCAGTTGCATAACACATATCTCGAAACACTGAATGGTCACTAGTTTGGTTTCTGTTGAGGGAGTTTTGGGTATTTTGTTATTGAGTCTAAATATAAGAAGTAAAAAAAAATGAATTTATAACAGAGAAAAAGGCAGGATCACAGTAGCTTATCATTTGTTTAGTCCAAGTTCAAGTCTCTTACAAGTTTTAGGTTTTTTTTTCTGATACTGCAGAGGGAACCTATACAATCTGTATATCACACTGATCCTTACTCAAAACGGAATTCTACATACAAAAATACTAGCTAATCCAGTGATCATTTCAAATTTAACTGGGCTTCATCCATGAGCTGTAGCTGATAGAGACAGCAAGAGGTCTACAACTAGATTACTCTAACATTCTACAATTCTTTAACAATAATTTAGAGACAATAGAACATGTTTGCATTGGTCTTTTAGAGAGATGAATTTAGTAGTAATTATTAATTATTCTTTATGAGTAATGATTAATTATCCTTTCCTGACACTTATACCTCTTTTCTATCAATAACTTGCCACGGTTAGCCCCATTTCTGTCTGTGACTGACAACAGGATCATTAGATCACTATTTTTTGCACGGTCACAATTAGCATTCACTTTGTTCCAATAAATGAGATGTCTACTGCATTTTATATTCTCTTAGAAATTGGTATGTGTCATTTCCTCCTTAGCTATGTGTTGACTTTTTGTACCATTTCCATGCAGATCAGCCAGTAACTAGTCAGTCCCTGTTTTTGACTGAGAACAGGTCAGTGTGTACAACTAGATTACTCTTAATTGAAGATGTGACAAATGTACTAAGGGAAGAGTGTTCCCCGAAGCAATATCACAAACTTTACACACAAGAGCTTAATACTATTTTCTAACTCTGTATCTAAACATCTTGTATCTACATATGTCTCCAAAGAATTACCCATCTCTGATGCTTGCTACTTATGAGATTTAGTACTAAAGGATGAAAAACCTTTAAAATTATTTAATCTGTTGATAGAATATGAACAATGGATTAAATGACTGAAAACTGTTTTAGTGCATTGTGTCAGTGGTTGCCACGGTAACAAATCATTTCGTCTTTAGAAGCATTGTTTTCTTGCATGTTCTAAACTACTTCAGTGGCCAAGCTGACAATCAACTTTGTCCTGAAATAGCTATGAACACGGTAAAGTGATACTGCCCTGCCAATTCTATGGCTTTACCCTGTTCAAAGTTTGAGAATGGTGGAAATCTGACACCTTATGTTAAAGCTAAACAAGAAGTTAACAAAATTGTACATGCACAAAATCACGTTGAGCAGGGAAAAAAAAATACCTGCTTTGGAGCTGATGGATTTTTGGAGATTTAGGAGGTTTAGATGCTTCAATAGAAAGAAGCTGGATGTTACCATTATCTGAAGCCACAGCTAAATAATGTGATCCCTGGCAAAAAGCCATTGTCTTAATACGTCCCCCGATGCGAGAATACGTTATAATTGATCTACAATGCAAATACAAAAAGGTGAGCTTTAGCAAATAACTTACATAGTAAAATTTTCAGAGTCTGTATTTTTGAAAAAAAGCATTTTGAGAAACGGTCATCACTTACATATTTTCCAACTAGGGTTTTTTATGTGTGTTTTAAATTAATAAAAATAGGCTTAAGGACAGCACGATGGTATATGCAGTGCAGGGCTTTAAGCAGTAAAGGTACAGTAAAGCAGTAGGGATAAAACCCTTTAAATCCCTGCTCTTACCAAGGACCCCTCCCTCATGTTTTTAAAGATACAGTTAGAGGCCCCAGACTGATAGATGAGCTATATGCAGAGCTTAAAGTGAGCGCTGCTCATAGCCCTATAAAATTAATTTACAATATTCTGCGATCGCACTGTCACAGTAAATTTAAAGCCCCCCAGGATTAGAGGTTGGATTAGGAACATCATTGGTAATAGAATTAGGGGAAATGTATACATATGGGGTATGATTGTAGAGAATACAAATATGGGGTGTTTGCATAGCATCTGAAAAAAACCTAAGTCCTTAAGGGGTAATGGATGAATAATGTAAATAATGTTTTTATTTTGCAATGCCTATTTATAAATACACAATTCAAGAATAGTTCTAGATTCGTCCAGAGCATATTCTAGGTTAGTAAAAACATCACATTATGACATGATAAACTATAATGAAGGAAAATAAACTAAATCTCTTCACAGAACACACATTTCACAGTCAGATTTTAAACATCAGCAAATATTTGAGTCAATCATATAAATGTTTGCACCTTGTTGTTGTTGTCTTTCCTTCCATTTTTTGGCTATTCCAGATTTTTACAGTTCCATCATTGGAGCAAGTGGCAAAAATAGAATGCTCATCTGAGACTCTTATTCGGTTTACTGGACCTTTATGTTCATGCAGATGTGCCACCAACAGACCCTTAGGATGCCACCCTGAAAAGAGAAACAAATAACTATGAAACAGCTTTGTGAAAGCATATATACTTTTATTTAACTTTCCTTTGTAAGAGGCATACCATGAGCACTTTACCCAATGTAGTGCATTGTAACCGTTTAGGTGCGACGAGTCTTCTAATGTCATACCAGGTTAAGCAGTCAAATTGTTAAGGAATTGTTTGACACCTTACCTTACTCGGTCAGGTTCCAGAAAGCCATGTGTATGAATTCTAAAGGAAGACCTCAAAACCCTAAAACACTTTAGCTTGCTGAAAAGCTTTATGTGTGAAGAGTGTGTCCTATCTTTTCATTTTGCAGAAAGTGCAGATTTTAAAAGAAACTGATGCTTTGACAAATTAAACTGGTTACAACAACCTGGCTTTCAAGGAAACAACAGGTCTTAGCACTTCCTGGTTTGGTTAGCTTAGTAAAGATAAACTCAAAAGGCAGCAATTGCCCAGAGCACCTGTCCTGCAAAGACATTTCATTGAGCTGCATTGGATTGTCTGTGATTGGACAGCCATATAAAGTTTGGGCAGGGTCAGAAGGGGAGGGCATGCAAAGGCTACAGACATGAGAACAGTAGGTTTTGCAAGCTGTTTTTAGATATACCCCAATGGAAAATGCATAATTAAATGTATGCACGTTTTCGATAGGGGTATATCTACTAAAAAGTGATTTTTTAAAATGTATTTTGTATTTGGGCGATGCATCGTCCCTTTAATGAGTTTGAAAAACTGATCAGAATAGATGAGACAGCCAATACAGTGTAAATTAACATAAATTGTACAAAAGTGTACCTGTAGGTGGTGGTTTGCTCTCCCATTCAGCAGTCTCCATCATATATTTGGCTAATCTTTCTGCATTGCATTGCTCCCTCTTCTGCTGTATGAGCTGCTGGAGTTCACTTTTACATTGAGCCATGCGTTGGAATGCTGCAGGAGCAAATGTGCTGGTATAGATTTGCATGGTGGGCCTCCTTGACTGGGTTACCATTCCTTCTGTTGCCTATTCAACAAAATGAAAACAAAAGTATAAACATACAACTAAACGTCCACGGCAAAATGTCCACCCAAAAAAAAAACAAAAAACAATTGAATGTTTATGGGAGTTGTGGTCAGCAGTCAGATTTTATACACTTGAAAGCAGACATATAAAGAAAAACATCAAGAAGCCCCTGCTATATGGTACATTAGGGTTGGCTGAACTACTTCATGGTTTGGAGAGAAAATGCTGCATGGATCTGCAAGTTATAGGATATCAATCAATTTTAAATCTTTCTTGACAACTTATGATTTATATTAATCTTGACATGGGGTTAGATACATTTTGTCACTGGTCATTAGGATGTTAACAAATGTCAAATTCATAGTAAATATGCTATTATTGTCCTAGGCTCATTGGAAATAATTTGTGATCAAATAGCAACAGAGATATATAAATTTGCAAGACTGAATCATGCCTAGACAGCCAAATGTAGGTTGCACACTCACTGTTATTTAACTAGTCCCAACACCACATTTGTACCTGTCCAGGCCATGTACAATTTTATTTGACACAGAAATTGTAACTTGGCAAGTGCTCTAGTAAAAGTTTCCAGGTGTTTTTGCTTTCATCATCTGATATACCTGTGGTGAGGACGATAAAGGAGCCGAAAGGGCAGCAGACGATTCTGTGTGAAGAGGCTTTCCAGATTCCTGCTCAGCAGGTGGCAAGGCTCTAGGTGCTGCTGCTGCCGGGTTCACATTGGACGGTTCCATTGCTCCAAACATGCTTCTCCACTCTTCATTCACATTGGAATCTTGCTTAACATGTTTCCGAGCTTTAAAAAAAAAAGCAGCAGAACTTATTTTTAACACATTGTTCTGATCATTAACTTCCAGACAGATAGCTAAATACGATTTGTAAATGTATTATACGCGAACATAACACTCTGGGGGGGATAAACTATTTAACCCCATACATGCCTGCTGGGCTGGTATGAAATAAGAGTCTTTTTGCAGCTGCAAGCAAACTATTATACAGTACATTGAAGGAAACTTTAAATGTATTCATCTATTTTTTTCATGCATTAGCACCTTTAGGAACATTCTAATAATAATAATGCCCAATTTCTTGCAATATTCATATTCTCTCTGTATCTGATTAAAAGGACACTAACCACCACAACAATCTCTGCACTTTTCAAAATTTGCTGCAGCTTTAAGTCTGCTCTCCCACACTTCCATATTGCAATATTCTTCCTCTATTCCAAATACAAATATGCAAAATCACTGTGTGTCCTAATTATTTGAAATGCTATAATCACGTACAGCGTTTGTCTTCTGTGTCCAGTTTCGTTTTAACAAGATCAGCTTGTCTACCGCTTAGACCTAAAGATGGCAAGTCGATCACACCTTTATTAGCACTTTCATAGAGATGGCTCTGTTCTGCTAAACTTGCTTTGGCTCTGTTGGACTTTAACATAAAGTCTTTTAGTGCTAAAAGCTTATCTTCTTCTTCTTCTGTCATCCCCTTGGATGAAAACATAAATAAGCACATAGTGAGCCATTAATAGAACACCAGAATTGTTATATTGACTGCAACTATACTTCACATATTGTGTACATATTATAAGCATGTCAACACACTAAATAACTCTTCTATTGCATGCAATCATTGTGTATATGTCTCAAATGCAGATTACATAGGACAGGGTTATTTTAGTAACAATGATCGAGGTTAAGGATAGGAGCATTCCATTCCCACAAGAGTGTTAAGAGTGTTTCTGCACCCACCAAAGTTACAGACCACCCACTGCATGACAGGCACCTTAGGCACAATGTGTTCATGCCTAATACGCAAAAAAAAAAAAAATTCATTCTTGTTTTAAAAGGATTTCTTTAACTAAAGATATTCTGCCAAAATATGTAAACAATTAACAAAGACTGTAGCTGCATTAAACTAAGCATGTTTATTACTAACATTTAATGTTGTACCTGTGATAAGAGCTTTTTCAAAAGCTGAGCAATTGCTGGATCATCGGGAGGTGGGCATTCTTGGAGAGTCCCATGTCTCTTCTTCTGGCGCATCTGAAGGTGTCTGAAGAGGCTTGCGATGTCTTTTGCTCTTAATGCATAATCAAATATAGAGCGGTTCACAGGCTCTTTCAACACACTCAGCAGGACAACTTCCTTCTCTATCTGATAAATCAGATGTGATTAAACCAGGACTTGACAAATTTGCTTTCAATTTAGGAGCCATTTTTTCCTCTAACGACAAAAATACAATTCTTAAAGGAACACTATAGTCACCAGAGCCCCTACAGCTTAATGCCGTGGTTCTGGTGTCTAGAAGCCTGTCCCTGCAGACTTTTCAATGTAAAAACCGCCTTTTCAATGAAAAGGCAGTGTTTACATTGCTGCCAAGTAACACCTCTAGAGGCTGTCACTCAGATGGCCACTGAAGTGTCACCTATCTCAGTGCTGCACAATGTGCAGCACCTACATTCAGCATTTCCACGCTGTGCATGGAGGCGCTGCATGTTCCTCATAGAAATGCTTTTAACTGATTTAATGCATCTCTATGAGGAAATGCTGACTGGCAATTGATGATCTCAGTTATGGAGGCGGGCCAGCTCTGGCGAGACTGGCATGGCGCTGGTATCAAGATGAGTAAAAACATAATTCCCATGCGATTGGAGGAGGCTGGTGACCTAAACATACACATTCATTGATAGACACCTGGACTGACGCACACACAGACAGAGACACACACACTGAGATGGTCAGACACATGCACAGTGAAAGAGACAGTCAGGCACGCACACGCACACACACACTGACAGACATTCAGACACACTCACAAAGTACTATTAATACACTCAAATATATACACACACAAATATTCATACATACACACAGACAAATACACAGAGACATACACATGACAGATGCACAGATTTTTTTTTAATTTAAATTTTTTTTAAAATACATATTTTTTTAGTCACCCTCCTGTTTCCTACCTTTTGAGCTCCGGAGGGTGGCTTCCCTGGTATCTAGTGGGATTAGACAGCAGCAAGTTACAGGTTAGTGGGGTTGGCTGCGGCTGATGGGACTGGGCAGCGGCTGTTCCAGACTCTCTCCTTTCACCTCCTCACTGTCACAACAGCTCTCTCTGTGTGCCGTGAGGAAGTCAAGGGAACTGTAATAACTTCCTCCCAGCGCGGAAGTCACGCAGGAGAAAGGACTAGTTGCCGGTATTCCATCGGCTTTGCGGGAGGCATACGGGGAGCAGGGTCAGGTATGTGGCATGGGGACGGCATGTGGGCGGGTAGCAGAGTCGAGAATGGGGTCGGGAGGAGTGCGGGGAGCAGAGCTGTGTTTACCTGGTATCCTGCCAGTTAAGATTGCAATTTCCCTGCACGGGGATTGAGACAGAAGGAGGAGGGAGCCGGCTGACCAATCCCAGATGCTAGGACAAAATATTTAGTCGCCATGACGACCAGGATTTGTCGAGCCCTGGATACTGTTTTAGGGCTGAACTATTTTACACTGAACACTTCTTAGCACTCCAAGGATGTGCCACCGAATGAGTGGCTGTCAGACTTTACTGATATGAAGTGAAAAGCCTTCAAAAGGCAAAGTGGGGAAGGTATAGGGCAGGGGTAGGCAATCTTTTAGCAGTACTGTGCCGATATAGGATTGTGATGTCCCGTAGCGTGCCGGTCCTGTTTTTTTAAATTGAGGTGTGTATGCTGCCATATTCTGCTTGTGTTATTTACACTGTAATTGCTTTGTATTTTTGTATTTGTGCATATATGAGCTATCATATTGTATATGTTCATTAGTAGTTTGTGGTATCATGTATGATACAAATGAATGTGGGCTGTGTATGGGGGCTGCTTGTGGAATTGTGTGTGTGAATGGATATATCACATTGTGTGTTTGGTGGTGTGTGTATGTATGGGGCTGTTTGGGGTATTGCATTGAGAGGCTGCATGTGGGGTTGTGTGCATGTATGTGGATTGTTAGCGGGTTATGTTTGTGCGGAGTGTGTGTATGTGTGTGTGTGTGGGCTGTTCGTATTATTTGTATGAGGGGGAGGGTTATTCTGCATTTCTGTGTATATCTAGCACTGTGGGTGGCTTCCCTGGGTTCCAGTGGGGACCAGGCTGGCCAGGTACAGGTCAAAGACAGGAGCAGTAACAGCAGCTGCAGGTTGCTCTACTACAGTGTGGATTCCCATTCACAAGTGCTGGGAGGAAGTAATCTGAAATCACTTACTCTATGTGCTGCAATGCATAAATTGAGGATTGTCCTTCACCACCTTTTCGTATTAGCAGATATTTGAAGTTTCACTGGGACTCCTGATAGGCCAGAGCCTGTTTGACTGTAGCAGCCTTGAGTGCCGTGCAAAGACACCTTGAGTGCCGTGCATGGCGCTAGTGCCGTAGGTTGCCTACCCCTGGTATAGGGGATCTATTTAAGGTTCTTTGTATTGCGAGCCTCTAAAGCATACTTTGCCCAGATATATTTCCCAATAAGATTTACTTGGGGAAAAAAGTGAAAAAAGAGAACTATAACCCTACCAGAGCATATTAAATCTGATTTCAGTGTGAAGTCTCTGAAACATCTGTCTTCATCTACTTTCAATCAAAAAGCAACTGCACTCTTTGTTCATTTCAAATTGTACTGTGTTTTATATGTTTGCAATTAAATGCGCAACATTGTATTTGAAAGTGCTCTCAAGAACATTCTTGGATACAAGAGAAATCTCAATGTATCCATCCCGGGGAAACAGCTGGTATACAAACTAAAATATATGTCTCTTTAAAACTTGAACTCTTTCTTTTTTTATGAACAAATACATTGATGCAAAATAAGCTGATCTGGAAAGCCATGGTTACAACTTGACAATCTTGGCCTCGGTTTTGCAATTTCAGCAATTAATTCAGATGATTTGAAAAGAAAAACGTGAAAAGAAAGTTCATTGAACATGTTTCATACCTGCAGAATTGGCTCAATGATGAAATGATGGAGGTAGGGCATCAGTCTACAGTATACATCTGCTATGTTTAATTGCTGTGCAACTGTAGTGATAAATCCAACGGCACCATAACGGATCCACAAGTTTGGATGGCACAAAAAAGGTGCTATAAGGACAAATATATACAAAAATCTGAGTTTTTGTGGCATTATTTTAAACATATATGCTAATTTAATTCTAAAGGTACATCTATTGCTATACAGGTTTGGTCAAATTTTGATTACAACACAGAAAAAAAAAAAAATGTACTTGCCATACATTGTAAGTGATCATTTTTCATTACATTCAGAGCTTAAGTGGTAACAAATAGTAAAATATAAAAAAAAAGGTTTGCAAGAAAATGTTTACATAAAATAAGTATTTAAATAAATATCCACTTGCATCCTCGCAGTTTGTAAGTAGAAATTAAGCCCATGTAAGTGCACAAGTGTTCGGTCTGAAAACCCAGAACATCAGATGGTATGTAGCTCCTTCCTCCCATGCTAACTCTCCACATTAACTACACAGTGTGGCACCTCTTTCTGTCCCTAGAGTGTGCTATGGCTTTCTGCCTTGCCAGCACACCACAAATTAATCTGCAGTGGACCTGAGCGTCCTCCCCCATCCAACCGGACATGAAAACAAACTTGAAAAACTGCTCTGGGATCAAAGAACACCAACCAGATGGACTATACATTCCTCAATGGTGACTTAAAAGTGTTAAATAAAATGGCCATCTATAGAATCCATAACTACTCTGTCCTTAAAACTTTACTATTCTTTAAAACTGTTTTCTTGCATTGTAACTCCATAACTAAATTTTTTTATTTCCCCAAGCTCTGCACTTTCTGTTCTCTGACCATTTAAGGAACACTGTAGACACTAACTGCTGCATCTCATTAAAGTGGTTACAGTGTCTAGAGTCCCCTGGCACCATCCTCCATTCATTATTAAACCGTATGTAATATGTTAATGTTATACAAACGTTCCCAAAAGCTCACTGTCCGTCTGTGCTGCTCAAGCTCATGAAGAAGCATTAGGAGGAGAAACAATAGTAAGCTGTGACACTTTTAGAATATCAGCGCACATTCAGGTATGAATTGGTATGGCAGAATGAAGTATGTAATCTCTGCCTCAGCCACACCAGAGTGCGGGAGGATATATGGGAAGGCAGGGACACTATTTCAGTGTTAAACTGCTCGAAAATTGCTAAAGTTGTTTAAGATAACATTGCTTTTATGCCTAAAGTATCCCTTCAGACCATTCAAAGAACAGCTTAGCCCCAAAATCTGTGCTATAGGTCTGGGTGACTTCTTCCACCTGTTCTTCCACTTTCTGGAATCCTAGACAATGGATGGCTCGGGCAGCTTGGCTGCAAAGTGACAGCTCAAGAGGAGAGACGATTATAATCAAAACACTGTGCAGCAGACTGCAGCTCCTACCAAGCAAAACTCCTGCTATACACAGAGGTTCTGCATGGTGTGAATGAATCGTGATATTGTGGTTCTTTTCCATGCAGACAGGCTTAAGTATGAGTGGTAAACAAAATAAACTGATGTTTTATGTTATGTCCTATGATTATGTCAGCCATTTCTGCAATTGTGTAGATTGTATCTAGTATGCAAAGCAATAATCCATATAATGTTAAGACTTCTGAAATATTATAAAAATAGCAACCAATATACAGTGGGACCTCGGTTAACGAATTTAATGCGTTCTCCGGGACGTTTCTTATTGCGAAAAATTTGTAAACCGAAACACGGTTTCCCATAGGAATGCATTGAAAGCCAATTAATCCGTTCTGGAGGTCAGAAAAAAGTCAAAATGAGCTAGCATGGAAACCAACCCACAATGCAGAACACACAATAAAAGGCATGGAAACGAAGAAGCTCCGCTCCCTACCTTTCCACAGCTTGAGAAATACACCAAAAAGTCCCAAAACAACTGCAAATAATTTCCAGAATGGCTCCAAAATTCAATGCAAAATCCATTTCAACACCTCCACACTCGACGCCACGTGCTACCCACAGGCTCCAGCATGGAGGGCGCAGTGCTATAAACCTCCAAGGTGCAATGCATCCTGGGGAAACTTGCTTTGTATTGCGAAAAATTAATTGTAAACCGAGGCATTATTTTCAATGGATTTTCATTTGTAAACCGAAAATCATGTTAACCGAGGCGTTTGTAAACCGAGGTCCCACTGTATTTATAAAGACAGATAATGTAAATGTCAACAGTGCAATTCCAGTAACCATAACATACAAAACGGTGAAATGTTACACATACCAACGTCACAAGCAAATTCATAGACGTGTGGCTTCTGAAGGAGTCCCAGTTGACACATGCAGGTCAAAGCATTAAGAGCTTTAAAGATCACAAACTCTTCAACATCACTTTGACCTTGTTGGAGAAGCGGCTTTAAGATAGATGAGCTCTGCCACCCCACATATGCCGCAACACCTGAAAAGAATGAAAAGCCTTCAATGCACAGATCATGTGAACCAGTACAAATTGCATTTGGCTTTATCCAGAACTTACAATTGGAAAAGTGTTTAACCCCTTCAGCCCAGCGAGAGTGGGACCATGAGGGTGGGGGGGGACCTATTAATACTATAGAGGCATGAAAAAAAGTTTGTTTTCCTGGCACTATAGTGGTCCTTTAACCTCAAATACCTAATGTGCAAAAAAAAAAAAAAAAATGCTTGTTCAACATGTTATTTTGTTTATATTTTGCAAGAATACATGGTGCCTTCAACCATTTGTCTGCTGGTATAACATACTTTTAGTACAAAAGACCTGTGCCTTCAACCACTTCTTTTTTAGTGTTTTAAATAAGATTCAGATGAGTACAGAATATCTACTTGCGAAGCATAAATGTGAAAAGGTCTCTAACAATCTTCTTCTCCCAATACATTAATTCAGTTTTATACTTCCACAAAAAAATGAAAATAATATAAGTCTTTAAATAAGTGACATGGCTGATAAACATCAAGACAAAACGACCCTACCCCTGATCCACCTTTCCCTCTTTCAGGATCTGTTCTAAATTTCTTCCGGTCTACTATAGTTGTCTTAAGAAAAAGTAGGGACTATTTCTCTTCTGGAGGTTTCCTACTCAGTGACTAGCGGTGACCAGTGGAGGAGCAAAGTATGCTTCGTTTCCGGTGGTCACAGCAATTTTCCCACAATCCTTACCTTTCCTCCCTGTTCCCGCGATGCTTCCGGTCACTTAGACAGGACGCAGGCAAAACTGCCGAATTGCGTTCTAACAGTTTCTTCATTCGTGTTAGAACGCAATTTGGGACTTTGTTCGTATCGGAATTTCATTTGAATGAATTAAACTCTGATCCTTTTCATTGCCGCGGCTGCAACTTGCAGCCGCTTAGTAGATAACTTCCTAATTCCCACGGTATTAGGGAGCTATCTACTAACAGGCTGAAAGACCTAAATTGGTTTATATTTTGCAAGAATACATGGTGCCTTCTACCATTTTTCTGCTTAGGTATAACATACTTTTAGTACAAAAGACCTGTGCCTTCAACCACTTCTTTTTTAGTGTTTTACAGAAGATTCAGATGAGTACAGAATATCTACTTGTGAAGCATAAATGTGAAAAGGGCTCTAACAATCTTCATTCATGCAGTTTTATACTTCCACAAAAAAATTAACATAAAAAAAAAAAAAAAAAAGTCTTTAAATAAGTGACATTCGTGTTAGAACGCAATTCGGGACCTTGTTCGTATCGGAATTTCATTAGAATTAATCAAACTCCGATCCTATTCATTCCCACGGTATTAGGGAGCTATCTACTAAAAGTAAATGATCTGCCCCTACTCACTATACCGCGAGTTTAGTAAACAGTGAGCAGCCTGTGGCTGCTCACTGTAAAAAAAAAAAAAACAGAAAAACACACCACTACTGTCCTCCCTCCGGCCCCCACCCCTGCGCGGAGGTGGGGGCCATAAATTACAATGGGGGGGAGGGGGGTGAACACCTACTGTCCTCCCTCCCCCCTCCCCGGTCCCCACCCCTGGCTAAGAACACTGATTGGTTGTTTTAAGCCAATCAGAGTGCTCTTTGTCATTTTACACAGCGTGTTAACATTCAAAGAACTTTCCCACACTGTGTAAAATGACACAGAGCACTCTGATTGGGTGGCTTGAAATACATCCAATCACAGTGCTCTGTGTCATTTTACACAGGATGGGAAAGTTCTTTGGAATTTTCCCACGCTGTGTAATTTGACTCATAACACTCTGATTGGTGGGGTTGGAATCTAACCAGAGTGCTTTGTCATTTTACACAGCATGTACTCAGAGTGTTCTTAGCCCAATTGCAGGGCGGGGCAAGGCTTTATAAGCCTTCCCCCGCCCTGCAGAACTCAGTCTGCGCAGAGCCCTCCATGGGTGAAGAAGGATTATTTTTTTTTGCACTCTGGTTTTTTCTTTTTCGTCTGGGTTTTTTTTTGCGCTCGGGTTTTTTATTTTATTTTAAGTTCGACGGATATGATGGTTTTTTATTTGTCCTTTTTTGGGGCTAAAAAATGAAGATTTTAGAAAAAAAAAAAAGACGTCAAATGGTAAGTTTAATTTTTCTTTACAGGTTAGTTATTTTATTCCCCCCTCACTATTTTTTAGGGTGAGGGGGGTAGGTAGGGGGAAACTTTTTTTTGGTGGGGGGGTGGGTGACTAGGGGCTTGGGGACCCCTACTCACCTTTAATGGGGGGGGGGGTGGTAGATTTGTCTTAGGGCCAACACCCCCCGCCCAGGGGTGGGGGAGGACAGTAGGTTCCCCCCTCATTATCTTTATGGCCCCCACCTGCCTCCCAGGGGTGGGGAGGACAGTAGGTTTCCCCCCCATTGTAATTTATGACCCCCACCCACCACGCAGGGGTGGGGGGGGAGGAGGACTGTAGGTTCCCCCCTCTCATTATCTTTATGGCCCCCACCCACCACTCAAGGGTGGGGGTGGGTGGAGAGGTCAGTAGGTTCCCCATTGTAGTTTATGGCCCCCACCCACCATGCAGGGGTGGGGGCCAGGGGGTGGACAGTAGGTCCCTACCCCTTATTGTTATTTACGGCCCCCACCCGCCGCACAGGGGTGAGGGCCGGATAGTAGTTTTTATGTTTTGTTTTTTACAGTGAGCAGGCTGCTCACTGTATAGTGGACATGCCCCTTCTCGCGGTATAATGAGTAGGGGCATTCGGGAGATTTTGATCTCCCTTATGCTATTATGGGGGTCATATTGACCCCCATAGAGTGAGGGAGGACATGGGGGCTTATGAAGTGGTGGGGAGCACTGCTCCCTGCCGCCTCTATCTTTACATATTACAAGGAGGGAGCTGCGCGCCGGTAGCTCCCTCCTTGCAATAAACTGCACAAACTTGCAATAAACTGCACAAACAAACGAACACTGATATACAGTGTTTGTTTGTCTGACAATGCTATTCATTCATTTGTCTTTCTGATGAATGAATAGATGAAATTCCCGTTCGCATGTCCAAGTGTTTCACTGGGCATGTGCGGGAATCTCAGTCTGTCTAGTGTGGGCAAATGACGTGTCCCATAGGGACTTCATCTACCCACACAAAGATGGTGGCGCCCTGAATATAGATCGGGGCAGAAAATTAGGGGCATTTGGGGGTGACTAGGGGGTCAATTAGATGTAGTGGAGGCGGGAGGGAGGTTAAAAAAAACGGGATTCGGCCATGACAGTGCCGCTTTAATGTAGGCAAAGAGCATTACTTACACTAGTCAGCCTTGGTTGCTAGGTCTACAGAAACAAAGTCATTTAACTTCTAAATGGGCAGAAAACTAAGCAGTGAGACTACAATGGCATGATCTATACACCACACAGATTTCATTCAGCAAAAGTGGTTTTGGTGCTTAGAATGAAACTTCATGCATATCTCCTCAATGAGGTACAGATTTTAAGATGACAGAAGCAGACATTGCACTGATCCAGAGATATCTCTGAATAAAAGAAGTTACAAAGTACACTGTTTGCATGACACATCTAACCCAGAGGAATGTGTGCCTTTACATCATTTTATACAAGAAAGGGAAAGCAGTGCCTTTCATACATATGAGTTTTAAATGAAGACATAAAGGGGCACCCCATTGCTGAAAAAAACACCAAAACAATGATTAGTGTTTCGATTGAAATCTGCACTTTTGATAAATAAAAAAAAGACATACTCTTCACATGAGTCTGGAGTGTCACGTTAACCCCTTAAGGACCAAGCTTCCGGAATAAAAGATAAAAGGGAATCATGACATGTCACACGTCATGTGTCCTTAAGGGGTTAAAGGGACAGACCAAACCCATAAAGCATGTTAGCTTGCTGAAAGGCTTTATGGGTGTAGAGTGTGTCCTCTTTTTTTCCCCATTTTGAATAAAGTGCAGATTTCAATAGAAATTGTCACTTTTATAAATTAACCTGGTCCCCTGGCTTTCAAGGAGACAACAGCACCTATAGCTTCCTGGTTTGGTTAGCTCAGTAGAGTTAAACTCAAGAGGCAGCAATTGCTAAAAGAACCTGCCTTGCAAACCGTTCTCATTGAGCTGCATTGGAAAGCCTCAGAAAGTCTGGGTGAGGTTAGAAGTTGGATTACAAATGATGCAGAAAAGAGAACTGCTGGTTTTGCAAGCTGTCTTTATATATACACATCCAGTGAAAATGCATGTGACTTGATTTGGGGAATATCTACTAAATAGTGATATTTATTTTCTATTTGGGCACTTGAGTGTCCCTTTAAATGAGGTTTGAAGTCTTGAAATCCATGGATTGTCAACATGTAATTACCTACCAACAATGCTGTCAAAGAAAGCTCCACGGAGGTGCCAGTCATTCTTATCATTCAGAAAAGTGATCATGTGAGAAAGGAGGACATCATTTGCTTTTTGACGACCAAAGAAAACACAGAGTCTTGTTATGCCATTCTCCATTAAAGTCTGCTTCACAATATTCTCTGGGTCACTCAGCAATGTTACCACCTTTTGTTGAACCATTTCATGCAAAGCCTGCAGTTCTGTACAAAGGGAACTTAATGAGTTACTGTGAACATTAAATGGTAAACTTGCATAATGAGTCCCAACAGTTTATTTTTGCAGTAGTTTAAACAGCTCTGATTATGGACAATCCTGTGGTTTTACAGTAAAATAAAGTCACTGTCAGTAATTATGAATTGCCATACTATGTAAAGCAATTCTAAAAACATGCTTATCTTGTTAGATCTGTCACTTTTGAGCTTTTCTTAGAGATAGAATCATTGTGAAAATGTATTCTTCACTATTGGAATTTGACTACTTGCTCAAGAAATTGCCATCTTAAGTAAAAGGCACTGTTTCTGCCACTATTTCTGTTTGATTTAACATTTGATTGGATCTTACGGAGCATGTGCAACATTATCTATGGAAGATCTTGTGGTTTAATAGGATGCCTTCTTTCCCTATGTATTTCAACTGAATCTTCCAGACATGGGAGAAAAATGCCAGTTTGTATTTGGAGACCAACATTATTTTAGAAATTAAATTTCAAGGGACATTATGGGCACCAACAAAACATATGTTCATTTGGTCTTATTGATTGAACTCCCTGTTCAAATCTGTTTAGCATAAGTTAATTTGAAAAGCATTTAGAATGTCTAAAAATGTAAATAAGTAAATAAACAAATTACATGCACATTACCTGTGTCATAGTTCTCACTTGGATGTGACATCTCATCTATCTCTTCAATGTTTGGGTCATTTTCCATACTTAGGTTTTTCAGTTGCACCAACTCCAGAAATTTAAGTGCAGTCTCAGCCAGCAATGCAATGTTTTCTGTGCAAGAAAAGCACCACAAAAAAAGTAAAAGGAGTATCGAACAAGAAATACAGAGAGAAGCTTTGAGGACATACAGCACTTGTGTGGCAACTGCTGTGATCTGCCACTAGAGGCATGAAAATAGTAACTTGCAAACCATGTAATTTCTCAGAAACTGCACTATTTACAGCAGAAAGGCTATAGGGGCAGAATCTATTTCCTAAAATCACTTCATTAATAAGAAGTGATTTTGGTACTTAGACTGTCTCCTTAAGTAATTCCATCTGGTCATCCTTACCTGCATATGCCAATCTGACGATAGTGGCTTCATCTTGAGCCAAATGCGCTATTCCAGGCAAAATGTATTCCGGATAAATGTTGATGTCATTACGAGGCACTTCCTTGACAAGAGCAAGAACTTTGGTCAATATCCTCACAGCTTCTGCCTTTACTCTTGGAACAGAATCATTGCTGAAATGTAACAGGTATGGAGTAATACGGTCTAGTAAAATCTCAACACTTAAACGTGGAGCAAGGTGCAGCAGAAGCTCCAGGGCAGCAAGTTTAGAATCACAGTGTTTCAGTGTCTGCAAACAAGACGTTATCACAGAGACCAGGATAAGAAGTCCATTTTCCTTGGTTTCACTATCAGACTTCTCACATTGGTCATCGCCACAGAAATTGTGTATGATGTTGTCGAGATCTTTGCGTATAACAAGGATGCGCTCATCGGCAGAATGGAATGTTTCTTTAGCGAACTGCGCCATGTATGGCTGTAAAAATGTGTAAAATATTTCAGGGAACGCATTGCCCCTTTGTTGTTTCAAGTAGTCTTCAGCAGCCAACCGTTTCTCAGGTTCCCGACAGATCATCTGTGTTACCTTAAAAGGAAAATTGAAACAAAAGTCACAATTATTAAAAATAAATAAGTGCATTTTTATAGGAACAAGTTGATTAGGGTATTTGGCATCTCAAAGTAACGCTATTTAAAATATATGCAGAAGTAGTGTTGAGTAAAATCCATCCAGGCTCTCTGCATCACTTGACTAAAGCATATATTTTAGCACAGCACTTCAACTTTGAATGGCAACTATAGATTTATAGTGCATGGCTAACCCACCTCAATCAGTCTTTCATTTTTGCCCACAGTTAAATGGGCAATGCAGAGAACAGACTAGACTTTAGATGTCAGAGGAGAATTGACTTTTGTCAAAGAAGTCAAAATAAATGTAAACCAAACCAGGGAAGAGCACTCGAATATTCTTTGCTCCATAACCACAACAACAAGCTGTAGTGGCAATGGTGCTTAGAGTTCCCCTTTAACCTCTTAAGGACCAAACTTCTGTAATAAAAGGAAATCATGACATGTCACACGTCATGTGTCCTTAAGGGGTTAAATAATTTAATAACTGCTTGTGATATCTCTTTCCATGGCAGATGCACTTTAAACATTAGATTTATTATATATTCATGAAAATAAGAAACATTTACCAACTGCCGGATAGAATGGTCTTCAATTTTGCTTAGCGCTTGATCAGGGATAAATTGCCCCTTTTTGTAAGCCAGAAGTTGAGACAAATCAAACAGTGGAACTCCTTCTGTGAATAGTTCTGCAATCACACAACCTGTTGGGGGATAAATCATATAGTCACACAACCAAGCTGCATTGTACTTGTGACTCTCTCCTATTCTACATCATATCAATGCAAAGTCAATTCACTGCATAATGTATCTGAACATACATAATATGCACAGAATGTTGATTTTGATTCAATGCATATCCATGAGAACAAGCCGATTGGCCAGGGTGGCATTTGACCATGGGAAAGCAGAGTGATTGGCTGAAATAATCACTCATGATGATGTCAGCCAAGGAGGCAATTCATGGGAAGAGCCAACACCAGCGGACTGGCATACAAATGGTACAATTTTACAAATGGTACAATTTTACTATATGGAGGAGGGCAAGGAGGGCTATGTAGTGTTTTTAACATTGTAGGGTCAGGAATACATGTTTGTGGTCCTGACACTATAATATTCCTTTAATATGAAAGAGGTAAATTATGGTGGAGCAGACATATAACTCAAATTCTAGGACTTGTTTTGGTCATAACTTGTACAATTGCTGTCGTCCTTAAAGAACACTCCAAGCACCAGAACAAGTTCATCTAAACAAAGTTGTTATGGTACCAGGAGGCTCCTAGAACTATTTAAAGGATCACTATAGTGTCAGAAAAAATAAACGGTTTTCCTGACACTATAGTGCCCTGAGGGTGCCCCCACTCTTAGGGTCCCCTTCCAGTGGCGCTGAAGGGGTTAAAACCCCTTCAGCAGCTTACCTTTTTCCAGCGCCAGGCTCCCTCCCTCCTCCGCCAACGTCAGCGGCATTCAAAGTGTCCATAGGAAAGCATTTTTTAATGCTTTCCTATGGACGTTCTGCGCGATGGTGGCATTAAATGCATCCAGCGTCACAGATGCACCTCTAAGGCTGGCTTAACCCTGCAATGTAAACATAGCAGTTTCTCTGAAACTGCTATGTTTGCATCTGCAGGGTTAAAACCTGAGGGACCTGGCACCCAGACCACTTCATTGAGCTGAAGTGGTCTGGATGACTATAGTGTCCCTTTAACACCAAAGTGCACCTCCAGCACAGATCCGCAGGTCCTCCAGGTGGCACCGACTGATGCTCTCAGCCAATAAGTGACCCTGATTCAAAAAACTAGCCTAAAAAGTTTGTTTTTCTTCAAGTCAGTTTTATGAATGGGGAGTCACTGATTGGTTGAGAGTGTCAGCTGACTGTTCTAAGCCAGTGGTGCCCCTATCAGAGATTCAGAAGCCAGATGCCACCTTGACACCGACGCAAGAGGCACACTTTGGTTATTCTGCTGAAAGGGACATTGTAGGCATTGTAACCAGGGACACATTAGCCACGATGCAAACAAGGCATTTTCCAGGGGGCGGCAAAAAAGCCAAATGCCCAGGGCAAATGCCTAGTTAGCCTCGCGGCTAACTGACATACTGGGCGGTCTGCTCAGCTCCCTCGCGCGCCGCAGAGTGAGGCTGGGAGCCGGAACATGACATCATCAACCCGGCTCCCAGCCTCAATCTGCGGCGCGCGAGGGAGCTGAGCAGAGAGCTCAGAGGAAGTGCTCCCTCGCCAGCCAGCCGCCCGCCCGCCCAGCAGCCACTGGACCCCCAGGGAGAGAGGGGACCCAAAGGTAAGGAGGCTGGGGGGGGGGCGTTAAATCATTTTAAAAAATATGTTAATGTAAGTGATTGTGTGTGTGTGTCTGTTTGTGTGTGTGTGTCTGTTAGTGTGTGTTTCTGTTAGCTAGTGTATGCGTATCTGTCAGTGAATGTGCATTTGCCTAGGGCAGCACAAAACCAGAATAGACCACTGATTGTAACTGCTTCATCTCATTGAGTTGTTGGAAGTTAGGGTCGCTCATTCAGTTTTAAACTACTTGTAAATAGTTTTTAGTGAATGGATGGACAGCGCCATGGGAATCCAATGATATTAAATGGTTATAGTTCCTACAGTGTCCCTTTAGGAAGGGTGATGTTATCGTATCTGTGATCACATATCTTTTTGTGCTACAATGTTGGATGCACAACAATCTGTGCATAGTAAGGTGTTGTAAAAGGTCAATTGGGATGACAGAAAATGGCTGTCAAAGAAACCAGGACAGAACAGTGATAGTGTGATGACAAAAAGGAGCATGATACATTTTTGCACTCTCTCACTGTGATTTTTATAGCTTATTCAATTTAAAGGGCGGTAAAGAGAGTTTATGTATTTATTTTTTTACAAATTCTTTACGGTTATGGAATGACTACTTACTCTGTAATTTAAAGTAATACATGGAATATTATGGTTTATATGTTGCGGATCAAATAAGCAAAAGCATTGATATAGCAGAAGAGATACCTGCAGAAAAAATATCCATTGCTCTTTTAAGTTCCCCTCTCGTACGCTGGTTGTTATTTGTGAGATCCACCAAAGGCGTCGATGGATCATTCATGGATTCAATCTCTGTGGAAAAAGTGGTGCCATCCACAAACCTCTCTGGAGCAATATAACAGGTTCTCCTCCTGGAAGTGTCAAAGAAATAGTTGAAGTCCGCAGGATTGTCCTCAGGGAGGTAGGTGGGTTTAAAGCTGGCGAAGTCTGTCAGGAGTACCCAGTTCCAGCTGGTCACCATAACATTTTCTGTTTTGATATCTCCATGTCTTACCCCAGATTTGTGAGCTTGATCCACAGCGGTCAGGATCTGGAAGGCAATCCAGCGCTTCTCAATGTTGTTGAGAAAGGGACGGGTGCTGATCCTGTCATAAAGATTGTCCCTGACATACTGCCTGAAAAGTAGGGCTGCCTTCTCGTTCAAGGTAAACTTCTGGAAGGGCAGGCAGTTCTGGGAAGAGCACAGCCTGATCTTCAGCTCCTCCAGCTCCTGCTTGTAGTTGGTGAGGGGCAGAGAGGGGTCTTGGATGGCAAATACCTTCACAACCACCAGGCCCTCCCTGTGCTTGGCACGGGCCACTTTGAAGAAGCGTGTGCTGCCCAGGCTCTTGTCGTACTCATAGTCATGGATGTCTGAGAAGTAGCTGTCCACAGAGAGGATCTGAGAGGGCGCTATCCCTGCCAGCTGATTCCCCATGGCTGTCTCTGGGGGCAGGGGGAGCTGAGCCCGAGCTTCCTCTAAGAAACCACAAACTCACACACACAATGACCATCTGTTTACACACAAACGGAGAGAAACCCACAGCGGGATTTACTAAGTGATTGACAGGTGACACTGGCACGTCCGATGATGTGTGAGGCGCTCTGATCGTGTACACAAACAGCGGCTCCTACACCTGGCTTCCGGCTTCGGAGGCACTGCTTTGCCGGAGTGCGCATGCGCGCGACTGACTCCGTCCGTCAGAAAGCCGAGGGTTGTCGCCGCGTAAATCGCGTCATTCCCGGCGGCGCGGGCACGGGCACGGTCGCGCGCAGTGTGGGAGGGGCTGGTAAGGCAGAAAGGAGGCGGAGCTGAACTAGTCCCATAGTTTATCAGGGCTCCAGCATCCGGCAGCGAATTGTAGCAGCGAATGGCAGTGAATGGGAAAATTCTCCCTCTCAGCTACACGAACAGCTTGGCTAGTTAAAGGACCACTATAGGCACCCAGACAGCTTCAGCTTAATGAAGTGGTCTGGGTGCTTGGTCCAGCTAGGGTTAACCCATTTTTCTATAAACATAGCAGTTTCAGAGAAACTGTTATGTTTACACTGAGGGTTAATCCAGCCTCTAGTGGCTGTCTCATTGACGCTTGCATGCTTCTCACTGTGGGCATGCTTTCACCCTCAGGGCACTATAGTGCCAAGAAAACGAGTATGTTTTCCTGGCACTGTAGTGGTCCTGTAAAGGGACACTCACTGTAGGCAAAGTAGAATTTACTAAAATAGCGCTTTGGCGCAGTTACTTTTTGGTCATCAAAGAAATCCATCACCTTGCACTGAAACATACTAGCACTACACTGCAAAACACCCCCTTTTCACATATTCTAGCACTACACTCAGGGCCGTCTATAATATGATTAGAACCCTGGGCAATGCATTTTATTGGGCCTTGCTCCTCCCACCCCCCCAATTACGCCCAACCCGCAATCATACTGACATACACACTGACACACACAGGTATACTGACACACACACAGACATACTGACATACACACAGACATACTGACATACATTTAGCCACCCTCCAGGTTTTTACCTTCTTCTGGAGGGTGGTTTCCCTGGGGTCCGGTGGCAGGTTGAGGCAGTTGGGAGTTCTCCTCTGGAATTCCCCTCCTCCCTGCCTTCCTCCACCCGCGCGGCTGTGATTTCCGGTGGGAGGAAGTGACGTGTGGCACTCACTTCCTCCCAGCCGGGTACCGAACAGGAAGGGGTCCGGTCGCGCTGTATAAGCGTCACAGCGCCCGACTGGGCCGCTGCTGACACATGCCCACCAGGTGGCCCTTAGTGCATGGGCCACCTGGGGGGCCTTCTTAGTGCGAGGGCCGGTGCAGCTCTCTGCAGCCGCAGCGCCTGGTCCATGAGGGCTGCGCAAATCGCGGGGCCCATGGGGCAGCTACTTCTGGCCCCCCAGGAGCAACTGGGCCCGGGGCAGCTGCCCCGTTTGCCCCGCGTTAAAGACGACCCTGACTACACTTAAATACTACCCTGCATCAATACACTGTTACCCACAAATAAATACATGCTTCTATGCTAACACTTTATACCAGGCCTGTCCAACCTGCGGCCCCCCAGATGTTGCTGAACTACAACTCCCATGAGTCTTTCAATGAAACAGCCAGGGAATCATGGGAGTTGTAGTTCAGCAACAACTGGGGGGCCGCAGGTTGGACAGCCCTGCTTTATACATAAACCTGTGCAAATAGCATATGTATGCAGATTACAAAACTTCCACTTGACTAGCCATTGTTGAGTGTGGCATGGACTCTCCAGGCTTGCAGTGGAAAGTACTAGCTAGTAGTGTAAGGCTTGAAATTGTAATCACTGTCTGTATGTATATGCAGAGTGATCAATTTAAAATGTGTGATCTCACTAGTCTAGACTGGGGGTAGGCATCCTATGGCACGTGTGCCATGCATGGCACCGAGGTGTCTTTGCACGGCACTCAAGGCTGCTAGAGCCAAACAGGCCCCTCTGACCTATCAGGAGTCCCAGTGAAACTTCAGATATCTGCTAATATGAAAAGGTGGTGAAGGACAATCCTCAATTTATGCATTGCAGCACATAGAGGAAGTGACCTCAGATCACTTAATTCCAGCATTTATGAATGGGAATCCACACTGTAGTATATCCATTGTGGCAGAAATGCTTCTGCCACATGTTCTTGGAGGGGCCTGCATGCCAGCCTCCTGCCTCAAGACTATGGCCCCTGCAATAGACTCTGGCTAAAATACTTTAAAAAGGCGCTGTTCGTGCAATTGGGATTATGTGGTTCGGGAACCGAACAGCCACACAAACCAGAGACCTCCCAGGAGCTTGTTAAACCCTATTAACACTTGGTAACGATTCTAATCTCAGTGTTCTAATTGTTTGTATGGGTGAACGCATGAACAACCACGAGGTGGCGGCCATCTTGTTCGCATGAAAGCAGGCAGCGGTGTTTGGTCGTCGAGTTCCTGGAGCTAAAATCAGACACTGACTTGGGTCCAGGGTGGGTGGAGGACAGTGAGACCCCAGCCAAGCTGCGGCGGCTAAGGGGTCAACAGTGCTGAGGGTGTCCAGTGCGGTGCGTATGGTACTCAAGGCTTACTAGGAAGAAGCGATTGGCGGAGGCACCTGGTCGGGGTACCAGGCGGTCCATTGCATCCATCCACACACACATTTCCACAAGCAGCCCCCATACACAACCCACATTCATAGGTATCATACACGATACCACAAACTACTCATGAACATATACAATATGATATACGCACAAATACAACGATACAACTGCAGTATAAATAACACAAGCAGCATACGGCAACATACACACCTCAATTTAAAAAAATAGGACCGGTACACTACGGTACATCACAATTCTATTTCGGCACAGTGCTGCTAAAAAGTTGCCTACCCCTGGTCTAGACTATAGAAACCCTTTAATTTAGGTTAGCATCAAGGGGCCTTTGACTTAATTTTGACCAGGAAAGAAGAAAGGATTGGGCACAAAATTAGGATTGTGGTCTAAGTCAGATTTTTTATTGAAGTAACAAATACAAATTTTGCCCAGGGTTGCTTTTGTCTGTCCCCAACCAATTGTGACATCAGAACACATGCACATATGACATATTAATGACATCATAGCAGCAGAGATACCTCCAGTGTTCTAACTCACCCCATGTGCCTGCATTCAGTACAGAAGTGTCTTCAGTGAACTAGCTTTGTATTCAGTCTGCATCACCTACATTCGGGCAGGACCAGTTTACATCTATAATGGGTTTATAATATTCATTTTAAATTGATAGGCATAGTATATTTAGAATATTGTATAATCTGTATGAGGAAATGTAACATTACGTGGTTTTCCAATAAGGAAATACTGTAGTTCTTCTAATGTGTATTCTAGAAAATAAAATATAACAACTGATCCATTGTGAGGTGAGAAAGGAAATCCTTCTAAAGAAAGCTGAGGGACACCATTCTCTCGATTTACCCTTTATATCAGCATTTAAAGGAACACTATAGTCACCTAAATTACTTTAGCTAAATAAAGCAGTTTTAGTGTATAGATCATTCCGCTGCAATTTCACTGCTCAATTCACTGTCATTCAGGAGTTAAATCACTTTGTTTCTGTTTATGCAGCCCTAGCCATACCTCCCCTGGCTATGACTGACAGAGCCTGCATGAAAAAAAAAAACTGGTTTCACTTTCAAACAGATGTAATTTACCCTAAATAATTGTATCTCAATCTCTAAATTGAACTTTAATCACATACAGGAGGCTCTTGCAGGGTCTAGCAAGCTATTAACATAGCAGGGGGTAAGAAAATCTTAATTAAACCGAACTTGCAATAAAGAAAGCCTAAATAGGGCTATCTTTACAGGAAGTGTTTATGGAAGGCTGTGTAAGTCACATGCAGGGAGGTGTGACAAGGGTTCATAAACAAAGGGATTTAAATCCTAAATGGCAGAGGATTGAACAGTGAGGCTGCAGGGGCATGTTCTATACACCAAAACTGCTTCATTAAGCTAAAGTTGTTCAGGTGACTATAGTGTCCCTTTAACCCCTTAAGGACCAAACTTCTGGAATAAAAGGGAATCATGACATGTCACACATGTCATGTGTCCTTAAGGGGTTAATTCTGTGTATATAACCTTCATATTAGAACACAAATTCAGTGAGCATGGAACCTCAGTTCTCTTTATTGTACCTTTGAGTACAAGGGATCTAATAAACCTTATGTTGTACCCTTCCTATTAGAGTGTAAGATCTGTGAGGAGAAACTTTATTTATCTGTTTTAACACTCATATGCTCTATTTGTATTGACCTAATTTTTTCTGTATAGAATCTACAATATTAAAGGGGAAGCTTTGTCAGCAGGGATCTAATTTCTCTGCATTATTCCTTTAGCAATATATTTTCCCTTGAAATAAATAGGATAATTCACTAAAATCCAAATCCAGATTAGCAAAAATAATCCAGTTCCATCCACAGTGCTGGGTTTAGGGCTTCATGGGCCTTGAGCTGAATAGTGATGATCCTAATAATAGAAAAGTAATTCACATTTCAGTTGTCACATTGATCACTATTAATCAGTGTTTGGATTTTAGCTGTCAGCATCTAAATGGACATATATGTTCATTTTAGCCATAGCAGGCAAACGGCAGTTTTATAAGGGTTTGACTGGGATTAAGTTATCAAGGTGCCTTTAGTGGTCCTAAATTTAAAGGACATATGGTTTACATGTTCTGAGATATATCTATATACATTCTAATTTCTTATAATAAATAATAAAGCAGTCGTGAAATATAAAACTGACAAAAGTTTATATTTGTGGGGGGTGGGTCCTGACCGCCATGCTGACCGGTCAAATGCTACTGAGGCTCTTGCTGAATCCAACTTAAAACGGCAGAAATCATGGATTCACCACAGATAATCGTGAGAAGTCCGCTACTGTGCATGGGAGCTGGTGGGCGCCACCGCGGACTCCGTGATCGTGAGTTTTGGGGCCCCTGTGGTACGAAACTTCGGAGCCTGCGGCCTACTCGGGTGAGACACGGGGCAGACGGCCACTGCCCTGCTTGCACACCTGGCTGTCGTACCGAGTTCCTGTGACACATTTTGCTGGCCCCAGTCCCCCCCCAGGAGCCAGGGGGTTATCCCGTTACCCACTGGTGGGAGCCGACTCTCAGTAATACACCCCCATGGGGCATGCATGGTGCCTGAGCACATGTACCCTGCTTGCTACATGGCTACACCTTCCAGCAGGACTAAGGCCCTAAGCACACAGCCAAGACAACACAAGATTCTAGGATTTCAAGCCAACTGAACAGTCGTTTGCAAAAAAAAAACTAAACTAAAAAAGGGGGAATACTTTGTGCAGGGTGCTTCAGAAAGGGAGGGCCAATCCCTGAAGACATCAAATGGAAGAAAAGAATTATCCAGGCACACCTGAGGTTTCTTCTAAAATGCAGTCTGTTTATTTAAAACGAAGAAAGTGTAGACGTTTCAGCACCTCTCTCAGCCTTTATCAAATCTTTTCATTAAGTCTTTATCAAGACTTATTATTAATTTATGTAACCAAAACGTAATTTTAAACAAGAACAATCTATCTTATTTATAGAGACTGATTTCTAAACACTTTTATTGTAGTCTTTAGACACATTACACATATATGGTGCTTTAAAAAAAGAGGAGCATTAGAATAGAAAAGAGGGACAGGGGAATTGGGGTCCAAAATAGGGTCTATCCCTCCTAAACACAGGCACTTGGGAGGAATGGTGGTTAAAATTGTCTTGAGGTGGGCCTAAATGCCTCACTAAAGCCTAAACATGTGCAAATCACTGTTACAGCACTCTGGACAAGGGCTCAGCTATTAGCATCCAATGATGCTATTTTTTCTGCGGACACCAGGGAACAAACTTGTGAAAATAGGACAGGAGCCCAGAATTGGGACCATCCGGCCAATATGAATAAGTTGGGAGGTGTGGCAGACCTTCTCAAGGATAGTTTTGACCACAGAATTTGCAGACTAACCATTGTTGCCATTGCTTTGTATTCCTGCAAATTTTTCACTTTCTCTTCCTTGTATCAGTGAGTGTATTCCTCATTCTTAAAAATGCATTAATAAAGAATTTATAAAATAAGTATACTTGACATTAACAATAGAATATTGGTGGTGTAATGGTGTTGAGAATATCTGTTTCTACTGTAGCCTCACGAGCGTAGGAACCGGAAATCATGCAGGGGCACAGGTAATTGAAAAATCCCCCCCCAGTTAAATTTGGCATATATCGTTTTGCAGAGGCAGCAGACAGTGGAGCAATAGCAATTGAACTTATATTGCATGTTCTCTGACGAGCTCTGCACACTTCTCCGGCTCAGGGTCGGCACTACCATAAGGGCACGCAGGCCCGAGTGCGCAAATGTCTGGGTGACCGGCAGGAGGGAAGTGCACAGCGCTCCTTCCCTGCCAGTTATTTCTTGTAGCGTGGCCGAGCGCCAGTAGCTTGACTGCCCGGCACCAGAGAGGGGGGGGGGGCAAGCGAGGGAGCTCCGCTTTAGGTGCACTCTCTTCCTGTAAAGCGCCCCCGCAGTGGTGTCCTGGAGCCGGAATGTGATGTCACATTACGGCTCCTAGGACCTGTACACAACGCGTGAGGGCGGTATACAGGAAGAGAGTGTATGTAGAGCGGAGCTCCCTCAGAAGAGCACAGCACCAGTCCACTGGACCACAGGATCCACCACAGTCCTCCAGCAGGTAGGGAGACTGGGTGGAGTGTGTGTATTCTCTAAGCCCCACTTCCCCCAATACTGTCCCTAACTCTCCCACAATACTGCCCCATAATGCTGTCCCTATCCCCCACAATACTGCCCCATAATGCTGTCTATATCCCCCCACAATACTGCCCCATAGTACTGTCCCTATCCCCCCACAATACTGTCCAGTTTTCCTCCACAATACTGCTCCTGCCCCATAATACTGTCCCTATCCCCCCACAATACTGCCCCATAATATTGTCCCTACAATACTGCCCCTATATCCCCACAATAATGCCCCTGCCCCAGAGTACTGTCACTATCCCTCCACAATACTGTTCCCATCTCCTCACTAATGCCCCAATCCCCCAAAATACTGCCCTGTCCTACCACACTAAAGAATCAATCTGCCACAATACAGCCCCTGTCCCCATCAGATTAAAGCCCCAATACCCCACAATCAGGCAATAGTGCATTACTTAAAGTATTATTACCAGTGGTTTTAAGTGGAATAACTGAAATATATGCCAAACTTTTGGTTAATTTCTGTGACCTGAAAAATAAAGAACTGTTCCTTTTGCATATTTTTTTTGTTGTGAGAAATTTCACACACACACGCTTAAAATGTAACATTATAAACAACTCCCAGTATACTGAATAAGAATATACCGGGCGAGCAAAGATGCTACCCCCTCCCCCAGATTTTTGGGGGTTCCTACGCCCATGTGTAGCCCTGACTATTCTGGTAAAGGTGCCAGATTTGGGATCCTGGGTCACTTTTCACAGTGAAAGAGCAGATCTCGGGTGGATATTCCATTAGGGGCCAAATTAGTAGATTTCAAACTGCAGGAGGGAACTGGAAGCTAGGATCATGCAAAGAGCACTTCAGCAGAGCTCCGTACATGGTCTGCTATAGGGGTCAATCTATCAGTCAGCCTGGCCACCCTCGTTACAAGCAGCCCTCCACTACTGCACACTATTTAGTGCAACTTGCTCCCTTTCCTACCCACATCCTTCTGTGAATGTTAGAGGGAAGATTGGTAGGGATGACATGGTAAGTTAAAATGTATCTTTACTATCTTAAACATTTGATTGCATGTACAATTTCAATAAAATAGTATCCGATCATTTATTGCTACTAGCAATGTATGCTTCAATTCAGCAGAATCTAAGTATTATCTTGTAGGCCTTGCTTGTAACAGTATGGATTGTTGGCATAGCACGGCAGGAAATAAGAAAAGTAAACTCTGTAAAGCTTTCACATTTAATAAAAAGGGATTGACATTGATTAAAAGATTTGTTCCAATGAGTTACTTTAGGTTTGTCACGGACAGCCCTGCCATCAGTTTGGGCACAAGAGATTTTTTTATGTAAATATATTTTGTCACGCGGATTAACATGCAGGCTACTGATTTACTTAACGTGATAGGTTTTGATATATTTACTTTATGTAAGCAGTCTCCTGTGGAAAGGGCAACATCCTTATTCGGAAGGGTACGTCTATCAGGAGGTTACAGACAGGCTTAACTATTGTGTTGGAGCCTTCAAGGCACCCATTGTGCAGACACAAACATATAGTCTAGCCCAGCGATGGCGAACCTTTTTGAGCCCGAGTGCCCAAACTGCAATACATGCCAACTTTTGTTTCCTCAAAGTGCCAACACGGCAATTAAACCTGAATACTGATGTTTAAATTTAGAAAAAACAACTCGTACAGTTGTCCGAACTAATTAACAACTTTTGTTTTAAAAAACGAACACAACAGAGAGTTCAATTATACAAATTTTAAATAAGGATATAAATAGATCAATTTAAGCTTATATTTATTAGTATCTCCAACAAATGCAATACATACACACACACAGACTGCTGAATACACACACACACAGACTGCTGAATACACACACACAGGCTGCTGAGTACACACACACACAGACTGCTGAATACACATACACACAGTCCACTGAATACACATACACTGCTGAATACACATACACAGACTGCTGAACACACACACACACACAGACTGCTGAACACACACACACACATACTGCTGTACACACAAACAGACTGCTGAATACACACACAGACTGCTGTACACACACACACACACACACAGACTGCTGAATACACACACAGACTGCTGAATACACACACACACACAGACTGCTGAATACACACACACATACTGCATTGAGGGATGCAGTGTATGTGTTTGTGTGTGTGGTGCTGTGTTTGTGTGTGTGTGGTACTGTGTGTGTGTGTGAGGGGTGTTGTGTGTGTGTATGAGGGGTGTTCTGTGTGTGTGTGTGTGTATGAGGGGTGTTCTGTGTGTGTGTGTGTGTGTGAGGGGTGTTGTGTGTGTGTGTGTGAGGGGTGCTGTGTGTGTGTTGTGGGGGTAGGGGTGCTATGTGTTGGGGTGCTGTGTGTGTGTGAGGGGTGCTGTGTGTGTGTTGTGGGTAGGGGTGCTGTGTGTGTGTATGGGAGGGGTGCTCTGTGTGTGTACGGGTACTCTGTGGGGGGTAGGAGGGCTGTGTGTGTTGGGGGTAGGGGTGCTGTGTGTGTGTTAGGGGTAGGGGTGCTGTGTGTGTGTGGGTAGGGGTACTCTGTGTGAGTAGGGGTACTCTGTGGGGGGTAGGGGTGCTGTGTGTGTGTTGGGGGTAGTGGTGCTGTGTGTGTGGGGGTTGGGATGCTGTGTGGGGGGAGGGGTGGTTAAAAAAAAAGTTATGCTAAATCTGTATCTCCCCTCCCTCCTGCTTACCTTTAATGAAGGAGGGGGAGAGGACACAGCCAGTGGCATACACATGACCCATGGGGCCCCGGTGCTAAAATTGATCACATACACACATACTGCTGTACACACACACATACTGCTGTACACACACACACACACACACACACACAGACTGCTGAATACACACACACACACAGACTGCTGAATACACACACACATACTGCATTGAGGGATGCAGTATATGTGTTTGTGTGTGTGGTGCTGTGTTTGTGTGTGTGTGGTGCTGTGTGTGTGTGAGGGGTGTTGTGTGTGTGTATGAGGGGTGTTCTGTGTGTGTGTGTGTGTGTGTGTGTGTGTGAGGGGTGTTGTGTGTGTGTGTGTGAGGGGTGCTGTGTGTGTGTTGTGGGGGTAGGGGTGCTATGTGTTGGGGTGTTGGGGTGCTGTGTGTGTTTGAGGGGTGCTGTGTGTGTGTTGTGGGTAGGGGTGCTGTGTGTGTATATGGGAGGGGTGCTCTGTGTGGGTACGGGTACTCTGTGGGGGGTAGGAGGGCTGTGTGTGCTGGGGGTAGAGGTGCTGTGTGTGTGTTGGGGTGGGGGTGCTGTGTGTGTGTGTGGGTGGGGGTCTCTGTGGGGGGTGGGAGGCTGTGTGTGTGTTTGGGGTGGGGGTGCTGTGTGTGTGGGAGGGTGCTCTGTCTGAGTGGGGTGCTCTGTGTGGGTAGGGGTGCTGTGTGTGTGTTGGGGTAGGGGTGCTGTGTGTGGGGGGTTGGGATGCTGTGTGGGGGGAGGGGGTGGTTAAAAAAAGTTATGCTAAATCTGTATCCCCACTCCCTCCTGCTTACCTTTAATGAAGGAGGAGGTTTCCCAACCAGGCGTGCACACATGACCCTTAGGGCCGGTGCAGAATTGATCTGGTGTGGGCCCCGTAGCAGAGATTGAGGTCATAACCACATGTGCTTGGGCACCTGGTCGCCCAGGGGGTTGCAGGGCTGTGACCTTGGCCTTGTTATGCACCACACGCAGGATTTTCACAGACACCCAGATCACATCAGCTCAATGAAGTGGTCTGGGTGTCCAGGTTTCCTCTAGTTTTAGCCCTGCAGCTGAAAACATAGCAGTTTTAGAAGCTGACTATGTTTCACTGAGGAGTTAATCCAACTGTTGGCTGTCATTGACAGCTGCTAGAGAGAACTCATGATTCACTGTAAAAATCACACTAACACTCACAATAACTCTAACACTCACACACACACTTACACTCACACATGTTTTTTTTTTAAATGTAATCCTCCCAGCCTCCTTACCTTTTGGAGTGCTGGGGAGATTCGCTTGTGTCCAGTGGTGCTGCTGACCCTGGCGGGTGGGTGACCGGTCGGGCAGGCGGGCGCGCGAGGGAGCACTCAGTACTTCCTCTTCAGCTCGATAGCATAGGGATGCGGCGCGGAAGACAACGTCATCTTCCGGCTCCCGGTATCAGTCTTGATGCGAGAGCTGAAAAGGCTTACTCAGAGGAGAATTGCTCCTAGCCAGCCAGCCACCCAGAGAGTCCGCCCGGTGACAGCAGGGCCAGCCTCGGGGGGGCCCTGAGGTGGCCGGCTCCTGGGCCCCCAGGAGAAGAGGCTGGCCCTGTGGGTACATACCGGGTCGCAGGGGCGGCCGGGCCCCCTGGTGGGCCGGGCCCGGTTGCAGCTGCGACCCCTGCTACCCTGGTATGTACGCCACTGGACACAGCCATCCCTGGTGGTCCGGTGGTGGTAAGTACTGCTTTCGGGTCAGTAGGCAGGGGGAGGGATCTGTGAAGCAGCTCCCCTGTCCTCCCTCGTGATGCTGTGTGAATGCTCCACACAGCATCGTGCGGGAGGACGGTTGAGCAGCTTCACAGATCCCTGCCCCTGCCTCCCGACCTGGAAGCAGAGTAGGCGCCTGCCGTTTTGGGCAGGCAGGTGCCTACTCTGCATTGATGGCAAACCTATGGCCGCGTGCCCACAGAAAGGGCCCGGCGTGGCACCTTTGGCACACGTGCCATAGGTTCACCATCATTGGTCTAGCCTGTCATAAATCACACGTTAAACTGATCCAATTTCCAGTACAGCAGAAAAAAAGGATTTTCAGGAATATACTTGTACCATTTTCATGTTCAGTAATGCCCAATGTTATTTGATCTCAATAAAATAATAATAATAATAATAAAAGATACTAGAAGTATGTTGCAGATTCTTGCTAAAGAACACAGCAGGCCTCCTCAATGATATCTGATTTACTTTTTTCAACTCGCAGACAATTGCACGCACCTTCATCTTGAGAGAGTAATTGGATTAAAAATGCAATATTTCCCTATTTTTTCCATGTATCATATGTATTTATGGAGAAAAAAAAGTTAACAAAGATGACAAGACACATTTACAGAGGATCACCACAAATATGAAATCCATTGCATAAAACGTGTAACTTGACTTGGCAAGCAGTGTGTCAGGTCAGTACCCATCAATCCTATCTTCTAAATTGTTGGGATCTGCAGGAAGAGGGGCAAGGGCGTACTGAAAAAGTGGTAAGGAAAGATTGAACAGGAAAAAAAGTTGGAAATTAGGAGTGAAACAGCGGAGAGCAGACATTAGGGGTCATCCAAGAAGCATGGACCCATGTCTCTGTTTGTAATGGTCACTGCAGGGACCAATCATCCCACACCGCTGAGAAGCGTATAAGATTATCTGTAAGTTTTTGATCCATTTCTTCACATTTCCTTGTCATACTGTTGGATTAAACCCTCTTGCATAGTAGGAGGTTGACAAATAACAAAAACAAACAAAGAAATAAGGATGCGCCTAAAATATATAAGAAACAGTATTGCTTAAAATTGTGATAAAATATAAATACTAAATTAGTCAAATAAAATATGGGATAAAATAAATAATAAAACAATCGTCCAATAGAGTGAACTTATCACAGTCCGTAAGGGTAGGTCCCACTTGTAAAGGAATATTCTTTAAGGTGTAGATGTGATCGTATCTTCAAGTGTTGGAAATTCAGCATATGTAGAGAGAAGAATAAGACAAGACTCCAATGGCACAGTAAATCGGTGTATAGAATAAATATAAAAAATATAAAATCAGTCTTACTCACACTTTTCAGAGCTAGGATCAGCTCTGATATTGTTCGTGTAAAGTGGAATGATCCCCACTTCAAGGACATATCCTTGAAGTGGGGATCATTCCACTTTACGCGAATAATATAACAATATGTTTGTTTTTGTTATTTGTTACCATTAGGGGATATTGGGGACTCCCCTCTGAGAAGTGCAGCCTTTCCTAATAATAATTTTATTGTGGCAATTTAGCGCTGATTTTTTTTTTCTCTTTTTCCAATAGTAGGAGGTTGAGTAGATTTCCATTTTGGGGCAAAAGCTGTAGTGGCGGCTGTTAGGACGTGTATAGTCATATCTTTCCCCGGACCTATTGTATTGCTATCAAACATGTTCAATACGAGAATCTCGGTCCTTCGAGGAAGGACATAACCAGTAATCTCTTTAATCTTTAACTGAATGTTACCCTAGAATTGGCTAAATTGAAAGGATTCCCAAAACACATGTAGCATCATGCCGGAAGCTGATCCGCATGACAAGTATATGCGGGATGGACATTGCGGCACTAAGTGCCATCTCATGAATACCTTTTGATTAGTTTCCCAGTGATTTAGGCATGTAGAGATGCGTTGCATGTGACTTAGGCCCTTCATCCAGATCTCTAGTGGAAAGGATGTGTGTAGCTCTTTCTCCCGCTGTAACATATATGTATGTTTACCTTCTTGTGTGAGTGTTGCTAAGCTGAGGTCGCATGTGGAGAGAGGTTTCACTTTGCGTAACTGGAGGAGTAGCACTTTCTCTAAGCTAATATATGTGATAGGGTTTACCCATTTGAGTTTGTGCTAAATGCATAGGTAGGTGGAAAGATATCGGGATGGTAGGTTGTCGTTTTCTAGGTCTGGAAACTGTCCAATGCCTTATGAGTTAGGTATTGTGCAATCCTGCAGCCAACCATGACAGGGCCATTTTAACAGCATTATAGGCCCCCGGGCAAAGCAGTGCCCAAAAACATACATTCACTCACACACTGCCTAATACATACACACACAGGCAACCCAGATACATTGTCATTTGTCATTTTCAAGATCTACATTGCTAATTGTTTTAATGTATGCAGGGCCGGCCTTTGGGGTGTGCGAGCTGTGCGGCCGCACAGGGCGCCATGGCAACAGGGGCGCCGGGCGGCCGACACAGCTCGCAGTTGCTCTGTCACTGGCCGGCCCGAGATTGTGTGAGAGCTGAGCTGCGGTCAGTTTCCGGAGCGTGGAGGAGGAGCTTGGGGCGCAGGCGCAGCGTCCAAGTGCTGCACCTTCACAGAGAGCCGCAGAGGGATCCGCTCCATGTGTGAGGGCGGCGGCCGGTGCTCTGCAGACAGGGAGGGAGCAGCAGCCTTCAAAGTAAGTACCTTATTTATTTTTAAGCCAAACATCTTTCATTAAATGGGGCAGGGTCTAATTAAGGGGGGCAGGGGACTAGATAAGGGTGACACTGGGTCTAATTAAGGGGGGCAGGGGACTAGATAAGGGTGGCACTGGGTCTAATTAAGGGGGCAGGGGACTGGATATGGGTGACACTGGGTCTAATTAAGGGGGGCAGGGGACTGGCTATGGGTGACACTGGGTCTAATTAAGGGGGGCAGGGGACTGGGACTGGCTATGGGTGACACTGGGTCTAATTAAGGGGGGCAGGGGACTGGGACTGGCCATGGGTGACACTGGGTCTAATTAAGGGGGGCAGGGGACTGGGACTGGCTATGGGTGACACTGGGTCTAATTAAGGGGGGCAGGGGACTGATGAAGGGGTGGCCAGGGGTTGGATTATTTGGCATGGCATGTATTAAGGGGGCTGATGAAGGGGAGCAGGGGGTTGAAAAGGGGGGCATGGGACTGATTAAAGGGGGGCAGGTGGGTGATAGGGGTGGGAGGGTACTGATGAGGGGGTCAGGGGGCTGATAAAAGGGGGAGGGGATTGGTGAGGGGGTCAGGGGACTGATGAATGGGGCAGAGGGCTGTTAAAGGGGTGGGAGGGGATTGATTAGGGGGTCAGGCAGCTGATGAATAGGGGCAGAGGGCTGAGTAAAGGGTGGGAGGGAATTGATGAGAGGGGCAGGGGACTGATGAAGGGGTGGCAGGAATTGATAAAGGGGTGGGAGGGGATTGATGAAGGGTAAGGGGTGGCTAGGAGTTTGACGAAGGGATGGCCAGGGCATTGATGAAGGGGTGGCCAGGAGTTTGATGAAGTGGTGGCCAGGGGCTTGGTGAAGATCTGGCCAGGGATTTTGGTTAAGAGGTGCAGTGGTTTTGTAGAAGGGGGTGGAGGCAACAGATTGTGAATGCTCCTAAAATAGTTTGAAGGGGTCCAAACAGAGACAGGTGAGGGGGGGGGGCGCCACAAGATTGTTTCGCACAGGGTGCCTGAACACCTAAGGACGGCCCTGAATGTATGTTGTGCATGTAAAATCAGAGTATAATCCATGCATATAAGTCAAAATATTGATGAATGAGTTCGCATGACTTCAGCTCCATCTAATGATGGTTACATTTTCTACGGTGGTGGAAGGAAAGAGCAAACAATGTGAGGTCAGGACAGGGAGGGTCATGGAATGGCTGTCATTACACCTGCTGATGCATGCACTCATACAGAAATGCCTGTAATGTAATAGCCTCCAGCAGGATGATAGTAACGGTCTGACATTAGTGAAGGTGTGCATCCTCGGAATGAACGTTGTTTGGTCAGGAGCTACTATGTTTTTTATTTTTTTTAAAGACTTAATTGGCTTAAAATTTTTAAACGTTTGAGCATAGAATACATATGATTCCAGTCAGTCAAATGTGTGTTTGTTTTCTGTGTCCACAGCTAGTAGCAGTGTCTATATGCTATTTTGATAACGGACATAAACTGTCTGGTATTCTAAGTCCTGATTCCTCTGAACGAACCTAGCTTGTTCATGAGTTACATTTTATTTTTGTTGTTTTTTTAAGATTTAGGCTTAAAACACAGAGCGTGATAGCCAGACATAATGCAAACTATGCAATGGTCAGGGCCTGTAACAGGGGAGTTAAAGTAGCACTATAGGGTCAGGAACACAAACATGTATTCCTGACCCTATAGGGTTAAAACCACCGTCTAGCCCCCCCCCTCCCTTAATATAGTAAAATCTTACTTGTATTCAAGTCTGGAGTTGCATGCTTTGTCCCTGTTTCCTTTAGACATGCCCACTGCCTGCTGACATCAGCAGAAGTGGTAGCCTGATGCAATCACAATGCTTCCCTATAGGATTGGCTGAGACTGACAAAGAGGCAGATCAGGGGCAGAGCCAGCACAATTCAAACACAGCCCTGGCCAATCAGCATCTCCTCATAGAGATGAATTGCATCAATGAATCTCTATGAGGAAAATTCAGTGTCTGCATGCAAAGGGAGGAGATACTGAATGTTCGGATGCATTTTAGGCAGCCGTGACCCAGGAAGGATCTCTAACAGCCATCCGAGGAGTGGCCAGTGCAGTTATCACTAGGCTGTAATGTAAACACTGCATTTTCTCTGAAAAGACAGTCTTTGCAGCAAAAAGCCTGAAGGTAATGATTCTACTCACCAGAACAAATTCAATAAGCTGTAGTTGTTCTGGTGACTATAGTGTCCCTTTAATAAAGTGTTTATATGTCACTGATGTAAGTATAATCATAACAATAACATTGTCACCTCAACCCAGAACACTCTTTATAAGGTGATATATCTTAATCACTGTTTAGTAGATCAGCAATGACCTGATCATATGAGCAATTTGAATTGTCTTCCAGTTTCTCTGATCCAAAGAGAGGCTACCTCCCCCATTACACCTCCTGACCGTTGCACAATTTAAATTATTTCACACCCACTTTTTTTTATTGATTTCTTTAGCCATGGTGATAAACTGGAGTCTTTGCCCCCCCCCCCCCCGATATCCCCTTTGTGTTTCTCTTTCTCTCCATACCCCCATTTGTGGATCTCTTTTCCCAGCACATGTCTCTTTCTCCGCCAACCCTTCTATGTTGCTTTGTGTGTCCCCCAGCCCCTCCATGCAACTCATCCCCCACATCTCCTTCCCCCAGCTGCCTATGTGTCTTAATTCCTTCCCCTGCCCCTCCAATATCTCATCCCCCCCAAGCCCCTCCATGTGCTCATTTCCCCACCCAGTCCCTCCACGTGCCTCATTCTCGCAGCCCCCCTTGTGTCTTATTCTCCCAGCCCCTTCATGTGTCTTATTCTCCCAGCCCCTTTATGTGTCTCATTCTCCCAGCCCCTTCATGTGTCTCAATCCTACAGCGCCCTCATTTCATTAGCTGAACATGTGTCTCAATTCCTCTCCTCCCTCCCCCATGTGTCTTACCCACCAGTGTTAATTTTGGCAGCAAATTTCAATTTAGTTTGAGTCATTTTAGTATTTTGACTAAAAAAAAAATGTAATTTTAGTCATATTTTAGTCATCTGAATTGTTTTAGTTTTAGTCGACTAAATCTTAAATATTTTAGATTTTAAAATTGTTAGTCAACAAAATTAACATTGCAAGGTACATAAACAAACAGGGAAAAACAAAAGCAAAAACAAAATCTTCCTTTATGTAAGAGTACATCTGCTTCTGCTTGATTGCTAATGGTATAGTGCCGAAGTAGTATAGAATAGACCAGGGGTTAGCAACCTTCGGCACTCCAGATTACATCTCCCTTGATGCATTTTGGGAGATGTAGTCTAAAACATCTGCAGTGCCAAAGGTTGCCCACCCCTGTAATAGACGGTAGCGAAGACATTTTGACTGATTTAATTCTTTCCAGCCAGGACATCTCTAGTTTTCCTTTTCGGTATTGATAAAGTACAAGTTCATCTGTACTTTTATTGAGGAAATGTTGGTTATTAATATGTTTTGTAGTGTAGGGGATTTCGCCAATTGTAGCTTTCCAAGTAGCTTTCCAATTGAAGGTGGAGTTTGTTTTCAAAGCGTCTGTCTGATTTCGGGATATTAATGAGTAGGGTTCACCAGGAATGTTTTTCTAATACAATATCTTGCCATATTCATTTAACAACTTCATCAGCTCTGCAAGAGCTAACATGGGGTCAGAGAGGTTGAGGATGATGTCATCCGCAAATAATCTTGTTAACTGTTGAGTTGGTATTAATACCAGGTATGATCTCTGATTATTTGATCTTGTAAACTAATGGTTCTAAGTCTAAAAAAAAAATTAGAGGGTTTAGAGCACATCCCTGGTGTGTACCATTTTTTTATAGAGAAGGGGCAGGATACTGCCCCACCTACACTCACTGCACCCCTTACACACACACACACTGCACTCCCCACACACATTGCATCCCTCACTCACACACACTGCACCACCCATATACACTGCACCCCTCACACACATACTTCCTCCCATACACTCACTACACCCCTCACACACACTACACCACTCACACACACGGCCCCACATACACACTGCCCCCATACACTCACTCACACTCACTGCTCTCCCATACACTCACTGCACCCCTCACACACACAGTGCCCCCTCACACACACACACTGCACCCCCCCACACACACACAGACTGCCCCCAAAACATACACACATTACATCACTCATGTGGTATCGTATCGCTTACACACACTACACCACACTACACCACTCAAACATACACAAACTGTATCCCTCTCACACACTACACTCCTCGGGTATAGTGATGTTCTCTATAAGTTGTAAAAAGGCTGTTGTGTCCTTCATATACAATTTTTGTAAGGGAACATGCTTAATTAAAAATTTGTCACAGATTTACTGCTGGTTGCTGTAGTATAGAACCAGTGCCACTCACTATTGGCCTACCTGTGGGAAACAGAGGATTTTTGTGGATTTTTGGAAGAGTATAAAAAACAGGGATTGTTGGATGTTTCTTGTTCATATATCTGTATTCCCCTTCTGAGATCACCCCCTTAGTTTTGGCCCATTTATTTAATGTTTCCAGTTCCAATTTAAATGTATGTGTCACTATCTATAGGTAAATAGCTATAGGTCACTATCTATAGGTAAATAGCTAGTGTTATAGCTTAGTGGTGTTCCTATTTCTTTAATGTAGTAGGAGCGGTCCATGATAACTAATGCACCGCCCTTGTCTGCTAGTTTAATGATAATCGACTGGTCTTTCTTTAAAGTTGTTTTGGTGACTATATTGTCCCTTTACTAAGATAGGTGGTTGCACACTTTCAAAAGTAGTTATTCAATTTAAGCTTGATATTATCTATTAGCACCATTGTTTAATGAAAACTCTGATAATTGATGCTGCAGTCCAAACAGGGTGAGCTGGTGGTTTAGAAGGATCAATGATAACTTCTTATCAAGTTGATATTAAAGGAACACTATAGAAACAAACATGCAAACAAACATATATTCCCAATGCTGTAGAAAACATCTTGATGTTTAGTCTGTTAGTGCTCTCTCCATGGCTGCCCCCACTTCATGGCTCAGATCATCAATCCTGATCCATTGGGAGGCTAGTGTCCATTTTTGGGCAAATCACAGTGGTGCGCCAATCAAATACTGCTCTGCAAGGTTCTACAAGAATCTCACAGGGAAATGCCTCTAGTAGCGTATTTGTATTTGCTTTTGTATTACTCAGCCATGTTACAGTGCTGCAGTCCACCCATGTGTTTTTTAATAAGTGTGTAGAGGTTTAGAAAAATACCCCACACTATCTCAGAGATTTTACCTTTCAGCCAAAAGTGTCAAGGTGAATAGTTAGTGTAGGACTCACCTAAGAGGTTTTGCCTTGACGTGGCAGGTGAGTTTTTGCTTGTGTAGTGAAGCCAAAAAAACTCCAGTTATTTGACTATGGAGATTCCTTTACACCAGATAGCCATATTGTATAAAACCCATCACTAAATCACAATACCCCAAAATCGTTGGGTCCTACACTCATTTTAACATCAGAGATTAACATGCTAACTGCAATACTTACTGCTTAAACTGCTTTCAGAGACTTTCCTCAATTTATGAGGAACACAGTTTAACAGGGTGGTTCAGTAAAGTGTCAATTTCAGTTTAAAATCACTTTTAATTTTAACAATTCACACTTTAGTGAACAACCCTGTTACAGTTTTCCCTTACAATAAAAAATTAACGTCCATCCCAAAAAAAATTATGCATTTTTAGGAATAGCCAAATGCTTCATTATTTTTTGCACGTCACATGTTGCTGATTCTTTCACTAATAACCTTGTCATTATCCACATTCTAAACAGTCCTGTAATCATTCCTTATCACACAAGTTAGAGAGTAGACATCAAACTTGTTATTCTGGTTTGTAGCAGCTGTCTCCTAGTCACATACAAATACGAGCCGAAGAGCAAAGCTGCAGAGCACTTTCACCGTACCGACTGAGACAATCATAGTCAGGAACAATATTTTGGTAACAAGCTTTTGGTTGATCGTATTACCTGACCAGGAGCGGACTCTAGTAGTCCAAGATGTATTTTTTTACCAATATTCTGAGATGTCCATTTCCATGGAGCAACTATTCCTCTGTTAAGAATGGCAAATCAATGCAGCAACAGGTAATGGAATTATATTTTTTATATCTGTAACTGAAGTTCTAATGTGTAGTGCAATTGATTTTTACAAATTGTAATGTGATTTTTGTATGTATATTAGTTTTAAATATTTGATTTAAAAAACGATTGGGCTGAGCATTGTGGGACATATGGAGTAACGTGCACTAATTATTTAGTAAATATTGTTCACTAAATTGTGGTGAATTGACAACTAGATAGCAACATATACAAAAAACAGCCACCTTGGAATAACATTAGTTTTTGAGCTATTCCAATGTATTTGTTTTGATCGAATTTAGGAAACAACCAGACAGTTCACCCCAGTTCGCTACTAAGTGATTTATATTTATTTTAATTGTTTTCAAAAAACGCATTGATTTTCATTTTCCAAATTATTAAGAACTTAATAGAAATATTCTCAAAAGTGCAAAGTTTTGAAAATTCTATGTGTATCCACAATAGGCAATTATAATAATACAAATCCAAATCAGCTATTTTGGTCTGAAATATGAAAATTTATTTTGACATCAAGTCAAACTTCTGACAATTAAAACTATGGTTAACAACCCTGTTAGTGACAAGATCTCAGAACTACACACAATACATAAATACGACTCGCTTGAGAGATTAAATAGAAGCAAAAAGGAATTCTATTGTTTTATGTCAGTAGTTCATTTGCATTTGTCAATGAATGGAAAACCGAAACTATTGTGAGCATTATCCTGGCGCCACTTTTCAGTATGGAGCAAACAGATTTGCAATGGTTTGCCCTATTGCCTGGATTGCTGCTGGGAGCCAAGGGTCCTCTATGGCCAGTGATGTGGATCCGGCTTCTGCAGCTCTGATCCCACAGGCCATTTACTAGCTGACCACTTTCGGCCAAGGAATGCAACTCTATGCATAAATATATGCACAGAATTGACATTAGCCTCTAAAGCTTTGTTCCAAGCTGGCTAGTGAAGCCATATTGACACCGTCAGAGGTATAGTTACACATACAGAATACAGGCACCATTACCACTTTAAATCAGTGCTAATGGTGCTTGGAGTAACCTTCCAATATGCAGATAAAACGCTTTGGGATAGTTTAGTTAACCAAGAATGGTTGGGCATTGACAAGAGAATTTGCAGAATCTGAATAATTTGTGACTGATTGGTGTTTCACATATTTTATTCTAACATTTCAAATTCCTTGAAGAATTCTAAACAAATCACAGTGTAATTAATAACAGTTTATATCTTACCTTTTATTCTTTTTTAGTATATATATATATATATATACACAAAATCCGGCACTCTACCTTGAGATAGTAATGATCCAAAAATAGCCTCGGTGCTGCAGAGCGTAGATAAATAGAAAATAATGATAGAGAGAGCACTCCAGAGGACTTATTTAAATAAGATTTATCGTGTACAAAAAATCGACGTTTCGACCCGCAGGTCTTTATCAAGATGATATATATATATACACAGTAACCAACCTCATGCTGATGAGTTGCATTAACAATGAAACAGCTGTCCATGAGTGGTTCGCTGGCTTTGCTCTTCTTCCTGAGTTGTGTTTCAAGGCTGTTGTGTACAGCAGACACATACTCCAAGGAATCCATGTATAAAGTGGAATTATGAGGCAAAAATGTGGTTGTTTGTTGAGCTCATTTGCATATGCCTATCCAGAATCCCTTGCAGTAATGAGAGCACTGTTAAAGTGAGATTTCTGTGGGAAAAGCAAGTCTTATGGCTTGACTGGTGTGTGTATTTGTGTGAACTGTCAGAGAACTGTGTCCACATCATCCGTTATAGGTAATAGGTATGTTTTATTTAACAAATGTATTGTAACACATATTTTAGTTGCTAAGAATCATACATTAAGATTCTACGTTTTAAAAATAATGTTTATTTTAATAAGAACAGAGGTATAGGATAACTAAACGGTTCCCTCCAGGACACTAATAAAGATAGTGTCAAGGTGAACCCGGCTATCCTTGGCACCTAATTGAGGTCTCGCAGGGCTTAACCCTATAAAATAATTAAACAAGGAAAGAAATTTGTACAGGGACTCTCATCAAGAAACAAGGTGAGAATCACTGTATCACCTAGCTATATCTATAGTCATATGAAGTATGACGATAGGAGTACTGCAGTAAGAGATGAAAGACTCATGACTAAAATAAATTACACCAAAAGAAAAAAGCAAATAATTAACCATCTTGTATGGTAAATTTCCATGCCTACAAATATGCAACAGTCTAAAAAGGGGAATGTTAAAAAATAATAGGTAAATAGATAAGTAAATAAAATTAGCTTTATTAGTATGGCTCACAAATTCTGCTGGATCCCTAATAGGATAAAGTCTTTGCATATAAAAGCAACAATTTGTCCCAGAAAGAGATATAACCTGTTTGGTAGCTTGTATAGTCTCTGCCTAATCAAAAGAGGAAGGAGATCAATAAAAATTGTACATAGATGATCCTAAAATAAAGGCAGGACAGGGGATCCTCGCCATAATTATAGAGGTTGTGAAGAATTTCCCTGTATTCTCTGTCTTCATTCGACTATTTCCTCTCCCTGGTATCTAAATGACTTGGCAGCATTCGCTTTTCTGTGTGTGTTCGGTAGATTATTCGTTTTACCGAACAGAGACCACCCTTGGTAGCAATTAGAACGTAGAACACCATGTTGCAACATGAAACCACAATATAATTGAGTGCTCCTAGGTGGCTGCCATTCGGCATACGAACACGTGGCGAGAACAAAGGATGGCGCCCATCTTAAGCTCCCGAACGAGGTCAGAGGGACATGGTCGTCGAGTGCCTGGAACTGTTTTCGGCATGGCACTCGCATGAACACCCGGTCTTTATGGAAGTCCCGCCTGACATATTTCTCATTACAGTACAAGACCGACGTTCGGGAGTTTCAATCAACCGAACAAGGGGAGCATTTTCAATTAACCAGCGGCATTCTACCTATAGTGGGTTTCGTATAATTCTGCACGAACGGAGACCGGCTCTTACCACCAATTTCATGGAACTCTAAATCGGATACAACCGCATGGCGAGCCGGTCAAACTTCCACACAATGCGATACGGAAACTACCAAACGGATTTTCGTGCAATTTGGATATGTTACTCCCAGTATCCTCAGCTACCCCGGGATGTATGTTTTTGTATCGTTATATTATGTAAAAAGTATATTTCTAAAAATGTTGAAAATTGTTAATATTTCTGGCCAGCAGATAATTGAGTTTAGTATATTGCTGAAACTCAATTATCTAGCCTGGCCCAGAGGAGGAGCTTGTACTGTAAAAATTGAATGCCTGTTGCTTCCAGTATATCAGTCTTGTTCCAGCATTAAGCTTTGGCTCATGTGTGGATTATTTGGCGATATTTATTCCTGGGGATTCTAGGCGATACTTTGCTATTGGGAAAAGGAATACGAGGCGGTGATACCAGCTACTACCGTCTCAACTGGTTGGCAGTGGCGGGATCTTCCTTTTTCCTATAACGAGAATCCAGGCAAGTCACTGGTGTACAGTGAATGGAAGGCTGATACACTCAACTTAAACGCAGCACGTTGAAGGAACTGTTGGAGGTTCGTGGAAAGAGTGCCAGCAACAAAGCCAAGCGGGTCATTATAGCGGAACTGATGAAGCTAGACCAGGAGATCTTAGCTGTTCGGGAAAATGAGTCACCCACTAACTGGGAGATGCGAGAAAGACTGGCATGGTTCGGCCCGAACCCAACAGCCGAAATCATCAGTAAGTGATGAAAATTATAGCAGAAGAGGCTACACAGAAAGCACAGCTGGAGCTGCAGTTAAGGCTGGCTGAAACCCAGCAAGCAGCGACAACGGAGGGAACAGCACTGGGGATGCCCGGAAGATTCCCTTCAGTGCCTTCAAAGCCTTCACTGTGAAAGACTGTGAAATTGATGGCTACCTGGCAGACTTCGAGCACCAGTGTAACCTGCACCGAATACCAGCAGACAAATGGGTCTCCATCTTATCGGGAAAGCTATCCGGCAAAGCAGCGGATGCCTTCCGAGCGGTACCAGAGCAGTAGATCCACAGCTATGCCCGGGTCAAAGAAGCTCTCCTGGCTCGGTACGCGGTAACCCCAGAAACCTACCGCCAAAAATTCAGAGAGTCCCGCAAGAATGAGAAAGACTCTTATACTGAATGGGCCTGCCGCCTACAGCTGTCCGCCACAAGCTGGGTCACCAGCTGCCAAGCTACAACCGTTGATGTTATCATGCTTTTGATGCTACTGGAAGATTCTATGACCACATCCAGGCCGAAGTGTCACGGTTCTCACCTGATAGACAGACGGCAAGACATGGTCGCTCTTGTAGTTCCCAACAGGGGACTTGAACCGGGGATCTTCTCAGTCCTGGTCCTGCTTTCTACCTATGAGCCACAGCAGCTATTTACAGTGAAGACTGATTCCAGTTCTGTTCATCCTGACATGGCTACTACTCTGGGGGCTGCACCTTGACTTGGCTGTGTTTCACCTGACTCTGATCAGTCATCAGCAGGGTATATAAACCCAGCCTCGCCCTGTGCTCAGTGTCAAGTCTTTGATCCTGTTTGTTCTAGTGTTCCTGTTTCATCGCTTCGCATTATTGACCCCGGCTTCCTGACTCGTTTATTCTGACTTCTGGCATCCCTTGACTTCGGCTACTCCTCGTTGTTCCTGTCCTCTGGCATCCTTTGACCTCGGCTATCCCTCGACCATCCTGCTGGTTCAGTCCTTGCCTGTCCTGCGTATTGGTACTGCATCCTGCACAGCCCCCGTGCACAGACCCACAGGCCAGGTGAATTCTTACCTGACCACCTCGGCCTGTGGCTATCTGCAAGGGTGAGCATCATATCTGCGCTACAGACTCCCAACTCAGGTAAGACCCTGACATAAGACTTGACCATTATGGAGTCCGCAGAGATGTGCTCACCCTCGACCCAGCGTGTGTCCAGCCTGGCCCAGACTGTTTCGGAGCTGCAGCAAGAAATTTTATTCCTTAAAGGCGCAGTACATCCAGCCCCGGAACCAGCTTTTCCTGAACCGTTTGTCATCATGCCCGACCGATTTGATGGTAGCCGCACATCCTTTCAGTCTTTCAAGATGGATTGTGAGGTGTTGTTTTCTTTAAAGCCTCGAACATATGCCACAGAATTCATCAGGGTCAGAGCGGCTATCAACCTGTTGTCTGGACGCATCAAAGTTTGGGCTCACCAAATGTTGCAGACGAAGAGTCCTGTCCTGGTCAGCTGGGAATCCTTTAGTACTGCTATGGACTCACAATGTAAGACCACTGTGGCCAAGTCAGCTCCACGTACTAAAAAATCTCAGATTCTTCCTAACCAAGAAACCGAGTACCACCACTACGCCCCAGAGATGCCTCCTTATGTTCCAGCTCCCAGGAAAACTCCAGAGGTATCCGGTGTTCCACTTGACCCTGTGGAACCTATGCAATTAGGACTCGTCCACTGCAAAGTGACACCTAAGGAAAGAGACCGAAGGAGAAGCTATGGCCTATGTTACTACTGTGGAGAAAAAGGGCATTTCATCACGCTTTGTCCTGTTCGCCCTCCTAGACCTCCAGCTCTCCGACTTGGTACTAGTTTCCTTCGCCCTGTGTACACCGCATACCAGCCTAAAAAGCCAAATAGAAGCCGTTGTGCTTGCACATGCTTGGCTTCCGCGAGAAAACCTCCATCCCCTGCTCCAGAGCCTCCTGCATCTACTCCCGAAGTTGCTTCCTGTGATACCACCACTACTTCCTGCCCGCCCGAAGAGGTTTTACCTGTGGATTGTGCCGTTGCTTCTAATGGCACTATAGTCCGTAAAGAAGACCTTGAAATGTTCGAAAAAGCATTGTTAGCTGCGAACACTGCTCCTGCCAAAGTTTTGGAAGTGCTTGCCACCTGTACCCGGAACCTAAAAGACCTGGACAATTCTCCAGCCGTACCAGAAGCTGGTACTGCGGACTCCCAAGCTGTAAAGGGAATCCTTGCTGGGGAGTTTGACTATGGGGACTCACTGGATTCAGATAGTGACCCTATACTATGTACTATGCTGACAGTGAACCTATTTACACCTGGAGGTCGTTTTTAAAGGGGGGGGTACTGTCACGGTTCTCACCTGATAGACAGACGGCAAGACGTGGTCGCTCTTGGAGTTCCCAACAGGGGACTTGAACCGGGGATCTTCTCAGTCCTGGTCCTGCTTTCTACCTCTGAGCCACAGCAGCTATTTACAGTGAAGACTGATTCCAGTTCTGTTCATCCTGACATGGCTACTACTCTGGGGGCTGCACCTTGACTTGGCTGTGTTTCACCTGACTCTGATCAGTCATCAGCAGGGTATATAAACCCAGCCTCGCCCTGTGCTCAGTGTCAAGTCTTTGATCCTGTTTGTTCTAGTGTTCCTGTTTCATCGCTTCGCATTATTGACCCCGGCTTCCTGACTCGTTTATTCTGACTTCTGGCATCCCTTGACTTCGGCTACTCCTCGTTGTTCCTGTCCTCTGGCATCCTTTGACCTCGGCTATCCCTCGACCATCCTGCTGGTTCAGTCCTTGCCTGTCCTGCGTATTGGTACTGCATCCTGCACAGCCCCCGTGTACAGACCCACAGGCCAGGTGAATTCTTACCTGACCACCTCGGCCTGTGGCTATCTGCAAGGGTGAGCATCATATCTGCGCTACAGACTCCCAACTCAGGTAAGACCCTGACACGAAGTCAAAGACTGGGTAAGGTACCGCAGACCCCTCTCCCTACCATAGGCAGCCAAGCTAGCAGACGAGTATGCTGATACTCACAAAACTCCACAGACTGCACCACGGGTTCACCAACCATGATCCGCAGTACCCTCCTCAGCGGCAGCACCCAGGTACCAACCTCCTAGCTGGCCTGTTTTTGTTGCAACCAACTGGGGCATCTACGCAACAACTGTCCCTTGGAGGTCCCCAGATCCAATTTGACTCGACCCGGGTTTCCTCAGCCCAGGGCCGCAGCCCACTGTGTAGACTACCCAGTGCCCTCTGCTTTGGATGTCAAGGAGTTGAGTCGGGAGGAACCCCTGGGTACACTGTACGAAGTCCTTCTGGTCCAATGCACCATCACTGACAACAGGAAACATCATTGTCAGCTAGTGATGGTCAATGGAAATACCGCCGGGGGCTCCGAGACAGTGGTGCTACCATAACCCTGGTGCATCGGCACCTCATTGATAACGCTGAGAGACCGGGGAAATCTATTGCTGTGCGAGTGGCAGGGGGGCTGTGTATCGGATTCCTACGGCTCAGGTGCATCTAGACTGGGGTGCCAGAGCGGGCAACGTACATGTGGGAGTGATGAAAGAGTTGCCCGCCGAGGTTGTGTTGGGCAATGACATTGGTCCTTTGATGTCTGCTTTTGTGCCAACATCTCCTCACGAGGCACAAGTGGTGACCACCCGAGCCCAAAGCCGTGCTGCTGAGAGCCATCCACCTCCAACTGAGACCCAGGTAAGCCAACCTACCCTACCCCTGACTGTAGAGACTCTCCCCTGGGATACCCCAGAGGATTTTGGGAGGGAAGTAGAGGGGGACCCCACACTCAGCCAGTACAGGGAAAAGGCTAAGGAAGGGCACGGGGGGTTAGAGAGGGAGCAGCTGGTCTGGGAGAATGGTTGCTTATACCGACTCACCGAGATGCAGGTCAATGCACCTGGGCCCCGGCAAAAACGCCAGCTGGTAATCCCGAGGAAATACTGGCAGGAGTTATTGTGAGTTGGACATGACGTCCCTTTAGCCGGGCACCTAGGGATACGCTGGACGTTACATCGGATAACCCAGAATTTTTTCTGGCCTGGGGTATCCAACGACGTCCGGGCATTTTGCCAAACGTGCGAAGTATGCCAAAGGGTGGGTAAGAGGAGAGACCACCTGAAAGCTAAACTGGTCTCCCTACCCATAATAGAGGAACCATTCACAAGAGTACCAGTAGACCTTATAGGACCCCTAACTTGGCCTAGCCGCTCTGGTAAGAGATACATCCTTACCGTAGTAGATTATGCCACCCGCTACCCGGAGGCCGTAGCCCTTTCTAATATTCAGGCTGAGACCGTGGCTGATGCTCTGGTCAAGATATTTTCTCGAGTGGGATTTCCCAAAGAGATCCTATCCGACCAGGGTACACAGTTCACTGCCGAGGTGACCCAGCAGCTATGGAAGGTCTGCAGGGTTAAACCCCTGACCAGCTCCCCATACCACCCCCAGACCAATGGTTTCTGTGAGCGCTTCAATGGGACTCTGAAGCAGGTGCTGAAGATTTTTTCATGGGAGCCTACAAAGACAGGGAGTGATTCCTGCCGCATCTCTTCTTTGCATACCGGGAGGTGCCCCAGGAATCCACTGGCTTCTCACCCTTCAAACTGTTATATGGGAGGCGAGTGAGGGGACTCCTAGACCTTATTAAGGACCACTGAGAGGGCCACACAGAGATAGACGGGACCCCGATTGTGCCCTATGTACTGGAGCTGCGGGACCGCATGAAGGAATTGTCTCAGGCCGTGCAGGAAAACCTCCAGGCGGCCCAGCAGCACCAGAAAGTATGGTACGACCGGAGGGCTAGGTACCGGAGCTTTCAAATAGGACAGAAGGTTATGGTGCTTCGAACGGTCAGAACTGATAAGCTCCAGGCTGCCTGGCAGGGCCCCTACAAGGTTATAGGGCAAGAGTGCGATACCACCTACACTATAGCCAGCTGCGAGAACAGAAACAGACGTTTCACATCAACATTCTCAAAGCCTATAATGAAAGGGCCGAAGAGGTGACAGCTCTCTGTGCCCCAGCTGGAGAGGACACAGAGGCTTTGCCCCGACCGACCTGTTAGGGGGCAACCGGGAGACGAGGACAATAGAGTTGGTCCAGTTAGGGAATCAGCTGGAACCCCAAGAGAACGCTCAAGCTATCCGCTTGCTGGAAGCCAAACAGGCCATGTTCTCCCAGGAGCCCGGGTACATCCAGCTGGCCACCCACAAGGTAGATACCCCAGGGCCTCCTAAGGTAACCTTCCTACCGCATTCCCGAAGCTTTCAGAGATGGGATGCGGAAAGAGATGGAAGAAATGCTCCGACTGGGAGTAATAGAGCATTCGGACAGTCCTTGGGCTTCACCTGTAGTCTTAGTACTGAAGCGGGATGGTACAACCTGCTTCTGTGTAGATTACAGGCGGCGCAACAACAAGACAGTCACGGACGCCTATCCTATCTGCTTGACCGCATCTCCACAGGGAAGTATCTGACCACGATAGACTTCTGTAAGGGATACTGGAAGATCCCCCTCGCAAAGGATGAGGTTCCCAAATCAGCTTTCATCACCCTGTTCGGCCTATTTCAGGTTATGCCGTTCGGGATGAAGAATGATCCGGCCACCTTCCAACGGATGGCGGACTGCCTATTAGAGGGTCTCCAGGACTACACATGTGCCTACCTGGACGATATCACTATTTATAGTGATACCTGGGAGGCATACATAGAGCACGTAGGGACAGATAGGGGGGCCGGCTTAACCTTGAAGCAGGACAAATGTCATCTTGGTACGGCGGAGGTGCAATAGTTGGGCCATCGAGTCGGGTGTGGTAAGCAATGGCCAGAGCCGGCTAAGATCAACGCCGTTGCTAATTGGCCCACTCCCTGTACTAAGACACAAGTCATGGCCTTCTTGGGGACAGCTGGCTACTACAGACGCTTCGTACCGGACTATAGTGCCCTGGCCAAACCCCTAACTGACTTGATGAAAAAGAAGTTGCCCCGACAAGTCCTGTGGTCCCTGAAATGTGAGGTGGCTTTCCAAGCTTGAAAACAAGCCCTTATTAAAGCTCCTGTGTTGGTTGCCCCAGATCCTAACAAACGCTTTATTGTCCACACAGATGCTTCAGTGTTTGGACTGGGGGCAGTATTAAGCCAGGTTGGAGAGGACGGAGGAGAACACCCGGTAGCCTACCTGAGCCGAAAACTTTTGCCAAGGGAGGTCAGTTATGTGGCCATTGAGAAGGAGTGCCTGGCATTAGTCTGGGCTCTCAAAAAGCTAACCCCCTATCTCTATGGCCGTGCCTTCACCCTCATCACTGACCATAATCCCTTCGTCTGGCTCAACCGTATCTTTGGGGATAATGCCCGTTTGCTGCGCTGGAGCCTTGCCCTACAACCATATGATTTTACCATACATTATGATTTTACCATACATTACCGCCCAGGCAAGCAGAACGGGAATGCAGACAGGCTATCCTGCCAAACTGACTTATTAACAGAGTAACAAAATCGGATTTCCCGCCAGCCCCACTGGACCAGGAAAGGTCCAACCGTGTCTGCCGGAGCAGGGAGAAAAGGGGGGGCCATTGTGAAGAATTTCCCTGTATTCTCTGTCTTCATTCGACTATTTCCTCTCCCTGCTACCTAAATGACTTGGCAGCATTCGTTTTTCTGTGTGTATTTGGTAGATTATTCGTTTTACCAAACAGAGACCACCCTGGGTAGCAATTAGAACGTGCAACACGAAACCACAAGGTAATGGAGTGCTCGTAAGTGGCCGCCATTCAGCATACAAACACGTTGTGAGAACAAAGGATGGCGGCCATCTTAAGCTCCCGGTCTTTATGGAAGTCCCATCTGACATATTTCTCATTACAGTACAAGACCGACGTTCGGGAGTTTCAATCAACTGAACGAGGGGAGCATTCTCATATAACAGCGGCATTCTACCTATAGTGGGTTTCGTATAATTCTGCACGAACGGAGACTGGCTCTTACCACAACTTTCATGGAACTCTAAATCGGATACAACCGAATGGCGCGCCGGTCAAACTTCCACACGATGCGACACGGAAACTACCAAACGTATTTTCGTGCAATTTGGATATGTTACTCCCACTATACTCAGCTACCCAGGGATGAGGTTTTTGTATCATTATATCATGTAAAAAGTATATTTCTAAAAATGTTGAAAATTGTTAATATTTCTGGCCAGCAGATAATTGAGTTTAGTATGTTGCTGAAACTCAATTATCTAGCCTGGCCCAGAGGAGGAGCTTGTACTGTATAAATTGAATGCCTGTTGCTTTCAGTATATCAGTCTTGTTCCAGCATTAAGCTTTGGCTCATGTGTGGATTATTTGGCGATACCAGCGATATTTATTCCAGTGGATTCTAGGCGATACTCTGCTATTGGGAAAAGGAATACTAGACGGTAATACCAGTTACACCGTCACAGAGGTATATAGCAATACAAGTGGAGGTATATGTTCATGTTTCTCCACTGAAGGGGGGAGCCCTGACGAAGGTGCACTGAACATTGCACCGAAACGCACGTCGGGCGTTTTTCTTTCTGTGGGTTATGGGCACTGGGCACAACACTGATTTTTAAGCACGTTGTGATTTACTAATATGTAGTTTTTCTATACTACTTATTGTTTCTATGCCTATCTAGCTAGTTTTAAAGGGAGAGAGGCTTTGTAATTTAATTATTGCCAGTTCACTTTTTTGCCTGGCATTACACTTTCTTCTTACTTTCCTCCTCCTAACCTTATATCTGGCTAGTATGAGGAAAGGCGCTCTACAAAAACCAGGACATTTAGGCGTCCTGATAAAGTTTTTCAGAACGCTGGGACAAATCGGTGAAAACCATAATTATCCTGACAAAACCGAACATCTGGTTACGTGTATTTGCTTTCTATTTGTTCCGCACAAAAGGTTACTATTAAAAATGGGTTTTGATGAAAAATCTTATTTTTGTATAGAACACTGACTTCAAGATAAAATGCAAAGTTTAGTTGCAAATAAAACTATTTCAAATTGGACAAAAGTGGAAAGTGGAGTGTCTCAAAGTTCTGTCATGGGTCAACTTCTTTTAATCTGTATATAAATGATCTTGAAGAGGGCATTGAAAGTCATTTGTCAGTGTTTGAAGATGGCACAAAAGTAGGTATGATAATACAGTCTGAACATGATAATTTCTCTAAAGAGGGATTTGGATAAAGATACAGATAAATGGAAAGTGATGCATTTTGGAATAAGGAACCCACAAGACACTTAGACATTAAATGGGGTTAGGTTAGGAATAGAGTTGAGTGAACCCGAACAGAAAAGTTTGGGTTTGTACCGAACATTACGTTTTTGGATTTTTATTTGGCCTTTTTGGGGGCTGAAAAAAGAAGAGTTTAGAAGAAAGAAGACATCAAATGGTAAGTCTATTTTTTTTTAAATTTTTTTTACAGGTTTTAGATAAGGGTCCCCCATCATTTTTTTTAGGATGAGGGGGATAGGTAGGGGTAGTTCTTTTTGGGGGAGAGTGGGTGACCGGGGGTTTGGGGACCCCTAGTCATCTGGGGTCGTACATTTTTATTTAGGTCCCCCATCCGCCGCTGAGGGGTGGGGGCCGGGGGGGAAAAAAGGTCCCCCCTTATTGTTATTTAGGGCCCCCACCCGCCGTGCAAGGGTGGGGGCCGGAGTACATTAGGTCCCCCCCTTATTCTTATTTAGGGCCCCCACCCGCCGTGCAGGGGTGGGGGCTGGGGGAGGACAGTAGTTCCCCCCTATTGTTATTTAGGGCCCCCACCCGCCATGCAGGGGTGGGGGCTGGGGGGGAGGACAGTAGGTTCCCCCCCAAAATTCTTATTTATGGCCCCCACCCACCGCTCAGGGGTGAGGGCCGGGGGGGGAAGACAGTATGTCCCTCCCTTGTTATTTAGGGCCCTAACCCGCCGTGCAGGGGTGGGGGCCGGGGGGAGGACAGTAGGTCCCCCCCTTATTGTTATTTAGGGCCCCCACCCGCCGCTCAGGGGAGGGGGACGGGGGGAGGACAGTAGGTCCTCCCCTCCACATTCTTCTTTAGGGCCCCCACCTGTCACACAGGGGTGGGGGCAATAGGTTTTTTTGGGGGTTTTTTTTACAGTGAGCAGCTTACTGTTTACTAGACATGCCCCTACTCGCGGTATAGCGGGTAGGGGCTGAATTTACTAATACGAAGTAATCTTTACTTAGTATTAGTAAATGTGGCTGAAAGACCAATTTAAGTTTTTCAGCCTTTTGGTAGACAGCTCCCTAATACCGTGGGAATTAGGGAGTTATCTACTAAGCGGCTGCTTATTTTATGTATTTTATGTTATTTTAAGTGATTTCCCTAGCCACATTTGTTTGCAGGGCACTTGTCCTGCTCTTACTCCAATTTTACTTCCTTTCGCAGCCATCTAGCCCTTTCCAGGACTTTTTTAGAGGCATTTTTGTGCCCAAAAAGTTCGGGTCCCATTGACTTCATTGGGGGGAGGGGTCAAGTTCGAGCCCGAACCCAGACTTTTTTTCAAAGTTCAGTCGAACACGCCGGAACCGAACATCCAGGTGTCCGCTCAAAACTAGTTAGGAATAACAATAAATGAAAAAACAAAAACTGTGAAACAATTATAGATCACAAACTAGGCAATGGTATGGAATGCTGGTCTGCTGTTGCAAATGTTTGTAAGGTGCTTTCATGTATAAAAAGGGTTTTTGATTCATGTGATTGTAATATAATTGTATCTCTTTACAAATCAATGGTTAGAATTTTGGGCACCAGTTTCAAAGAAGGATATTGCAGAACTAGAAAAAGTGTGAGCTAGAAAACTAGAAAGGGGGTTGAAAATGTTAGTTATGTGTAAATGATAGAAAAACTGGATTTGTTTTCTTTATAAATAAGGCGCCTCAGAGGGGATATGATAGCACTATACAAATATATACTAGATCAGTAAAAACTGATATGTGCTAATTTGTTCATTAGCAGCAATATACAACAGACAAGAGATCATCATTGAGACTATAAGAAATGTTTTTGCTTACAGCAGAGGAAAGGCTTCTTTAAGATAAGAACAATAAAGATAGGGACATCTCTACCTTAAGAGGTTGTCTGATCAGATTCTGTAGATATAAAAAAAAAAAAGTCCTGGATGTTTCTTTTGCCTAAACAGAATATTCAATGATATAATTAATGTGTGGGAGAACAGGCTGTCAATCCAAGGAGAAATCTGATTGCTATTATTGAGTCAAGAGATAATGCATTCCCTTTTTATGGCTGTCACAAACGTGGGCTATTGGCCTAGCCGAGACAGTAGGGAGAGTGTGGAAGTGAAAGGGTTCATGACACCAGACCCCTGGTTCAGTGGCGTGCACATGACCCATGGGGCCCCGGTGCGAAAATTGATCCGTGGTCCCCCCCCGCGCGCGGGTCGGGCCGCAAAAAAAGGCGGTGGGCACCTGGTCGCAGGTGTTACAGGGCTGCGACCCCTGCGACCGCGGTATGTACGCCAGTGCATGCAGATGCACACACACTTAAAGGACCACTACAGACACCCAGATCACTTTAGCTCAATGAAGTTGTCTGGGTGTCAGGTCCCTCTAGTTTTAACCCTGCAGCTGAAAACATAGCAGTTTCAGAGAAACTGCTATGTTTCACTGAGGGTTAATCCAGCCTCTAGTGGCTGTCTCACTGACAGCCGCTAGAGGAGCACACTGAACGTCCATAGGAAAGCATTGAGTAATGCTTTCCTATGGGCGGTTTGAATGCGTGCGCGGTTGCATTTGGAGCTGAGAGGCTGAGGGATCCCCAGCGCCAAGGGAGTCCAGCGCTGGAGAAAGGTAAGTGCTGAAGACACACACACACTTACAGACGCATACACACTAGCTAACAGACACACACATTTACTGACAGAGACACACTCAGCGACAGACATACATACACACTCACAAAACATACACACTCACAAAACATACACTCTCATTGACAAACACGCACTCACTAACAGACATCAAACAGACTCACTAACACACACACACACTCAGTAAGACACACACAGTAACACACTCACTGACACTCACTAGCAGACACACCCACTAACACACTAACACTCACACTCACTCTCACACACTCACACACTAACACTCACACACTAACACTCACTCACTCTAATGCTCGCTCACTCTAACGCACGCTCACTCTAATGCTCACTCTAACGCTCACTCTCTCTAACGCTCACTCTAACACACACTCACTCTAACACTCACACACTAACACTCTAACACTCACACACACTAACACTCACTCTAACATTCACTCTAACACTCACACACTAACACTCACTCTAACACACACACTAACACTCACTCTAACACTCACACACTAACACTCACTCTAACACTCACACACACTAACACTCACACACACTAACACTCACTCTAACACACACTCACTCTAACACACACTCACACTAACGCACACTCACTCTAACACTCACACACACTAACACTCACTCTAACAAACACTATAACACGTTTTTGTTTTTTTTAAATGTAATCCCCCCAGCCTCCTTACTTTTTGGAGTGCTGGGAGGATTCCCTGGGGTCCAGTGGTGCTGCTGGGCTCCTGGGCGGGTGGCCGGTTGGGCAGCCGGGCGTGCGAGGGAGCACTCAGTGCTTCCTCTTCAGCTCCCTCGCGCGCTGCGTAGGGATGCCGGCGCCGGAAGATGACGTCATCTTCCGGCTCCGGTATCAGTGCGGTGCGCGAGGGAGCTGAAGAGGAAGCACTGAGTGCTCCCTCGCGCGCCCGCCTGCCCGACCGGCCACCCGCCTGCCGGGTATCAGCAGGGCCGGCCTCGGGGGGCCCTGGGGTGGTCGGCTCCTGGGCCCCCCAGGAGAAGAGGCTGGCCCTGTGGGTACATACCGGGTCGCAGGGGCGGCCGGGCCCCCTGGTGGGCCGGGCCCGGTTGCAGCTGCGACCCCTGCGACCCTGGTATGTACGCCACTGCCCTGGTTACTTGTTGCTAGTCCCAGCAACCACTAAATTAACCCCTGCAATCCCTTCTACATTAACACTCTAGTACACACTTTACTGCCACCACCAAGACTTTATATCTGGGCATCTTAAATTACCCCACACACAGTAGAAGTATAGTATCACAACCTTACTTTACTGATCAGACATATATAATTAATCCTTTTGGTAACATGTTTACCTCAGCTTTCCTCAGGAGAGTGAAGTATCCCAACATGTACAAAAACAACTCAAAGCCTACAATAAATGTTATCCCAGCATGTGCAAAAACAACTCAAAGCCTACAATAAATGTTATCCCAACATGTACAAAAACAACACAAAGCCTACAATAAATGTTATCCCAACATGTACAAAAACAACACAAAGCCTACAAATGTTATCCCAACATGTACAAAAACAACTCGAAGCCTACAAATGTTATCCCAACATGTACAAAAACAACTCGAAGCCTACAATAAATGTTATCCCAACATGTGCAAAAACAACACAAAGCCTACAAATGTTATCCCAACATGTACAAAAACAACTCGAAGCCTACAATAAATTTTATCCCAACATGTACAAAAACAACTCATAACATATATCAAATGTAAACTCATGCTTTGGCATGACAATGGCATTATTGGAAATAATTGTTTATTACTAACAGCATACAAATGGGTTTCAAGGTTGAACATGATGGACTTTGTTATTTATTTTTCCAACCTAGATAACTATGTAACTAAAACTTCATGAAGGGATTGTAAAAATAAAAAAATTTGAATGTGACAGATGTCCCTTGTTTGTCAGTGATGTCAGTACAACAGCCTTTACCAGTGCTAGGTCTGCTGCAAATAGATTTTGAATATCAAGTAAAATTTATGTTGATCCTCAGATTTTTTTTCTTTTTGGTCAATTAGGAAAAGAAAACTTTTATACTTGCACTATAAATAAATACAGTAACAGTAAAAACAGTACTGTTGCTGTATGTTGCAGACCATAGCAGAGCAGATTTGATCCCATGTTATTGGACTGCTTAACACAGTCTGAGAACATTCAGTTACTTAATCGCTGGACTTTGCTAAAATGTTTCAAACTGGTTCAGCTTAGTGTTGCATAACGTTAATATGAATAAAAGGAGTACTATCTATTTAAATAATCGCCATTGGCAAAAAAGTGGTGCTTCATTGATTATCATTACATTTCACAAAAGGACACTTCACTAAGCAAAACCTGTTTCCCTACCTTTTTTCCTAATACTGTCATAATAAAGATAAAGCTCCTCTGCCTGTACTACTCAATCAGATGTAACCGTATAATACAGATCTGTTCACTAGGTGGTGCTAGTACTTTATTGAAAATCTTGCACATTAGAACATTCAGTAACATAGGTAGAAATGTTGTGGATTAGCGAAAGGTTATAGATCTGCTCATTCATTTATGAAATGTTTGGACTTTATGAAGGAAAGAATTAATGAAATATAATGTGACCTTCGTTTATTTGGGACAGTCATGAAAAGGACATACACTTCTGGAATATATTCTCTTGGTGCTTTTGAGTTGTTTTAATATTTTTTTTTTTGCCTCTTGGATGAAGGTGGTTACCCTATTTATTGTGCACACTATTATAGCATACAAGAAGAGTGGCCTAGTGTGCGACTTCATATTCAATACATACGTATCTATTGTTGAGGAAACACAATGGAGATGGACCATGTTGGTCATAGGCAAGCACAAGAGGCATGCCATGGATTCCATGGCAAAATTTTAATGGGGCAAAATTTTCTTCCCAGTATCCCATTTGGATTCCTACCTGAACTTTGTATCAACTTTGTGCTAGTTAATTATCTGTTAAAAATAAAGATTGTGAAAATGCAGATCAATTATTATATCGTTAAAAATAACTGTCAATGACTGTTTATGTTTGTTAAAAGTTAATTAGAGGAGCGTGGTTTGGCTGCCAACAAAAATGGCTGCATAAAGTTTCTCTCCTCGAAAGCCTTGTGACTTACCTGTACTTTTCTTGTCCTGACAACCCTTGATGGAGAAATCATTGTTCTTCTGTATCCGGGATGACCCCTGCCTCCAAACAGGGGTCACTTACTTCATCCCTACAGCAATACCTGATAGTGCCTGAGGATCTAGTGATGGCACCAACAGGCCCAGGAAGCTACCCGCCATCAGAGATGTCACACGTCTTGTGGGGCCAGTGTGTGTATCTGGGTGTATGTGCCAGTGTGTGTGTATGTATTTGTGCCAATGTGTGCATCTGTGTGTATCCCACTGTGTGCCATTGTTTGTGTAGGTATGTGTATCTTTGTCTGCCAGTGTGTTTGTGTAGGTATGAGTATCTGTGTGTGTGTATATCTGTGAATGTTGGTGAGTATCTGTGCGTGTGCCTCTGTGTTTGTGTGTGTTTATCTGTAGGTATGTGTGTGTATGCGAGTATGTGTGTGTGTATGTGTGTAGGTATATGTTTGTAAGTGTGCCAGTGTGTGTATGTGGGTATGTGCATCGGTGTTACCACTTATGTGTATATGTGCAACCGCATACATCCCAGCATTCAAACATCAAAACTACATGCAAACTCTATACACCATGCCAATAGTATACCCAAACAGACCAATTCATTTCACATACAAACTCCAGAAATAAACATGCTTACATCGCTGTGGAATATGTGCAATGGGAGGCCAAAATAATTTCTTGTCCTGGCGACCTATCTGCATTAGTTCTGTCACTGACTGGAGGTCCCTCCAAGAGATGTTATTTGCTGCCTGACACATTATGGGACCAAAAAAGACATACGCTGCAGGGCCAGAGAGAGACACAATCTATTACCTTTGCAGGCTGCACGTTGCAACTTTTACTAACAGGCGCAGGCAGCTACCCGCCATTGGAGACCTCACTGATCTCCTCACCAAGATTAGAGACTGGCTCTGTCCCCATGGGGCAACAAGACTGTCTGTCTCTGAAACAGGCTATTCCCACAAGTTGGACCTCAGAGAGGCAGTGACCAAGTTGTGGTCCTCTAACAGTGTCAACCTTCAGACCCCTCGAGCTGAGCTGCACGATCTGGTGGACCGTATGGACCACTTGGAGGGAGACACCATAAGGTCAGCTCAGGCATCTCCCACAGATGGTCTGTCAATGCAAGCACAACAAATGCGCACCATGGCCTCAGATCTGAAAGATTTGGCCAACCGCAGACACCAAGATAATATCAAGCTTCATCACTCTGGACAGTCATGGCGAACGTTTATCCACATATGGTGGGAATGCCCAAAAATAGTACCATTCTGGATGAACATAGAATCTGTAATCCAGAAAGTTTCAGAAAAGCCACTGCCATTACGTCTGGCTGCCTACCTCCTCCACCATATGACTACACAGTTGTCTAAGTACAAAAAATGTACTGCACTGCCCAAGTCATAATTAAAGATATCTCTGAATGTGCAGTGGTTTGTCTGAAACATCCAGACTCCTATCACCATGACCACTCAAAAAGCAGAAGTGGTTATAGTGGTTAGATTAACCCTTTAATTAAAAAGCAGAGTACGGTAAACAGATGGAAATTTGGTACCAGTGATACTGGAAGACTCATGCTAGAACATATGAGCAGATACTAGGCACACTGAATCAACAGACCATGAAACAGAAACAAGGGACATTAAGACCAAGAATCAGTGCATTGATGGCATAGAAGTGTTTCTTTAAGATGACAATATTGTCAGTAACATGTACTTTATTGAAACTTCGAAAATGTACTGAAAGATTCCAGCATGTTCTGGAAAGATACATGCACGCTAATACTAAGGGGATGCATCGAGACTGAGATTACAACATTGGGACCTCATTTTGTCATGGGAAGAGCATACATTGCCTGTTCGGATGGACAAGATGCTACAAAGGTTTTTAGTCCAAAGTGACTCAATAGCACAATGCATTCAGATTTTTCTGTGATATATCCATGTTGTAAAGTTCTCGTTCCACATCATCTCGTATTAGAGTTCTGAAAACTAGGTCATTGGAATAAAGTGAATTCACTGGAAACATCTTGAGATGATTTTCCTCTGGAAGTATCAATCTGAAAAAGGGTATACCATGGTTATAGAATAGAGAAGGACCTGTCAAAGAGGGGTACACTGACAAACTCACTTAAAGGACCACTCTAGGCACCCAGACCACTTCAGCTTAATGAAGTGGTTTGGGTGCCAGGTCCTTCTAGGGTTAACCCATTTTTTCATAACTATAGCAGTTTCAGAGAAACTGCTATAATTATGAATGGGTTAAGCCTTCCCCCAAAGCCTCTAGTGGCTGTCTCATTGACAGCCACTAGAGGCGCTTGCGTGCTTCTCACTGTGATTTTCACAGTGAGAGCACGCAAGCGTCCATAGGAAAGCATTGTAAATGCTTTCCTATGCGACGGCTGAATGCGCGCGCAGCTCTTGCCGCCGCGCGTTCAACGGCCGGCGGAGGAGGAGGAGGAGAGCTCCCCGCCCAGCGCTGGAAAAAGGTACGTTTTTACCCCTTTCCTCTCCCCAGAGCCGGGCGGGAGGGGGACCCTGAGGGTGGGGGCACCCTCAGGGCACTATAGTGCTAGGAAAACGAGTATGTTTTCCTGGCACTATAGTGGTCCTTTAACATAAATCCCCCAAATGCATTGAATACATCATATAACACAGAGATACCTTACATCAAATCAAACACCACTATGTCCTCACCTTAGTGTCAATCTTCTTTAACACTTACACTGGTCCTCCCACATGCGTAGTCTTCCCCAAGCAGGGCAACCCTCCTCTGAGTTGTTAAAATGCTGGCTTTATTGCCTGTATGCTGGCATCTGAACTTCTGACATCAGTCACTCCGTTTCTATATTCCATAGCCAGCACTATGCAGCATCGACTAGGGATTTACCAAAACAACCACTCTGCATGCAATGTGAATGCTATGTGTGGAGAGCAAAAGGATCATCTATGGAATGTCACTTCTGTTCTCCCATGCCAGACAATTTTCTTTGGCATGGTGTCTATGCCACAAAAGTTTACAGATAGGGTTGAGAGACTTACTTGTAAAGGAACACTAAAGGGTCAGGAACACAAACAACTATTACTGACCCTATAGTGTTAAAAACACTACCTTGCCCACCTAAATATAACAATATCTTTCCTTTACTCCAGTCTGCAGTTACTGGTTCTGTACCTGATGTGCCTGACATCATCAGAAGTGGTGTTCTGAGCCAATCACAATGCTTTCACAAAGGAAAACATTGGATTGGCTGAGATTGTCAAGGAGGCAGATTAGGGGCAGAGCCAGCACAAGCCAAGCACAGTCCTGGCCAATCAACATCTCCTCATAGAGATGCATTGAATCAAAACTGCTAGCACAATCTATAGAATACTTGTATGCTTTTTCATAACACCATAAGGTATTCGTGTCATGTCAGGTACCCTTTAAGTTGGTACATAGAGTAAGACCTTCCACAAATAGGGCACACTGACAATGTGGCAGGTGTATGCAGTCTATTGCAGTCATTATTTTAAAATGTTTTATTTTTACATTTTCACTGCACATTTAAGGTTGGTATGCTAATGGGAATATATGCAAATATACGGTGACACATTTATTAGATTCAATGTAGGATGTTAACTATTAATTTTAAAATGCTGAAATGAAGAAAAGATAATGTCAAAATTCTCAACACTGTTAGCAATGTGTTTTATATCACATTACAACATGTAATGCTGCAGAGCTCTCCAGGAAAGAGTTGATACTTGAAAATTATTTTCAAATCTGCTAAAGGTCCTTAATATGATGTTAAAAGCCAGCAGCCGTCTGCATTTCATGAGCGAATAAGTATGATAATAAGTGTTCACAGTGCTTTGCCATGCCTTTCAACTTCTAGAAGAGGTTGCCATAGTGAATCTAATAGTTAGAACATAAAGTGTCAAAGTAGCACAGGTTGAAAAAATAATAACTTTCCCAGCTTATATGTTACATTTGGATTGTGTGAAACTTTAATTGTGCTCCTGCAGTTTCTTGCTAGTACAGCTTAAAGCTAATTTCCAGTAGATGAGGGACTAACAAGAGAAATTGGTCGTCTTTATTTTTATTTATTCTGTATGTATTGCTTGAAAGCAGTATTTTAACTGATTGCACAAGGTATAAAGGTCATGTGTTAAAATGTGATTTATTTAGGAAATATACCATGTTTAATTTGAATGCAATGCTTTCCTATGGGCGTTTTTATGGGGATGTCCTCATGCACAGCATGACCAAAAGTTGCAGAGCAAGCAGAAAGTGATTGACAGCCACTAGAGGCAGTCTTAGACCTGCAATGTAATTATTGCAAAAACAGCAATAATTTACATTGCAGGACTAAGGAGGACAGGGACATACCCCCTGAGAACTTCAATGAGATGAAGTAGTCTGGGTGCCTTACGTGTCAGTTAAAGTACCATATCCATCTTTGAGTTGGACAACAGAAAATACATACACAGGATAACAGAATTGAAATGTAAAGGGTTTATATAGCAAAATTAAGAGATTTAGGTAAACATCAAGAATGAAAGAATACAACTCCAGTGCAATTGATTCCAATGTGGAAGAAAGTGAAAAACAAATTACCATGATATTAATTGAAACAATACTCAATGGAGTCTGCCTTAAATTATTCAGGAGCATAGCCTTAAAATATTTATTAATTAATGATTTATGTATATTGGATTAGCCGTATAAATCCAGTAGACAAGATGACAAAATAAATTTGGCATCTTTATAATTTATGATAGAATCTAAGCCCCACTAAATCATCATCAGTCAAAACCCACTTCAGTCTACCAGTTGGACAACCATGATTTAAAGGAACACTGCTAGCACCACAACCACTACAGCATGCCTATATTTAACTAATTTTTTTTAAATGCAATTATCTGATGCTCTCAGCTAATGATCTAGCAGTGCACTGCAGGGTTTAGCTCAAGAGAGCTAACCAAAGATCCTGCTTGTAGTGGAGACAGGGAATGGCGCCCAGGTAAGGAGTCAAACAATTTTAAAAATGGTTTGACTATTTACAGTGGGGGACTCCAGCCACCATAGCCATTACATTGCACTATAGTAGTTATGGTGATTGGAGCATTCCTTTTTTGTTTTGTTTTAAAGAAATTGTATTTCTGCTGTCAGAATTACAGCAGTAAGGTAAAGAAGTAGCGTAAGACACACGCAGGTCTCGTGTAAAAACAAACAACAGTGTTATAGAGCATAGGATAATCAAGTGCCATTGCTATTAAAGGACCACTATAGTGCCAGGAAAACATATTCGTTTTCCTGGCACTATAGTGCCCTGAGGGTGCCCCCTCCCGCCTGGCTCTGGAAGGGGGAAAGGAGTAAAAACTTACCTTTTTCCAGCGCTGGGCGGGGAGCTCTCTGACTCCTCTCTGCCCCGTCGGCTGAATGCGCACGCGTGGCAAGAGCTGCGCGCGCATTCAGCCGGTCGCATAGGAAAGCATTATCAATGCTTTCCTATGGACGCTGGTGTGCTCTCACTGTGAAAATCACAGTGAGAAGCACGCAAGCGCCTCTAGCGGCTGTCAATGAGACAGCCGCTAGAGGCTTTGGGGGAAGGCTTAACCCATTGATAAACATAGCAGTTTCTCTGAAGTTCTCTGAAACTGCTATGTTTATAAAACAATGGGTTAACCCTAGCTGGACCTGGCACCCAGACCACTTCATTAAGCTGAAGTGGTCTGGGTGCCTAGAGTGGTCCTTTAAATATAGTACAAAGCTGTTGTTGGAACAAGCATAGATTGTCGCAAGGTAGCCTTCCTGGATTGGGTGTATATTTCAGATCAGTAATGCTGTGAAGTGTGCAAGGTGTTGCATCATACAATAGTAGACACACAGGTCCCAGGAGTAGTATTGAAATGTACAGATTATGTTGTATTATGTAAAACAATAAATCTGTTCATATTGCAATGTGTATGAGGAGTATGCCAACAATTTTGAGTAAAGCCAAGACTAGGCCCCAGCCAGGTCTCGGCTCCATTGGGCGTGTATATTATACGCATACAATGAGGTATCAGTTAAGTGGTATTGCCAACCAGGTAGAGGGCGGTGGTCAGCAAAGCTGCCCATAGTGTGCAGTTTCATTGACCCTTGGTGCGCGGTTCAGTAGTGGCTGTGGTTCCGGGGAAGCCGCACATGTGACCCCAAAATCAGTGGCGCGTGCCCCCCCCCCCAAGGACGTGGCTCCCAACACCCCTCCATCGCCACATATGTTAGCCATGGTCGCCACCTCTCCACATGTTTTGGAGCATTCCTTTTAACACTTTTAATATTGAATGGGTAAAGCACGTGCTGCCCACACTTCTTACTTGTAGGGTTAAATACATAATGCTACAAGTGCTATGAAAAGTGGCAAACACACATTTCAGTTTGTGTCTATATTTAGCATTCAGCTTAATACTTCGTCTATTTATATGTGTTAATGATGAAAAGTCAGTGATTCATTTGCAAATAAATAGAAATCAGGCTTCTTATCCACACTCTAAATCAGTGATGAGTACCTTTGGAAACACATACTAAACTACATCCCCCATAACGCTTAGGAAGAACTTTTGAAATGTTGCTAATTTACATAACATATAAATGAACTCCGCTTTTTACAGGCAAAACATTTTATGTCCCATGCTGTTCAGGAGATTCACACAGTGAGCAGCTGCCAGTATGTCAGAGGTCTATCATATTTTCAAAGTCCTATGTGCCCTGTCATTACAGATAATATATATATATATATATATATATATATATATATATATATATACTGAGTGTAGTGTTTGCTGTCACATTATCTGGAGGAAGCATCAACCTTTGTTGTAATTAGTATGAACTCTGTTAGGTTACAGATGTCAGGCTAGCTGTGATATGCTGTGTCATGGACAAGGAAGTGTACATTAAAGGGACACTATAGTCACCAGAACAACTACAGCTTATTGAATTTGTTCTGGTGAGTAGAATCATTACCTTCAGGCTTTTTGCTGTAAACACTGTCTTTTCAGAGAAAATGCAGTGTTTACATTACAGCCTAGTGATAACTTCACTGGCTACTCCTTAGATGGCTGTTAGAGATCCTTCCTGGCATGGGCATAGGAACCCCAAAAAATCTGGGGGGGATAGCATTTTTACTCGCTGGGTATATTGTTATTCCGTAAACTATGAGTTGTTTATCCCATTGCACAGCGCTACGGAATTTGCAGTTGCTATATAAATGATTAAATAATAACTTTAACCCCTTAAGGACACATGACATGTGTGACATGTCATGATTCCCTTTTATTCCAGAAGTTTGGTCCTTAGGGGGTTAAAGGGTCACTACAGGGAAGGGATTTTACTTACCTGGATACAGCGCCGGGATCCTCCTGATGCTGCGCCCCCTATTTCGTCAAAATAACGAAATAGGAGGGTGCGAGCAGGGAGCAATAAAACGCTTCTATTCAGAAGCGTCATTGCTCTCTGGTGCGCATGTGCAGCTTTGCCGCACATGCGCAGATACTTCATAGGGCGGCATTCATGTCTCGACTAGGAAGCACCTCTAGTGGCCATCTGAGTGTCCACTGGAGGTATTCCTCATCAGTAATGTAAATACTGCCTTTTTACGAAATGGCTGTGCTTACATTAAAAAGCCTGCAAAGACATGCTATAGACACCAGAACTACTATGTTTAGCTGTTGTGGTTCTGGTGACTATAGTGTCCCTTGAATATAGAGAGGAAAAAAGAATCATCACAAATGTAAGAAATAAAATGTCTGTATCATTATTCTAAAAATTATTTTAAAAAAATAAAAAAATATGCACATTCCTAGCTTAATTTTTAGCACGACATATGACACAAACATTTTGTACTTTGCAGATTACTTTTTATATTTTTTTATACATATACAGATTGTGTAATACTGCCCCTGACTTAGGGTGACCACATTTCCTAACTGCCATTCAGTGACACTTTCAGAAATGCATTCCATACATTTTACTACCCGTCTCTACCCCTTCCATTTATATTAGAACCCCTTTCCATGTAAATTAGAGATTAGTGCCACAAATAATATGCTAGATTGCCTACTTACAACCAGATGAGGATGATGATGGGCTCTAGCTGCAGTCTGGCTCCACTGGTCTGGTGTAGAACAGGCTCTCTGGAGGCTGTTTGTAACTGTGGTCACAAAAATCAATGTTCTGGGAGAACGGGAAGCAGCTCCATTTTTTGGGGGCCCTTTACACAGCTCAAGGTCTGGGTCCCAGGGTCCACCTTCATGTTCCACCAATGAGTTTGTTCACAGAGGGTGGAGTGTGTAGGGGATGTCCTGATACGTGTGTAAGGAATGCATTGTGTGAATCTGTGTTTGTATGTGTAAGGGCTGCAAGTTGTGTTTCTGTGTATGTACGGGATGCAGTGTGTGCGTCTGTAAGGGGTGCATTGAGTGTGTGTACGGGGTGCATTTAGTGTGTGTAAGGAATGCATTGTGTGTTTCTGTGTGTGTATGGTTTGCATGATTGTGTGTGTGATGGATGTCAATCTCTCCCCCTCCCTTGTCACTCTCTTTCTCCCCTTCCCTTGTCACTCTCTTTCTCCCCCTCCCTTGTCACTCTTTCTCCCCCTCCCTCCCTTGTCACTCTCTTTCTCCCCCTCTCTCCCTCCCTTGTCACTCTTTCTCCCCCTCCCTCCCTTGTGACTCTTTCTCTCCCTCATCACTCTCTTTCTCCCCCTCCCTTGTCACTCTCTTTCTCCCCCTCCCTCCCTTGTCACTCTTTCTCCCCTTCTCTCCCTCGTCACTCTTTCTCCCCCTCCCTCCCTCGTCACGCTCTCCCCCTCCCTCCCGTCCTTTCTCCCCTCCCTCCTTGTCACTCTCCCCCTCCTCCCTTGTCTCACTCACTCTCCCTCCCTCGTCACTTTCTCCCCTCCCTCCCTGTCACTTTCTCCCCTCCCTCGTCACTTTCTCCCTCCCTCCTTGTCACTTTCTCCCCTCCTCTATCCTTTGTCACTTTCCCCTCCTCCATCCTTGTCACTTTCTCCACCCCCACCTCGTCACTCTTCCCTTGAGTTGTGCTGGGCCAGCCCAGTAAGTCATGGGGCAGGTAAAAAGGCTTTGCACCCGCTTTTAGCGAAAAGTAGTGTGTTCTCCTGTTACCGGGTACATGAGACAGAGACCAAGGACAGGAGGGAGCGCTGAGCGCTTCCCTCCTGTCAGCCCCTCTCCTCAGGCTGCACCCGCCCTCATGGACGCACCGCCCGGGCAAAGCTGCAGCCGCCTGAGGCTCTCTACAGAGCGCTCGGGCGGCTGCAGCATGGGGGGGGGGAGGCAGAGCTGGGGGGGGATTTCCCCATAACCTGTCCCCCCCCGCATGATTTGCTGGGGGGGTTGCGTCCCCCTCCCACCCCCCCGGTTCCTACGCCCATGCTTCCTGGGTCATGGCTGCCTAAAATGCATCCAAACATTCAGTATCTCCTCCCTCTGCATGCAGACACTGAGCTTTCCTCATACGGATTAATTGATTCAATTCATCTCTATGAGGAGATGCTGATTGGCCAAAACTGTGTTTGAATCATGCTGGCTCTGCCCCTGATCTGCTTCTTTGTCAGTCTCAGCCAATCCTATGGGGAAGCACTGTGATTGGATCAGGCCACCACTTCTGATGATGTCAGCAGACTGCTTGTTTTTCCGAGACAAACAGCATGCAGAGTTACAGCTTCAGGCTTGAATACAGTAAGATTTTGCTATATTTATGGAGACATGAGGGGCCCAGGGGGGCTAGATGGTGGTTTTAACACTATAGGGTCAGGAATACATGTTTGTGTTGTTGACCCTGTAGTAATCCTTTATAGGCACCAAAACCACTGCAGTTCTATAAAGCTATGAAGTGATTCTGGTGTCTATAGCCTGTCCCTGCAGGCAGTTTAATGTAAACACTTTTCAGAGAAAATGCAGTGTTCACATTACTGCAGTCACTCAGAAAGTCACTAGAGGTGCTTCCTGTGTCAGTTCAACGTCTCCACACTATGCTTGTGGGCGCCCTAAATGTTCCCCATACAGATGCAGTGATTCAATGCATCTCTATTATAAAAAGCTGATTGACGCAGCCCAGCGTTTTTGCACAATAGCCTGGCAATTCTTTCCTATGGAAAAGCATTGGATTGGTTGAGATCATCATGTTTAATGACCTCAGCTGAGGAGGAGTGCGGCGGGACCAGCGTGGCATGGTAAAAGGTGAGATTGAACACTTTATTTTTTCACAGGGCGGAAGCCGGACAGCAAAATAGCTATTTTACACTATAGTGTCACGAATACATGTATGTGTTCCTGACACTATAGTGTTCCTTTAAGAAATAAGTAGTATCACTTTTTTTTTTTTTATAAGATCCAGATTTATTCATTAACACTAGGGACTTGTTCCCAATGTCACTACTATTTACATACCAACCACTACTAGCTAAAGTGTCTAGTTTTTCTGTTTATCAACTGCAAAATGTCACCCGTAGTGAAAGGAAGTTATTGGCTTAGCGTATCAGCTGACCTTTGTGCATATCACTAGCACTGCCATGACAAGCTAAATTTGTGTCCATTAATAAGAGACAGAAACCTTTGGCTCGATGCTTTATCATTGTTTATGTGTGTCTGTTTTGGGATAGCCCTGCTCTTCTTTTCCCCACTCTGACCTAGCTATTTGTAACATGTTCACTAGTCTTCTGGCCAGCTACGCTCTGCATTCTTGTTTACTTTCTCCTGGTTGGCTGTCCTCCAGTTTCTCTAAGAAGACTAATCTTCTGGCTTCAGTGGATTTATTTTTTTCTTCTAAGCACCTAGCAGCAAGCTCTGTGTTAGTAGTTACTGTGATTCGTCTGCCAACCAGTGAACAACAATTTTGCTGTGATCCTGTTCCCACCCAATATGCCTATGGCACATTGTATATACTTGAAGTGCCACTGTTAATCGAATAACTCTGCTAGGGTAAGTGCACAAACGATGCTTAAAGTAAGTGCACTGTTAATCCTTAGTATTTGGCTAAGTGATTAAATACTGATTAAAATGGCAACCTAAGCACCACAACCACTACAACTTATCACATACCTCCAATCTATGCAAGGTTCAATGAGCTTTTGTTGAATTGAGGGTCCTCTTAAACCATTGCATCTGAGTTCCCTGGTGTCTCATATCAAAGTGAAATGTGTCTACTCGGCACAACATTACGACATGTGATATTGTTTACCCGTGACACAAATGACAACCCACCCTGCACACATCTTACACATCCAGGTTTTATTAAAGGGACTCTGTAGTCACTATAAAACTTTCTTCCCCTATTGAATTAGTTATAGAGCCTGGAGTCCGCTGTTGTCTCTCTTTATTCAATGTTAAAATATTTTTGATCAGTTTAACACTGAAAGAGAGCTGACACTTCATTGCTGCTCGGGCTAATTTTCCTCATTAGCCAAAGCAGCATAAAGAGGATAGGCTTCTGGAAACTCTTATTTAGCATTAAACCATTAGAACAGATTTATACTGAATGAATGGCTGGTTTAAGGGACTCCATACACTAGAACCACTTCACTGAGATGAAGAGGTTAGAGTGGCTATTGTATCTCTTTATTGCACCCAAAATGGGCCAGGTAAGGGTGCCAGGGAGAGCTCCATAATTGTTTGACAGAAAAAAAAGGGTGCTGACACCCATGGACATATAGTACCATAATCACTATAGCTCATTTTAGCTGTTATGTTGCTTTGAGTGCACATTAAGATGCAGAAGCCAAATTTAAGAAAAGAGAATTATGGTTAGGGTTGGAGAAGGTAAAAAAAATGTTTTGGAGTTTTTCATTAAACTCCAAATTGTCCAAATTAGAAATCGTAATGGGAAAAATTAATTATGCTTAAAAAAAGCAAACTTGACTATGGATAAAAGGGATAATCGGCTATTTTATCTGAAATTTTGCCATTTGGATTTCAATTGTACAGCGCTACGGAACTTGCTGACACTATATAAAATAATTGACTATAATGTGAAGTTTAGATAATAATCCCGAATAATTTCAATTTTACTCCACACAATATGTGAGCCAAGACAGACTGTCCCTATAACAACACTTCAAGTGTCTGACATTATTTCCCATTTACTGTAAACATAAAAAAAAAAAAATGTCAGCTAAGCTCAGTTCTTCTTTCCAAGTTCTTTTTTTTATACCCACTTTTTGTCTTTTTCCCTATCTTCTCTTTGAGTTGTTTTCATGTCAATTGCTACCTCTTTATATTAATCTTCCTTGCTAACGTCTCTATCAGTTTAAAGGGTTACTCCCAGCACCATGACCACTTCTACATTTAGAAGTCACGGTGGTGCTGTGTGCAACATTTGTGGGTCAAATGTTGCACATAGAGAGCAATCAGCACTTTTGTGCCTATGGCTAGCTGACAAGTGAGTTATGGAGCCTGGACCGCTGTGCCTGGCAGCCCAATGTCAATTCTGTGCAAAATTTACATATGTCGTCAATGCGCTGACAACAGACGTAATTAACTTCTCTACTGAAGTTCTGCCTGCATTAAAAAACATTAATCATGCGTCCACCTCGCAATGATAGTATTTTTTTTTTTCGTATATAAGAAGCTGGCCGAATAAGAAGTTAATAACTCCCAGTAGGCAATTGTACATTTAATAATATTCTTTTTTAAAGGGTTAGAGTAGCCCGTCTCATTACACTCTTAGTCTCCGTTTTCCTGATGACAAATGACCAACGTTTACCGGGATATTTTCTGCCATCATACATCACCAACCTACAGTACTAGGAATGCTGAGGTCGGTGCGGAGAGGACGGACCACACTGCTGCCCCCAGCTACCAAGCATGCGCGCTCACTTCCTACGCGCAGGGGGGCGGTACCCATGCCATCACTCATGCGCGCTGGTTTGCCGAGTCGACCCTCTCCTCGCGCATGCGCACTTGTTGCTCGGGACGGCTTCCTGAACAGGAGAGGAAGATCCATTAAAGAGCCAGATGCGGCTCGAGAGCCGCGAAGTGAGTATCATTGCGGGGTTCAAAACATTCCATGCGGGGAAGCTTGTGCCTGAGAGTGTTTAGGGCACCAGGGTCTGCTCTGCCGTCCTCCCATAGGGAATTAGAGAGTACCATGTGTAGGGTACAATTGGGCAATTTGTTTAGAGTGATCACTAAGCATTACTCAGTGGCAGCAGCAAGGGATCTGGATGCAGTATGTGTATTAAGAGGCTTGGAATGTGCAACCTGTTTCAGGGCTGGAATGTGCTTTATCCTCACACTATCATATTGCTTTGTTATGTACTACCATTCTCTGGCTCTTTCCAAATCTTCATTACCATCCCCTTCACCCTCACTGCTGCTGACTGTCAGTGCAACTAAAACAATTGTCTGTCTGTTCCTATAAGTACAAGGCATGCCCAATTAAATAGTGAGTGATGAAAGCTTGTGCTCCACTTCTCCAATAAATAAATCGCTTTGATGTTGCTGTTTTGATTAGTTCTGTTTATTTAAAAAAAAAAAAAAAAAATTATATTTATATATATATATATATATATATATATATATATATATATAATTTTTTTTTTTTTTCCTTTTCCATGAACTGCATAAACACATTCAGAATTCTTGAATTGAAAGCATTCTGCGATTCATTTGACATGTAGGGTAGGATTTATTAAAGTGTCACTAACTGAAACATGAAGTAGAGCTCAGAAGTGGTGCAATCACCATGGAAACCAATAACCTAGTTCTGCTGATTGCATTAGTTGAAGTTCTCATGTTCCAAGTTTTAGAACTTTTCCCTACTTTTCTATCACTGCATTAATCTTGTTCTGTTCAAGTCAATCCTATATATTTTTATCCTGCCAGTCAGTTTTTTAAATATCTGGTATTCAGGCAATGTTGTCCATAAATATAATCTACAGTCACATTTATTTGTATTCCGATATGACAAATATTAGTGAAAATTATTTTCTTGCTCCATCTACATTCCAAATAAAATCATGTGACTTTTTTCAGATGAGAAACATCTGGATAATAATTAGTTTGTGGTGCCAGCGCTTGTATAATTCCATGTAATGGGCGTATTTGTGGAAGCAGATTATCCAGTTTGTAATTATTTTTAAAGCATCTCCATCAGTTAATTGTGTGAAAAAAAAAAAGGATATTGTGGTGTTCCTATCTGGGTTGTTATTTCTCTCAGACAGTACTGCGACAGGCTGGGTTAAACTGTGTATTAAAATAGCTGTGAGCTGTTCGTGATTCATATTTCAGTCAAGTACCTGAGTCACCTTACATTGTATGTAATTGTAGTAGGTCTTTCAAAACTACCTTCCTGTTTACTGGAGTGTTTGCTTTTATGCCAAGACTTTCACAAACAATGTTTCACTATTAGCAAATATACATCTTAAATTAATGATAAAAAAAATTAAAAAATGATAGGCGTTAAAAACAATAATAATAAACACAATAGTTGGAGAATAGCAGAGTACAGTTGAATGATTTTTTTTTTAATTAGAATTTTTAGATGTTGTATAATTTTATTTGATGTTAGATTTACCTCATATGTATGAATTTCTTTCCAAAATCCAAATATTCATTAATAGTAATTGGACAGGTGGGTGGTGCTGGCTGTTGTACAGTTTCTGTGACAATTTTGTTGCCTTGTAAAAGAAAGACATTGGCGTGTTTCAGCCTGTCTTAAATTATATTTATCAGAGTCCATACAGATGTTCAAACAGCAACTAGATGCATACTTGCAAAAACAGAATATTCAAGGATATAATTTTTCAATGTAGGGTAATAGCTGCTTGATCCGAGGATTAATCTGACTGCCATTCTGGGGTCAAGAAGGAATTTTTTTCCTAGTTTGTTGCAAGTGTTTCAAACTGGTTATTTTTTGCCGCCTTTTGGATCAACAGCAAAAAAACAAATGTGAGGAAGGCTGAACTTGGACACAAGTTTTCAGCTATGTAACTATGTATTATAAGCACAGTTTTGAGTTTTTTATTTTTTTTTATTGTTGTGGAAGGCTTGGACTGTCTCAAAGAGACTCTATATTTCCCTTGTCTTTTTAACCTTGCAACTAAAAGCATTGCTATTCTACAGGAACAGTAACACTATCCATATCGTGTCCCTTTGGTTTCCACGCACACCCTCTTCATCCCTCTCTGGTGTAGCATTGGATTGGCTGACATCATCAAGACTGATGACAGTAGGTAGAGTGACAGTTTGTATTCCTAACGCTACAATCCTACTGTAAAGCGGTTCTGTCGTCTTCTGGGTTCTTTGCATATTTTGCAAAGGCACTGATGGGGATGTTGCCTCCTGGGCCAAGGGTGTAATAGAGATGAGTTATACGTACCATATGCTGTTCCCCATTGGCGCCTCCATTTTTTTATCTTCAACTCCTGGCACAACATCTGGCAGAGCGCATGTCAATGTTGTACTTTTGCACATGTGCTGGAGCACTGCACTGATGTCTATGGAGGATCCTGTGAGACCGCGGGAGCCTTCATAAATATTATTTCACCACAAGCAAAACAATAATTTATTCCCATAGCCGTCACTAGTGACTCCTGGGGGAAATGATAAAATGTGATGGCGATAGCTCTGCTTTTTCTCAGGTTTAGTCAAGATAGGGATTTTACCTTAAGGTATCTTTTGACTGCAATGGAATTTCAGTTAAATTGCAACACCATCTTGATGAGCTTTTCATAAAGATTTTATCTTAATGAAATGCTCATTTAAAAAATAAAAAATTAAATATATTTTTTGGTGTGACAGTCACTTTTATGCATTTTATTTTCCAGTATATTCTACGAGCACTAGTAAAATAAGCACTTCCAAATAAGCAGTATCACTGGTAAGCGTTATAAACTTCCCTGTATCTTACACATTTGCCGTGTTAACTGTACAGTTAAGTGTATTTTGTTATCTTTATACTGTTAGTACAGGTGGTTTATTACTAAATATATGATTTCGTTTGAAAGGAAGCTTCACGCAATCAGAAGTCAGACCCATGAACTCATTTGCCTTTTGAGAGGCACTGTTACTGTACTGATAGTGACCGTTCTCCTTTTACTTTATTTGGTGAACATTGCTGAAGCCTTTAGTTAGGTGAGGATTGCAGCATAAGTACAGTAAGTATAAAATATGCTTAAAGGACCACTATACTGCCAGGAAAACATACTCGTTTTCCTGGCACTATAGTGCCCTGAGGGTGCCACCACCCTCAGGGTCCCACTCCCGTGGCGCTGAAGGGGGATGAAGGGGTTAATCCCTTACCTTTTTTCCAGCGTTGGGCTCCTACGGCGCTGGGACTCTCCTCCCTCTTCTTCCATCATTGGCTGAATGCGCATGCGTGGCAAGAGCCGCGCACGTATTCAGCCAGTCTCATAGGAAAGCATTCTCAATGCTTTCCTATGGACGCTGGCGTCTTCCCACTGTAAAAAAATCACTGTGAGAAGCGCGGAAGCGCCGCTAGCGGCTGTCAATGAGACAGCCACTAGAGGCTGGATTAACCTATAGGTAAATATAGCAGTTTCTCTGAAACTGCTGTTTACGGGTTAAACCTAGCTGGACCTGGCACCCAGACCACTTCATTAAGCTGAAGTGGTCTGGGTGCCTATAGTGGTCCTTTAACTCTGAAAATCATCTTGCCAAGATGCTCTGCGGTCAAGTGTCATCATTGTTTATGTTGTCTTGTTAACAAATGCGTACTTGGACATTCCATCCATTGTATCATGTACACACGGTCTCCCCCACAGCTAAGGTCCAAGCTTTTTTGTGATAACAATGGTTTCAATGTAATATCTCTCAAGAATACCACAAGACTGTTATTTTGCAGCCTCATTGCTAGTACAAGTAAATAGCCAACCGTTTGGTAACAGTTTGACGTCTTAACTGGGTTATGCAGGGCGTTTCTCCCTGCAGGCGGAAGTTCTTATTACTGAACTAAGCCCGGCTCGGTTATGGTGCTTGAAGTTTTTCTTTAATGTACATGCAATTTTATTCCCTGTCAGAGCGTATCCATGCTTCAGTTGCACGGTTTATCTCTGCTTTTTGAACGTGGAAACCTTTGTTTGCAAATTAGATTAGGTTTATTAGATAGGTGGTGTCTTCAGCAGATCCTCTGTATGTGTTTAATTTAAAAATGTATTGCACGGGTGGTGACAGTAGTCCAGTCTAAACCTGTAGCCTGATCATCTATGAGTGAGCTCTTTCACCTCGTAGGGACTGCATATTTTGTAAAGACCTCAGAGAGTGACTGCTTTGCTTGAATTCAAATGTCAATGGGGGGGCAAGGATAGGTAGTTTTTACTTAAAGGATCACTATAGTGTCAGGAAAACAAACTCATTTTCCTGACACTATATAACCCTTGGGTCCCCCAGCCCTCAGGGCCCCCTTCAGCCACTTACCTTTATCCAGCGCCAGTGCTCCTTCGGCACTGGTGACCTCTACTCCCACTCCGTCAGCTCCCGAATGGAGCGGAATGCGCATGCGCGGCCAGAGCCACGCACGCATAAAAAAATGCCCTTAGGAAAACCTTTCCAATGCTTTCCAATTGGTGTTCTGCACGCTGAATGCGATTTTTGCATTCAGCGTCACAGAAGCGCCTCTAGCGGCTGTCAGGAAGACAGCCACTAGAGGCTGGATTAACCATGCAATGTAAACATAGCAGTTTCTGTGAAACTGCTATGTTTACATCTGAAGGGTTAAAACCCGAGGGACCTGGCAACCAGACCACATCATTGAGCTGAAGTGGTCTGGGTGACTATAGTGGTCGTTTAACTGAACCTGTCTCTCCCGGGCACTGCTGTCTTCTGTCTGGAGGTTATACTGTTATATAATGTTATAAAACAGAAATTGATTATTTGTAATAAAAAAGTAGGAGGACAACGTCTAAAGAATCTATTGTAATGTATTTTTCTTAAGCTGAACTAGTTGCAAAAAAATATCATACACAAAATATAAAAATGTATTAGTTTTCTTCATTCAGGCATTTTTACAGCTGCAGGGTTAACCCTAGATGGACCTGGCACCCAGACCACTTCATTGAGCTGAAGTGGTCTGGGTGCCTATAGTGGTCCTTTAAGAGGCATTTGTTTTTTGTGTGTGTGACACACTCTGACAGATACAAACATACTCTGACAGACACATGCAGTGACACACATACACACTCACAAATTAAAATATTTATTTTCATTTATGTCCAACCAGCCTCCCTAACTGAGGGAGAACTGAGTGGATCTTTCCCTGGGGTCCAGTGGGGCTGATCTGTAATCTTCCTGCAGTTCCTCTCTCGCTCTCTACAGTGATGCCGGAGCTGAAGTGACGTCATATTCCGACTCCCAGCATCACTAAACAGCGCAAGGTAACAGCTTGGCCGCCTCCATGCTTCCAACGGCAGCCGACTCCAGTGTGTCACGTATTCATCCGCTTATAAAAATGTTGTTAATGGCATTTACTGTCCACACAGGAAAAGTTGTGCCGAGCAGCAACCAAATCCACAGAAGGGTTAATGCTGAGCAGCAATTATGCAAATGAAACCTGGTAACTGCCTTTGGGGTCAAAGGCCGGTTACAGCCTATCAGATCTAGAGGAGGGGTATTTAGGCCCAGTTCTCATCCTGCTCAGTGCCCTGTCGTGGTTTCCCTTGTGGTTGTCCGAGAGCGCGTTATTGATTCTGGTTATTCTGGTTATTTGACTTTGGCATTGTTTTTGACTTCCCTGTTTTCTGGCATTCCTGACTCCTGGCTTTTCCTTATCGTTGTGTCTCTTTCTGTATCACTACACCTAGGCTATTCCTGACTATTCTTTGGTACGTTAGTCCGGCCATTCTAAGGTCCGGTATACGTTACCTATCAGTCCTCTGTGTTACACAATTCTATGTGCTGGATCATTCTGTAATCCTGACACAGTGTTCCCCATGGGCGGCTGCCTACATGATTCCTCCCCCAGCCGACTCCATTGTTCCCTTTAGTAAAGTAAATTTAAAATGTAAGGGAAAATGGCTAAACTGAAATTACTCCCCTCCCTCTCCCCTCCACCCCTTGGTTGTTTCCCCTACCCCCCTTAGCTCTCTCAGTGAGCACTTTCTGTCACTCCGGCCTGGTACAGGAAACAGACACTCCTGTACCCCGTTCTGCGCCGCCCGGCCACACTACACTGAGTGACTGGCAGAATGGAGCGCTGTGCGCTTCCCTCCTGCCGGGTCACTCAAATCTGGCGCCCCATGTGCCTGTGCGCTCTAGGCGACTGCCTAAGTCGCCTGTAGGACGCGCCGGCCCTAGGTCAGGGACAGAGCCAGCACCAGCACCAACAGACTTTAATAAAGGTACTATTTTCCTATATTTAGGAGGGCAAGGGGAGGCCAGGTGGACTAGATAGTGATTTTAACACGATAGGTTCAGGAATATATGTTTGTGTTCCTGACCTTATAGTGTTCCATTAATGTACATACCGGTACATGTATTCTGAGTTGAGTGTTAAGGCATGCAATGCCTTGAAGAAGAAAAGAAAGCTCTGAAAATGTTAGTAAAGTAAAAGCACAACTTATAGCTAAGTTTTAGTGAGTTGTTGAATTGTGATTAAAAACTCCTTTCAGAAGTGACAGTTCTGTTTTATAGCTGGTGTATAAACCATACAGTGCATCTATCCTCCTGATCCTCTAATTTGAAATGTGCAGATCAGGCTTAGGGGTTAAGCTACCAGGAGTGACACCGCCTAACAATGGGGGAGAGGGGGAGGGAGCCAAGGTGGTTATAGTGCTTGGAGTGTTCCTGAAAGATAAGCGGAAGGTAATTTGAGGGGTGGTGTTATTTTCTAGATTTCATTTTAATTTATTTAACATCGCAAAATAAGGGCAAAGCTTAGTGGGATGCAGGGATATGCTTATTTATATAGATTTTTTTTTTTACTTGCAAGTGCTTCGCTTTTAATTTTTTTTAAATGCTTTTGTATTTTAGATATTATGAGATTCCTTTTTTAGATTCTATTTCATTCATAAGGTTAGTCTCTGTTCCTTTGAATTTTCACACATTTTCTGTCTGCAGAAATTGCATTCTCCTGTATTTAGTTTTATTGGACTGACCTGAACTAATGTGCGACACGACTTTAAAGATAATTTCTACACTGCTTGGAAATGGGAAACTGAAAATGTTAGGAAGAACTAATTCCATAACACAATAGACAGAAAAAAATGTTTCTAAAAATAAACTGCTTTTACAAAGGAGACCAGTACAGATTGCACTTAGCGGCATTAGTATTCAGTCTGTTTATCTGCTCATTATTCTCTAATGCTGCTAATGGGACAGAGAGGGTTCTAATACTTACACATCCAGCAACTTGCTGCACTGATCTGTAACAATTTTTGAAACAAATGGTATACTGCACTCTTTATTTCCTTAATAAAGTATTAACCAAATTCTGATTTGCGTTAAATGATCACTATAGGGTCAGGAACACAAACTTGTATTCCTGACCGTATAGTGTTAAAACCACCATCTAGACCCCCTGGGCCCCTCATGCTTCCATAAATATAGTAAAAAATCTTAGTGCATTCAAGCCTGAAGCTGTAACTCTGCATGCTGTTTGACTCAAAAAACACAAAAAACAAGCAGTTTGCTGACATCATAAGAAGTGATAGCCTGACCCAATAACAATGCTTCCCCATAGGATTGGGTGAGACTGACAAAGAGGCAGATCAGGGGCAGAGCCAGCATGATTCACACACAGCCCTGGCCAATCAGCATCTCCTCATAGAGATGAATTGAATCAATTAATCTGTATGAGGAAAGTTCAGTGTCTGCATGCAGTGGGAGGAGATACTGAATGATTGGATGCATTTTAGGCAGTCTTGCAGTGGTGTATCCTGGTTTTGTGCTGCCCTAGGCAGGACAAAACTCAGGCACCCCACCCAACCCTTCCCCCCGCCCCGCCTTCTAAATACACACACACATTCACTGACGGATATGCATACACTAGCTAACAGAAACACACACTCACTAACAGACACACTCGCGCACTAACAGACACACACACACACACACACACACACACACTAACAGACACACTAACAGACACACAATGAACACAATAACTGTGTCTGTTAGTGTGTTCATTGTGTGTCTGTGTCTGTTAGTGTGTCTGTGTGTGTGTGTCTGTTAGTGTGTTTACTAAACACACTAACAGACACAAACTCACACACTAACAGACACACAATGAACACACTAACAAACACACACACACACTCACATTAACATATTTTTATTTATTTATTTAACCCCCCCAGCCTCCTTATATTTGGGAATGCTGGTGGGGGGTTCTCTCTCTCCCTGGGGGTCCAGTGGCTGCCGGTCGGGCTGATGGGCTGGCTGCTGGGCGGGTGGCTGGCGAGGGAGCTCTTCCTCTGAGCGGTCTGCTCTGCTCCCTTGCGCGCTGCAGAGTGAGGCTGGGAGCCGGGTCGATGACGTCATATTCCGGCTCCCAGCCTCACTCTGCGGCGCGCGAGGGAGCAGAGCAGACCGCTCAGAGGAAGAGCTCCCTTGCCCGCCGCCCACCCAGCCCAGCCCAGCCCAGCATGTCAGTTAGCTGCAAGGCTAACTAGGCATTTGCCCTGGGCATTTGGGGGCAGCGGTTTTTGCCGCCCTCTGGAAAATGCCGCCCAAGGCAAATGCCTTGTTTGCCTCGCGGCTAAAACGTCCCTGCAGCCATGACCCAGGAAGGATCTCTAACCGCTATTTAAGGAGTGGCCAGTGAAGTTGTCACTAGGCTGTAATGTAAACACTGCATTTTCTCTGAAAAGACAGTGTTCGTAGCAAAAAGCCTGAAGGTAATGATTCTACTGAAGGTAATGATTCTACCAGAACAAATTCAATAAGCTATAGTTGTTCTGGTGACTATAGTGTCCCTTTAAAGGAATGCACCAAGCACCATAACATCTGCAGTGTGCCTACAACGGTTTGACTTCTTACTTGGAGCCGCCAGGCGCAACACCCCACCTCCAGAAGATCTCTGGTGGTGGTGGTGCCACCATGGCATGTTGTAGTGGTTATGGTGCTTGCAGTTTTCTTTTAAAGAGAAAGATAGATCAGTCTGCTTTGAGAAACTCTTATTGATGCAATGACACTGCTGATATTGGGTGCCGGGTGCTGACTATACCAGGGGTAGGCAACCTTCGGCACTACAAATGTTGTGGACTACATCTCCCATAATGCTCTTACATTCATAATGCTGACAAAGCATCATGGGAGATGTAGTCCACAACATCTGGAGTACCGAAGGTTGCCTATCCCTGGCCTATACGTATATATATGTAAAGGTGATTTTGCTTAGAGTAACTTTAGTTTTCATACTTTATGTCCGGAGTCACTTTAGATTGATCTGAAGATATGGAGGTAGGTTTATAGGTACCGTAGGTATAATTAATGTTTTCAGTCATGTGATGGTAGCAGCTATTAGCTTGTTTTATAGTAGAGCTAATATTCTCAGGGCTGTCCCTTAAAAGCTACAGTATGATTATTATTATTCATAAAGAGCCAACAAATTCCACTGTGTAATGTCATGATGATGATCGAATAGTAAATACACTGAGAAATTCAAAGCCATTTATAATCCTGCGCGTAGGCTTATTCAAAGGAAAGAGTTTAGGTCTTATTGAGTACTATTTTGGTTGAATTTGGCATCCAAAAAGCATATTTGCCATATTTTAGCAAATATAAACCCAGGAATGGAGAAGTAATTCGTATGTCAGTGACATAAATGACATCACTGATGCACCTTCTCTGCATCACCACCTCTTCCATTCCAGCCACAGCCACGATATATACCCAGCAGTTTAGTTTGTGACCAGTACTGTTTAATACAATTGATCTCAAACTGAATTACAGGGTTGGTTTGAAAAAAGGGGACAGGTCACAGCAGCCATTTTTCCCCCAGGGATTGTATACCAAAAAATAGTACTGTCATGGGAAAATCAGGACAATTGGCAGCTATGGCAGTGGTCTCCAATTCGAATTTTCGAGCCCCTGGAGATAGCAGTATGAGACAGTTGCATAATTCTGCCTGTGTTAACATGTTAAGCATTAGGTAACACAGTGGAATCCCCACTGTTTTTTGGTTTAAATTAATAATAATACATTTGGCAAGAAATCTTTTTTTTATTATTATTTATTTTTTTTGGCAAATAATTTTGCTGTTATTATTTGGCTTTATATCCTCTGTGTGAGTACTCATAAAAGTCTCTTTTAAAGTGTTCCTTTTAAAACTGTGATTTTTTAAAGTAGTTGACACGAGTTCCTTCTGGCATCACCAATTTGATGAATAAACCCCTCTCTAAGAGAAATGGTTGGTGTGTATATGTGCTCAGTGCTGGCTTGAACTTGACTGCTGACCCACGAACCCAACTGTTGCCCAATAAACACACGACACCTGTATAATGGATAAGGGCAACGGCCACAGCTTTATTTAACAATTTGAACCAGCGTTAATACCAGCTGATGGGTGATTCTTCCACCAGACAGATCTCACATCCTTTTACCAGAGTCCAAAGCAGCCTGCCTTCAGCCCAAGTAGGCTGCGACTCCCCAATCCGACTTGGCACTTGCCTTCCCATGCGCTGGCCAGGTATTCCGCCACCGCGATGCCGGCCTCCTTCGTCCTCCCCCGGCATCGAGCCCCCCGCCGTCAGCGCTTTCTCAATCCCCTCTTGTATTCCAACATTGAAAATATCCAAACCTATTAGACTTAAATGGACCCCATCGGATCGCATCAACCTGCTGTTGTCCCCTTCTAACTCTACATGCCGGACCACGATGCCTCCAAGCTGATGAACAAACCTCGCCACCGTCATATTCAGCTTGTGCCTGCTGCGCTCCAGCCCTTGTGCATATGGCAACAGCTGCCAACAGGGCCTAGGGATCCGACCACACCAAATTCACATCCCGAAACAGCGCCATGCAACGGGTGATATCATCCTTCATGTCTTGAATTAGATCCACTGTCCAGACCTGGCCCAGGTCATTCCCCCCGCATGAATGACCAATATAACTGAACTGGGAACAAACCTGCTCAGGAAACGGCACTCTGGATACACCTGGCTCCATGACAACCCCCGAATGCCCCTCCATCGGACCCGAGCTTGGTCGTATGAAAACCCCAGGTTGCGGGCCGAAGGGCGATCCTCCGCCCGCCTCGCTGCCCAGTAAATGTAGGAATGCTCTGATATCCATACGTAACGATGAGAAGAACCTAGAAACGAACAAACAGAAACTGAAAACTAGGAAGGAACTGCTGCCCACCGCAAATAACTAAATACTATAATAGGTGAGGCTGTACATACAACTGGAACCTCCCAGGCCTCCACCGACCTAATTTTTGAAACGCTGCTGATGAGAAACCCATCCCACTAGCCTGCGTGGCAACCCCAATCCGGAAGGAATGGGCAGAGTACCCCTGCGGGCTCCTGCCGCTCGCCACCAGGGATTCACGCAAGGCCTTGCCAAATTGGTATTGCGTCACCGGCGACCCGTCCCGAAGAACCAGCAGAGAATCCACCCCTGCAGGGCGGGCCACCAAGAATCTCCGAAAAAGGTGCACCGGGCAGTACTCCCCTCCCACTGCACCAATCCGCACCTACACTCCTTTGCCCATTTGGTCCGTCTTGGACTTACGGATTTTTATGTCTTGCCCCTTAGCCGCCCATCGCACGTCCAACAACAACAGTGGCAGTTCTGCCCGACGGCTCGTGTCCATCACCTCCCCGATCCGCAATGCCCCGAAAAAGCACAGAGAAAAAGCGACCCCGAACAACAACGCTTCATACTCTGAGCTACACACCCCCCGCAGCTCCGCCAGGAGCTCCCACAGAAGCTGCACAGAAATAGGACGCCTCTGATCCGGGACCCTCCTACGTCGCCCTATCGCGCTATCTACAATGTATGCAATCTGCAGAAATAGCCTTAACAAAAAAACCAAAAAACAGAATAATCCAAATGGGGATAGCCAATGAAAAGACAGTCATACACAACAGGTTAGTCAGAAAAAAGAGGGGAGAGATGAAGGACATGAGCTGCATCAAAAACAAGGAGTGAAGGGGAGTGTATAGTCCGAGGGGAACAGGCTGGAAGACATAAAAGTATAAGGGCTATGAAAAATAAGGCAGCAGACTGGAAAAGCGGTAGGAGGCCTCAAGTGGAAAGTGAGATTAGAGAAATATCTATATTTTCCCCAGCTGTATTTGTGTCAGAGGACAGACATCTTCCATCACCTTCTACAGGTTATGGACCCTTTTGTCAAGATGTCCATAGATACCACCTTTACAAAACAGCTTGTGGCTCACAAGCAATAAAGCTCGCCTCAATATCATGTCCTAAGACAGTGAAATACATATTTTGCTTTACTGCCTAGTCTTATTATATATCCAATGCCACTTGACAGCTGGAAATGGTTAATGGGACAGTGTCTGGTGCCAGTCTGTCCACCTATGATATAAAAAAGGACTGTAGGCTATACAGATCTATGTGTTTGTTTATATATATATTTATTTTTTGTGTGTGTGTGTGTTATTTGTTTTAATACTTTTACATTGATATCAATACTTACTATTTATTATACTTTCTTTTAATCTTGTTTCAAGCCTTTATTTGCCTTAATAATTGGAGTGACTCCATACTCCTCTAAATAAGGACTTGGACACGATAGCATTAGGAATACATGATTGTATTCCTAACACTATAATGCTCTTTTCATTACAATTGCTCAATGTTTACTTGCCTGATCATTTAAAAAATTTTTTTTTTGTAATTTATATTTTGACTCATTGCAGCCTTTTGATAAGCGTTAGGAGTCTGTTCAGAATACGGATTCAAAACGTTTATTCATGTTTAATCCATCATTGGCCTTGCAAACAATAGTAACAGCCGACAAAACATGCTGTAGACATCATTCCATATGAAACCACATGTCGCCCTTGTTAAAGGACCACTCTAGGCACCCAGACCACTTCAGCTCAATGAAGTGGTCTGGGTGCCAGGTCCAGCTAGGATTAACCCTTTTTTTTTAATAAACATAGCAGTTTCAGAGAAACTGCTATGTTTATACTGAGGGTTAATCCAGCCTCCAGAGCCTCTAGTGGCTGTCTCATTGACAGCCGCTAGAGGCGCTTGCATGCTTCTCACTGTGAAAATCACAGTGAGAGCACGCAAGCGTCCATAGGAAAGCATTGTAAATGCTTTCCTATGTGACCGGCTGAATGCGCGTGCGCATTCAGCCGATGACGTCGCGAGCAAGGAGGAGAGGAGGAGTACAGCTCCCCGCCCGGCGCTGGAGAAAGGTAAGTGTTTAACCCCTTCCTCTCCCCAGAGCCGGGCGGGAGGGGGACCCTGAGGGTGGGGGCACCCTCAGGGCACTATAGTGCCAGGAAAACGAGTATGTTTTCCTGGCACTATAGTGGTCCTTTAATGTGTACTTTAAGTAATATATTTGTCTGACCTGCGTGGTTTTTAAACAGAACTGACACTACTGGAAGTGATAGTTCCTCATTTTCTCACCTCTCTAAATGCAACTGATGAAAGAATTGCCTCCATTACATTTCCACGCTCAGGGAAACATTATCGCCCCATGATCATTTGAACTCATACAAAGGAATGCTTATGTAGTTTGCTTCATGCAAGGGCAAAGACTACAACAAGTAGAAGTAGGCGCCATGTGATCTTAATGTCAATATATCTTTAAAACTATACATTTCTTGGCATTTTTACCTGAGTCGTAAATATTTTACATTTATAAGTACCTGAAGGCAAACTGGTCATCCACCCTTTGTTTTGTTTTTTGTTTTTTTATAATGGATGTAAGGTTCATTTTAGTGAATGACCCAAATAAGGAGTCTCTGCCAAAGTGTTTGTTGTATTTCTGGGGCCAATCCTGTTCTGTTCATGCTGATAAAAATATGGATTCCTTCCACTTCTCGTCCACTACACTTACCAAAGTCTTCTGCCATTGGCGTCTTCAGGGAGGCATTGACCGAGGCATTGATTGACAGCTAGGAGAAAAACTTATTTTTAAATAGGTTTTTCTCCCAATCTATACATTTGCTAGGAAAACTGCTAGCACAATGTACAGATATCGTATGTTCAATCTAATGAGCATAAATTGTTTGGGGCATGACAGGCCTTTATGTGCAGAATATCCCTTTTCAAATTCTAAATTAAATCAAATAAGAATAGAGAAATCAGAAGTATTGTACATATTTATATTGAATATCCAAAAACGTATTTTAAGGTTTCAAGCTTTTTTGTAATTGCAAGTCTCTAACCTTATCTAACAGCACTGCTTTGTTTACAATAGGAAATGACTCCATGGTAACAAAACGGTTATATTATTATCTTTCAGATGGACATTTACAACAAAATAGATGGACTTTGATATGAAAGTGAAATTACAGTATATATCCATAGAAATAGGTTTCCCCTATGTTTTACTTCTGCAGCTATGCTGGGATCTATTATAGGCAAGTTTGTGCAGCAATAGTCATGGGCTGTGCAAGCAGCGCATATATGTTGTTATGGTGCGTGGAGTATCAATTTAAACAGGACACTTCTTGGATTTTTAATAATACTTAACCCAAGATTTAAAGGACACTATAGGTACCCAGACCAGTTCAGCTCATTGAAGTGGTCTGGCTGCAATGTTCCTTTCCTCCTTAGTCTTGAATTGAAGCATTGCTTTCCTATGGGGAGGGCTGAATGTGCTTGTGGTCCCCCCCAACTCCCCACCAGATGACGACTTTTTTAAAAGGGGGTGGGGGGCAGAGGGAACGATAGTGTAAGGAATGCCATTTTGTATTCCTTACATTATAGAGTCCCTTTAGAATAGGTATGTGTTTATGTCTGAAAAACAAAACTAAATGTAGAGATCCACAACTAAGGTTTCTCCAAAAACTGAGTACCTTCAACATGGCTCCCTGTCAATCCTCTACGGCTTGAGAGGCGAGAGAGCTTGTGTGTTGTGTGTTTCCAGGCTGACTAATTTATCCAGGTTTTGCTTGTGGCAGGAACTAGAATTGGAGCTGCACTAGGGATCAACTGATATTGATTTTTTAGAGCCGATATTGATAATCTGTGAACTTTGAGGCCGATAGCTAATGACCGACCGATACCAATATTCTGTACATTTACCATTTTGTTCGCTGAACGAATAACAAACGAACACCGATATTCTGTGTTTTTCGTCTGAAATTTCTATTCATTCCTTTGTCTTTCTGACGAATTAATGAACAGATGAAATTCCCGTAGCGAATGCCCAAGTGTTTAACTGGGCATGCGCGGGAATTTCTCAGCGCTATCAAGTGTGGGCAGATGATTTGTCCCACAACGACTTCATCTACCCACACAAAAATGACGGCACCCAGGACCTAGGTCCGGGCACAAAATAAAGATTAAAAAAAATAGGTAATATGGGGGGCTATGGGGCATTTGGGGGTGACTAAGGGGACAATTAGATATAGTAGAGTCGGGAGGGGGTTAAAAACAAAACAAAACTGGATTCTGCCATGACAGTGCCACTTTAAGTATTTCTTAGATTTCAGAAAGCAGTGCTCCCCGTCACTTCCTGAGCCCCCCATGTCTTCCCTCACTCTATGGGGTTCAATATTAGCATAAGGGAGGTTGAAATCTCCCGAATGCCCCTAATTGCTATGCTGCAAGTAGGGGCATGTCTACTAAAGAGTGATCAACAACTCACTGTTGTAAAAAAAAGAGAGAGGCAGAGAAGAGAAGGCAGTTAAAGAAAGGTAAGTTCGGCATGACAGTGCCCCTTTAACATTCAAGCAAACTGAACAATGACAATGAGCATAAGAGATAAAACAGTCAAGGGAAGGTATCACAGTACCGGTCAGCATTGAGAGAATGATCCAATATCAGTTCTAGATCCATCGTAAGGTAGACATTGTGTAAACCAGCAAGATGATAACACGAGTGATATGTTTAAGAGAGAGATTATTGCCCACAATAATGTCCCATAATAGAGAGCTAGAAAGGGGGGTGGGAAAAAAAGTAAAGAAAAACAGAGCGAATATGGCTTATACCCTAAGGTGTAAATATCATGTTTTTTTACAGCTCTTCCTTGCATTCCCTTTGGGGGATGGGGGGTAAAGTGAGTCAGTAGGAGTGGGATCAGGGTAACAAATGGGAAATAGAGACTGAGAACTATAAACAGGTCCATTAGGATAGTGAGATAAATTAGGGATGAGTGCGAGAGAAGGGTATTACTGTAATCCTAATAATCTAATATTAAAGGAACACTCCAAGCACCATAACCACTACAGTGTGCCATGCTCCTCTGTATATATCATACCTGCATACACACACTGAATTCCACAGATGCATATTCACAAGCGCGCACACACACAAATACGCACATACTCTTATGCATGCAGACATACACTGATGACCCACTCTACATGCATATAAACACCCACAAACATAAATCTGTGACTAAACACAGAAATGTATGCATTTGCAAACTGAGGCTACATGCGGATATATGTTCGAGCACCATGTGTGTACTGAACATAATGGATGTATGCATACGTGCACTTACCTTTTAGATGTCAATTAGTATACAGACATGCACACCAGTTAACACTAATGCAATAGAGAAGAATTATTATTATGGATTGTACGTAGAAGTAAACTTATACCTTTTAAATACATGCTAATGTTATGCAGTCTGTTCTAAACAAATTTTAGTGCAAAGCTTGTACCCCATCACATCTTTGCATGATTTCAAATGTGATTGTACAGAGAGTGCAATGAGTCTGCTCTCAGCGTGGTTTCAGACCCTGTGGGTTTCTGTCACTTGGGAAATTATGGAATCCGTCCAGGATTCCAAGATAATCACATTCAGCCACAGTGATTTAAAGGCCAGTGCTTAGAAATTCTGCCTTCTGGCTTCTTTCCTCTCTGTGCTGCAATATGAGGATGGGATAGCCAGTTACAAGCTGAAAGAGCTATATATCAATCATAGGCATTGTCCAGGAGGGAAGGAGTCTTTGGGAGCTGAAGCACTAAATATGGGACTCTTTTATTCCCTGGATCTCGACAGTGAAATGGACAGGGATATATATATATATATATATATTATAATTTATAATTTTACTGAAAGCAGTCGTCTGATAGCTTTGTAGAGCACTATACTAGTGATATTTCTAAGAGGTAGCTTGTGGTACTGTTCTAGATGATTTACTGCAAACCAATTAGTTTGAATGACTATCTGTTCCTGTCCAAATTAAAGATAATAAAGTTGCGTGCACGCAGAAGTAAATTCACACTGAGACACAAGGTTCAGGGTAATGAAAGAACTTCAGAGAAGTTTAATGGCTTCTGACAGAAAATGGGTGCGCAGACCCTTATAAAGGCATTATTACATCATTGAAGAAAATCAAGATATAGACAAATAGACATTGTTAATTGGCTTAGGTGCTAAGATGTTAGTAAAATGCCCTCCCCATTCTTAGGTCACTATCTACGTAATTTCTTAACTCCTACAGGTTTTAGCGCCATCTTGCTAAAATGAGGAGCTCACTCGACGGGAGGGGCCTTTTGGCAGCTATCCATTTGGAGCGTAGCTGGCACTTGTTAGTTTCTCAAGGTTAAGTTTCAAGGATTTTAGTAAATACACATTTTATCAAAGCTATTTCTTGCTGACATGCAAATTCTATGTTCTATAGACAAAGCTTCCTTGTAAAACTATGGGGGCCTCTTAGAGGTATAACAAGAGGATTTAAAGGGGCCTTACAGATTTATAGAGGCCTAATAATTCTACAACAGTCCCCCCTAAAATGTTATTTGCTAAAAGACAAAACTTTATTTGTTAGTATCAGAAGAAGTATTAGCCCAAAGACACAGAAACCCCATGACCGCTGACTTAGTGTTAATGCAAAGTGCAAGTCTATCCCTCTCTTGACCCTAACAGGCTGCAGCACATCCGTCAGTACGGTTCAGGAACACTCTTCACTCCGCTGGTAACCCATAGTGGCTTATCCACTACTTCTCCGTACGGCAGTCTACCCATAAAGACGGACGCTGTCCCTGTACTGTCCCTTCCTAGACTTTCTGCACTTCATCAGTATAAGGGAGAGTTTGTAGCGGAATACAGGGTGAGATGAGGTCTTGATCATCGATTGTCAGATGAGTGAAGGTTGGTGTTGCTTGGTCTACAGTTTTCTGCAGGAATTTCCTTAGGCATGGGAGGACACAACAAATGAGAAGAGCGAGAATAAAAAGAAAAATTAGTAAGGCAATACCAATCTGGACTAAAGCTCTCTGCCAACCAGTCATCCAACCAAACCATTTTTCCCAGGGATCAGTAACTCCAGAGTTTCTCTTTAACTCTTCTGAGAGTCTATTTAATTTAGCTATGGCCAGAGTGACTTTACCATTAGGACCTGTGTTTTCTGGAATGTAAGTGCAACAAGTCATAGTGTCGGGAAGTATTTTACAGACTCCCCTTTTTCGGCTAAGATCATGTCTAAGGCCAGTCTGTTCTGGAAGGTCATTTGGGATGTGGCCTGTAATTGCTCGGCCAAGCCCTGGAGGGCATCCCTGGTGTAGTTCACGAAGCGCTGTTGGTTGTAATAGATATAATTAATCCAATTAAGGTTTTTGTTGGCAGTGACTATGGTAAAAAGTGATTCAAAACCTACAGCTACTTCATCTCTAGCTTTAAATTCATTGGGTACCCCCCTAGGCACCCCAATGGCATCTATGTAAATGTGGGGGTCAAAACTGCCTTTTACTGGGGTTTCGCGCCTTACTCTGGCTGATGTATGTGGAGGGTCGTATGTGTCATGATGATTATCAGAAATAATATGAATGGGCATGATAACTTTGGCCAGGGTACACTCACCCCACCACTCAGTTTCCAGCCTAGATCTTAACTGTAGATCCCCACATAACCAGTAAATATCCCCCAATGACCTGGTATGGTGTTGCAACAGGCGTATAGGAACAGTTCTGTAAGTGGCGCAATAACCTTTAGAAAAGTTACCCATGAATTTACCAATCCCGTCATACATGGCATAACAAGTGTAATTACCTCTATAGACTGTGACTCCATCTGGTGGCTTAACATTTTCAACTAAGAGAGGGTATTCTGCCGTCCATGCCATGCAGAGGGACCTATTAAAGTCATATTGGTAGGCAAAAAGGCTTAAGAAGCAATCTTCTATCTCTAAAGGGAGAGTTAGGGGGACGGTGCCAAGGTGGGGTCGGGCACCGCCACATACATAACATGCTGTTTTATTATGTTTGTTAGCATTATACCTCATCCATTCTAACCACAAATTAATGTCATTGAATCCAGTTTCAGCGGCCATGGTATCTTCAAAAGTGGGGTTAGCGATGGCCATCATATCTTTAAAGGACTGGATATGTGGTTTTAGCGGATTTGGGACCATATGATCAGCCCCTTGCCACTCTGGAGAGTGGTACATATCTCTGAGGTAGAAATGACCTAATTTGTTGTAGGAACCTTTCTTCCAATACATTCCCATTACATATCGGTCTGCATCCTCGGGGCCAGGATGTTCAATATTTAACATTAATTTCATAGGGGTACTTCCTCCAGGCTTTCTTAAAGTCATTCTTTGAAGGAGGGATCTACCCTGATTGTCTATCTTAGATAAAGCACTTTTGGGTTTGTAACCCCAGGCAGGCCCAGTATTCCATCCCGCAGCCCCCCAGTAGTTACAGTCACAACCCCATTGTTCATCTACTACACAAACGTAAGGGTCTTTTGCTTGTGGTATATCTTTATAAATGGCTTGAATCTGTGACTTAGGGAATGGGCACTCTACAATATCACAGTAATCAAAAGTGAATGTAGCCACATGGGTACATGATGAATTATACCAGAAAGTGTACCCACTAGCATCTTTGGTGATGGCCACCTGCTGGGCTTTAAGGAGGCCAACTAAGGAGATAATGTACCAGAGGCACATGGTTGCATAGAGTTAGCTTCCTCTGGGGCAGGTGTCTTCTTGCAGTGGGAAGCGTGGATCCAGTTAGGCCTTCCGGCCAATTTGACAGAGGTAGGGGAGATCAGGAGAACTTGGAACGGTCCGTCAAATCTTGGTTCCAGGGTATGTTTTCGCACAAATTTCTTGACCAGAACCCAGTCACCGGGGAGCAGACTGTGGTTGCCTGTGTCAGAATCAGGATCTGGAATTTTAGAGAAAACTTGGACATGGATTTTGTTCAAAGCATTTGCGAGTTCAGTTACATAATCTACTAAAACATCAGTTTGAAGTTGTAGTTGTTGGGGAAAATAGCAACCTAGCCTAGGTGCAGTCCCAAATAGAATCTCGTATGGGGACAATGAGGTAGTATTTTTGTACAAGAGCATTCATTAGATCTTTTGATAAATGTGCAGGTCTGTGTGCCCATTGTACGACTGCTGGGTACAAATTCTTAGGGAGGCAGAAATTGAGGTTGTTGGAGTACACTCCATCCTTCAGAACTGCCCCTTTCTGTTTCCACTTCTGTATTTCTTCAGGGGCAACTGTAGCCTGTTGTTCCAGCAGGATTTTCAGGTCAGTTGGAAGAGTCTGCAGAGTAAATATGGGAGTTTCTTCATTTCCGGACACTCTTCTTTCCACTTCCTGTGGTTCTTTTGCAGCTTGTTTTGCAGCCTGATCAGCTAGATGGTTGCCCTTTGCTTCATCTGAGTCCAACTTCCCATGTGCTTTTATCTTCAAAATAGCCACTTCTTCTGGGAGTAGGAGGGCGTCCATCAGCTCCTTGATTGCGGAACCGTGCTTGATTGGTGTACCGGCGGTGGTAAGAAATCCTCTTGTTTTCCAAATTAATCCGAAGTCGTGAGCCACGCCCAGTGCATATCTTGAATCCGTGTAGATATTGGCGCGCTTTCCTTCAGAGATCTTGCATGCTGAAGTCAGGGCTTGCAATTCAGCTTCTTGTGCAGACATAGTTGATGGTAAAGATGATGATTTGACAATTTCATCTGTTGTGGTTACGGCATATCCTGTATGGTATCTTCCTTCTTCATCAGCATATCTTGAGCCGTCCACAAACAGGGTGAGATCGGGATCTACCAATGGGTCTTCATGCACAGTTGGTAGATGTGTTGTTTCCATTTTCATCTGTTCAAAACAGTCATGAGGTGTATCTGGGTCGTATTCATTCACTATGGTTAAATCTTGGAACTTATTTTCCAGGAAATGACGTGGCCATGCTTTTAGGGTCATTTGTTGGATATTTGACAACACCATTTTCCTGTAGCTGTGATTCGTCCATAGTGGCCCATGCTTTTGCCATAGGCCCAAGATCATTCCATGATATTGTTTTCAACTTGGTCACAGGGACATGTGGAATGGCAGTGTCCCAATGACGGTACAAATGCTTGAGTTCCGGAGGTAGATGAATCAAGACCATACTGTTGCCTTCAGAATCACAGTAGAAGTCTTGTGCAGTGAGTTTTACTTCAACCAGCTTATAGAGTTCATCTTCATAGCAGGGTTCAGGAGTGATGTTTGGTTTGTACCACATGGTACAGAAGGCATATCCTGCTCCGTCATGAAGGAGTGCTTGTCCATCATGAAAGGATAGGTTGGGATGCATTTCCTTCTTGATGGTGCCAGTGAGAAGAAAAACATAAGTTTCGTCCATGATGAATCCGTAGTATACACCCCCCTCAGGGAGTGGCAGAAGAGTGGACGGATTGAGAACTTGACATCTTTGGAGGGTAATGTTGTCAGGCAACAAAAGATGACATTGAAGGCGAAGATGCCTGGCAGGAGTAACATGCTTAAGCTGGACCTGGTTGACTATGGCAGAAATGTCATGAGGGGCCAAGACAACCAGGGGGTGGCCAAGGACAAGATCCCCAGTTCTTTCAATGAGCTCTCTGGCAGCAAAGACGGCCCGAAGGCAAGAGGGACGTCCTCTGGCCACAATATCCAGTTGGCAGGAGAAAAATCCAATAGGCCTTTGGCGGCCTCCAGGACCATGGGCCTGAGTGAGCACTCCTGTTGCATGGCCTTGTCTTTCAGAAACAAACAATTTGAAGGGTTTGGTATAGTCTGGTAGGCCAAGAGCAGGAGCAGAAGCAATAGCACGCTTGAGAGAACAGAAGTTGTCAAGGGCTTCTGTGGACAAGCAAAATGGGTCTGACTTGAGAGCATCATAAAGAGGTTGCATAAGGAGCGAGGCTTCTGGGATCCATGCTCGGCAATAGGAAATGAGGCCTAGGAAGGCGTGTAGTGACTTCGAGGTCCTTGGAGGTGGAATGTCCAGTACCGCTCTAACTCGGTCACGGGTAAGATGTCTGGTTCCCTGAGACAGACAATGGCCAAGGAAAATAACAGTAGGTTGGCAGAATTGCAGCTTGAGACGTGAAGCTTTACATCCTTGTTCTGCTAGGTAGCAAAGAAGATTAAGTGAGCATTGTTCTGTTGTGGGTATATCATCTCCACAAAGCAGCAAATCATCCACATATTGAAGCAGGACGACCTCAGGATGGTCAGATTGCCATGGATCAAGGATAGAGCACATGGCCTTCGCAAATTGACTTGGTGAATTTTGTGCCCCTTGGGGCATGACAGTCCATGTGTACTGTTGTTTGTCATGTGTGAAAGCAAACAGATATTGGCAAGTTGGATCCAGGGGAACACTGAAGAAGGCATTGGCTAGATCAATTACAGTGAAGTACTTGGCAGAGGGTGGAACGCCGGAAAGGAGAGTGTGTGGGTTGGGCACTATTGGAGTGTCCAAAACTGTGGCTTCATTTACCGCTCTGAGGTCTTGGACCAATCTGTACTTTTCTGGTTCGCCTTTTGGAGTCTTTTTCTTTACTGGAAATAATGGAGTATTGCATGGTGATTCACATTTGACAAGAGCACCCTTCTCCAGGAGTGCTTGAATTTGAATTGTAATGGCTGCAGCTTGAGCTGGTTTCAAAGGATACTGTGATTTTCGTGGCAATTTTACGCCTGGGATGAGCTTTACCACCACAGGCGGGACCTTTAGATGGCCTATGTCCTCTGGGCCTGTGGACCACAGCTTCTTGGGAACATCAGTCTTTAGTGAATCAGGGAAATTAGTCCTTAGGTCTTTTGCATCCCCATGAGGCTCTTCTAGATGTAGCATCAGGGGTAAGGAGCACAAAGCTGAGGTGTCTGAGACAGATAGAGGGGTGGATAGTTCCACTTGTCCATCTGGAGTAAAGGTGATGGATGCCTGCAGGCGTGAAAGAACATCAGCTCCTAACAGGTTAATGGGGCATGTGGAAGATACCACAAAGCGAGCAAGCAAGTTGTGGCAGTTACCAACCCGCAGTGGGGTGGACAGGGGACTTTGCCTTGGAAGGCCGTCCACCCCAACACAGGAGACATCAATATTGGAAAGAAATTAGGTATCAGGCAGGTCTTGTTCTCTCAGAACACTTCGGGCTGCACCTGTGTCAACTAGGAAAGTGGTGGGCTGGCCCTCAATGGGTAAAATTACAGTAGCTAGAGGCCCCCCTTGTTCCCCTGAAGACACTGCCATGGCAGGGGCTTTAAGCATCAGCGGGTTTGCTCTCCTCAGTATGGGCTGTGTTACTGACTCAAACCCCTTTTGTATGTCATTAGCCATAGCTTTTTGCAGTCTGAACATGTCTATCATTATAATTAATGGTTAATAGTAAGTTAAGTAAAGTTCCTATATGTCTTTGGATAAAACATTAACTATTGCGGTACTATCATTTATATCAATTAGACTATAACAATTATACCACCCTGTAACTAAAATGAATAACCAGTAGTGGCTGGGTTAATAAACATGTCACAAACCCTTCTAATGCTAAACCATCATTTAAAGTAAAGGATGTTACTGTAAACATAAGATCTGTAACTAGCAAGATTCGATTAAGTAAAGATACAATGTTTAAAATAACTTGCATTATTTAGCTATTTCCCTTGTTGCAAGATGAAGCTGGATAATCAGCTGTTATGCTCTTATATTCGTGTCCAACAGATTTCATATGTAGGTCACACCACATTTGCAAATTACATTTTAGCAACCTTCTTTTTTTTTTTTTTTATCACGGACAAATTTCTGATACAGGGAAACAAATGGCATGATTGTTTTAGTAATTATAATGTTTCAGTTCATAATATGTAGAGTGTAAGGAAAACCACATGTCTCTAATAGGGGTAGGCCTCATGATGGAGGCAGCCATGACAGGGGCGGGGAAGGAAATGACAGCAAGGGAGGAAGTGAGATGACGTCCATGATAGGTGTGGGAAAGGAAGACAGGAGGTGTGGGCAAGGTAAGGGCGGAAGTGACGTCACCTTCAACAATACACTATATTATAACTATTAAAATAAGTCAGAGAAGCAACATTCTGTTCTGCAAAATGGAATACTAAACTATGAACAGACCTGGCAGGTTAAATAAGACAGTTGAAAACATTATGCATTTAACAGCCCATACAGCTGTCTTCTAGAAACATGTTCTTTAAAATGATGCAAGATAAACTCGCGGAATTCAACCAAATTCCCTTATCTTCCTCAAACCATTAATCACTTTCCTCCTCTTATACTGACTTAACAACATCGCATATTCCCTCTACACCTTCCTAAATCCCGTATTCAACACTGAATGCAATCTTGTGAGCTCGTCACTCCCACAATCCTCAGTACCTTATACTCTTATCAGTAGCTTCTGAATAACTCTACAGAACACCGAAGAGACAGACCTAAATCGCAAGCATGTCACCACCCCCCTCCGCCCCCTCCCCCCCCCGCGTCTCACAGAAGCGAGGGGAGGGGGGGGTGTTTTAGCAGAGGGGGATTTGAGTGGAACAAGAGAGAGACTGCCTGCCAGCACGAATTTAACCATGTCAACGCTGTACAGTAACAAGACAGAAGGACAATTACATTACAAAGCAAAGAGACACAAAAACACAACATTTCATTTATACCCCCACCCTCTACCAGGGTAATGGCTAACACAAAATACAAAAACCCCACAGCGTTTTAAGATTGGGGTGGGATGGTGACCATGGTCAGCTACATTTCGGTCATTACTGACAGGATGATGGAAGTGGTCACCTCCTGGACAGGGCACTGGCTGGGATAACTTCCCAGTAACACAATTATTATGATATACATACAATCTTAAACCTTTGTGATCAATATCTTCCTCAACCTATCCCTTTTGCTGAATAGCTCTTGCTACTCGGTATCAGGCTTCTGCTGTACAAACCAAATCTTGGTCCGACAGCTTCTCTTTCTTCTCTGTCAGTAACTTACGCCAGCTCTCTGGCTACAATCTGCCGCACAGAGGTACGGTAATTCCACATACTTTAGCAATCTTCCTCACTTTCTTAACCATCTCTTCTCCTTCTCTGTCTTCCACTAGATCACATGCTAACCAACCCTTACTGGGTTTATCTAACTTCTGTCCCATCCTCCCTATACAAGGCGTCCCAGATATAGAGAGAGAAAGGAACAGAACGTCTACCGTGCTCGACTGCTACTTTAAGAGCAAGCTCTTTAAGTACGTCTTCCCAAAACGTAGACTAGTCACTGATTCCGCCTACCCGTGGTAGCCGCGGATTGGAGCGTGGCGAGAAGTGTGTGACCAATCACTTCTCTCAACAAAGAGAAAGAGAAATAGGAGGGGAAAGTGTAAATAGTACAGTGAGTAAGATAAAAGTAAACACAGGAATCTGTGTGACAGACAATTAAGACAATAACATTTCAGTGTAAATACAGTGCATGCATCACAGTTCAAATAAGTTCAACAGTTTTATCCCTTGCCTTTACTCGTGTGGCCAAAAGCCACCTCCCTCAACCTCGTAGTGTCCCCACACGGAGAATGACTTCCACAAGTCTCACTACCAGCAGCCACAGGAAACAGCAACAGCTTCCAACCCGAATCCTGTATAGCCTAAAGAATTGGAATCTTACCTGTCTCAGCGCTTGAGACTGGAATTTTACCAAGAAGAAGTGTCTGATGAGGCTAGCTAAGCGGTCAAAATGACACTCTGGGGATCCCCAGGAAGCAGTGAGTCTACTGCCCTCCACAGATCCCCCCTACTCTTTTTCCTTACAGCCACAGCCACGTGGCTCCTAAAAGAGTTAAACAGGCAATAGAGGACCCCCAGGAAAACTTCCACAGGTCCACCCCCCTTTTTCCTTACTACCACAGGCATGTGGTACCTAAAAGGGGTTAAACAGGCACTTACACTCCCCGGGTACTAAGTTAAACACATACCAATACAAACACACCCAGGCAACAGATAGTCAACATGCAGGTAAACTAGGTATCATTAACAATACAAAGACTCTGGGCAAGTTATTACCTGACTTTGATGTCCTCTCGGCAGCAGTCACAGACACTGGGGCAGGTCAATCACAGGGGTAGGAACATACCGGCTAGGTGCTGCAGCAATCTCTACCGTGTATTCAGAGGTGATCAGGCTCTTTTCCTTCCCCCAGGATTCAGCCCCCCCAGCGTCTTCTTGGACAGCTGCCCAGACTGGACATAGCCCAGAGCCCCACGTTGAGAGCCAATTGTTCTAGATGATTTACTGCAAACCAATTAGTTTGAATGACTATCTGTTCCTGTCCAAATTAAAGATAATAAAGTTGCGTGCACGCAGAAGTAAATTCACACTGAGACACAAGGTTCAGGGTAATGAAAGAACTTCAGAGAAGTTTAATGGCTTCTGACAGAAAATGGGTGCGCAGACCCTTATAAAGGCATTATTACATCATTGAAGAAAATCAAGATATAGACAAATAGACATTGTTAATTGGCTTAGGTGCTAAGATGTTAGTAAAATGCCCTCCCCATTCTTAGGTCACTATCTACGTAATTTCTTAACTCCTACAGGTTTTAGCGCCATCTTGCTAAAATGAGGAGCTCACTCGACGGGAGGGGCCTTTTGGCAGCTATCCATTTGGAGCGTAGCTGGCACTTGTTAGTTTCTCAAGGTTAAGTTTCAAGGATTTTAGTAAATACACATTTTATCAAAGCTATTTCTTGCTGACATGCAAATTCTATGTTCTATAGACAAAGCTTCCTTGTAAAACTATGGGGGCCTCTTAGAGGTATAACAAGAGGATTTAAAGGGGCCTTACAGATTTATAGAGGCCTAATAATTCTACAACAGTACCCCCGCAAGTAACTACTGAGAGGGTGTGCTGGGGACAATTAGTATGCTCTATACCCCCTCTATTAGTTAGCGTAGTACGATTAAATAGAATGCCTGGCTGTGCAGCGTGTGCTTCGATTCCTGCTATGCTTTCATTGAGATCCTGGATAATAGAAGCAGCACGCTGTTCAAAGGTAGAGAGGAGTGGAAATAATCTAGACAGGCAGAGAAATGTCATGACATATTCCCACCTCTGTTAGTTTAAGGATCAATGAATTTCGCTTTGGGTTCTCTGGTGTCTCTGAAACCTAGCAACTCCCCTGATTGCAATATTTCCCACGGCTTTTACATTTTTAAATGTTTTTTTTTTTTTTTAATTCACACTGTTTCATTGATTAGTTATTAAATCTCTAGATATCTCTTTCAATGCAGATGTGTTAAGCCGGTGGAACTCTGATGTTTTAACCGTCTGGTATTGCAGCCAGGTACCAATAAACCTATGCAACAGTAACGTCTAGTTTGAACACTTGTTAAAGAATGATAAAAACTCTATCTGAGACAACATATACAAAGATTGTCCATGCTACATTTTTGGGAGAAAAAATCTTTGCGGATCTGCTTTTGTTATCACTGGTACTTACTGGAAGAGAATATATGGCTTTTATATTTCCAGTGTAATAAGCACTGTTGAGTGGAAACAGATATACAGTATAGGGAAGTTGAGTAACAAGAAAATGCTTCATTGTGTTGACTGCAGCTTAACGCAAAGGATGACCTTCTGGCTTTGAGAAGAGCAATGATTATATTTGTGTGTTCAGTCCCTGTGGAATACTCCCGAAGATGAACCGCTGAAATACAGAAAAGACAAATGAATTTGTGTGGGATCATAAATGAACAATCAATAAGTTTAGGTTTGCATCGTAGTAAGGAGGGAGTTCAATAGTAAGGCACAATTTCTTTAAGAAAAATGAAAAAAGGGAACAGGCTTCGCCAAATATGAATGTTGATTAAACAAGTATATGAACACAATATATCAATGTAAAATCGCTTAAATAAGAATATGGTATAAAAGACCTGAAGAGAACGTCCTTATGGTACTAATATAAAACCTGCTGGAAATAATATCAATCTGTCGCCCTGCTTGCTGAATAAATAATCAGACCTTTTAATAGAGATGAGGCATTTTCTTAGAGTTGTCCCATATGAAATAGAAACACAAAAGATACCAGCAGTGTAACCCAATATATACAGTATCCTAGATAATATAACGTTAAACGTACACTCACAAGGAGAGAGCCTCCAATCAGCTCTTAGATAATGCTTTAAACGGAACAACCCTCACTCTCAGATCGATCTGCAAAGAGCACTATATTTTATTCCATTTATTTTATATGCCAACTGTATCCTGAATAACCAAAGGGACATCTCCAGTTTTATCCGACAGTGGGGATTATTCTGCTCAAAGCCTTGTCTAAGAGTTGATCAGAGGCTCTCTCGTTGTGAGTGTACCTTTATCATTACGTTATCTAGGACACTGTATATATTACACTATTCGTGTATTTTTGTGTTTCTGTTTCATATGGGACAACTTTCAGAAAACGCCTCATCTCTATTAAAAGGCCTGATTATTTATTCAGCAAGCAGGTCAACAGATTGGCCTCCAGCTCCAAGAATACGATTTCCAGCAGGTTTTATATTAGTACCATAAGGACTTTCTATTCAGGATTTTCTATACCATATTCTTATTTAAGCTGTTTTACATAGATATATTGTGTTCATACACTTATTTTGTCAACATTCATGTTTGGCGCAGCATGTTACCTTTTTTCATTTTTCTTTTCCGCTCATTTTGGGTATCCATACTACAGACTAGCTGCCTTTAGAGTTTGTGATGTGTCTCCCCCCTCTTTTCTGTATATTACAGCTTCTTTCAGCTCTACACAGCTTTGGAAATATTACCCTGTTTTGATTTTGTGTAGGATAAATTTTTTGGACATATATTCACAAATTTATATATATATAGTGTGTGCAGCCCTCTTGGACTCATATATATATATATATATCTCACAGTTCTTGTATTCTGCTCTTTTCCAGAGCGTTTTGCAGTTTATACACAAATAATATTGGTAATTATACAAACTATATTTAATGGAGGAAGGATGGTCACATTTCTAGCAAGAAACACGCATTACCTATTATACAGACAATATGTTTTATTGTTTTGTTTATCGTCTATTTTATTTTGTTTCAACACATTTACCGACCCTTCCACGCGGTTACAGGGTTATTCACTAAAGTGAACATTTTTGGGAATTCAAAGAGAACTTTATATTTAAAACTAAATGGGCAGCACTAGAACTTCCTGAAAATTCATACTTTCGTGAATAACCCTGTTAGTCTGAACACAAAGTACATGCACGTTTCCAACACAAGTGGTATGTAATGTCTCCAGAGTCACAAAGAGGCATTCTTTTCCTCTAATAAGCACTTTGCTAATGATTTGACTTCTTACTTGTGGTCTATTGAGCACCGTCCCCTGCCTCTCTGACACATGGAAATTCACTGATTGTGCTAAACACACTGGTACAGTTCTTAGCTCTTTGGCTGAGTGAGATCATCGGATGCTTTCAGCCAATTAGCTGGCCCAGTACTGCAGGTCTTAGTTAGGAGACCTCGGGAGCTGAACCTCATGCAGAATCCAAGTGAGAAGTTAAATGGTTTAACTAATTTTCTGGGGGAGTCCCTGGACACTCCTGGCACCATAACCACTTCAGCACACTGTAGTAATTGTGGTGCTTGGAGTCTTTATTTGAGGTAGTATATGGAAACAATAATTAGTGTTAGGGAAGTGTAGGGGGTTTAATGTTTTCTGATAGTGTTAATCTAATGTATCAGGAACATTCCAGGTACCAAAACACCTTCATCTGACTTAAGTTTTTATGGTGCCTCTAGTTCCTGGGTGCCATCCTCCATCAAAGGGTTAAACCATTTAAGAATGGTTTAACACCAAAATTGTGAAAACTACACCTATCAGCTCTGACCAAGTCTGCTGTCGAAGTCAGATGGCTCAGTAATAAAGCCTTGGACTTTGCGCCAATGATAAGCTGAGACCGTCAGCTGACACTCTCAGCACATTACCAGCTTTGCATTCAACAGCGTGTCATTGAAGCATTGGACTTGTCTGCAAGAAAGCGACAGAGCTGATGGGCACTATCTTCATTTATAAATGGTTTAGCCATATATAATAAAATGGAGCCTAGAAGTTTCAGGCACCATTACAACTTTATTAAGATAAAGTCGTTGTAGTGCCCAGAGTGTTCTTTTATTGCTTAGTGTAGTTTAGGAATTAATATTTTAGTGTAGTGTGTATTAGACGTGGGCATCTGGATTTGCAAATCATCAGAAATTTGGGTGATTGGCAGGTCGTCTGAATTCTATAACTCTGAACCTCGATATGGACGTTTCACAACATCCGAAAAGCAGAATGGAAGAACAGTTTAGATTGATTTGTGATTCAGAGTTCTGACCATTTGGCCAAAAATAGAGATGATTGATGGTTAGGGGACAGCAACTAAATGCTTACTTTATTCATAGATAAAGTGAGAAGTGATCAATAGAGGGGGATAAATATATATATATATATATATATATATATATATATATATGTGTGTGTGTGTAAAAAAACAAACAAACAGATTTTTACATCTACATCACTGGACTATTATGGCTACAATTTCTTTCTCTCTCTCTCTCTAAATTTTTATCATCAGTTTGGTTACATGGGGGTTGAAGACACTTTGCTGAACATTTGGTAAATCTAGAAACATGCATAGTTATTCATTGAAGTAAAAAATTATAAGTGAAATGCACATTTTAGGTCAAAATAGCCCATGTAAAAAAATCTCCAAGTCCGCTATGCTTCCAATTTGGCTACTCTGGCCTTACATTTGAACTTCACTATTTTTCCTCATATTAGCAAATAACCCTTACATTGACTATACGAGTTGATCAAATAGTTGAACTTTGTAAAAACAGAGAACTGCACAATTGTAACATCCATCATAAAATCATCGCTGGGTGCCAGAAGTGTAGGACTCTGCTGTGAGACTGTAACTGTATGTCTGCGTTTTCTGTTCTTTCTGCTGCCATTAGTCACTCTGTAACTATGGAAATTGATGATGATCAAGTTACCTCTTAAAACAAATTGGCTGATATTCCAGTATTCAATCTAGAGCTTATTTGTGAAAGATTTATCCTGGTCCTTCTGAATGTGTTTACCTCAAGTTCAAAAAAAGGGGAAATATAATTGTATATATTTTTTTTTCCGGTTTTTGTTGTTTCCATAAATATATTTTAATTAAAGGAACACGTTAGTCACCAGAACACCTACATCTGATTGTATTTGTTCTGGTGAGTAGAATCATTTCCTTCAGGCTTCTTGCAGTACATTACAACCTAATGATAACTCACTGGCCACTCCTCAGATGGCTGCTAGAGGTGCTTTCTAGGGCAGTACTGCACAGTCTGCTGTACTGCTATTCAGTGCCTCCACCCTCTGCATGGAGACACTGAATTTTCCTCATAGAGATGTATTGACTCAATGCATCTCTATGAGGAGATGCTGATTGGCCAGGGCTGTGTTTGGCTTGTGCTGGCTCTGCCCCTGATATGCCTCCTTGACAGTCTCAGCCAATCCTATGGAAAAGCATTGTGATTGGCTCACAGAATCGCTTCTGATGATGTCAGCCAAGCAGCCAGATCAGGGACAGAGACAGCAGCTGCAGACTTGAATAAAAGTAAGATGTTGCTATATTTAGGGAGGCAAGGGCGAGACCAAGTGGGCTAGATGGTGGCTTTAAAACCATAGGGTCAGGTATGCATGTTTGTGTTCCTGACCCTATAGTGTTCTTTTAATTTTATTTTTTGATAACTTTGAAATTCAAAAGACTCTATCTTTCATGGCGAACATCCTATGTCCTTGTTTATGCTGCATGACCTTTGCTTTGTGCATGGGGTGGTTTAAAATGCATATAGATGATGCATTCTATCCTTGTTTATATATACCTTTTTCCAGAAATGGAGTCCATTTGTAGTTGCAGTGATCTCAGATAAATGTTTGTGTGCATTTTTTTTTCTATTAACATTTTTACAGAAATATGTATTTTTTGAAAGTTCCATTTCATTTTTACTCTTAGTTTACGTCATAGACTGGGAACCTTTCTTCAATGGCACATTGTTACGAGACGTTTCCAGATTTTGTAACACCACTTTCGCTTTCAAACTAGTCTTCATCTGTTTATGCACATGGAGGAGAAGGTAGGTAAAAGCTTTAATCTACACTCTATAGGTAGATCATGGGTTTTTAGGTGAAATGTAGTTTATTGAAGGCCTCAAAGCAGGTATGATAATGTATCTGTATCCAACTGCTGTAGTCACATCTTATGAAGTGCCTGTAAACCTGATGTGTAGATTTCCAAACGAGACTTTGTCAAGAGTCAAGCACAAAAACTAGTCTGAGATTCCACTTGGAATTGACATATGAAGTTTATGAGCAAATTACGTCCATCTTTATAAAGATAAGTAATTTTTGCTACTGATTATAGGAAGGTACATGCACCGTGCGTTATGTTGTGTTAGTGTGACAGCAGTGGAATGATTCAATATTCAATGTGTGAGTATTAATGATATATCCTACGTTTGGTACTTTGGTGGGGGTTTTTTGTGTATGTGTGTTTATATCTATCTATCTATCTATCTATCTATCTCTATATATATATATATATATATATATATATATATATATATCTGCCATATATATATGCTCTCTATATCACATATAGCAGCTTGGCACTTTCCTTTATTTATTTATATATATATATATATATATATATATATATATATATAACATAGTGCAACCTGTATATAACGATTACAACAAAGATAGATATGCAAATTGCTAACTCACACTTTTCTGAGCTAAAACACTAGCTCAGGTATATCCGCCTTAGGGTCCTTGATGCGACCCTCACCCTCCTTAGGATCCAAATTTCTCCAGGGGTTATGTCAGTAATGTGCAGTGTATATGAGCATTGCAGAGCTCCACAGCAATGAGCGGTTTGCATGCGTATTGAAGAAACACATATGGCACTCGCCTTTATTTATACAAATATACATCCAGGCTGTACACCTGGATGAGCTGCACTACCTGAGCCACTTGTGTGGGTTGTAGCCCCTGTCTCATGCTATCACCACAGCATTCAAAAGTGACCAAAACATCAGCCAGGAAGCATAGGAACTAGTCAGTGGTCACCACCTGCAGAATCACTCCTCTATTGGTGATGTCTTGCTAATTGCCTATAATTTCCACCTGTTGTCTATCCCATTTGCACAACAGCATGTGAAATTGATTGTCACTCAGTGTTGCTTCCTAAGTGGACAGTTTGATTTCACAGAAGTGTGATTGACTTGGAGTTACATTGTGTTGTTTAAGTGTTCCCTTTATTTTTTTTGAGCAGTGTATTTAAAGTGCAAAATACTCCTTAACCAACACCTTTAACCAATAAGGTGGAATATACAAAAAATTACATATAAAAAGCAGGCTGATACCCTCTAGTACAAATAGCAATAAACATAAGTAGAAATGTAGCATCCAAAGTTAATGTCTTTCTGCTATGTATAAACAACATAAAGTCCCAAATCAGTCCTGGTAAAGAGACAGTTTAGGCGATCAGTCCTTATTGTTGGATAATAGCTTTCCCAAGTAGGTGGGTACATCCATCCTTCAAAAAAATATGGAAAAAAAAGAATGAAAACGCAAAAAGAAGAAAAAAATTATATGCACACACTATAATGTAGAGAATTTAGTCCCTAGCAAAATCATCTGATAATCATGGGTAATCTATTGGTCTCATCTCACCAAATTTTTCCCTTTCGTAGTTCAGGAGGATGTGGCTTGTAAGCCCTCAGTCCGAATATTGCTTTCTTTGTACTTAGTCAGTGGCTGTACTCCATATCTGCCGTACTTGGCTAAGGGCTTGCAGTCAGTAGCTGTGCTGAGTGTCTCCTTTCGATGGCCCTGGTGTACATGAAAACAGTGAGCATTTATATATGGGGATGCGTCTGCCCTTTTCCTTTGGTGTCATCTTAATGTGTCTCGTTATATTATAAATATCTAAATATTTATGGTTTAGAATCTAAAAGGATGTGTGTTCATACACATTCACCCATATCATCTTAGACATATAGATGAAATAGGTTAAAGTGTATGGACACCCATCCTAATTAGTTGATATGTTAATTTCAGCCACTCCCATTGCTGGCAGTTATACTAGCATGCTGTAACGGAGTCTTTACATATTAACATTAATATTTATAATGTCCTGTACTGTAGTGTGCAAATGTTACCTTTCCAATAAGTCTGTTGTGCCCTATTAGAGCTGTGTCCTTGTCAACTGTATGTGCTATTATTGCGACAGAGAAATTTCAAGGTGCAACAAAGTCAAACTACAAGCTCTAGATTGGTCTCTCAGGGCTGTGTGGGTGCAAATGGATAAAGATCACTTTTTGAAATGTTCTGTCACTGGAGAGACATCCTAACTTGAAATCACACAATAACATTCCACATAGTTCTGTTTTTCTAGCATTGTGGCAACAATTTGTGAAAGGTTGCCTCCTGTTTCATCATGATCGTCAGCCCCACACGCAGAGTAAGAACTGGTTTGAAAAGATCAGTGTGGGAAACGGATTCCTGATATCATCACTTTTGAAGTACATTTGAACAGCAATCGGGATTCTGGATGAATTGTCCTACATCATATTTAACCTTACTAGCGTTCTTCTGACTAAGTGAAAGAAAGTCCCCACAAGTTCTAACATATACCGGATAGTGTTGCCTTTTTAGCAAAATAAGTGAACACTCTATTATTCCCCATGGTTTTGGAACGGAAGTATAATGAAGCTGATGTTTGTGTATTTTTTTTTTTTATTATTATTTTTTTTGTACAAAGAGGGAATATGTATACATAAGCTATACAGTTTTGTTTAGTATAAGACCGTAAACTATTTGTTGGTTATCTATGGGGAACATCCATCACTATAGAGCCGAAGCTCATTCAAAGTGTGATTTTTAAATTGTCCTATGTTTAGTTAAAGATAAAATATAGGCACCAAAACAACTTTAGCTTAATGATGCAATTTTGGTGCATAGACCGTGCCTCTGACGTTTTACTGCGCAATTCACTACCATTTTAGAGTTAAATCAATCTTGTTTCTGTTTTTGCAGCCCTGTGCACAACTCCCCTGGCCATTACTGATGCAGCCTGTATGAAAAAAATTCAATCAGATATCATTTGACTTTCAGAATTTCTCAAACTAATCCAGCCCTTTTTTTTTTAATTAATTTTTTTCAATCTGTGTACATTTAACCGGTTAATTTGCCGAACGGCTTAAGATGGGACTTGTATGTTTAAATAGTGCTTATAGCCACTCCTACACTTAACAGCTGTTTGGCATGAATGATGTACAACTGTGACCTGTGTGTTTAAGCATGTTTTATAGGACTTTCCACACGTGCAGGCAGCTTGATACTAAGCTGACCGGGGCTTGTATTTTTAAGTAGGGCATACAGGCTCTCCAGTGTGCCTCCAGGCATTTGGCAAGAATTAAACGTACTTGGGAAAGGAGGGTTTTACTAAGGCTTACAGCACTTCCCACAACTACCGGGTTTATTTATTTATCTATCTATTTATTACTGGCATTTATAAAGTGCCAACAAATTCCGCAGCGCTGTAGAATTGGGGAAAAAGACAAACACAATAATAACAGGTAGAGGACCCTGCCCGTGAGCTTACAGTCTAAAGATTTATTTTATGTTTGTTAATAAAGAATAAACATGTTAAAGGAGTATTCAGGCCCCTTTAGTGGGTATGGTGTCAGTTTACTGGTGCTATCCACTGTTAACAACTTTGGACAGGAATCATCAGCTGATGCTTTCAGCCAATGAATTATGTTCAAAGATGGACTAAAGTGATATCACTAATCTGGAGGTAGGAACTTTCAACTATATCTGTGAAGAGATGCTGATTAAAACAGGTGGATCGGTCCTGGGATCTCCGTGTAGCATGAACACTAGAGCAGGCTATAGTAGTTATGGTTCTATGAGTGACCCTTTAACATGTAAAATGAACCCCACGTGGACATTTTAAATTAACCCCTTCAGGACGGAGTCATTAGTACACGTTCTGATCAAAACAAAACTGATCGTAAACAAAAGCTGGAATTTGCGCGATATGTCTGTTCAACCGTAATTCACCTCTTTCATATTAAATGCACCCACACTTATTATATATCATTTTGTTCAGGAGAAACAGGGATTTCATTTCATATCAAATATCTATATATGAAACCTAATTTATTATGAATAAAATTTAAAAAACTGTGAGAAATTGTAAATTTAAAAAAAAAAAATTGTATTTCCGTCTGACATTTTAGCTGTAAATGTCATAATACTGTTAGATTTTACTGCAAACAAATGCCCATATTTGTAATCAGCGATGTCTCACGAGTACAATAGTACCCCCCATTAACAGGTTTTATGGTGTTTTGGAAAGTTACAGGGTCAAATATAGAACGTTACATGTTCAAATTGAAATTTGCCTGATTAGTAATGTTACCTTTGAGACGGTGTGGTAGCCCAGGAATGAGAATTACCCCCATAATGGCATACCATTTGAAAAAGTAGACAACCAAAGGTATTGAACGTGGGGTATGTTTAGTCTTTTTTAGTAGCCACTTAGTCACAAACACTGGCCAAAGTTAGCGTTCATATTTGTTTTTGTGTGAAAAAAGCAAAAAACTAATATTTGGCCAGTGTTTGTGATTGTGGCTACTAAAAATGACTGGATATACCCCATTTGCAATACGTTGGGATGTCTACTTTTGCAAATGGTATGCCATCATGAGGGTAATTCTCATTCCTGGGCTACCATATGGTCTCAAAGGCAACATAACCAATCTGGCAAATTTCAATGTCAAAAATGCAAAAATGTGACTCTCTAACTTTCCAAAACACAATAAAACCTGTACATGGGGGGTACTGTTATTCTTGGGAGACTTCACTAAACACAAATATTAGTGTTTTAAAACAGTAAAACATATTACAACAATAATATAGTCCATGAAAGTGCCGTTTGTTTGTAAAAAAGGCAAAAAACGTCACTTTTACTTAAAATATCATCATTGTAATACAATTTACCAGTTTGAAACCCTAATATTTGAGTTCAGCGAAGTCTCCCGAGTTAAACAGTACCCCCTATGTACAGGTTTTATGGTGTCTTGGAGAGTTACAGGGTCAAATATAGTGCTTGCGAATTAAATTCTCTGCACTTTCTCCCTGTGTTGTCAGGCATATCAATCAAATTTTAATTAATCAAATCACATAATTATGTTAAAAGATTACTTAAATATACACGTAGACTTTTAATATAAATGCATTTATAGGTATTTAAATTCTACGTGTATACTAATGTAATCTTTTATGTAATTATATGTATTTATCTATATATATATATATTTGCGGTTATTTGTATTTTATAGATAGATATATATAGAATGTCATTCTAAGTGTATTTTGTTACATATATATATATATATATATATATATATATATATATACACACATATATAAATAAAATACAGTTAGAATGAAATTACATATGAATATATAATTTATATTAAATGTTTCAATATTTTTATTTATTTAATTATTGTAATTATACATATATATATATATATTATATATATGTAACGTCATTCTAAGTGTATTTTAATATTAATATACATACTAATATTAGTATTAAAATACACTATGTATGATGTTACATATATATAATATACATATAAATACAATATATAAATACATTTAATTAATTTTATAACATGTTTAAATTTTTTTTTTTACACTTTCTACCAGCAGGGGGACTGTCTGATATTTCAGACGGCCCCCCTGCTGGCAGATCCACAGCCAGCTATGGGGGGCCATGTGATTGCTCTTTGAGAGCGATCACATGGCTCCCGGGGGCCTCACTTGCCAGAGAAGGGCTGCCTGGGCTGTCAAGCAGCCCTCCAGAAGAGGATCGCGGCAGAGGTAAGTAAATTTTACCACCCCTGGGCTTAAGCCGATACGGCGTTCTATGACACCGCAACGGCTTTAAAGCCGCAACGGCATAGAACGGCGTTAAGGGGTTAAGAATAGAAAACTTTTTGTTTTTGATTAGTTTACATCAACTTCTTAAAGGTTAAGTTGTTCTGGTTTATATAGTATATTCCCTCAGGCTTTTTGTCAATGCATCTTTATGAGGAGATGCTTATTGGTGCAACAGAGCATTGTGCTGTGCATGAGCAATAGCCTCAAAGCATTGGCTTGACTGAGATCATCATATTTGATGATCTCAGCCACAGAGGTGGGGCCAGGCGTGGCGAGACCATTGTGGCACTGAAATAAAGGTGAGTTAAATAACTTTTTAACGGGGACAAAGGTGGGCTTGCCTCATAATGTGTTATTAGAACTATAGTGTCAGGAATACATGTTGGTATAATAGTTTTCCTTGATGGACCAGTGTCATCATAGCAAGCTGTTCTTTAAGCATCCAAATCCAAAGTAAAATATATGAGAGAGAGAGAGAGAGAGAGAGATGCAACCTAAAAGGTCAAAATTATACAGTCAATTACTAGGTTTGTTTATTGGTCCTTTTGCGTCAGAACCCAAGCTTTGCTTATAACCTGTGTTTGTAACTGTGCTCTGCCGATAGACTTTTTTGCAGAGATGCAGGATGAAGTCTGAAACACAATGCTGGTCAGTGCTTATTTGCATGTTGAGCTTGGAATTCTGGAAGAGTAGTGGAAACATTTCTTGAAATTAACTGTGCCCAAGATGGACTTTTTCCAAGGCCCTACCTGAGATATAAACAATATGCAAAGTGTCAGTGTTTTAAATGGTCTTACCCTTAATAAAAGAGGGAAAAGTATAACAATATGTTGATATACTCTTAATTCACCTCCACAGTGGTGAATCTACATTGACCAGATAAAGAGAGATATTGTGGTCAAAATGGAATGGTGTAGGTAATCTACAGTTCAGAATTGCAGTAATGTCTTTATAAAAAATTACTTCAAACGGGATAAAGATCAAACACAGTTTATTCATCAAGTAGTTAAAAAGAGAAATCCTTTTGTATAAAAAAATAACGAAAGCGGTATAAAATATAATAACCGATAACCTTATCCCCAGCTAAGCATACCGACGGATACACCAGACAAGATAGAATTAGACCGCATACAATTGGAGATGATGCAGCTCCACCTATACACGGGGCAAACCTCAAGTCTAAGGCTTGGGCAAACACGTGAGACAGGTCGCAAGAAACGGGGATGTAATCTTTGATACCTGTTGGAGGGGATTGGGAAATGGGGAAATGTAAATAACATGCTTATAGGCTGAAAATCTCGTGGCAATAACTTAACCTCATGACCCCAATTACACCCAAGATCCTCTAGTTAACGCATGTCACACAAACAATGTACTCCTGTTCATACCATGCTGGAGACCTGCGTGCCGCATTTGATATACCTTTTTTTAAGTATAAATACTGTCAAAAAACTTCAATAAAAAATATAATAACCACTATTAAGTCCAGTACATGCAATTAAGCAGTGAGTGGGTTAACAAGTATTACCCTCCAGTTGGAGCAGCTGGAACCGTGTGAAGTCCTTTCTTTAAGCCGCAAAAGTTGGAGTAAAGCCAGAGCGACGCCGTTGCCTCAATCCACTAGAGATACACTGCTGGTATCGGAGAAAATATAGATGAATGGAAGCTGGATTCTCCGCATCAATGCGTTTCCCTCGTGCTTGGCGGGCTTTTGCAAGATAGCGAGGAGCATACGCATTAGGTCTCCCCCGCTGGCTCGCGTCGGCGAGGGAGGAGAGTAGGCTGAGCCTGACCCAGCGCTGAGGGACATCGGTGCTGGACTCCGGGAAGTCACTGAAGGGTTTTTAACCCCTTCAGCAACTTGAGATGGGGGTGGGAGGGAGAGGGGCACTGTAGGGTCCTGCAGTGCCAGGAAAACTAATATGTTTTCCTGGCACTGGAGAGTCCATTTAAGTATAAATTTTGTTTCAGTATCATTACATATAAACAATCAGCCTCTACAGGGCTTCTACATCAATACTTATTGATTCTGTGACTACTTCTAGGTGGCAAATTATAATCCCATTGTTAGACATTTAGCAGAAATACCATTTAACATTTGTCCTAGCACTAAATAAAGGCTTTTCCAAATTATAATTGCACTGACTATGTGTGGGTATTGTCTTTAGAGATTCTTATATATGATTTTACCTTGTGTGATTCTATATCTAATATGTAAATCGTTTTTTGTAGTTGTATGTTTATAATCTATGATCCATTTATCGTTCATATGCTCTATTCTTAAGGGAAATTCCAACACTTCCGGTTCCTTTTTTTTTTGGAACAAACCTTTTGGTTTAATGTTTAGGGTTAATCCCACTACGAGACCTTTTCTTTTTATCTTCGTACTATGAGTCTGTCCTGTTGGGCTGGTGGTGATCCAGATGCACATGCATGCCAGGTTAATATAACACATTTGAAGGGTAAACTCTACCCCCAATGACTTCACTGGTGTCTTTGATATTAAATGTTCTTTAAAATCAAGGTCAGAGCTATGTTCCTTTTAATCTTAAGGCATCACTGAGACATACAAGACCCGTTCTGCTTGAGGTTGGTGGGAACCTTGGAGCAGCTGCTATTTTGTGGCTCCAATCCTTAATTTAACCGTTCTAACTTCATTGATTTCTGGAAGTGAGGGAAGAGAATCCATGTCGTATCTGTATTCACTGCACCTCTCCTAGCATGTCAGTAATCTGAGAAGGAATGAATTAATCAATGCAAATAGCTGCTTCTTCAAGGGATTGGATCTCCCACTTATTTTAGGCTACCCTGAGATTAGAGGCCCTGCACTGCTCCGTGTTAGCCACAACATGCATTATAGATTATATTGGGCAATGGGGACATCTCCAACTTTGCAATACAAGATCTGAATCCAAAATATGCTAATAAAAAACCCAATATATATAGTGTTCATTTGAATGCAACACAAAGGCAACATTTATTGTAAAGCGATGAGAATAAGTCGGCGTTATATCAATACCAATACTTGGAATACTAATAATGTAACAGTTTATCAAGCATACCTTGTGTTTCATTACTTGCAGGATTCAACATTTGACCTAACATCTGGCACTGAAGATGATAAAATGATCCCTGTATTAACTTCGAAAAAAGCTAGCGAATTACCCGTCAGCGAAGTCGCCTGGATCCTTAAGGTGAGACATTCAGCAGTACAGATAGTTTAAAATGCCGCCCCTCTGCCTAATGATACCTCCGTCCAATTATGTCATTTTACTCCTGTGATAAGTCATGCATTTCACATTGTGTTTATCCAATTGTTTTCTGTCTGATTGGTAATTTCAGCAAATTGCTAGTTTGTTGTTGATGTAGTAAATGGTCCCCAGATCGTTACATTTACAGCTGTACGTGTGATCGTGGATTATAATGACATCTGTTCTGTATTATCATGTGCGAAACGTGTATTTGGAAATCCGTATCAATCGGCACAAAAGATCACATTACATATGCAAACTGGACGCAAGTTGAAATATGGAGATTTATTGTAAAAAATGTAACAATATCATAGATTTAGTATTTAAGAGTGGATCCGGTGTTAGTTTGTTCAGTTAATTTCCAGTTGCTTTTCACACAATTCATGGAACATGGTATTATTTCTAAATTCTTGGCTGGAAAAAGTGTCTGATGAATTCATAGCTTTCACAATTAGATGAATTACCGGTAATCACATTCTGTTTCATTTGTGTGCATTTGACAGGCTGATCTGCAAAGTGGCTTAGACAGTGCGGAGGTTTGTCACAGACGAACTAACCATGGCTGGAATGAATTTGATATCAACGAAGATGAACCATTATGGAAAAAATATATTTCACAGGTGAGAAGTGTTTCAGAGAATATAATGTTAATTTTAGTATTATAGTCAATCATCTGTCTACAAGAATTGAATGACCATGACAGGTATGGTCTTATTTTCTATTTAAACATACATATTCTTGTGTAATAGTTTATCACATTTAGACCACATTTAGATTCTCTCCTCTGAGACTGTAAGAGTAAGAATATAGGGTGAATGTATTAAAACGTTTGCAAAATCTTCTAAAATTGACCTCAGAGAAGCTAGTCCTTGGGTCAGCCTTATAGAACTATCAAAATATCATGCTTATTAGGTGAGCTTACGTGAGCGTAGGCAGATTTATCGTTTTCATTCTTCCACACTTCATGGGTTTCAGTCAATTATTCAAAAGATTTGCTTCTTAACAGTTTATGCAATCTCTTAGGCGGACAGGGGAAATAATCAAAGCAGCTCAGTTGGAGAGGAGGGCTTGAAATAGTATGTGTTATCATCACTAATGACCAGCATGCCCCCCCCGGAAGACAAAAGGGTCAGGAATGGATATTGTCATGAATTTGGAGTCTGCTTGTAGGATTGGAATTCTGGCTAGAGGCTGTAGTGTATTTGTGTACCTATAGAGGCTGTAGTATGTGTGTAGAGGGGATGTTGTGTGTGTAGAAGAGATGTAAAGTGTGTGTATAGGGGCTGTAGTGGGTGTGTGTGTGTGCGTGTGTACAATGTAATGTGTGTTATTAAGGGATACTGTGTATGTGTTTGTGTACAGTGGCTCTAGTGTGTAAATTTGTGGCGTGGGATAGAAGTTGTATTTTGTTAAGGGGGGGGGGGGGAGACGGGAGTATATTTATTTTGTTGTATGTGCTACCACCCTGGTTGCCAGGATAACAAATGGCACTCATTTTCAGACCACGAATAAAGATCAGGCCCTGACACATCTTCAAAATCCTCATATAGAGTAATTCAATTTTAGACCTGTGTCTGTTAGTGTCGTTAATAAACATCTTAATAATTTAAAAATTAAAAACCAGTGTGGACCAGATCAAGTCCCAGCAATGTTGCTAAAGCTCAGTGCGCTGGCAATTGCTAAACCGGTCACTACCCTTATCCATGAATCCCTGGTGTCAGGATACATATCCAAACTTTGGAAGACTGCAAAAGTTGTACCTATCCATAAAAGTGGTGACAATACTTTGGTATCTAATTATCGCCCAATATCATTGCTCCCAGTATTGTCAAAAATGTTGGAAAAATGCATCCAGATCAATCAGGCTTTCGTCCAAATCACTCAACTTCGACTGCCCTCTTAAAAGTTTGCAATGACATCCAAATTGGCATGAAATAAGGAGACGTAACTGGAGCTATTTTTCTTGATTTTACCAAGGCCTCTGACACAGTAGACCATGGCATTCTTTTGCAAAAACATAAAAACTCAGGCACTGGTGATTGTCCACTAACCTGGTTCCGATCATATGTTTCAGACCATTTGCAATATGTGGCCATTTCTGATAGCGCTTCCCTTCCTCTTCCAGTCACGTGTGGTGTTCCCCAAGGCTCCTTACTCAGCCCCCTGCTATTCACATTATTTATAAATGATATGATTAATGTCTGCAAATCCTCAAATGTACACATGTATGGAGACGACACTGTAATCTACGCTAGTAAACCCAATCTACTGCAGCTTTAGGCTGTGCTCCAAAACCAATTCACAGAGGTAGAAAAGTGGATAGCGGATAACAAACTCTTCCTAAACACTGACAAAACTGTTACATTGATCTTTGGAACTATACCTAAATTACATAAACTACAAAATCAACAACTGTGTATCAGAACATATTCTAGTAGCACACTGACCGCAGTCTGCTCTTTTAAATATCTAGGTATGTTGCTAGACCCCAATCTATCCTTTGGCCTTCACATTGAAAAAATCTCTTCAAAACCTTACCCAAAACTAGGTGCCCTGTACAGAAACAAATCCTGCCTAAGCCCTACAGTAAGGAAACAGATAGTGCAACAAATGCTAATGCTGGTCATTGGTTATGGGGATGTAGTGTATGCACCCGCACCGCAAACCCACCAAAATAAACTTAATATGTTATATAATTCACTCTGCCACTTTGCACTAGAATATAATTACTTTACCCACCACTGTGACATGTTAAAAGAGCTAAACTGGCTATCGCTGGAATCCTAACTCACTCTTCATCTTTCCAGCCTTGTGCATATGAGCATTTTTGGGAAGCTCCCACCCTACCTGAGTAGAATGCTCTCCCCGGCTGTTCCTACCTCCTATAATCTCCGATCCAGTACTAGCACGATATTTAGCATACCGCAATACAAAAATAAAGTCGCTCGATCCTCATTTTCCTAGATAGCACCGCAATTATGGAATATCCTCAGGGACACAGTCAAATCTTCATTCAATTTAAAATCTTTTAAGTGATCTCAGCACAGGATGCTCCTGTCATGGTTGAATATATGTACTACCTATTGTCTATTAAATTTATATATGTGTGTGTGTGTGTATATGTATATGTGTGTGTGTATATATTATTATATATATATGTATGTATGTATGTATATATATGTGTGTGTGTGTGTGTATCCTATTGTAACAATGCAATGTTTTGTGGACCCAGGACATACTTGAATGAGAGAAATCTCAATGTATGCATCCTGGTAAAATATTTTATAAATAAATATGTGTGTGTGTATGTGTGTATATATATATATATATATATGTGTATGTGTATATATATATATATATATATATATATATATATATATATATATATATATATATATATATATATATGTATATATGTATGTGTGTCAAAAAATAAAAAGGCCAAAAATATATCCAATCAAAGAAATAGCTATTACACCAAGGCACAATTATATACTTTTGACCTCTGTCCTTGGCCATAGCAGTCTACTGGGCATTTGCTTGGTTTCCCCGATGACTAGTCCAAGCCTGATGATTTTGTCATTTCCCAGCGTTCTCATTTTAAGAATTTCTTAGTCTTTACTACTTGTATAAAAGCATATAATTGTACCTTGGCGTAATATCCATTTCTTTGATCTGATTGGATAAATTGTCTGGCCTTTTAATTTTTTGACCATTCTTTTGTTTGATGTATTATTTATTCAAAGTAAATAAAAAAAAATAAAAAAAAAATAAAAAGATGTAAAAAGTATACATTAATGGTTGCTATACCTGTGTATTAACTTGCTATTCTTTTATTTCAGTTTAAGAATCCCCTCCTTATGCTCTTACTTGCATCCGCTGTTATCAGCATATTAATGCATCAGTTTGATGATGCTGTCAGTATCACTGTGGTAAGTGATTTTCTGAATATCTTTTCATTGTTGTGTTTCTGCGTTACAAAAAACAATATATATAAAAAAGAAAAGCACATTAGGGTTTTATATTCCATACAGCACTATTTTGGATGCTTTTGAAACCCTCTTTAAGCTCTATATACAGCAGATGATCACTGTCATGTGTATTCTGCAGCAGTGAGATACAGTTACATCTGTAGTTTTCTATAGTGGAAAACCTGCCTCTGTACTTCCTTACTGTAGACACGTGTCATGGGAAACGTTCCAACACTTGTATTCATGATTACAATTACTCCACCGTTGTCCGTTTAAATAGTGTAGATACATTGACAGTGCTTTCACTTTATGCTGGTGTTGTATTGGATTACATGGGAGAAACAAAGAATGTACTTCACAATATTAAATATAGAAAATCGTACATTTCTATAGAGATAGAAGGACCCAAATTATTTTTCTTTTTTATGTATGGAACATGTTCTTTAACACGGATAACATTAATAAACTTATGAAATGGTACCCGTATATTTAAAACTACAATATTTTTCCATAGAGATTAGAAGCCCCCCCCCCAAAAAAATCAAACATGTGATTTTTTTTTTTGATTTTTTTTTATCTTCCCTTTGTTTTAGTCAAAATTCGTTTGTTTCAAGAATTGAATTCTTTTTAATATATGTAATATGTTGTTTTTCTTTTTTTTTTTGTTTTTTTTACCTGGTTATGACATGGTGTTACAATATTATTTCTAAAATGTAGACTGAAGACTATAACCAGAGACTTACTTCTGCAATGTTGATGGTTTCGTTGTCTTTGTTTTTTCCATTTATTTGGGGTGGTTTGTCTGTTCTCATGTACTGGCAAAAGAGGATCTTTATTGTTCACACGTTCTTAAAGGGACGCTATAGTCACCAGAAAAACTACAGCTTAATGTAGTTGTTCTGGTGAGTATAATCATTATGTGCAAGCATTTTTATGGAAACACTGACTTTTCAGAGAAACTCCTCAGACTACTTCAGCTCATTGGTGTGGTCTCTGTGCAATGTCTCTGTCTCCCTTAATCACTGCCCCGTTGGAAGACGTTGGAGTAGGTGAAGCGACGACCCATCGCTGAGGGACAGATTTGAATCCTTTTTAAAAAAAAAAAAAAAAGGCTTTTTGTTAACTTCAAAGAGGAAGTTGCATGTGTATAATATATTACAATACAGTTCTGATTGTGACCAGACTTGTGCCTTTTGCAGCTATTTTTAGTGACCTTTTGAAACTATGCTAATAAAAATGATTCCAAATATTCCAGCTTGATGTAATGGGCCTCCTTTTCCATTTTAATATCTAATACTTGCACTTGCTCCTCAGCCTGTCTTACCCCATTTTCTTTTTTAATGTAGTTATTTAATTGTTGAATTTCAGTTTTCAATCTTAATGTCTGCTTTCTCTTGCGTTTAGTTTAGAGCTATTTGTGAGGACTCATGTATACATTTCTTGTAATGAGATTTGACTTCTTGAAGATAATTCCGTTGAGACTACTATGATAGACTATCATATGCAGATGTGTTTTGCAGAATAGTAAAAATAGTGATTTAGTCCCTTCAGTGTGTATTAATAGCTGGAGAAACTGAATGTTTGTATTACCGCACTTGTAAGTAACAGTATTTAACAGTATTTGTTCCTGAAGTATTTGAATTATGTTGATTACTTTGTATTCAAATCTAAAACATTTGCATATGCCATTGAATCACCCATAATTATCCCCTTTACTTGCTTTTAAAAGATGTTTTGGGTGTCATATCACTCACCTTGAGGATTCTATTTGGGTTCCCAATGTTCTTTTCCAGTTTTGTCATGACATCCCGCTAGTGATTCTTCAAAAACTTTTACAGGGTTATTAACTAAAATGTGATCTGTCAGGAATTCAAAGTCAACTTAAAATTTTAGCTCAAAATAGCCAAGCTGGTTTCCAATGTTGTCTATAAAATTTCTTCCATAAACTTCTGTTTTTAAAAGCAGCCAGTAGAAATTGGCGACTACAGATTAGTGACACGTTTTCCAACATTAGCCCCTGACTTTACCTTCTGCTCGGTAGTAACGTCTGCCATAGCTAATACTGAGCACCACAGAGTGTTTACTGCATTGAAAATGAAAAGGAAAAAAATGCATGTATCAACAAATTACCAAGTTAGCTGTGAAACCGAAAAAGACCCCACTAGCTATTTCATTAAAAGGAGCACAGAGGTCCCTCTCTACCATTTACTTCTCTTCCTTTTATATCCTCTCTTTTCCACTCTCGCGCTGAGAGACTCGCTTTTGTAGTTCACTGTATTTTTCTCTTTAATGTAACTTTTTTGGACCATTATGTCTAATTATGGCTAAACGTTTGTGTTCATATGCCGATATGATTTAAACGGGACCGTAGCTCTTTCATTTGTATTCATTTACCCGTGCCTCTGTGGATCCTGTTACGAAAATGCCCTTCCTGTTCAGTATGGGAAGCAATCACATGCAAAACTTTTGATTAAAATGCGTGTATGTGCAAGAATAAAAATTATAAAAATATTTTTAACTCAGTCATCCAGGCGTAACTGAGGATAAAAACATCAGTCCCCATAGGATAAAATCCTTCCAGGAGCAAAACCACAACTAGCTAAACACACCCACCAGAATTCACAGTCGGCTCACCTGGGAGGGATAGGAGTAGCCATTTTTGCTCGAGGAACCTTAGATCACATTAAGGTCACCTGAGTTACACTTGAGGGTAGACAAAATGGAGGCACAAAAGAGGCCAGAGGAAAAATGTCCAGGGCTTTGAAGGCTTTAACTTCACCCCAATATATCAGGATACAGGGCTTCTCATGTTGAAATGCCAGCAGTTTAAAGAGAATCCCCTGGTACTTTTCACTTTTTGTAGCAGCTTTCTTCCCTTCTGCAAGGAGGGCGATCAGGTCCTAAAACTGTTCAACTGAGGAATATTCATATGTGATTGAGACATCTCAAGCAGCCTGCAATCTTTTGTGCTGTTATAATGCCTGAGGGCAAGGATATATATATATATATATATATATATGACCCCCGTATCATCTTGAGGCTGTCACAGAGCTGTGTTTTTCTGTCAAATTGCCACATATCAGTTGGCACCTCATGACAATTTCAACCACTGTATCCAGCCATAACAACTTAAGAAGGTCTCCTTAGAAGAACATTACTCATGTGGAGTCTGTGGGAAATTACATCCACTGCATCCTTCAGGGTAGAGATTTTCAGCAGTGTACTGATGAAAAGAGATCACCTACTCCATTTTCTCCTCCAGCTTTTTGGTCTGAATTTGCTTTTTAAGAGTGCTTGCAGACTTCTCAAGCTCCACTACAGTAAAGGATTGCATATCAGCCATCAAGCAATTATGTGCAGCATTGTCCTGTTTGGATTTTGGAGCAGAGCCTCTTCTTGTCTCCAGAAGTGGAAGATGGAAGCCAACTTTTTTTAATGCTGAATTTAGTCAGGAAGTGTTTCTGACATGCGTTAAACATTTTATATTTTGGATGATTTTAGGAAATGCTTAGAACAACAATACCTACTTAATCTGTAAGTTAAGCCTAACTGTCTTCTTTAGTGAATTATCTTTTTCTTTGACAAGGAAACCATCTTAATTTACTAGAAATAATTTTTTACTCCTTGAATAATTGATCTATGACTTCCTCAATAAGTTACACTGTGCCATGAAAATGAGTTTTACACACATATATACATATTTAGTTATTTATTTATTTTCTTCTTCTTCAAGGTAATAGCTCATTTAGCCATAAAGCATTAAATTTATTAGAGGAATTAAAGGGAACCTGGCATCACAGGTGGATAACAAGTTCAGATTTCACATATGCCGCTTTTTTCAAATTCGATTTTTCTTGAACCCATCAAAACTACAGGTGGCAACGTTTAGACACTGGTGTTGAAGATTTGTGCATTCATCTTCACTGGGTACTGGAAATAGGATTTTATCCTGTGTAGAACCTGGGCTTCAATTACGTAACAAATGAGTGCCTATCACAATATATTGTTATCCAGTCTATATATTTAGCCTATGGGGAACTCACCAGCATGTGTGATATATATATATATATATATATATATATATATATATATATTTTTTTTTTAAATATATTCTTTCTTAAAGATTGCTTCCGCCACACCCATCATAGTGTCCTGGAATGGATGTGAGTGAGATCTCACAGTTCCTAAAGTTCTGTAGGCCAAGGGCATAGGAGTAAATCCCAAGAAGATGAGGGAAAAAAATGGACATGCTTTAAGACTTTTCAACTTTGCCAGCATTTTGCCTAGCACACATATAGAGAAATTATTGTCCTTTTTATTGTTTGTCATGACAGGTGCTGATAAGAATATGGGTATGAATTTAAATGAATTTGTTGAGGGAAAATTGATATTTTTCTGTCTGCTTTGCTCTGCAATCGCAAGATTACATTCTATGCGGGTGCATACTGAGGGCGTCTTCTGCAGTTCATTCCATGCTGGTCTTTGTACTATAACTCTCCTTGGCAGTGAGCTAAGTGTAAGCTAGAGGCCTTGTCACAGTAAGAGCAGAGCAGGCATTTATGTGTTTTTTGTTCACAGCCTTCTATTCTTCAGATGAGGAAATTGTGTTCATTATGATAGCAAATTCTATCTGATTGCAAACTATACCTTTTTTTTTTTTGTTCAAAGTCCAGGAATAGCAGCTAAAATTGCAGACATATCCTCAATCCACCTGCACAACATGCTGATATTATGGTTTATCAAAGCATTTTCAACTCAGTAGGAAAACCTAATGCACGTTGGATGATAATGCTGTGCAATTTTCACAGCATAATTAGGAGCGATTAATGACAGCACTGTGCAGTTTTGCAGTATGTTTTGGTGACAAGCAGGGACTGAAGGGACATGTTTAAACTTTCAACAGCTCTATGTTGAAAACCAAACATATGCCTAGGCTTAAACTCCTGAATTAAGCAAATTTCTCTCTTGTAAAGTCCGCATCTTCCTCATGGACCTAGGCATTTAAAGAAACTTTGTTATAGTAAATATTTTTGGTAAGAAATGCATCTGACCTGACTTTAATTGTACCTGCTTTTTACCCCCCTAGGCTATACTTATTGTTGTCACAGTTGCCTTTGTCCAGGTAAGTGCTTTCACTATCACTTAAATGCCATGAATCATACCCCCCTTCTGATCATAATTTGCTTTACACATTGTCTATACCAGGGGTCCTCAAACTTTTTAAACAGGGGGCCAGTTTACAGTCCCTCAGACACTGTTGGGCGCCAGACAAATTCCTATGCACACTGCACACACACGCATAAGCACATAAATACACACACACACACATACTGACATACATAAACAGACATACATATATATGGACATACATACTGAACTACACACACATATATACAGATACATACACACAGACAGACATGCATACATACAGACACACACTGACATACTGTTGGGGGCCAGACAAATTCCTATGCACACTGCACACACACGCATAAGCACATAAATACACACACACAAAATACTGAAATACACATACATGCAGATACATACATAGACACAGACAGGCATACATACTGACATACATACTGACATACATACATACATACATACATACACACACACATACTGACTGACTGACATACATACTGACATACAGACATACATACTGACATACACACACGCAGGAGGGTGACTGTGGCTGATGGGAGTCGACGTGGCTCCCACGACCTGGCTCTCTTCCCTCCTGTGCGGAGGGAGCTGGGAGGAAGTGACCACCGGTCGTCACTTCCTCCCAGCATTACTTTGTGGCTGTGATTTATTTTAAAAGGGGCGCGGTTATGCCATTGCACAGCCGCAGCGCTGACCGGGACCCTGAACATATAGGGCCCATTGGGTGGCCCTGAGTTATTGGGCCGGATTAGGGACCCTGGCAGGCCGGAGCCGGCCCACGGGCCGAAGTTTTAGGACCTCTAGTCTATATGCTCCATATACTAAATATTTAATAAAATTAACTGTTTGCTATTTACATTTTTGCATGTTGTTACTGTTTTTCTTTTGTCGTTTCTGCATTTGGCATGTAATATGTAATATCTGCACAACTGATCCATTCCCCAATGATAGCCCATTGTCTTCATACATCCTTTCTATCAAATAATAAGTTTCTAGTACTATTAATTCTGTATTTATGAAGATATCAACATTTTCCTCCACGCTGAAACCTTTGTTCTTACAGCCTAATTTTGTTCCAGCTGGAGGAATATATCACCAGCTACATTGTTAGTTATAATGACAATTTTACAGAATGTAGATTACTCAATTAGATTAACTCATCCATGTTATTTATCCTTTGTCCTTCATCAGCTAATCACTGTAGGACTTGATTTCAGACTGTGCACCCAGTATTTTGTTTCAGAGGTATTGTGAAGCTCTTTTATCTTGCTTTCTCTCTCTTTTGCAACTCTAGGAGTATCGCTCAGAAAAATCTCTGGAAGAACTGAGCAAACTTGTACCACCAGAATGTCATTGGTATGTGCTAATAGATTTTACAGATCGCATTGTACATTATCAGGCTAATATCTGGCATGAGTTTACGAGTGTGTCTGTTTCCTTTCTGAACTGTTCCTTACTTCCTTTTCTGTGCTAAAGTTCAGAATCTCCACCGGCATCCGTTCTTTCCTTTATTCCCTATATTCCAGGCGTTTTCTGTTTTCTACTGTCATGGTTTCATTAATAGTCTTTCTCTACTGTAAACTGGTGTCTGTTCTTATTATAAAGTCTTTATAATACATTGCCTCACTCCCACATTACTCTGATCCTTATGTCTCAACTCCTGATATTTCTAACCGTAATGGAATCTGGAAAGTGTAAATCGGTATGTGTATATGTATTCCTCATAGATGCTCACTCTCAGGATTATTCACTAAAGTAAGGACTTCAAAGTAAATTCAAAATTAATGAAAATATTTAAAGGGATATTCCAACCATCTTAAATATTGCACCTTAATGTAATGTACCCAGTCACTGTTCCCCGGTAATAAGGCAAACTGCCTTGCAACAGTTTGCTTCCTTACCTGGTTGCCTGGTACCTGGTCTCCTGTAAAGCAGGGTTTACAACGTCCATCTTCTGTAGAGCTGCAGAACTCGGATGTCAATTATACCTGTCATTCATTGGCTTAGAGCATGATCTAATCTGTCTCCGCTTAATTGGCACAGATTTGAAGTTAGCCAGCTCAGAACTCTTTGGACTGTATGATGACGCCCCATGTTGCTGCGACAGGTGAAGTTATACCTGCGCAATCAAAGGGGGTTAAACTCGGTATGTGCTGTTCACAGCAAAACACTGCACATACAGACTCTAGGCATGATGACCACGTCAGATCACTGAAGTTTTCACGGTGCCTGGAGTAACCCTTAGAAAGAATAATGAACAAGGAGAGCACACTATGAAAACAGATTGACAAATGAGTATACTCCAAGCTCCAGAAAGAGAGGATACTCACTCAAAAGTCTCTGTTCCCTGTAGAGTCTTAAATCTACAATTAAAAATGAATTAAGGAGCACATCCCATAAAAAGCAAAAAGATTTATTAGTTTAGTATACACACGAGTACCAGTATGTGTGTATATATACATAGAGCAAATATCAAAATGACTCAAATCACAAAGTACAATGAATTCTGAAAATATTATAACCATCATGAAGAAGAGCGGGCATATAACATCTTACAATAGAAGATGCACAATCGTGAATTTAATCATCAAAAGGAAAAAAATTGTAAAAGAACCCAAAACATTCCCATGAATCAAAAGAAGAAAAACAATACAAATACATACCAAGAGAAAAAAAAAACAATGCACATTAATAAAGTGAGACAAGGAGTAATCCTTTCAGGCCAGAATTGACAAATTGAAAGCCGAACTGACTTGGAGAATTTTTCCAGTGTGGCTATTTTGGCTTAAATGTTGAATTTCACTTCTTATTGATTTTTCACTTTAGTGAATAACCCTGTTGCAGTATGGGTTCTTTTAAGATGTTTACCGCTCTCTGGAAAAATGTACTTGGCAGCTAATGGACAAATAATTATTAAAAGGGACCCTAACTATAGTAAGCAAAACCAATACAGCTTAATGTAGTGGTTCTGGTGTCCATAGCATTTCCCTGCAATCTGGGCACTGGTGCATTGGTGCTTAGCAACACCTCTAGTGGCTGTCACTTAGACGAATACTAGAGGTGCTTCCTAATCCAGTGAATTGGCGTTCAGTGTCTCAATGCTCTGCATCTATAGAGCTGCAAAATTATTTTACCTCACATGTGCAATAGTCTCCCAGTGATGATCTCACCCATGGAGGCAGGTACGGACACGGCGAGACCTGCACAGCATGGGTAAAAAAGGTAAGTTTAACCCTTTCCTCTCATTGGAGAGGTATCCGGAAACCTAAGCTGTGATTCCTTCTCTATGCACTTCTGTACATGGTTGTATTCCTGGCACTATAGTGTTCCTTTAATATTATTATTAATAATAATAACAAATACAGTATGTCACAAAAGTAAGTACACCCCTCACAGTTTTGCAAATATTTTACTATATATTTTCATGTGACAACACTGAAGAAATGACACTCTGCTACAATGTAAAGTAGTAAGTGTACAGCCTGTATAACATTGTAAATTTGCTGTCCCCTTAAAATAACTCAACACACAGCCATTAATGTCAAAACCGCTGGCAACAAAAGTGAGTACACCCCTAAGTGGAAATATCCAAATTTGGCCCAAAGTGTCAATATTTTGTGTTGCCACCATTATTTTCCAGCACTGTCTTAACCCTCATAGGCATGGAGCTCACCAGAGCTTCACAGGTTGCCACTGGAGTCCTCCATGACGACATCATGGAGCTGGTGGATGTTAGAGACCTTGCGCTCCCCCACCTTCTGTTTGAGGATGCCCCACAGATGCTCAATAGGGTTTAGGTCTGGAGACATGCTTGGCTAGTCCATCATCTTTACCTTCAGCTTCTTTAGCAAGGCAGTGGTCGTCTTGGAGGTGTGTTTGGGGTCGTTATCATGTTGGAATACTGCCCTGTGGCCCAGTCTCCAAAGGGAGGGGATCATGCTCTGCTTTAGTATGTCACAGTACATGTTGGTATTCATGGTTCCCTCAATGAACTGTAGCTCCCCAGTGCCGGCAGCACTCATGCAGGCCCAGACCATCATACTCCCACAACCATGCTTGACTGTAGGCAAAACACACTTGTCTTTGTGCTCCTCACCTGGTTGCCGCTACACACGCTTGACAACATCTGAAACAAATAAGTTTATCTTTGTCTCATTGGACCACAGGACATGCTTCCAGTAATTGATGTCCTTAGTCTGCTTGTCTTCAGCAAACTGTTTGCTGGCTTTCTTGTGCATCATCTTTAGAAGAGGCTTCCTTCTGGGACGACAGCCATGCAGAGCAATTTGATGCAATGTGCGGCGTATGGTCTGAGCACTGACAGGCTGATCCCCCACCCCTTCAACCTCTGCAGCAATGCTGGCAGCACTCAAATGTCTATTTCCCAAAGACAACCTCTGGATATGATGCAGAGCACGTGCGCTCAACTTCTTTGGTCTACCATGGCGAGGCCTGTTCTGAGTGGTACCTGTCCTGTGAAACCGCTGTATGGTCTTGTTCACCATGCTGCTGCTCAGTTTCAGGGTCTTGTCAATCTTCTTATAACCTAGGCCATCTTTAAGTAGAGCAACAATTCTTTTTTTCAGCTCCTCAGAGAGTTCTTTGCCGTGAGGTGCCAGGTGACCAGTATGAGAGAGTGTGGGAGTGATTTAACAGACCTGCTCCCCATTCACACCTGAGACCTTGTAACACTAACAAGTCACATGACACCGGGGAGGCAAAGTTGCTAATTGGGCCCAATTTGGACATTTCCACTTAGGAGTTTACACACTTTTGTTGCCAACGGTTTAGACATTAATGACCAGGATTTGAATTGCAGATGTATTATTATTGGGGGGAATACAATTAGCAGGCAATCAGAATACAGCCTTAACACTATATGGTGTTTTCTGCATAATATTGTTATTATTTATTTATTTTTTAACCAATCAAGTATTAAAGTAGATGCAAAAAATATGACCATAGCATTCACTTCGTATACTTTTTCAGTGTATCATGACTGCACTGGAAACATTGCTTCAAATGCATGCATTTTTATTTTTGTACTCTTTTAGTATACGCGAGGGCAGAATGGAGCATACACTTGCAAGAGAACTAGTTCCGGGAGACACTGTTTGTTTAACTGTTGGAGACAGAGTTCCGGCTGATTTACGTTTGTTTGAAGTAAGTGAAAAACTGAACTACTTTTTATCAATGAAATATTACAGCAGTTACTCTTGAGCTAAAGCATGCCACATTCTAAAGTAACACTAGCTTAATGTTCCAGTCATCTAGAACATAGTGTGGTAAATGGTAGCTCTTCATCAGTTGAAACTAGAGGAGCTATAATTGGATTTCCTTGATCAAGACAAATATTTGACAATTAGAACTGGGTATTCTACCAATCCTGAAATAGCAAAAGATCCACGGAAAGTGACCTGTGCTAAATGTTATTCAGCACAGGTCACAGGCCCTTATATGTTCGTGTTCCATTAATCCACTGAAAAAGGGTACAATAAAGCCTAGGATGGACACAGTCCTATCCTGACCATGAAATAGCTTCAAAAAAGAAAGCTATGCTTTCCAAAGCAGGGCAAACCTCATCAGTGACGCCGACATGCTGGCTTCTTTGGCAGGATGCCGGCGTCTGAACAGAGTGACATCAACCATTCCTATACTCTCTAGCCAGCACTAACAGTGCCAGCTAGGGAGTTACCATAGCAATCAAAGTGGTAGCTATGTGTGGAGAGAAGAACAACCGACTGTGGGAGGTGCTTTTTGCTCTCTTTGTCAATACAGTCTTCAGCATAGAGTCTATGCTACAAACTTGATTGGGAGGTTGGAGAAAAAATATTTTAAAAGTTCCTTTTCTCCTAATCTATACATTTGTAGGCAAAACACCAAAAAAACTAAATAAATAAATATATATTTGTGCATATCCGTCATAAAGTGCGAACATACATAAAGCAGGAGAAACAAAAACATTGCCTTTCCCTCCATTGAATTGTGCATGGCGTGAACTTTGATGTCACTTGCTAAATCTTTAATTTTCATTTAATGAAATTTGACAAATATAGAGCATCACTTGAAAAAAGGTTACCAAGTTATTGGTGATTTTCAGTTTTTTATTAAATTTACAGAGAAGTCTTAATGTCTGTGGAGTAAGTCCATATTATATCACTGTTAATACAATTGTTTCCTAATTTTAAAATTCTTGAAAGACTTTATTTCCTTTTTGATGTATTAATAAACCTGTGGATCAGCCAGGGATGCACTATGTTTATATCCTGTTGTACTCCTGTCCATACTGAAATATTGAGTTTAGAAAAACATGTAATGCGGAAACACTGCACATGCATGGCACAAGCTGGAACAGTCAATCAGTCTAATGTCTCTGGTGTCCTATTTCTCGGAGATGATCGTTCTCTCTGCTCAGAGAGATACAAGCCTAGTGTGTGCTTTCTGTCTGCAATGTGTTTTTATTGGGTACATAAACAGAGTATACATGATGTTGAACACTTTTTTTTTTTTTACTGCAAGAAATGCAGATTTCCTTGTTGTTCCTTGTGAAAAATGTCTAAAAAGTTACATTTTGAGGTTAAATTCGTATTGATTCATTAGTTTGCATATGTTTACATTGCTATATCATGTGTGATTTTGGAGACACTGAATGTCAGTGCGGCACAATGTGCAGCACTACCCCAGAAAGCACCTCTAGCAGTCATTTGAGGAGTGGCCAGTGAAGTTATCAGTATACTGTAATGTAAATAGTGCATTTTCTCTGAAAAAAACAGTGTTTACAGCAAAAAGCCTGAAGGGACTGATTCTACTCACCAGAACAAATGCAGTAAGCTGTAGTTGTTCTGGTTACTATATTGTCCCTTTCCTTCTGCTGTAGATGAGCTTATCTTGCAAACTATGCATTTTGGACACAGCAGAGGTTTATGGGAGTTGTAGTGCAATTGTCTGCATTTTGCTATAGAAAGCTAGCAAAGGAACTACAATTTGCAGAAATCTAATGCACAACACGTAAAGCACTGGTTTTGAAGCTAGAAAGGAAGCAAAGCAGGTTATGTGGAGGGGGTGGGATTATGATAGCAAAGCTATTATCTATTTTAAAATTTTAAACTAAAGAAGATAAAAAATTACCCTATTGCATATCATCTTTGTGGGTTCTTGGATTACCTGTTTTTCTCATTTACAAATAAGCGTAAGTAAAGGAAGTCCAAACCTGCACCTTTCAAGTATGTGAACTGGGTACACCAAAAACAAATTATTTTCCCGAGTTATTTACAGTTTAGGTCGTGCCGGGAAATTAGCCTCTAAGAATAGTTTTGAAAATCTACAATACATTAAACGTTTCTGCTTGTTCTTACTGCTCTGTTAACCAAGATAAAACGCTTGCTGCTATTAAATTATTATATTCACACTTTGTTCAGTAAAGCAAGCCCTTTAGATTTAAAGTGTATGGTTTTGGGTAGAGGTCGGAATTACTTTGTTTAACATTCTATTTAGCTAGATTACTGCGTGTATGTGTGCTATCAGAATGCACTGGGAGTATGTGAATAGAGCTCTGCACTTTGTGATACATCAAATTGTTATTTTTAAGAAAATAAATTTGCCTGTCCACTAAAGCCAAATGGGTTTTTATTAACTACTGCACTACTGAAGAACAGATGATAGCTCTTCATTTTAAAGAACTATGTGCTAAAAATTATTTAAAGGAGACCATTAAAACAAATTTGCATGGTTATTCACTACACCTCAATTTTTTGAGAGCTTATTTTTTTTAAATGTATTTAAAAAAAAAAAAAAAAATGTATTACATTTTATTTAACTCGTTTCTAGCTTGGCTCTTCCAGTTCGGCTTAAAATGTTAATTTTTCCTAGTCAATCCTGGTTATTATGTATGTAAACCTGCACCCACTATATTAAGCACACCTTCCTTGTTGCACGTGTTCTGCAAGGTGCCGAAAATATTCATTTTTTTTTGTATTTTGTATATTTTGGTCCTTAGTGACTAGATAGCATCATGGCATAACTCACCTTATTTCCAGCGTTGCATGGGTCTGCCGGTGCTGGCTCCGCCCCCCTCCATTTGACATCATCAAAATGGCCAATTTTTAGCCAATCCAATGCTTTCCCATAGGGCAATTTGGATTGGCTAAAATGGGCATGGGGCGGGGCCAAATGCAGTTTTGGCCAATCAGGACATCCTCATAGAGATGCATTGAATCAATGCATCTCTATGAAGAAAATTCAGCGTCCCCATCCAGAGCGGGGAGGAGACGCTGAGCGGCAGTGCTGCCTACTGTGCAGCACTGACCCAGGAAGCACCTCCAGTGGCCATCTAAGAAGTGGCCACTTGGAGGTGTCCCTAGAGGCAATGTAAATACTGCCTCTTCTCTAAAAAGGCAGTGTTTGCATGAAAAAAGCCTGTAGGGAACTAGTATACTCACCAGAACAACTACAGTAAGCTGTAGTTGTTCTGGTGACCATAGTGTCCCTTTAAACATTTGCAAATTTAAAAGATGTTTTTCTTTTATCATGGCTCAAAATTTCCACTTGCCCACTAGCTAGTGGTGAACAAACATTCTGCCCTAGTGAGTAGAAATGTGGATTTCCAGGCTTGCAGTAATGAGAAACTTTTAGGCCTGACTAGTACTTTGGGTCTTGAAATTTTGAATCCTTCATTACATGGTTGGCTACTGGATTTATGCAGAAGATTTGTACTTTCTAGTATTTTGGGTTTTTAAAATTTTGAATCCTGCATTACATCATTGGCTACTTAATTTATGCAGAAGATTTGGCCCTCGGGCCGGGGTGGGCGGAGGCACTTGCCACAACAGGCATGTGGGTTTCCATACACCCTGATCCTTTCCATTGCTACAAATGCCACAAAGCAGAGGTTTTCTGCATCCCCATAATGATAAAAAATATTATATCAGACATTGCGTCACGTGTTCAACTTCTCATGTGATTTACAAAGTCTCCTGCCATGTGGTCTGGCATATATTGTGAAGACGGATCTGCCATTAAGGGAACGTATATGAAATCCATTTTAACTACTTTGATTTAGTTTTATATTGGCACATTTTCCCCCACTATATTTTATTAACATACTTGTCTACTGATTGGCCTCTCTTCTTTTTGGGTTTGTTCCTTTGATTAATGGAATATTGATGACCTAATATAAAGCTTTATTGTACTTTGGTTTTAGTTTAGAGGACCACTCAGCCCATAAACAACATAATCTCTTGTTAGCTCTCAGCCTATCACTGGCTGTCCAAGCCTTATTCTTCCGTATTAGTTGAGCATCTGAGGAGAGATTTTTTGGAGGCCGCACCACATATTCTTGAGGACAGAATTTCAGCTGTACACTAAAAATTGTTTAAAGGAACACACCACACACCTAAAGCACTTTAGTTTGCTGAAGTCCTTTATATATATGAAGAGTGTGTCCTCTTATTTTTATTTTACAAAAAGTGCAGATTTCAATAGTAAATTTCAGTTTTATGAATGAGCCTTGTTACACCCCCTAGTTGTCAGTCACACAACCAGTCCTTAGTGGAGCTAAACTCAAGTGGCTGGCAATTGACTGATGCAAGTGTCTTGCAAGTATTTCTAAGTAACTTTGGACACAAGATCAGGTTATGATTATGGTGCACCCATCCCATTACATTCATTGTCTTCATATTCTCTCAGGCTCCTTTTATATCCATCACTGCTGTGTCATATTAGCTCCTTCTCTTTCGATTTCCTTTCAGTATTAGTTGCTTAACACTATGTCCCTACCTGCTTGGCAAACTGTATTGAGTGATCTGAGGCTGCATTTAATATGCATTCAAATGTCCACTCTAGGTCTTGACATACTTGACATAGGAGATTGTAACTGTCCTGATTAAAACCACAAAGTGTAAGAGCATAAGATAAACCTTTGTCTGCCGATGGGCTGCACCTCAACCACCTTTGCCATATGTATTCTGTTGTTGAGGATAATATTTGTGTATGAATATTGAATAATTTACCTGTAATGACTAACATGTATAATGTAAATGCCTTTTAGTCTCAATTAATTTCTCAAATATCATTCCATGGGTCTCATCACTTAATTTCCATGTATCTCACAGCTCGCTGTCTTAATTTTTTGCTCCATGGTGCATAGTATCCTGTAATAACTGCAGAATTAATTATCCATTGATCATTAAAAAAAATGTTGAAATGTTGTTGAATCTGTCTCTCCCCGATGATGATTTAAAAGCTGATCAATAAGCTCCTGAAATGATCTTGGTTCAATTGTCAGTAGGATTTAGCATTGTTACATCTTGGGGGGGGAAGGGGGAAAGCAATGTATGCTTGTAAACAAGACCTAAATGAGGCTACAGGATCTATAAAATATATTATTGTTCTCTGTGCAATTATCCTGTTCCTTTGTCTTTTCAGCCTTATTTGTAGGGAATATATATATATATATATATATATATATATATATATATATATAGTTTCATAAATTGTGAGTGATTGAGCTCATGTATTCCGTTTTAATCAATGATGCTAATGTGATTGTTACATAAAAATCCAATAAACCCCTCAGTATTTACATTCCACTGTTTTGTAAAAGTAGTGCATATATATGGGTTGTAAATGTGTCTGATCTCTTTGTAATAGGCAATGGATCTTTCTATTGATGAATCCAGTCTGACAGGAGAGACTGCTCCTTGCTCCAAATTGACCGCTCCCCAGCCGTCTGCAACGAATGGAGACTTAACATCAAGAAGTAACATTGCATTCATGGGAACACTTGTTCGATGTGGCAAAGCAAAGGTATATCTACACCGTAAAAATTACTCTGAAACAAAGCTATTGTGCTAAAATTCTGTGCACACCAGGATGGTAAGGGTGTTTTTTCTTTTCTGCACTCGTTGTCTTCAAAGGCACAGTTTAAGCACCATAACCACTACAGTTTATTGCAGTGGTTGTGATTTGAGGAGTCTGGATGCTGTTCCCACCAATTTTTGTCGACCCAGTTTCGAGTGGGTGTTACCCAGTGCAAAGAAAATACCAAGATATTAAGATAATGCGCTCAAAGACCCATTGAGCCATAACCACTGCAATAATCAGTATATGCCAGACTTTGCTTAAGTGATCACAAACAAAACACATTCTGTTTAGTCTCATTCTCCCTGTTTGCCCGATGACCTTTACCATTGTAAAACTATCTTTGAGGTTTTTTTAAATGTATTGCTGGGTAAGGTATGGCATTTGTTGGCACCTCCCAAAACATTAATGTAGAGACTGTCGTACAATAGGAAAGGGTTGGAGCGTCACTAAGGAGATTTTTGTATTTTTACTGGGGCAGCTGGATCACACAGGAGTACTTGGTTGGCGTGTGTAAGTAGATGGGGATGAGTTCTAATATACAGTGCTTTGCTTGATTGTGATGGTATGTGAATGGAGTGAGTGGTAATATTAAATGTGTAGCTTGATAATGCTGGGGTACATGATATGGACTTATTGTTGAGATCACTACCCCACTACTTTCTCCAGTTTGTTGGCATTCTAGACAAGAGACAGTTGCTGTAGGAATTGAAATGGTATGTAAGTGTTTTTTATATACCTGTGTTATATAAGTTGAAGACACTCAAGAAGTATTCAAGATTCTAGAAAATCTGCCTTAATATCTAAATATGCCAAATGTAGAGAACAGATGTCCAGGCACACATAGAATGTCCAAAATGCAGACTTTATTGGAGTGGAATGGCAACATTTAAGCTCACCTAAGAGCATGACTTGAGAAAGGCTCTTGTATGAGCCTAACTGTTGCCATACCACTCCAAAGTCTGCATTTTGGACATTCTGTGTGGCCGGACATCTGTTCTCTACATTTGGTATATTTCAAGGGATTGGGAGTCTCCTTGGTTCGTGTTGCACCACATTGTGAATCTTCTAAGGAAAAGGAGTGTGCTGTTCCTGTTTTGTATTTTAACATCTAAATATGACAGCTATTATAAACCAGAGGCTTTTTTAAAACTGGAGCAACGCTTGATTTGATTAATACTTGACATTAAAACACGACAGAGTCAGAAATTCTGTAAAATTAATGTTTAATCCTTTAAAGCTCTTTTGTGGAACTGCAGGTGCTAGAAAACACACAGAGAGAGAGAGAGAGAGAGAGAAGGCTTAGCTGTAAATTCCAGTGCTGCCTGACCTCATTGTTAATATTGCTGAAGAACAAACACTAATCAAATCTGTCTGATTGTGAGAATGCAGTGATAGCTCAATCAGTCTATTGCCAAGTCTGTTTGTATGAGAGTCCTACTACACAAATGCCTGTTATTTTTTAACTTTGGAAGTCCTATTTATTGGATTGTTATCGAGGTGGACATTTAAGGATTGTGTCCATTAAACAGCAAACTGTGAATTGAAAACAAAAATGGCAAAATCAAGATGAAAATATACATGTTTTGGACGGATACATGGTGCATTAAATACATTAAAATAACAAGCAAATATAGATTTCTGGACACTCTATGTCCGCAGCATACAACTCAGTTCTTGAAGCTCAACACCTGTCCAAGGTTTGAGCATTTCCGATTCTGTTACTATTGGAATGTTGAGATAAATTGTGAAGTTCTTCTCTGTTACATAGCAATGCATTTGTAATAAAACATTTTAAAATCCTTTTCCTTTCATATACCATGTAGCCTAATAATAAATTAAAGACTTTGTTTTCCGTACACTGCTGCTTCTTCCAGTATTTTGGTAATGAGTTGGTATTTATTGGGTCGTGATCAGGCCAGGCAATCGAAGCTGTGGAACATACTGAAGTTTCCATGTATCTTCTGGAAAATAGTATTCTGTGGCAGCAGTTGTGAGTGTTAGAAAGCAAAGAGAAATAATAGATGTTCAAATCGAGCAGGGAGTTAGCACTCCTTTAGAGGAATAATAATAAAAAAAGAATTAAATTAAGAAATTCAGAGTTCACGTGTCAGTATTTAGCTGTATGAGATAGATCATAGTTCGCATTGGAGTCCAAGGTGAGATCATTTATTGTGAGTATTAAAAAGTAAATGATTAAATGCCTCTTGCAGCTGCTGTAAAACAGTGAAGTGGAAAGGCCTCATTTTAATTAATTAGGCTTATATTTCTATTTGTATTAGACATAGCCATTACTTTTATTACACAATGTCGTTACTTGTAACCCAGTAGTAGACAAATGTTCCAGTAGATGTTCAAGGAATGTTAAGCTTTAAGAAACGTGTCTTTGAAGTAGATATTGGCTTTCAGGTTTTCTTGAATGCAACACACCACTCCTGTGGAGAATTTAAAGATAAGCCTTCCAGCTGAAGTGGTAGAGTTTAACACAGTGAGGGAGTTTAAGCATACGTGGGATAGGCATAAGGCCAGGGACTTCTGAAAGTATTTAGAAAATTGGGCAGACTAGATGGGCCAAACGGTTCTTATCTGCCGTCACATTCTATGTTCCTATTCCATTCGTGACAGAGCATGTGCCAGGAATGTCTCGTTATCTTCACATTTGCTGAACCCTTATCCTGAAAACAGTTAATATCATACACTGCGAACCTCCTGACCACTACAATGTATTGTAGCTATACAGCGAGGAAGCTATCCATACAAATGTAACTGTTAATCATATTGCACTTTCTTTCATTTTGTGAAAAAATCCCTCCCTGCACACACCTTTACTATAAATAAGTATGCATTGCTTCACCTCAGAGTCAGTACGTGTATGTTGTGATGTCATTTAAGTCTGTATCTATGGCAGGCAGAGAACAGGTTTTATATGTATGTACTCATAGTACAGGGGATGCATAATGCGCACACAAAACAAAGCACCAACATTCATGTTCCATTTTGCCTTTCAGACTCCCTCTCTGTATTATGGTAACTAAGATAATGATCTTACTAAATTCCATAGGAACAGCATTAGAAAAAGTCACCCCTGGGTCAAGCACATTTCACAGAACTGTATGTGTGAACTTTATAATGTATGATATTCAGACATGCATCTACATATAACAGAGCCACAAAGTTTAAAGCCAGTTACTACAATTTATAATGTTACCTGTACTAGACAAAACCAAGCAAACCTTTATGACTGTAATTATCAGTAACATTAACATTTTACTTTTTAAAGAAATTACTGTTTTTGTTCAGAGTAACAAGTCACAAACACCCCCGCCCCCCTAAAAAAATAGAAAATAGCAAAAACTTACCTCATTTTCAGCACTGAGGCAAAGTTCTATCCCAGTTTGATCCTTCTTTGCTGATATCACTCCACAGATGTCAAGGAGGGCTGGATGATAAAAGCACATGGGTGGCACAGAGGGGGAACAGTGCCACCATTAACTGTCTGTCACCAGCGTGCTGTGAGTGCTGATGACAGAGGCCAAGTATGCACAGAACTAACATTAACTAGTTTGGAACTTTTGGTCTGAATTCTCTAACGACACCACAATGACTCTGATTGAGGTGGAGCATGTGGAGCTTTTCATAGCAAAGCTCCACTCATACAGACGGACCATGACCACTGCAAATAAGTGAAGTGGTCATGGTGCTTGGAGTATCTCTTTAATGTAATCCATTTATATGTTGGCAACCTATTAACCCATTCATGACAGCAGGTTTTTTTTTTAACTCTTTTTTTGTAACTCTTGTCCTCATCTTCACCAATCTCTGTACCACCTCTAATCTCTCCAATGTTCCATTTCCTCTATCTGACCACCATCTGCTGTCCATTGACATTAGCATACCCCGTATACAAATGACACCATCCTCAAGGCATCAGTTTCGCAGAAACCTCCATTGTCTTGACCTACAGCAATTCTCCACCAACCTCCAAAGTTTCCTTTCACCAATCTCAAACCTCACCTGCCCTAACACTGCAACCTCCCTCTACAACCTCAACTCTCTCCTCTCAACTAGACCCAATTACAACCCTGGCACACCAACCTGACCCCATACTTCCACAAATGTTCCACTGCTGAACGCTGATGGAGATACTCTCACTCTGTGTCTAACTTCCTCCACTATATATTTATGCTGTGCTCCTACAGTCTGGCTCTTTCCTCTTCAAAAGAAAACTACTCTAATACACTCATAGCCGTACCAAATGACTGTTTCATGCTTTTAACTCTCTTCTATGCCCTGTTGTAGCTCCTCCTCCTACTAACTTGACCGCCACAAACTTTGCAACTCACTTCACTGAGAAGATTTCTACAATCAGGGAAGAGATCTCTCATCTCTCTCCGCCCCCTACCAACTTTTCCCCAACCACACTCCCTCAGCTGTCCTATGCTCATTTGCACCCGCTACAGCAGTAGAGGTTTCTGCTCTGCTCAGTTCCTCCCGCCCTACCACCTGTTCCCTCGATCCTATTCCCTCGCATCTCATCCGCACTTTGTCTCCTTCTCTTGCTTTGCTTCTCACTAAAATTTTCAATCTCTTACTCTCCACTGGCACATTTCCTCTACCCTTCAAACATGCAATCGTTACCCAATTCAGAAAAAGCCCAGCCTTGAACCTAATTCCCCGTCTTAACTATCACCCTATCTCGCTACTGCCGTTTGCCTCCAAGTTCTTTGAGAGAGTTGTGTATGCGAGATTGATAGACTTCCTTAAATCCAACTCTCTGCTTGACCTGCTTCAATCTGGATTCCACATTCGCCACACTTGAAACAGCTGTGGCCGAAGTATCCAATGATCTTATCACTGCAAATTTCCGTGGCCACTACTGTCTTAATTCTCCTCGACCTTTCTGCTGCTTTTGACACTGTTGATCATCAACAGCTTCTTCTCATCCTCCGTAATCTCGGTCTATGAGGTACCGCTCTCTCTTGGTGCTCTTCATACCTCTTTCAGTGCTTCTTTCTCTGGCTCTACCTCTTCTCCCCAATCCCTCTCTGTTGGTGTTTCCCAAGGGTCTGTCTTTGGTTTTTAATGTTCTCAATCTACACTGCCTCCCTTGGTAAACTCCTTAGCTCCTTCGGCTTCCATTATCATTTCTATGTGGATGACACGCAAATGTATCTGTCCTCTAGAAACATTTACTTCTCAGTATCTTCTCTATTAATTAAACCTTCCAGATGGCATACTCTCTGAACAGCCTGTTTGGAATGCTATATCTCAAAGTCATCTTTCCTCTCTTTATTTCCTCACAATTGTCTTTAATGCTACACGCATTTCTTTCCTGTGTTTGCTGGTTCAGTAAGTCTACTGAGTGAGCTTGGCAAAAGCGGGAAAGGACAAACATTTTGATGTTCAGAATAGATGTCACATTTCAGAGTTTGTTTTACTTTGAGAATGTAATAATTGGACAACTACTAGGTTTTGTACTGTTTTTTTTATTTGTTATTCCTTTTGAATATTCTTTTTAAAGTTTTTGTTTTGACATGTACAATTGAATATGCTTTGAGTATACAGATTATGATGTACATTTAACCGTTTATTACAAACTCCGTTGTATTCATATTTCACATGTTTCGCAATATGTTACTTTTCATAAAATTTGCATTTGCAAATAATGCATATAATTGACTGTCCAAAACCTAGTTTAATGCATATAACCAGTAGACCCTTGCAATTATTGGCCATTAGTAGACAACACAATAGGACTCACATGTTTAATTTGAGTATTATAACTATTTAATAAATGCCATTCTATTTTAGGGAATAGTCATTGGAACTGGAGAAAATTCTGAATTTGGGGAGGTTTTTAAAATGATGCAGGCTGAAGAGGTGAGTAAAACAACATGTTTATTATCTCTTACCTTAAGTCAAGTAGTTAACGTGATTATTTATATCATGTACCTTTCAGTGTATGTAAGTATCTGGTAACGATGTGCTAGCCATCACATTATAATCCTCTTGTTAGCTGCCTAAAACAGATGTAATTTAAAGAAATGAATGCAAAAGGCTCACAAAGGTTCATGTTTTCTATTCCTGTCTCTGTCTTATGATTTTAAAATCAATTAACTATATATTGTTCGTTTATTTTCGCTTCCAGGCACCAAAAACGCCATTGCAAAAAAGCATGGACATTCTTGGAAAGCAGCTGTCCTTGTATTCATTTGGTATAATAGGTAAGTAGAAATTAGCGTGATAGCTTGTTGGTAAAGTGAATTTGTTTACTTATATTTTCTGTGTATAAATAAGTTTAAAATATCAATTATCAAACAACAGTAGTGTTAAGGGTTATATAAAATAGTGAGAAGTGTTTTTAAAATTACACCTTGTATCTTAGGTTTCATTTACTGCAAGGAATACATACCAATGACATAAAATCCCAATCGATTAATATTGATGAGTATATACTGTAGTCTTAAATAAATCTTATAAAAACTTACAAGTGGTAAAACCATACAAACAAAAGTAAGTGTGGTATATGCTACATACTTATAAACACAAAGTGCTGTCACTATAATCGCATGGATATCCAAGTGGACCCACTCTGATATAGTCTCTGCAGGAGTCCCAATATTCAAATCTGTAGCAGTTCCGGATCTCATTGGCTCCCGTTAATTTGTTCTGAAATATTGCTAGTGTAAAGAGATCTTTTAAGTATCCATAGGGTTATTAGAATAAATTCCTTTGTTACTGCGACCGGTTTATCCTCAGCAGGACTTTAAGGAGAGATGTGTGATTACATCCTGTATTCACCACCTACAAATACCGCCCCATATCTTGGAACATCTGGTTACTGAAGCGCAATTTAAAAAAATGTCCAACCAGGATGCTTTATGTACGACCGAAACAGCTAAAGAGTTCCAAATTTCCTCAGGCATAAATATCCGCACAAAAACGGTGTGGTGGGAGCTTCATGGACTAGGTTTCAATGGCTGAGCAATTACAAGCAAGCCCTTTACTTCACCAAGTACAATTTCGAGCAGCAGATTGAGTGATGCCGCTGGACTCTGGAGCAGTGGAAACGTATTCTGTGAATTGACAAATTGTGCTTCTTTGTTTGGCAGTCTTATGGGGGAGTCTGGATTTGGTGGATGTCAGGAGAACCTGCCTGACTGCATTGTGCCAACTGTAAAGTTTAGTGGAGGAGGGATAATGTTATGGGGCTGTTTTTCAGGTGTTGGGCTAGGCTCTTTCCTTCCAGTGAAGGGAAATCTTAAAGGAGCACTTTAGGGTCAGGAACACAAACATGTATTCCTGACCCTAAAGGGGTAAAACCACCATCTAGCCACCCTGGCCCCCTCATGCCTCTAAAAATATAGTAAAATCTTACTTGAATTCAAGCCTGCAGCTGCATAGTTTGTCCTTGTTTCCTTTAGACCTGCCCACTTCCTGCTGAGATCAGTAGAAGTGGTAGCCTGATCCAATCACATTGCTTCCCCATAGGATTGGCTGAGACTGACAAAGAGGCAGATCAGGGGCAGAGCCAGCACAATTCAAACACAACCCTGGCCAATCAGCATCTCCTCATAGAGATTAATTGAATCTATGAATCTCTATGAGGAAAGTTCAGTGTCTGCATGCAAAGGGAGGAGATCCTGAATGTATGGATGCATTTTAGGCAGCCGTGACCCAGGAAGGATCTCTAACAGCCATCTAAGGAGTGGCCAGTGAAGTTATCACTAGGCTGTAATGTAAACGCTGCATTTTCTCTGAAAAGGCAGTGTTTACAGCAAAACACCTGAAGGTAATGATTCTACTCACCAGAACAAATTCAATAAGCTGTAGTTGTTCTGGTGACTATAGTGTCCCTTTAATGCTTCAGCATACCAAGACTTTTTGGACAATGCAATGCTTTATGTGGAAATGGTTTGGGAAAGGTCCTTTTCTATTCCAACATGACTGTGCCCCAGTGCACAGAGCAAGGTCCATAAAGACATAGTTGGATGAGTTTGATGAGGGCCCGCACAGATCCCTGACCTCAACTCCATGAAACACCTTTTGGATGAACTGGGACAGGGATTGCAAGTCATGCCTTCTCGTCCAACATCACTGCCTGACCTCACAAATTCTCTTCTGGATGAATGGGCAAAAATTCCCAAAGAAACACTCCAACATCTTTTTTGAAAGCCTTCCCAGAAGAGTGGAAGCGGTTATAGCTGTAAATGGGGGACCAACTGCATATTAATGTCTATGTATTTAGAATGTGATGTCATAAAGGTCCCTTTTGGTGTAATGGTCAGTTGTCCCAATACTTCTGTCCATATAGTGTATATTGTGGTCTGTTATTACTGTAGAGATGTTTTTATTGTCAAGATGTATTTTTGGCTCTTTCCTCTTGGCTACTGTTTTTATATCCAGACATTATTATGCATTCAAACTGCTTCACATATGTTGTATGAGGATTGCGCAGTCTGTTCTCCTCCTCTGCTCCATCTTGACATATTTATGGTCTAAATTATGTCTTAGCATCTTGTATTACTGGGTGTAAATGGGAATTTTATTCCATTCCTTATCCTCAAGCTTACTCTAAGCTAACATGCAAAAAAACCAAAAATAAATTTCAGTTATACATTGTGCTAGCAAAATTATTAGTGAATATACATTTTTTTTTATTATTATTTTTTTTTAGTAATTTATACTAAGATATGGTCCCTATAATCAGTCAATCAATTATTTTGCATGGAGTGCATAAGTGAGAGAAAGAGAACCCTCCTATAGGTGTTTGTTGGGTGAATACAGTAATAGTGTGACAAATGACAGATGTCAATGAAGCCAGTGTGGCAATATCATTGGGGATGATTGCACTGCCAGCAATGCCAATATTCTGTGGCAGGGCAGGATGTAGTCTGGAGCAGAGGATGGGTGTTAAATTATAGTAACACTTAATTCCCTCTTGGGCTTAGCTACACTCCCGCTGCGCATAAGCACAACGCTGCCCAATAATGCTCGCTGGTAACCTTGACACAATATGATCTCCTGCAATAGGGATTCGAAAAGTCACTGTCCCTTATTAAGCAGACATCAGGCACCATTCATGGTGACTATGCATCAGAGTATAAAGTGTCCCAACTTGGTTCAGGCATACACTTCATCACAGTTTATGTTATTGTTATAGACTTTCTTACTTTAAATCGACCACATATATAATCCTAGATGCAGGATACTCAATGCTTACACCACATATAACTTTTCTTGAAATATAAAAATGGAGTAATTATGCTAGACGATATTGTTAACTTCTTCTCTTATGCCTATACTACATTTTGTCTATGCTCAATGTGCTGTAATAACACAGCTGCAAAAACAAAGAATTACAAAAATGTAATAATTACAGTAACCCTGTGGAACATGATGCCGCTGTTGAGGAGTTCTTTAACAACTAATTCTAGAATTTATCTCCATGATAAACTACGTATCCAATGCCATAGGCATTGTGTGAACGTGATCCAGTCATGACATGTTCAGTAAAATATATTTTTTATTTTCCCTTCATGGGAAAATGAAACGGGCAGAAATTTTATTTCATATTCCATAGTTTCTCTCATTGTTTCAAACTTGTGGCATCAGGAAGTACAGGAGGCTCGGCCAAGAAAAGCTTTTATCATTGAAATAATCGGTACAATGGGAAAATATTGAAAAAGTAAAAGCCAAACATGTAGTGTCCCCTTAATAGTTTACTATTCCTTTAATATATGTGGCACTGATAAAACCCATGCGTGTACTCAATTAATTATTTGATTTGTCACAGGTATAATCATGCTTGTAGGATGGTTGCAAGGAAAGCATATACTCGATATGTTTACAATAGGTGTAAGGTAAGCAACAGCTCTTTTGATTTATTATTTTTATGTCACCCCTCCCAATTGTAACGAATATCTATCTTTGTTCCAGTATCATTATGACACCTTTTTTAAGTGCATAAAATTCATAAATTGTTCTGATATATGTGCTGGCCTTTACCATGAGCAGCTACAACAGAAAACAATAACTGTACACAGAATCAGGTTTATTGAAGAAATACAAATATTTGGGGTAACATTAGAGACTTCCAGCTCAAAAGATATTGAAGCTTAAAAGGACACTATAGTCACCAGAACAACTACAGATTCATGTAGTTGTTCTGGTAAGTATAATCATTCCCTTAAGGCATTTCATGCATTTACATTGCCCCCTAGGGACACCGCCAAGTGGCCACTCCTCAGATGGCCACTGGAGGTGCTTCTTGGGACAGTGCTGCACAGGAAGCAGCACTGTCGTCCAGCGTCTCCATGCTCTGCATGGAGACTCTGAATTTTACTTATAGAGATGCACAGATGCAATGTATCTCTATAAGGAGGTGCTGATTGGCCAAAATGGTGTTTGGCCCGCCTCTTTGCTGATTTCAGCCAATCCAATGCTTTCCCATAAATTGGCTAAAAATCTGCAATTCTGATGACGTCACCAAGGAGGTGGATCGGGGACGGGGCCAGTGCCGGCGGATCTGGAAAGAAGGTATGTTTAACCCTCTTATAAGGGGGCTAAGGTGGGCCAAGCCACCTAAATGGGGATCCTGGGTAATTGGTGGCCAGAATGGCTGTGCATCACTTTTAGTGATTACATTGCTGAAGTAAATTGTGAAGCTTTGGGGCACCAGTAGGTACAATGGAGAAGTGGTGGATTGCTAACCTGGTGGATTTGAGGTGGACTCCCTTGGGTACTCTTTGCATTGGTCCAGTTCCTTTGAAGCCCTTCCTTGTATCATTGTAGTCTGTTTCTTTGTTGATGTATACCTACTTTGAGTACTGTGTTTCTGTCCGTCTCTTTTCTTATATGGAATCCCTTAACACAACTGAAAAAAATATATTCGCAACAAAGCTCATGTAATGTTTTTCCTCTCAAACGATTTGATTAGATTATGCAAATCTCTAAAGTATTGTTTCCATGGAAACAATTGGAATATTCTAGAATGTTTTAAATTTGTTTCAATTAAAGGACCACTCATTGCAATTAAGTTGTCATTTGCCATGAGGTCCTGGTGCTGGCTTACCTTAAGGGGTTAAGCCATTAACAAATGGTTTAAGCCCAAAGTCTTTAACCCCTTAAGGACACATGACATGTGTGACATGTCATGATTCCCTTTTATTCCAGATGTTTGGTCCTTAAGGGGTTAAGCAGGCGTCTAAGCACTTTGCCCTTGTACTTCTGCTCAATGTCTGAGGCTTCAATCAGGAAACAGGCTGAGAGCATCAAGTATTACTCTCAGCCTGTCAGAGGCGCCCTGTCCAAGGGTTCATGATTGCAGTCATGACACAGAAATACAGAGACACAGCGCTCAGTTGCCAGCTAAAAGACATTGGGGTTGACCATTTGTTAATGGTTAGGAAAGACAGTACTTCATTACAATCGAGTTGTTATGGTGCCTGGAGTGTTCCTTTAACCCTTTAGAAGGAAGCTTCTATTGGTGAAAAAGTTTTTAGAGGATAAAGTAAACAGCATACCAAAATAATTATATGAAAAAGATATACTTGCAGAGATAGATAAGATTGATAGATGGATATTTTCAAAGCTCCCCTAATTCTAGACTAGCTCTTAACAAACAAAAATGAATAATCAGTGTTGATACTTACCCTTAAGGCTTTACCTGCAGATGTGTGTTTTCAACAAATCACAAAGGGACTAGAATTCAGGAGTGCATATATGAGCTAAACATTGCAAGGTTGTTCCCTTTTAGCGTATTTGTTCTACCTACTTTACATGTGATCCATAGTGTATTTGTTCTATTTTCCAAATGCCGGAGTAACATTTTTTCATGTGTGGAGTGTGTGAATAGGGTTGCTGTTGTATGATTGTGTCGGTAAGCATGCTAGCGCAAAGGAACACTCCAGCATTGCCCTGGCTCCATCCCACTGTAACTTGTCAAACCATTTTAGTATGGTTGACAATTTCCCTTGGCCTTTCATGCACCTGTTGCCGAATACCCTCCTTTAGTAGACTACACCAATATGGCTCCTTGCATGAATAGAACATCTTTCAAGCATTTTACAAACAATCTTTCAAGGCTATGTTAACAATATCATATTCAAAATATAGGGATTTAGTAGCACTGTAGGACCATGTTGTGTGTAAGTCCACCACCCAGGATCATGCAAGACTGGACAAGATATGGGACATGTGTATGCAATATTATTATTTTTTTGTCTACTTTCTGTACGATTTTTTTAATACTCTTCTTCTGCTGGTACGTATTTCATAATTTCATGTTTTTTCTTTCAAATTCTGTTTGTTTTTGTTTCATTGCTGTTATTACTTCTCTGCGTGCAGCACTGAGATTGCTATTCCACATCAATTTTATGTTTTCCTTGCAGTTTGGCCGTGGCTGCTATTCCGGAAGGCCTTCCTATTGTGGTCACTGTAACACTAGCTCTTGGAGTGATGAGAATGGTGAAGAAAAGGGCTATTGTGAAGAAATTACCCATTGTAGAAACTCTTGGTAAGAAGCCCAAAGTACATATTATAGAAAAACATTTCCTGTTACATTTTTGATAATATGTGGCTAAGCCATTGTCAAACTAGAATCATGTATTTGGTCACTCAATTATTCACATATACAGAACAAAATATTGAGCTGTTGTTGTACTGGTTTTACAGGACCAGAGCATCCTATATGTCTTTTGTTTATGTTTCAATGGTATTTTTAAGAATAATCTAGATACATTACTACATTGGAGAGACAGAAATGCTTCTCACACTGTTTTTTTTATCTATCTGCTTTTCGTATGCAAGGGGTATAAATAAATCCATAAATAAGCTAAAGGTGTCTTAAAGTGATTGGTGGTAGGGCAGAGGAGACCGTTAAAAGAACGCTCCGTCACTAAAAATGTTACCATTTTAAAACAAGAGTCAAACAAATCCCTTTAATCAGGAAATTAAAACAGTTTTGAAATACACAGGCTGTCTCCACAAATTCAGGCTAAAATTCAGGCTCAATAAGTATTGGCTTTTAGCTGTCTATCCCCTTACCCCTATTTGGCAAAAGGCACATCTGTACTGCTATATTCATAAGTATCTCACTACACTAGACCATTGTCACAAATGGATTAAAAAGATCTTTATTGAAAGCACTTAGAGCAAACACAGTACAGTAGCTAAAGGAAACAGGACATCAGACCTCTTCAGTCACTGTATGTGGTACTGCAAATTAAAAAAGAAAAGTCACCAGTCGAAATTCTGCAGTTTACCAACGTACAAAGACAATAGCAAAACTGACCATTTTTTTGAAATGGACAAATCTAGTAGAGCAAGCATTTTAATTACATAGTTACATAGCTGAAAAGATACTTGTGTCCATCAAGTTCAGCCTTCCTCACATTTGTTTTTTTGCTGTTGATCCAAAAGAAGGCAAAAAAGCTACTGTCAATAATACAAAAGGCTGGCGCGCCAATATGCTGCATTTTATATCACAATAATGATATGCAAACTAATAAACCTTCTACGCCATGAAAGACTATTAATGGTAATAATGAAAAACTATGTGCTGACACTGTGTCTTTAAGTAAACATTTTAATATGTGTAGGCTTATTACTTATTACTAATAAGCCATTCTGAGCCTTATAAAATGATGACAGGCCGCTGCCCAGAATATCTTGTGATGTGCTGTTTCCCAGAGTGTTCAGCAACGCATGGTTACCCCTTGTTATTTTCTCCCTTGAGCTATAGATCAAGGGCCAGAGTTTTTTTTTTTTTTTTAAAGTTATTATGGTGAGCCTTTAATCATGTTGAATAGGACGTGTCATTTCTGAGCAGGTTTGCAGTTTTCCTCTAGATTAGTGTTCAATTTGATGTATAAATCATATTCTGTGCTAATGTTGCAAAAAAAAATTCCACTAAATATGAAAATATGACTATAGGGATGAATACGCATACTGGTTGAGCGTGCTTTGCTCTTGCAACCTTGCAGTTAAACTTGCTGTATTTTGTTCATTTTGCGACACTTCAGAGTTTCATTTTGACAGCCTGGGTTTGAAAGTACTGCCCAGCAGAATGTGGCATTGATATGGAATGCATGTAAAATCAATTTGGGGCACTAAAAAAACCTTTATGGCTTTTAAGGTGTTTGATGTAAGGGATTTGCTGCAGTTTTTGAAAAATAAATACAATTGTTTTGAAGCTTTCTGCATGTTAAAGGAAAACTTCAGATCCCATAGCCACTACAGCCCACTGGTTTACTTAAGTGTTCTTGCATAGCAAGACCACTTAATGTTATCTTACATATATATTATTCTTATTCTTATTATAGCCAAATTAACCACCCTAACTCCTCCCACAGTTTTTACACTACATAGACCGTAATATACCGAAACGTGCGGATTGTTCCCGATTGGATTGCTATTACTTTGTGGAACGTTTCGCCGAATGGTTCACGGAATATCGTCGTTCTTGTAGTGAAATTGGTCCCATAGGAATGAATGGCAAAATGTTCAAAACTAGAGTGGGAGCTGGCAAAAGCTGAAAAATCAGGACATGATTTCTAAACTGCCACCACTCCCTCATTTTCAAGCCCACCTACACATATCTTATATCAAAACGTTCAGCTATCCCTGCTGCCACTAAAAATGTCCACAGCTAAGCCATAATCCTGATAGTTTTCACAATATGACCATTTGTTTGCAACTCACGCCGTCCATTGACATTCATTGAAACTCCACTCTAGCCAGCTCAAATTTCAAGGGCAATTTCTAAACTTCATTTTTAATCTTGTGTTCTGCATGGAGGCGCTGATTGTTACCCATAGAGAACATGGGAAAGCATGATCTCAGCCATGGAGGCAGGCCAGCTGCGGCGAAACCGGTATGGTGTGGGAAAAAAGGTGAGTAAAATCACCTCTCTCATGTGATCAGATACCTAGACAGATACCTAAACAAATTCACACACTCTCTAATACACATTCAAAAATGTCTAGTGGGAGAGTATGAGAGAGTATGATTCGGATCGCTGTCTTGTCTGGGCAGCGCTAACTGAAGGAAGTACAGTATTTTAATTTTTTTTTATCTTTTATTAGTTTTTAGTTATTTGTTTTTTGTATTTTTTTATGTGTTCACAATGCATTGCCAAAAAAAAAAAAAAGAATGGGTGAACTTTTTAACTTTTAGTCCCTTTAACTAATTCCAGCACCTAGCAGTAGATGGGATTCATGTGTTCCCATCGTGAAATTCCAAAACAATAATAATAAATGGAAAAATCATAACCCTCAACAATTTAGATGAGTAGTAGAGTTTTGCACACTGGTATCAGTAGCACCAGAACTCTGTGGTAGCGGTCCTCTAAACTCCTAATATATCCACAAGGGAAGAGAGACAGGCTGCACATCCTAGGCTGAACATGATAGTTTTATTGTTGAATGCAGGAAAAAACAAGTATACAAAGTTTTGGCCATGCAATAATATGGCCAAAATGTCATATCCTTATTTTGTCCTGCCTTCTACAATTTAGTTGATGTTGGGGCCATGCACAAGCATGGAAGCATAGAGCTGGCCCAGGGTTATGTATATACCTGCATATGCAAAGTAAACAATATGTAAAGCATCAGACTTTCAGAAGTAGTAAATGTGGTTAGTGCCACAAGACTGTTTTCAAGGTGTGCTAACTGGACTGGACACATCAGGTGTGCTAAGTGGACACATCCTCAGATAAAGTGAACAGATGTGTGACAGTGGTGCTTACACTAAATATGGAAACCTGCAAATTGTTTTGGTTATCTGAGGCGGGTCCTTGTAGTGTGTGTGTGTAACACATAATACGTCTGGCAAGCATTAAGGTGAATGCTTTAAATAGGAACATTTTACAGCATATGCTGATTTTACAGAAGTCTTTCTAACATTAAAGGAACACTATAGGGTCAGGAACACAAACATGTATTCCTAACCCTATAGTGCAAAACCCATCATTAAGGTGGCTTGCCTCCCCCCCTTACTCTCTTAAAAGCAACTCACCTTATTTCCAGCGCCGTACCGGTCCGCCGGCTCTGGCCCCGCTCCCTTGGTGACATCATCACAATTGCCAATTTTTAACCAATCCAATGCTTTCCCATGGTGGGGCCAAACACTGTTTTTGTCAATCAGCACCTCCTCTTAGAGATGCATTGAATCAATGCATTTCTGTGAAGAAAATTCAGTGTCCCCATGCAGAGCGTGGAGACGCTGAACGGCAGGGCTGCCTACTGTGCAGCACTGAGCCAGGAAGGAACTCTAGCGGCCATCTGAGGAGTTGCCACTTGGAGGTGTCCCTAGGGGCAATGGAAACACAGCCTTTGCGTGAAAATGCCTGCATATAATGATTATACTGACCAGAACAACTACAGTAACAACTGTAGTTGTTCTGGTGACTGTAGTGTTCCTTTAAAGCTGATCTATTCTTATACCATTTGATGATGCTGGTAAATATACTAATACATTGTATACACCTTCAGTGTGAGTGCAGTAAATCAATACAAGCCTCTATTACTAGATTTAATGATTATTATACAGAACAATCCTTTTCTGGCAATGTCTTCTCTATGGGCACTTTAGGAGCGTTGAACATTTAACACATTTGTTTGACTTATTGTCAAGCATAAAGGCATTTGCTCCTGCTCCCCAGAGAATCTTGATGGCGTATTAAAGAACACACTGATGATTTAGTGGAAACATGGCCCTTCTAACATAGCTTGACCAATTTTATTCTAAAGACCTCTCATTCCTCTGTTGTGCTTCTTAGCTCATTGTTTGCTTCGGCAGCACTCGGGGGGAGGATCAGTAGATTAGTCAATTCCTTGCTAGTAGTGCTGTGCATACAGTGGTTTACATGGATCATTTAGTCCCTTTTAAGCTATATTTTTATATGTCTATATTTATAGTGGAGCAATAACGCATACACTTTAGGACTGTATTGGGTAAAATTATATATTTATTAGGCATAGAAGCACAATTCATGTTTGTAGTGAAGATCGTGTCCAGTCCACAGTATACATAACCATTCCATGATTTTACACAGCTGGTCAGTGGTTAGCTTGAGTAATGTGTGCATTGCTTTGCTCTGTAATGCATTAAAGGGACACTATAGTAACCCAGACCACTTCAGCTCAATGAAGTGGTCTGGGTGCCAGGTCCCACAGGTTTTAACCCTTCAGATGCAAACATAGCAGTTTCAGAGAGGTCCTCATGCAGTTCGTCAGATAACAGAACAAAGGTCCGTTACAAACCAGGAAGCCGTCTGGTAGACAACCGCTAGAGGTGGAGTTAACCCTGGATAGTAATTATTGTTTTAGAAATACAGCAATTCTGATTTGTGGTGCTGTTTTCACTGTGACTTACATTGTGATATTGACACATTGGTTTCCTAAGCCAAATTTATTAACAGACCAGACCCATTTGCTGTAAAATTAAAAGAAAGTCAAGCTTTATAACGATGTAGCCCATGGACTGCCTTACATACAAGCCTGTTAGAGGAATACGCCTCTTGTTTCATTTTGCTTGTTGTTGAAATACAGTCAACCAGAATCTTCAGTAGTTGGAAGGCTCTCCGTTCGCTATAACTGTGCTATAGTGTTTTGGGTAATGGCAGTTGGAAACAGAAAACACTTTAAAGTTTTTGTAGATTCTATTCTATTGCCAGAAATAGGGAAAATGAGTGCCGCCTGGGATCATGCAGGAATATCCTGTACTCATGAATATTTTTGGAAATGGCACATCTGGAATTCACATCTTTTATTAAATGTGAAATGCTGCTCATTCTTAATTTAATGTTTCTCTTCTGCCATTAGGATGCTGTAATGTTATCTGTTCTGATAAAACCGGCACTCTGACCAAGAATGAAATGACCGTAACACATATTTTTACTTCGGATGGAATCCATGTAGAGGTATAAATGTCGCTTTATGGTGAATATTGTTATTGATTGCAAAAGTTATAATCGTTTGACATGAAAGTCAGTTTAAAGATATTGTGTATATGAATTCATGTTTTACTATTCAAATGCAACTGATACACAAGAGTTAGTCAAATACTAGACTGCAAACTACATAAACTTTTATCAGCAGGCAACATAGTGTGTGTTTGGCAAAGGATCAAAAGAATGTGGTCTGCTAAACTCTGGAGGTTCATTTTAGTCATGTTTTTTTTGAACCTATAAAAAATTAAGCCAAGCCCTTCAGCTCTGTGTAGTCTAAAACTGCCTCTAAAATTTAAAAAATACTTTTAAATTTTTGTAGAAGCAAAATTATTTTTAAAACCTTGCTGAGATTTTGAAAATGTCATATTTTTTAAAAACATATACCAATTGGATTTGACCTCTCAGGAGTTGTTGAAAAGTAGGGAAAACATAATTTAAATTGTATTCCTTTTACTGAATAGGAGAATGTAGCACTAACATCTTTTATTCAAAGTAATACAAATGCAGTGAGTATAATCACTTAAAAGGTTACTCCAACCATCATCACCACTTCTGTTTTTTGATGTGGTCATGGTGGTAAGAGTCTGGATGTGATGTGTTTCATCTTGAAACACTGCACATTCATAGATATTTTTTATTGTGTGCTGGGCCAAGTTGCACCCCCAGCCCATGTAACTTAGGCAGCCCATAACTCTGTACCACGCTGCCTAATGTCAATTCTGTGCATATTTTACATCTGTTGTCAGCATGCACTTCACTAAGAATAGCTGACTCGAATAAAGAGGGACATTAGGATAGAAAAGAGGGGCACTTGGGGAGTATGCGATAGTTGCTGTACCCTAGCACCACCTTTCACCAGTAAAGGGTGAAATCGTTGTCACAGTTTGATTTAAACCTACTTACAGACGAATGACAGAATAATTCCATTTTAACAAGCTGGTCTTTAAACATCCTACAGTTAATTTGAACGTAACAAACAGTTACAATGCAGGCTGTATAAAGGTACCAAAGTTAAATTACGAGGGTAAACCAGCAATTAGGCTTTTAGGGACTAATTATAATGACGGCATGAATTTGGTTCTCACTAGGTTAATATTTAGATACTACTTAGGAAAAAGGTTTCGGAGATAAACATCAATGGGAACATTTTATGGTAAAATATTAATTTAAAAAAATACATGTTTCCTACTGAACATTATGAAATCGTTTTAAGCCTGGAAAAGTATTAGACTCTGACATAGTTTTAAATTATTTTAAAATATGTTTGTGGTTGTCTTTAGAATGCAGAAAAACCTGTCCCGTAACTGTGTCGGTGAGAAAAAATGCTAAATGAAAAACCATGATGCAGTACATTAGTTACTTAGTAATTGAGGTTAACAAGAAAAAAACCAACACATCTTTGTCAAGGTTAACATTTCACACACCCTCACACTTGTCACTATTTTGGTTTCAAAATTAAATTAAATGTGTTTATGCCTAGAAGAAAATATTTTTAATTATAGATTCTGTAATGTTATAAAATGCTGCCGCGGTTTTTCCATAAAGGGAAATTGTCAGCAATTTCCAATTCAGCTATTTTGGCCTGAAATTTATCTTTGCTTTCCTGATAGTCCAGTGAACCCCCCTTACAGTAAATGCTCATTTTATTTAAAGGAACCCTTAGTGTAATTATACATTGCAACCTATAAAGTGCCACAGAAAGTTTAATTTTGCTTCTTTGCTATAAGAAAAATAAATATTTTGGCAAATTTGTCTAAATGAAGAAAAACAGGCACGTATTTTTTTAGATGTATGCAGTTTTTTTTTTTAACCCATTGAAACTAATTTCTGATCCTTAAAATGTATACTTTGACAACCAAAGATGCTTGTTGTGGAATGTTATCACAATAGGCAAGGCTAATTAGGATACGCTATATCAAATATGTGTAAAAATGCCTCTCTTTTGAAAGAAAAGCAAATATTAACCTCTGAAGGAGCAATGATAATGATTTCATGATCACTATCTGGTCTTTGAAGCATTATTGCAAACATGGAATGCCTTGCATATTAAGCATTGGCCACGCATTCTAATTTTGAAATAGAATCTTCAAAAGCAATGTTGTTTTTTTGGCGACATTAGATGTCACTTTTTTTTTTTCTAATTAGTGAAAATAAAACTTTATTTAATGTACGTAATTGAGCTTCTTTGTATGTTGTTATATATTGCAATAAAAAAAAGGTAGATATTTTAATAAAACCCATGCTTAATTATTTTCCACTGGGACAACCATCTTTAAAAATAATCAATTGTCAAACTAAATATCATACAAGTATCCATGGGCTCTCCTAATGTTATGCCCAAGTGCCATGCATCACGGAGATGCAGCAGCAAATTGCATATATTCTTTGTTTAGTGGAATAAGGGTGTATGTACACACACACTGTATACTCTTGGTTTACATTAAATCTTTGTCTTGTTTACCTATTGTACAGCACTGTGGAATATGTTGGTGCAATATAAATATTTGTAATTATAATTTTTAACACAGTCTTTGTCATCGTGTGCCACTTGGCTGCATCATTCTTATTGTGTTTTTCAGGTAACTGGAGTTGGGTACAATCGCTTTGGAGAAGTGATCCATGATGGTGATATTATTCATGGGTTTTGCAACCCATCAATAACTAAGGTTGTTGAGGTAAGTGTTCCAGTACTTCTATTTCCTCTCCTCTCTTTTATGTTGGCAGGCTAATTAATATCAGGGCAGCAGTTTGATTTACAAACAGGACTGTTTCTGAGAATTCTTTATGCATGGCTTGTAACTACATCTTTTAATACGCGTCTCACAATAACCTTATTCCCTCTTAATCCATCTGTTTTATGAATGCATTATAATTATGTCTCACTAAGCATCCAATATTAAATAGCAATTGAGACTGCGCCTTAATGCTTTGCCAGTTATGGCTGAGCTTGAAACGACTGGTATTTGTGATCTGTTTCTCTTCAGGATGGCTGAGCATTATCAGTACTTCATTTGTAGTTTATTACTCGCTGTATTACCATGAATAGCCATCACAGTGTTACATGTTCAGTGGAGCAATCTCCATACTTGATTATTTTTTTTTTGTCTTCTTCTTTTCTTTTCATGATACTAGTTGCATGGTCTTGGCAAAAGCCCAAAACGTTTGCACCTTTGTTCTACCCACCATATTTTCAACTGCAAGGGAAAAATAACTACAGCTGCATATTTCTTAAAAGGCCCTGCTACTTATTCAAAGTTAAAAGAAGACTCCAGGCACCATAATTCCTACAGCTTGTTGTCGTAGTTATGGTGCTGTAAATGCCCTGGCATCAGCCATTGCATTGAGTCATCTTGTTTGTGGTTATGGTGATTGGAGTGTTTCTTTAACTCTCCTGTAGGATTGGTGGATCAAAAGTGTTCTATAAGATCTATAGAGCAATGAATATGGGGTTGTAAAAACCTTAACATAGAAACATCACTTTCCCTTTTAAGGTAAATAATATAAAAATAAATTTATGAAAAGAGACCACAATTTTTTTATTTTATTTTTTTTTTAAGATTGACTACTCTTCAGTTGCTTAACTTGCAATCACAAAACTGGGGAGACTTTTTACACAAATTCTTGTGGAATGTGCGGGGCAAGCTCAAGACTGCTGACTCCCGTGATTTTCCGACCATTCTAATGCATTAAAATAAATCTAGGGGTTGTAGGCCATCAACACGTGGGGGCTAGAGTTTGAGATTCCCTCCACTTACAGGGTTTTTCACTAAAGTGAGAATTCAAAGTGAAAGTGTTGGCTAACCCTTGAACCCCTTATATATGTCAGCTATAGACCATATTATCGAGCTGTTCTACATTATAACTGCATACGGGCTTGGGAATAATAGAAACAGGAGCAAAATCTTTATTTTCCCATAGTACAAATATGTGTTTACTATTCTTTCAAAGTGGATAATTTTATGTAAAACGTATTAATAGTAATTACCTCTCCTTAGGCTGGCTGTGTGTGTAATGATGCTGAAATAAGGAACAACATTTTAATGGGAAAACCAACGGAGGGGGCCTTGATAGCTCTATCCATGAAGGTAAGTGATGAAGGCGTTTATGTTCCAGCTTCTCTTCCAGCCGGTGTATTTGGATGGGTTTTAAGTCTGCTATAATACTATTAATTATTGATCGTTTGTATTACATTGCCTGTTTTGAGTAGTTAACAGATTTTTTTAAGGAACTTTCTATATTCTGCAGAGAATGAGAAATAAATGGCGTTATTCACTAAAATGTGAATTGTGGAGCATTTTTAAATGAATTTCAAATGTTAGGCCAAAGTAGCTGACTTGGATAAAATATCCAAGCTATGTTTTCAATTTGGCTATTTTTTGCTAAAAATTTAAGTATACTTTGTATTCAGTTTGCATTTTCTGCAATTGTCATTTAGTTACTAACTGCAACCAGCATATACAGTTTATGTTTAGTAACTAACCCTTATCATTCGTGATTGTGAAAGAATACATTAGTTCTATAATTAGTCCATTTTTGTTTCCAGGACGTTTTCTACATGTCAGCTGTTGTTAGGTCAACCAGTGTCTACTTTGTCCTAGATCATTTGTAAGGGTGAAAGACCCCCTGGGTAGTGCAATACAGTTTATCGACCAGAGGTCAGGGCTACTAAAAATTTGCATGATGTATGAAAAAAAAAAAAAAAGAGAATGTGATTGCTTGTACAGTAAGCAGTACAAAAAGGATCAGTAGTAGATCTGCAGAAAATGAACATCACATAAAATGCATTTAGAACCTAATGAACATTGTAATAGAGGCACAATGTTTATTTGTTCTTTTACATAATGACATGTTGCTGGGAAGGAAGTGTGTGAAGTTTAGATCTGCAAAGTTGCCTGAAAATAGGGAAGTTGCAAGATAATAATTTGCATAAGATATAGAGCTCACATTTGATGGAATGGATTGTGTCATCTCCATTGGGGTATATACCAAACTCCCTGCATTTTAGAATATACCTATATTTGCCACAGTCAAATAATCCAGTACACGTAGATTCATGGGCCATATTACATTGAGAGCCTCGTGGAGATTCAATGGGAAAAGGAGTTTTTCATGCATTGAAATCCAGATTCCTCTTTCTGTATAGTTGGTCCCCATTCTTTTACAAGGGCATTGAATAGAAAATGTTGCTAAACATTATGCAAGGGAAGCTGATTGCTATCAGCACAACAGTCGGCCTCAACCCCATACCTCCAGCACTGGGGTTATTCAAAATGTTTCATTAAGAAACATCCAGACAATGTAGATAATGGTGTAGCATTAATAATAGACCACTAACACTAGTATTTGTAGACGATAAAGAATATGTATTTGACATGCTTTAATATTCACTCACTGAATAGTATTGAAAACTAATGCTGCACATTGTCAAGTAAAATGCTGCCATCTGTTGGTATAAAAAAAGTGCATTGTGGGTGTGGGGTGGCCCTTTTAAAGAATGATCTAAATACCATAGGCACTAAAGCTATTGCAGTGGATATAGTTCTAGCAAGCTATTGTCACAAACCCCTCCATTTCCAAATTTCGTGCAGAATGAGAGTGCTTGGGACTGGGCCTCCCCCTGCTTCTCATTTACTCAAATATTAAAAACCAAAAGAAACAAAGAATAACAGAAAGAGAAATCAGAAGTGGTGCAAAGATGGATTATTTTTGTGAATTACAAAAAGGCAGAAAAGAGGCACCACGGTTTAAATGGTGGAGTAAACGTTTTCATTTATACGAAAATGGATCATGCACTCAAAGCTGGTGCAAACGTGAAAGAGACACTTATAATATACAAGAGACACTTTTATAATATGTAACCCCATGTTTTTGAAAATAAGCAAGCTGAAGTGTTAAGGGGTTTGGAGTGTTCCTTTAATTTAATATGAAACTTGGGGAGAGGCAGAGCACCTCTCAAAAAGTCACTCTGATTTTAAATCGTAACCATGAATTAATTATAGATAAATATAAAGGGAATATTTGCTTTTGAACCATACAACTGAGGATTAGAACAGCTTAATAACGTTACCATCATGTTGATATCTGTATTTATGATGTTGTGGCTCTTTATTATATGTTGCAAATATTTGGCATATTTTTTATGACTGCCACCTTACAGAGCATTTATGTTGTAGTTTTTGCAGTGTTCTGTTGAAAGACACACTAAAAGTTTTTTTTTTTTCTATTTTGCTTGTTAAATATAAGAAGCTAAATTTAAAATTGTGCTTCTGTCTGAACTATGTAAATCAAACAAGAGAGTGAGGGAGTTGTTGGCTGGTAACTGACTCTCACAACAGTCACAGTTGATCACCCTATTTTATATATCAGATGATTGTGGAAAACCTAGTTATTTACTATCTACCAATTGCAAATACAATTAATGTCTCAGTGTGGGAAGTACAACGTGACTGAGTGTGTTAGTCTGCTTCCTGAATGCTTCTTATCTGATTTGTTTTGGCATCTCAATATTAATATATTACATTAAACAAACAATTCACCTAGACTCTAGACTGGATTGCTTTGCCAGTAACAGTCTTTCTCACAAGTTTGTCATTAATTGTAGATGGGGCTTGAAGGCTTACGGCATGACTATATTCGCAAATCAGAGTATCCCTTCAGCTCAGAACAGAAATGGATGGCGGTGCGGTGTGTGCATCGGACTCAGCAGGTAATTAAAATTGTAACCAAAATCTGGGATTTTTTTTTTTCCCCCCTTAAATAATTTGTATTGAATTTTCTCATATTGATATTAAGTTCACATAGATACATTTCACTTAACAATGCTTTCTTGGTGCAGTCATGGGTACATTTGGAATTGCGCGGGTTATACCGCATTTAACAATCACTAGGTACAAGACAATTATATGGTATATAATCCAAAGCATCACAGTACATGCATGATGTCAATGTTTTACCCCATTCTGGAGTTGCATGCTCTGTACGACTATTAGCTTTGTGTCTGCAGCCAGGAGAACAATATTTGCATCAATGTGCACTTAGACAGCATTAAGTGAACCCAAGATAAACAGAAATTAAAAGAACATAACATACTTACAAATGTAACAAATTTCACTGCATAGTATGCGTCAAATCCAAATAGTTTTGCAAGAAATCCTGTAGAGCCGTCAGCATGAGTCCAGCATTGCATTTAGAGAGCGTGTCATACCACAACACCCCACTATGGGTCTAGCATATCTTCTAGGGAACCAGTTCCCATTTGTCAGTTGGCACATATTGAGTCATAGGTTTGTAGAGTAATTTTTAATCTATGGCTCATTTCCTCATAGATTCTCGTGGTGTTTAAGTTCTCTATTACCATTGATAAAGGTGGATGGTGTTTGTTCTTCCAGAAAGTGGCTATACTGTTTTTGGCAGCAATCAGCACATGTATGATGAGTGTTCTCATCAGTTTTGGCAGGTGGGCAGGCAACATGTGTGAAATAAATGCTTCTATTTGAAGCGAGAGGGGGAACTTTGTTAGTTCATAGATCACTTGTTTTATGTTTTCCCAAAATGGGTGTATTACCTTGCAATGCCAGAACACATGGCTGTTCACCCGCACCTGTACATCGCATCTCCAGCAGTTAGGAGTGGCATTGGTAAAAATGTGAGGTAGCCTGTGTGGAGTCATATACCATCTCGTCCATATTTTGTAGGTAGCTTCGATATGGTCTTGGCATTTTGTCGCCTGTTTGGTGTGTCTTCGCGCTCTCAGCCATTGTTCGTTAGAGAATTGCATGTTAAGTTCCTCTTCCCATGTGAGCATATATGAGAATTTAGAGGGTTTGGCGTGTTCTAGCAGGGCTCTATAGCAGAGTGCCAGTGGTTTTGTGCCTCTCTTTATTCCCCTGTATGATTGGGTGATAACACTTATGTCAGTAGTGAGCGGTGTCTGTATGTTGTGTTTAGTCAGGATGTGTTTGAGCCTTAAGTACGTGAACATGTTTCTGGAGGGTAGTTTATATTTCTGCTCTAATTCCGGGAGTGGCACTGACGCCTTGTCGGTATATAGTTGACCTATGTTTACTATCCCCGCCTTTACCCACGCTTTGATAAGTAGGTTGGGCGTGTAATACTGTAGACTCTTTAGAGGTGCAAACATTAGTGGATGGCTAGGAGCCAAAAGTTTAGTTGCCCATATGAACCAAGTTTGGGCCGCCATATTCGTAGTTCGTTGTGGATTGAGACCGGGTAGGTACGAGTAGGGAGGGACCCACATCATTTGTGCTATAGTGTAAGGCAGTGTAATAGCATTTTGAAGCATATACCATAAGGGACACTCTGGTGCATAGATAGCATCCCCTAATTGGGCCAATGTGGTGGCGATATAATATTTGGGGATATCTGGTGTGCCTAGGCCTCCCTCATGGAACTAGTACATGTTTGTGGCTGCTATTCGGGGTGGTTTACGCTTCCATATATGTGCGTTGAGCATTCTCTGATATTTAGCAAAAATTGGCTTGGGGATTTCAATAGAGAGTGTGCTGAACAGAAAAATTATTTGAGGTAACAACCATCATTTTGACCGTGTTCACTTGGCCAAGCAATGGTATCATATTGTTCTTCCACTTTTGCAAATTTAGTTGTTAAGCAGTCGTAATTACAGGTGGCTTGCCTGTGTTAGTGCATGTTTCGTTATAGCTAGTTGTATGCCCAAATATGTTAGAGTTTTCTCTCGCCAGTCGAATTTGAATTGTGTTTTTAGTGCCGCTTTTATTGATTTATTAAAATTTTACCTGGGTTTTTGCGGTATTAATCTTATAATAGGATATTGTGCTGTAGGTGTGCAATAGATTCATGACACTCATCAGTGGCTCTTGGGGGTTCTGAAGTATTAGCAGTATATTGTCATTCTGTTCACCTATGTCTGTGTATACCTTTAATTTTGGTATGCGTTTTACTAATGGTTCAAAGACAATATGAAAATTATTGGGGAGAGCGGACATCCCTGGCGTGTGCCACTGGATAGTAGGAACGTCTGAGACAGGAACCCTGTATTTAGTACCCTAGCTGAGGGAATAGTGTGTAAGGCTAAAATTGCTCTGAGGAAGTTGCGTGGGATTCCACATATTTGGAGTACTTTTGTCATGTTTCCCTGGTGGAGTTGGTCAAAGGCCTTTTCGGCGACTAGCACCAACAAAGTCCTGACTCCCCTTTCCTCTGTAAGAGTTCTATCAGGTTTAGAAACAGTCAAATGTTGTATCTGGCTTGTCGTCCCGGCCAAAACTCGCCTGTTCCCTGGACTCCAAAGATGCCAGTTGTGGTTTGATCCGATTTGCTATAACGTTCATGAAGATTTTATTGTCTGCATTTAGGAGTGAGATGGGGCGAAATTTTTTGCATTTGGTCGGTGGTTTGCCTGGCTTAGGCAGTTTGATGATTTTTGTCTCTAGCATTTCTGGAGGGATGGTGCCTGTTGTCATGATATTGTTAAATAAAAGAGGTTAGGAGTGGTGTTAAGATGTCTACAAAAGTGATGAAATAAATATTGGGCAGGCCATCTGGCCCAGGGTCTTTTTGTTTTGGCAGTGTTTTAACCGCCTAGCATTCCTCCTCCGCTGTGAATGGGGCATCCATCTTATTTGCTCTGTCTATGGGTATCAGAGGCAGCTCAGTGTTGTGTAAGTAGTCATCTATGTCACTGTGAGATGGTTGTGCAACCTGTTGATTCGCTTTTAAATTGTAGAGTGATTCGTAATAGTTTGCAAATTCGTTTAGTATGTGGATGGGGTTCGCCAATTTGATACCTACTGCGTTGCAGATTGAAGCTATTTTTGTTTCTGGTTTTCAGTTTTGAGGCCAATAGTTTGCCTGCTTTGTTGCTTTGTGTGTGGATTTCTTATATTATGTTTTCTTAGCCTCTATAGTTCATGTGTGTATGAGGTGTGAAAAATAAATTTACATGATAAATTGGTGAATTTTTGACAGGGCTAATTAAAATTACCAACTACTTTTCCATACATCCAGTTTTACTTATGTTCTCTCATTTATGCACGTACCCTTTAAAAAAAAAAAAAAAATGACCATTGTATTAACTGTTTGTGGTTAGATTGAACTGAAATGTAATCTGCCTGTGTTAATGGTTTGTGAACTCACTGTAACTCACTCTAGTGCATAGGCCTCTAAAGTCTCAACTATTACATTTATAACAGTCATTCTTTAAAATCTTTGCATGACACATGGCATGCCAAACCATCGAGATATGAGATTTACCGGTTTGTCATAATAGGGTTAAAGTTGCTATTTACCTTTCAGTTCTTACCACAATGAGAAACCTGGAAAACATATTGTACTAGATTATTTGGCTTCATGTCACAAACTACCAATTATCATCCACCCACAGACAGATTTGGAATTACTTTGTACGTTCTCTACTAAGGAACTGTCTCTTGGCAATAACAAAATATTAACTGCATTAAATATTCAAGAAAGAGAGAAGAGTACAAAGTAATCTAATGCTTTATGTGACAAAAATAGAGATTATGACAACTTTGAAAACTGATGAAAGCTTAGAGTAACTCAGTATTTTGCCCTTTAGTTAGTCCCTGCTCAGGTCTCAAAATTTTTTTGCTCACTTGTGACATTACAAAGAGAACCTATACCATTTTCAAATCCGACTGATCCCACTAAAACGGCCAGTCCAGAACTGAAATGCAGACAACTTACATAGAATGTGACGGCAGATAAGAACCATTTGGCCCATCTAGTCTGCCCAATTTTAAATACTTTCATTAGTCCCTAGCACTAGAGTTACAGCAACCCCGGTTGATCATTTCGGCCTTCTATATGTGCACCAGGAGATTGGCAGCATTTTTTTTTTTTATTGTACTGTGTTTTAGTCATTACATTGTGCTAGTGTGTTGAAAATCATAACAGCCTTGAGGGTTTATTATGTTGGGAAATCTTACATGACAGTTATGTGAAATCACACTTTTCCTGTGAAATAATGGCTTCAGACTAGGTAGTGAGACAACGGGTAGGGTTGCTAAACATTCCAAACTGTAGTGATTTGAAAGTAAAATTCTAATTTAGACAATATTTAAAAAAAAAAAAAAATGACTTTAATAGTACATAACATTTATATGAATACATTTAACCTTTGTAGTGACCTAAAATAATATATTTTTTAAAAAGTAACGTTACCCTTAATAAATTAGATTTTCCCCAAACCAAAAAAAAATAAAAAATGTTTACCTGCTTGAAGCGTGAGCAATAATTTCAATTTTTTTTTCTTGTGTTATAATATTTTTCAATCATTGTGTAGGATAAACCAGAGATCTGCTTTATGAAAGGTGCCTATGAGCAAGTTGTTAGATACTGCACCACCTACAACGTCAAGGGCCAGACATTACCTCTAACGCTACAGCAGAGGGAGTTGTATCATCAAGAGACCGCATATATGGGAACAGCAGGACTGAGAGGTGAGGAATATCTAACATACAGCTTTGCAAACTTGTTTTGGTATCCTTTTGTCTGACAGATTTCAACTCTCACAGGCAACCCATAAGTTATGTCTCAATGTCAGTCTCGTGTAGAAATTGCAACGTTTACAATTAAACAGATATATTTACATGCCGATATATTTACATGTACTCTTTCATTGTCATATTTATCTGGGGTGCTTGGTGTCCAGGATTTAGCGAGATTGCTTATCACAGTTTTTAAAGATTCAACGTACAATAGTGTTCTAATATATTAATAGTAATAAATTAAAACTGGCATTTTATAGAAGTAAAATGAAAGCTCTATGTGCTTATCCTAAACATCATCAACCTACGTCAAAATAACTGAAGTAAGCCATCGACCAGGTTGCATTATTGTCGGGGCATTCTACCTATGCATCAATCATGGGTTTTAGAAGGAACTTCAGCACCTGCACGGTATTATTGGTAAGCTATATGATAATCCTGATTTCTAGCCCCACTTTGATAAGTAAAACTCAAGGACAGCCGGTGGTTGTCTGTAAAACTCACTTAATCCCCAACTGACCGTGTGAGTGTCCTTAATGGTTTTCCTCGATTTCCATTTGTTCTAGAGCCTGTTTTGACATGTGATGTTAGGTGCCATGGATCTCTTCAAAACACTTAAACATAAAAACCTGCGATTAGCATAAACCTATTTGAGTTAGAGATTGTGAACTGGAAATCCTTGCATGACTCATGCATGTGTAAAGACTGTAAAGGCTCTGCAGATTTGGCATTACCATGAAAACCAGAGTGTTATGTTTTTATTTATTCTTTTTCTTGCAGTGATTGCTTTAGCTTCCGGTCCAGAATTGGGGCAGCTTACATTTTTGGGCCTCGTGGGAATAATCGATCCTCCGCGAACAGGTGTCAAGGAAGCCATCAGTGCTCTGATCCAGTCAGGAGTAGCCATTAAAATGATCACTGGAGACTCACAAGAAACCGCAATTGCCATTGGTAAGGAAACCGGTCACAGTTTTGTTATTTAGTAGCCGCTTTCATTGTTTTGTATAATTTTTGCCATTATCATTACTTTGATTACATGCTGTATCACATGTAATTATGGAATGAGCATGTATGCAGAGGACCATCCTTAGCAGTCTTACAGTCCTCATTATCCTCACCTAGGTTTCAGTATGCAATACTAGCATGAATTCTCTCAACTAGTACAAGCACATGACCATATAAGGTCATCGAATAGCTGTATTAAGTGCATTCACTTACTGAGTACTCACAGACTACTTGAACAGAGGCAGCATATGTCGCATTACCCTACAAAATGTACACTTCCTGATCTTAATTATATTTTATAGTGTCTACAATTTAAATTTGAATTGTCTACGTCTGAATATGTGTTCAGCCCTGTGTGTTTGTGAATTTGGAAAGTTCATGAATGCAAGAGTAGAGTGTGTGTGTGTGTGTGTGTGTGTGTGTGTATGTGTATATATATATATATATATATATATATATATCTCCTTTATACATTTTCTGTTTTATATCTTCAAAATCTTTTCTTCTTCCATGCTTTTCACTGGATTGTACAAATATAGATCTGGAATGGTTAGATTTGATGATAGATTTCTGGCTTTTTGATGACTAGGGGTACTGCTAAATTGATGTACGTATTAGCGTATTAACAGCCTTAGTTGTGCATGCAGGCCCAGTAGAATTCTTAGAGTCGCTGGTTGTGCCCCACCATCAAACACGTCGGACAGAGATATATACATAGACATACACACATTCAAAACTCTCTCATAGGATATGTAAACATGTATAAACACACATGGATACTGGTAAGGGACCTGACCTGGTGGAGGTCTGCAGTGCCTGTGCATATCAGTTTGGTTAATCTGGTTGTGCATGTACAATTCTATCCCAATCTGTTTTTTGCACTTATGTATGCTTTTAATATTAACTGTTATAAGAAAATGTCAGGTCTTCTTTTTATTTCCTGTATACCTGTAAAACTCTAAAGGTTTATTAAATTAATTGTTTTCTATGTTATTAGGGCACATGGTAAAAAAAAAAAGTCAAAACCAGTACAAATTAAAATCTGCTTGAAATAAGACACCCAATTTCCACACTAAGAGGCTGCATCTAGTACTGGGCGTATTACATTTGAAATGTAAAGTGTGTTCCCTGCTTCATTAATGACGTGGACGTCACACATCCACAAAAGCGTATTGAAAATCTTTCCCTTGTCAAAGCCATCTTCCTTACCATCTTTGTCACCTTTATTTTCTAAAGCAGTGTTCACAAGCAGAGATCTAAAGCCTGTCTAATCAATACTCTCTAAGGTGGCTAAAATACTACATTGACAGTGCTAGTATTCAGTAGTAAAATGCAGCAGTGAACACTACTTCAGAAGAAAATATAGGGTCCAAACTGGCGCATATCCGTTCTAAATCTTATCGTAAACCTGGATTGAACAATGTATCACATGGCTTCATGGCACCTATGGGTTTGACATAAGCAATCTATTGATAGTGAGGGTTATTTACTAAAGTGTGAATTGTGGGGAATTCAAAGTTAATTTTATATTGTTGGAAATATTCTCTAGCAAGATAGCTTTCTTTTATCTTCTGCTATTGTGGCCTAAAATTTGAAATTCACTCTCTTAACACAAACAGAGTTATTCATTAAAGTGAGAATTCTTGAGAATTAATAATGGGTTTCAGAATTTTAAGACAAACGTAGCTGAACTGGAAGCACATTGAGAACTTTTCCAGTTGGACTATTTTCCCCTTAGATTTGAAATCCACTTTGAATTCCCGACAATTCTGACTTGAATTACCCAGGTTTTAATAGTCTGGATTTTGATACAGGATTTAACTTTTAGGAACCCCCATTACTTTTGTAAAATATATAATAAAAATGGTGCTTTTGGACAGAATGTTTCTGAAAAGTATCCATTTCTCGCGTGCCCTCTTTTGGTTGGAAAGTGTTTCCTGTCCCTAGACATTTGTGTAAGACATTTTCCACAACAATAGCATCACAACGAGCTGTGTCCATTGACTTTGGCTATGAAAGCAATATAATATGTCTTCTATATTACAGCCAGTCGCCTAGGTTTCTATTCCAAAGGATTCCAGTCTCTGTCTGGAGAAGATGTAGATTCACTGGATATTCAGCAACTCTCACAGATGGTATCAAAGGTAATTACACTCAGTAGTATTAGTTAAAAACATTCATGCAATAATGTACCTGTTGAATATGAACATCCTGTGTTTTGAGAATAAGCTCCACATGTAGAAATAATGGCCCTCGTACCGAGTTAATTAACCCACTCCCATAACTGGTCACTGCAAAAACGCTGCAACTGCCTAATGTAACCTACACATTGCATTAAAACAAATAAAGAATTTCTAGCGCTAATGAGAGTATTAGTAGGCGGCTAAAACAATCCAAACCAAAGGCTCTTTCTTCTGGTAAAAAGTACAGTTCGGTATGGAAGTGAGTGAGCAGCACCTTGTAGATCTTCTCGAATCCTGGAGATGGTCAGTAGATATGTGGAGAGAAAAGAACCAAGAGAAAACAATATAGTGTAGTATCTTCTGATAGTTGGTGAAAGGAGTATAAAACCACACTTACAATTTTAAGAAGCTATAGATCAGCTCCAGATGGTAGTGTCTGGGTGGTATAATCTCCGCCTATGGATGTGATGGTCCTGTAGGGCCTTGGCTGATGTATCTGGATCTAATCACTGTAGAAATTGTTTGTATCTCCAAACCTGAAATGAGTTGCACATTGCACCTAAAGTTTGGGTACCTGTAATACCTCTTTAATATTGCTTTTAAAATAGATTAGACTAATTATCTCGTTGGAATATAGAATTCTATTTATTTTGCATTCTTTTCTTAACATTTGTATAGGGTAATTAAGTGTGCTTTTTAGTAAATACTTTATGTTTATGATTTCCCTTTTTTTGTTGTTGCAGGTTTCTGTATTTTACAGAGCTAGTCCCCGACATAAATTAAAAATTGTGAAGGTAAGTACATTATTATTATTGTCACAGATGACTACTTGTATAAGCCTCTGTGTTTATTTTGCCAAACACTCCAACAGTACATTAAGTCACACTAAATTAACCCCTAAATCCTACCTACGCCACCCTTGGCTATCAATAAGTCACTGCCAGCACTAAGACGTTCTATTGGGCGTCTTTGGTTACCTCCTCAACTAGAATATGGCAGTCTTAAATCTGTAAAAAAAATTATCTATCTGTACCACACAGTCAGCACTTCAGTAATGTGATCTCTCAAAGTACTTTCAGAGGAAATGTAGATTCAGTAGTCTGCAAGCATATCTTAATTAATGGGTTACTCAAAACTTAATAAAACACTGCTTTTGGTTAGAGTAACCCTTAATGTCTTGGTTCTGCCAAATCAACTTAATCTACAGCAATATCACAATATGGAGTTGCATAGTAGCATTCCACTTGTACAGATTAAAGGGACTATAGTCTCCAGAACAACTACAGCTTAATGTAGTTGTTTTGGTAAGTATAGTCCATCCTTGCAGGCTGTTTGCAGTAAACACAGTCTTTTCAGAGAAAAAGCAGTGTTTACATTACAGGCCAGCGACACCTCCAGTAGCCACTCCTCATATGGCTACTAGAGGTGCTTCCTAGGCCAGTGCTGCACAGTGTGCAGAACTGTCATTCAGCGTCTCCACACTGAAGTTTCCCCATAGAAATATACTGATTCAATGCATCTCTATGAGAAGACGCTGATTGGCCAGCAGGGGGTTTGGCCTCACCACCGACCCACTTTCTTGGCAATCTCAGCCAATCCAATGCTTTTCTATGGGAAAGCATTGTAATCGACTGAGATCATCAATTCTGATGATGTCAGCCAAGGAGGCAGATTGGTGGCAGAGTCAAATGCCGGTGATGGAAATTAGTTGAGTTTCCACTCTATTTTGAGATTTGGGGGTGGGGGGGAGGGTGGGAAGGGGGCTAAATAGTGTTTTTAACACAATAGGTTCAAGAATACATAATTTTGTTGCTGACTGTATAGTGTTCTTATAACAGTCAGGGCTGTTCAGACTATATTGCTAGATTACATTCTGTGTGGTTTACATATGTGTAAAGGATTATGGGACTTGTAGTCTGACAAGAGTTGGAGAGTTAAAGCCCTAGCTAAAGTTAGTGGGGAAAAAAAACTTTGCCCAAAAAAATAATAGGTTGACATAATAATTATTTTAAAACATACATGAGCATAGAGAAAGGCAATCCAGACACTTGATAAACCAGAGACAAAGGTGAGGTTTCCTATAGTATATATTATTTCTTTTTCTTTGCAGTCAAAACTCTGTTTAGTGATAAACCTGCAGCAAAGATCTGCATGCACCAGTTGACTTATGAGCCTCTGAGGGATTTATTGTCACACTATAGATCAATACAATTGCTACTTTTGCAAGCAACTATCATCAGACTACCTGCTTACACATCTAAATGAGACCCAGTCAGATTGCTGTGGGGACTAGAGCTACATAGAATTAGTAACGGAGTATGAAAGACTTGAAGTGCACACTGCTATGTTATATTACAACTACAACCCAAATTGACAAACATATTGCATTGAATTGAAGTGAAAAACAAACAGCTTGTACAGTAAAGGTGTTAAAGTATGGTGTATGTACAACTGGCGATAGCAAAGCTACAGTCGTCAGGTACTCTTAGCTTAACTTGACATGTCATGATTGTAATGGCAGCATCCCATTGTACAGCGCTACGGAATTTGTTGGCGCTATATAAATAATAAAATAATAATAATAATTGTAGTGGTGCATGGATTGGGGAATCATATTGGAAGTACATATGTTTTCTTTTAACCAAGGGTAAAAAAAAACAGACAAAATCGTGAGGACTTTACAAACTTGTTTTAGTTCAGTTGTGCCAATTCAGAAGGCATGTATTTAATTTTGCATATGGGGCTGATCCCACCACTCATGAGGGCAGTTGATAATTGAACGGTCAGGCAGGTCTCCTCTGTACGAGATAAAGAGCTCCCTCAGATGATTGTTTCCTCCTTGTCAGTTAGGTGCGTCAGATACCTTCCCTCAAGTGTTACTACTCCTGTGTCTGTCTCCCTCCAAGTCAACAGCGCTACCATCACCTCTACCTCACAGGTTCGCTGCCTGGGTGTTCTTTTTGACTCCAACCCTTTTTCACCTTATCCAATCAATCACCTAATCCTGTCGCTTCCATCTCAAAAACATAGCACGCATTCACCCCTATTTAACCCCAGCTAAGGTGCTGGTCCATGCTCTTGTTCTCTCTCGCCTTGACTTCTGCAACCCTTCTCAGTGGTCTTACATGTTCCCAGATTGCACCGCTGCAATCTATAATGAATGCAGCGGCGAGGCTCATTTTCCTGTCCGCTCGCACCTCCCACGCCTCCCCGCTCTGTCAGTCCCTGCACTTGCTTCCAGTTAAATATAGGGCTCAATTTAAAATTCTGGTGCTTGCTTACAAGTCCCTACATAATGCTGCTCCAACCTATCTATCCTCCCTAATACACAAGTATGTCCCGTCGAGGCCCCTGCGCTCTTACAAAGACCTACGTCTATCCTCTGTCTGTACTCCCACCTCTGATGCTCGCCTCCAAGATTTCTCCAGGGCTGCACCTCTTCTGTGGAACGCCCTTACCTTCTCCGTAAGACTTTCACCCAGTCTCCACTCATTCAAAAAATCATTGAAAACTCACTTCTTCAAGAAAGCATATCAGTTAAACTGTAAGCAGGTTTTTATCCCACATCCCCATGACTCCTCTCCTGCAACCGTCAAAAATTACCTACTAAGCCCTCAATGAATACTCGTACCCCTACTTTTACTCTTTGTGTCACTATACCCCACTCCCTCTAGAATGTAAGCTCATTGAGCAGGGCCCTCCAGCTCTCTGCAACTATTCCTGTACGTCCAATTGTCTGGTTAAAATTACATGTCTGTTAGTCCACCCAATGTACAGCACTACGGAATGTGATGGCGCTATATAAATAATAAAATAATAATAATAATAATACCTCTCTCTGTGCATACCACGCAAGGGGTCCACATCTGGTTACACCTTTAGACTAAGGTACTAAGAATATGCAAATAAACCAAAATCCAGTTAAAGGGACATCATGGTCACCAAAACAACTTTAGCTTAATTAAGAAGCTTTTGTATATAGATCAGGGATTGGCAACCTTTTACACTCCAGATGTTGGGAGGTGTAGACCAAAACATCTGGAGTGCCGAAGGTGGCCTATGCCTGGTATAGATCATGCCTCTGAAGTTTCACTGCTCAACTCTCTGCCATTTAGAAATCACTTTTGTTTCTGTTTATGCAGCTCTAGCCATACCTCCCCTGGCTGTTACTGATACAGCCTGCATGGAAACAAAATGGTTTCATTTTCAATCAAATATAACTTACTATAAAAAAATGTTATCTCCTGCTCTGTAAATTGAACTTTAATCACACACAGGAGGCTCCTGCAGTGTCTAGCAAGCTATTAACAGAGTAGGAGATAAAAAAATACCAAATTAAACAGAATTTGCAATAAAGGTAGTGTAAACATTAGATGACTATTTGTAGGAAGTGTTTAGGAAGGCTGTGAGAGTCACTTTCAGGGCGGTCTACCTAAGGCTGTATAAACAAAGTGACATAAATCCTTAAAGACAGAGAATTGAGCAGTGAGACTGCAGGCGCGTGATCTATAAACCAAAACTGCTTCATTAAGCTAAAGTTGTTTTGATGACTATAGTGTCCCATTAAAGAGCACAGTTCTAAATTGAATTGCAGTGCAATCTTTTACAACATTTTATAAAACTGTATGCAACATCATCCTTTGCCAGCTTTTCTAAATGTGTTTGAATTTAGTGAGTCAGTGATTTTCAAAACCATTTGATTTCCACAGAGTCTGCAGAACATCGGCGCTGTTGTTGCCATGACAGGTGACGGTGTGAACGATGCTGTGGCATTGAAGGCTGCTGACATTGGAGTTGCAATGGGGAAAACGGGCACAGATGTTTGTAAAGAAGCAGCCGATATGATACTCGTGGAGGATGATTTTCATACAATAATGTTAGTCCAATTCTTCATGTTGACTGTGATTGATTAAAGGGACAGGCCAATTGTGGCGTATGGTTGGTACTCCAATAGGAGTATGCAGGAAAGGACCAGACACACCTGCACAGTCAAATGGCAGTATTATTGAGACACTAGTGAAATTCTGTCTCTCACAAGAGGCTTTATCAAGATTTCTAAAAGCTCTTCTAATAGCTGAAATGTCATTTATATGGCAATAAAACTGTGTTGGCGTGCCTGGTTCTTTCCTGTGTGGTGCTATTGTGGAGTGTGGGCAATCTAGACAATTTTTCCCATATATTTGTTCTTACATTTGCACGTTTCTACTTTCTCAGTTTGAGCTCTTTTGTTACCCCAATAAGGGCATATAAAGAGGGGTGATTAAAGGGACACTTCAACTTGCTGGAGTGTTTTATGTGTGAAGGGTGTGTCCTCCTTTTTCATTTTACAAAAATAACAGATTTCAGTTACAGATTGACACTTTTATAAACTAACCTGTTACATCCCCTGACTGACAACGGGTCCTGTTACTTTCTGGTTTGGTTAGCTCAGTGGAGCTAAACTCAAGAGGCAGCAATTGCCCAGAGCACCTGCTTTGCAAAGACTTCTCATTGAGCTGCATTGGGAAGTCTGTGATTGGACAGCCACAGAAAGTCTGGAGAGTCCCAAACTATTATAGAAGTCTGTATGATTGTCTTCCTTAGCAGTTCTAAGCAGCACACTTGGACTACCACCAAGTTAACGCAGCACATGTTTCCTGTGGCAACTCATTAGATGTAGGGAGCAATATTTGCCATTTTTATGGGCACCTCTACCATTATTCCTTTAAGCCTAGTTTCTGTGAGTCGATCATTTCTTACCATGTGTTGCTGTTGAGATGCACAATTGTGTGTTTAATCTGCTTTTGTTTTTTCATATGCTTTGTATTCGCAGTGAAACTGTTAATAAAACAGGAAATAGTTTCCTTTTTATCACAGCTCTTTCTTTCACAAAAACATTGATTAGTAGTTTGTCACAAACGTGGGTTATTGGTCCAGCCGAGACAGTGGGGAGAGTGTGGAAGTGAAAGGTTTAATGTTAACTGTTGTTAGTCCCAGCAACCATTTAAATAACCCCTGCAATCCCTTCTACACTAACACTCTAGTACACACTTTACTGCCACCACCAAGACTTTATATCTGGGCGTCTTTGGTTACCCCCACACACAGTAGAATTATAGTATCACAACCTTACTTTACTGATCAGACATATATAATTAACCCTTTTGGTAACATGTTTACCTCAGCTTTCCTCAGTAGAGTGAGGTCATAGAGAACAAAGACACGAGCTGATTAAGTAAACATTTAATCTGACAAAAAGTATTCACAGTGCTGGGTACAAAAATACAGAAATAAATTACATACAGAAACACAGATAACAAATTGCAAAACAGTCCATAAAATAAAATAAGAGAAAACACAAGATATCCTTACATATATTTAATATATATATATATATATATATATAAATAAATATATATATAAATATGTAATTCTTGTGAGAGATTCAGATGTTACAAGTAGTTGTAAAGCTATGGAATTTGTTGGCGCTAAATAAATATAATATTAATAATAATTAGTCCTGAACGTGGTGGACATATTGAGAAGCACATCTTAGAAGCGCCTTCTTGGGAAATGAGTGTTACATAGAAAGAGATGAGAACAACTAAAAATAAATTTGCTTCAATGTATCGATCATGTTTCATTGGATTGTATCAGCAGATAGCAGACTTTTATCTGACTTTCCTGTCCTGTCTCATATTGTTTTAACAACTTCTTTTCGTTAGTTCTGAATGCTTGCCAGTTGCTAACCGGATGTAAAATGGTTTTAATTTCAGGTCAGCCATTGAAGAAGGAAAAGGAATCTATAACAATATTAAAAACTTTGTCCGCTTCCAGCTGAGCACGTAAGTAGAAGAGTGATCATCTTGCACTCATTGCACACAATGTGAATTTCATTAAATAACACTGTTTTCTTTGCCGAGCCACTCGGTTTGTGTTATGTGCATTTTCAGTTTTGGCAGGAGCAATATTTTCAGTTTTGGCAAAGGCAGGATTGGCAATATTTTGGAGACCCTATACAAACATGGAAAGTTGCCGATTTATTTATTCTTTCTATGTGTCTATGAGGAAAGATGAAAGCTGTAATCTTTGTATATTTAAAATGTCTTTGTCAAACAATGTCTCCGAAACTAACGATACCTTACGAACATGTTCTAGTGGATTCATTCGGTCCCATCTTTTAAAAAACAGTGTAGTAGTTAAGAACGGGAATTTAACAATAACCAGACATGAGTTTTACTAGGTTTAGGAAAAAGACGTAAAATACACATCTCCCTTGAGACATATAAGTCTTATGTGTAAAAATTGGCATTTAAAGAAAAACAGCTCAATTACAGGGAACAAACACATAGGTACGTCGGAGGTTTTGTTTTGGTTGAGAACTTGAACAATTGTCTCTGTCATTAAGGGGTTAAGACAAAACATCTTAAATCGAATGTAAATATTTTACTTTATGCAAATCAAATTCTGGGTTTCACATACAATTTGAGTCTAAAATATTACTGACCATGCTTCACAAAGCGGAGAATGTTTATATAGATAATCAGTACAGAGAATCAAAGCATGTTTTTGTCTACACATAGGGGAGGGGGAAGGGTTAGAAAGAAGGAATGAACTACTTTACCCTCAAATTGAAAGGTTTATGATTTCAAATGCCCATAAAAGCATAGCATTCTTCTTCCTCCTCCCATCTGAAGCTAACCAGGGACATCTCAGGTCTGTTTAGTGCAGAAAACCATATAGGAAGAAAGTCAGAAAACAGCTTGGAATACTCTAATGTGAAATAAATGTGTACACAGAGCTTATACCATTGGTGAAGGACACAATGTTTCCAATCAAGCCATTGTCTACAAATATTGTATTTGAATATTGAATTCACATTTTTATTTTTCTGTACACTTCTAGAATAGGTTGCATCCTGCTGTGCTGGAAAATTGTAGAATGGTTCTCCCACTTGGAACCGTTGGAATGGGTTAAATGAATAATCCCCTTAGTGAAATCAGTGTTTATCTTTATGTACTGGATACAAAGATGTACTTAAGTCCTGATTTTAATGTGTTAACCTTAAATGTAGTTTACTTTGAGGCAATGTTACAATGAATTGACAATCCTGTAGGTTATCATTACCAGTTGGCTAAACAATTTGAACATTGACAATGTTTTCTTTAACAGGAGTATTGCCGCTCTGACGTTAATATCGCTTGCAACCTTGATGAACTTCCCTAACCCTCTCAATGCCATGCAGATTTTATGGATTAATATCATCATGGATGGTCCTCCAGCCCAGAGGTACGAGAGTATGTGGTACTGGAAAGGGAGCAATATAAGCCTGCATCTATATGAATAGTGATTGTTTTTTTTGATTGATGTGTGAATTAAATTAGCTGGTCCATAAAACAACACTTTTTAGTCTTATTTCGATAAGTTGAAGGATATTAGTTTATTACTGCTATCAAGAATGCTTTATATCTTCTGGTTCTAAATGATTGTTTATAACGGAGTTGCATAATTTATACCTTGAGGTATATTCTAGAAAAATTGAGCACATTTTATGAAGATTGAGTTCAAGACACATTTGAAGACACTGTGTTTTCAAATTGAATTGAGTAATTCATGTTTAAAGAAACACTATAGTCAACCAGAGCAGTTTATCTCAATGAAGTTGGATTGGACGCACAGAGGAGGCCATTCTTCCTCCTTGATGTTATTGGAGGAGGAGAGCTGAGCTTGCTGGAAAGGTAAGTAAAACATTTTTTTTGTTTTGTTGTTTTGCAAGGTTGGGGTGAATAGATACTATAGTGTTAGCAATATAGATTTATATTGATAATGTTATAGTGTTCCTTTAAACAGCAGCTCACCAGTAGACCTACATGCTGCAAAAGCCACACCTTCAAGTGATCTCTTAGCACTCGTAGAGCGGATTGTTGTGTCCTTCTTTTGTGTTCATTACACAGCTAAACAAACTAAAAAAAATATTTTTGTTTTGTTTTCAGTCTTGGAGTGGAGCCAGTTGACAAGGATGTAATTAGAAAACCCCCACGAAACCTTAAGGACAGTATTTTAACCAAGAACCTAATTATCAAAATCCTTATCTCTTCTTTCATCATAGTGTGTGGGACCTTGTTTGTCTTCTGGAGAGAGGTGAGTTTTTGATCGGTGTAGATGCTTATGTAATTACCGGTATATACATGTGTCCGAATTGACATGTCTGTGAAGCATCCAGGGGAAACAAAAATATTGGAATAGTACGTTTGTTACATGTTGTTGTTAAGAATTTAAATAAAATGTGAACAAATGAGGTCATTAAACAATGGTGTTTTTTTTTGTTGTTGGTTTTTCTTCCAGCTGAGGGATAATGTCATAACTCCCAGGGACACAACAATGACGTTTACATGCTTCGTGTTTTTTGACATGTTCAATGCATTAAGTTCAAGGTCACAGGTAAGGCTGAATGTTAAATCTGAAATGAAAACAATAAGGGTACATTGTTAACAATGGAAGAGGGAAAAAGAGAAGTGTTTTAAAGTGGTCAGTAGCTGGCACACCAAGAGTGTTATTTACAAAAAGCCTAAATTGACAAAATAATTTGGTTACTTTCAGTTCTGGAGATAATCATTCAATTTTACAAGTGAATGAAGGTGATGGTCTTGCCAAAATGATATAAAAAGTAGTTGAGAAACAGGAGTGTACCATTGGTCTTTAAGGGGTTAAACAAAATTTTGTATCTGAAATCTATTATCAAACTAACCCTAAAAAAATAAATAAAAAATGTGCCTGGAAGCCTTAGGACATCTACACAACCAGGAAGTTACCAGTACCAGCTCTAATCTCTTCCCTCACCACAACAGCCAGAAGTGAAATGGTAACTATGCGCTGCCCTACCCACCTTTTCCAATGTGTGTCTATTAAAAGTTAAAAAAAAATAAAGTAGGGGTCCACAAGGCGCTCCACTAACCTGGAATCTTGTGGAATGACTGCCTTTTTTACCACCCAAGTGTGATCAGTAAGAGGTTAACACTCTATTTCCCAACAGGAAACAAATTTTTTATTGCCCACTTGCAATAATAGCACCTGACTCCCCTGGCACAGTGTCAGGGAAATGCCGAAGTTTTCAATTGCCTCCTTTCTTTAATCTTGTATTCCTAGCTATATATATGGGCTGGGGTATTTTTTTCAGTAACTTTTCCATGTTTTCATACATACGTGTCCAACACAGCATTGTTGGATGATTCCTCCATATTCTATTTTTTTGGCCCAATAAAACAGGCATTAATTAACAATAATAAACCCCTACTGCTCCCACCACACATTAAATGGGTAGGACCTTTGGCTCATTCCTGAATATAAGAGGGTCCTTTAATTTACCACCTCAACCATGGTAGCTTATTCATACAGTGGGGGACTATACTAGTTATTTGTTCACAACCTGAAAGGAAAAAAGGGTCTGGTTGTTTGTCTGAATATCTGGGAGTCTGTTTGTTGTTAGCCTTACTTTTAATAAATTGTTGTATTCTGTTTATGTAAAATAACTAATTCACCTCAGCTGGATATATATATAACATAGCAAGATTACTATGAGAAGAAATCTACTGGGAGAATTCAAAATGTGTGCATTTAAAAAACCCCACAAAAAAACCATCCAAGGTTTATTAGCTTGATCGTTGCATACATCAGTAAAGGCAAATACGTGCATCAAAGATGGTATATAGCGATAGAACTGCATGTCTAGATATCACATTAGTATCAAGGCGTTATATTGATACAGTAGCCATATGTGCCAAACGTTTCTGGTATTGGTAAAATTGTAAGTTCCGTCACAATCTGTCACTGTAGGTCAAAGTGTAGTTAAGGTTTATTTGCTAGACAATAATAGCTTGGAATGGTAAGACAGCATATTTAGGCATAGTAAAGGAAAGCCTGTTTCTGCATAGGGTGCAGAGGAAACCTAGTATAAGCCAGCATCCTAAAACTTAGCCTAGGTCTATATAGGCGTCAATTTAATTGTTAGGCATTATATAAGTTATGGTAGCCACATGTGGCACAAGTTTCCTGTGTTAGTTAGACCGTTAGGTCCATCACTGCCTGCACACTGGTTTAATGCATATTTAAGCTTATTCGGCTCATCAGTAGTAGCATAGAACTGAACAAAGCATAGTATAAGCTGTGTCAGGTTATAAAAGAAAGTTGTTCCAGCCTTCTAAGAAGGGGAGACATAGAAAAGGAAAAAGGGCCTATGTGAAGTCCCCTGTTAAGCACCAGTGAGAGTGTTTCCCAGCACTCCAAAGTGCTTTGTGCCACGCGTGCGCAGCCGGGTATAACAAGACACCCTAAATTAAAATAATTAAAAAAAAAAATTAAATAAAAATTTAAAGAAAATAAAGAAAATCACAAAGGAAATACAGGTATTAAGTGTGTGCATTTTTTGTTTGTTTTATTTTTATGACTAGACCTTATTGAAAACATAGGTGACAGGAGTCAGACAATTGTCCTAGAATCTAACTTATTCATGATCTGTAAAACTGCATATGTTTATATTTTTTGTAGACTAAATCTGTCTTTGAGGTAGGCCTATGCAGCAACAAGATGTTCTGTTATGCTGTGCTTGGATCAATCATGGGACAGCTGCTTGTCATCTACTTCCCACCACTGCAGAAGGTCTTTCAGACCGAAAGTCTGAGTATCCAAGGTAAGGGCTAGGAAAATGTCTTTGTGGCTCAGTCACTAAAGATCAAGTTGTGTTTTCTTGCAAACCAAGTTGGTTATTAAGAATTCTCAGCTGATATAGAGATTTATGTATAAAACATAAAAATGCTAAAATAAAAACCATAAATAAAAGTATAAATATTTATATGAAGTAGCATAAATTTTTCCCCAAAGAATATTAAACAATTCATTGTTTAATATTCTTTAATCTGCATTTGGAATTTTATAGAACAATATATTTGCACAGAAAGTTTTTTTTTTGACTGTTGATATATTTTTCCATCCATGCTTTGTGCACACTGATGTACATGCACCAGCATGGTTGTGTCAGCTGCACATTGAAACCTGTGTGAACCTGCTAACATAGGGAAGGTTAGACATAATAAAAAAGAACTGGCAATTTTTTGTTAGGTTCATTTTATTATTATTATTGCCATTTATATAGCTCCAACAGATTCCGTAGCGCTTTGCAATATTATGAGGGGGGTTTAACTATAAATAGGACAATTACAAGAAAACTTACAGGAACGATAGGTTGAAGAGGACCCTGCTCAATTGAGCTTACAGTCTATAGGAGGTGGGGTGTAAAACACATTAGGACAGGAATTTGCAGTCAAATAAGGGAGGCTGCCCTTTAGGAGAGAGCAAGACAGGTATGTGAGGTAGAGGTTACTCTGGGAGGCCATAAGCTTTCCTGAAGAGATGGGTTTTAAGGCACTTCTTAAAAGATGCAAGATTAGGGGAGAGTCTGATGGCGGTAGGCAGGCTATTCCATAGGAAGGGAGCCACACGCGAGAAGTCCTGCAAGCGTGAGTTTGCCGTACAGGTTATTGACTTTTCTTTCTCCTATCTTGTAGATCTGCTGTTCTTAATAGGACTGACATCTTCTGTGTGGATAGTGTCTGAAGTCATAAAGAAGGTGGAAAGACACCAGGAGGGTTTCCAAAAGCACAACACTGCATCATCTTCTTTATTTCTTGATGTATGACGCATATTGCATTCTTAATTTCATACTTAAGAAGCAACTATGAAGAACCCTTTAAAAGCTGAGCATCCAGAAAACCGTTGTGGGGATTGATAAATGCCCTGCGTCTTCTAAGAAACTCTACTTGGAGTGAAAACACAAGGAGCTTCCAAAAGGGTGCCTTCAATATGGGTGAAAGTGGACAATTCTATGGAGAAATTAACTCCTTAATGATAAGGCTGGTTATAGATCAAGCATTACTCTTTTTTTTGTTATAAGTATTTTTTTCTCCACCAAAATGTAGGTTTGAGTCTTTCGCATAGCCAAACCGCTTACTTATGTAGTGAATTTTTAATATATATATATATATATATATATATATATATATATATTAATTACACCTTTGTGTGTATATTTGTACACATAGGCATCCATAATTAATATATGGTATAGTTCTCTTTCGCTCGATAGGCTTGTTACAGAAAATGGGTGGGTATTTTTTATTCTTCAAGAGTCATGGCTTATAAGCACACGCAACTTTCCTTGACCATATTTATTTTGTACATCATGTGTTTTACGATCACCACCATTTGTAGATTTTTTATTTTTTTTTGCACAGGGTATGGCCACTGTTCGGACAGTTGTAGTTTTACCCCTTGCACTCGGCTCATTTTATTTTGCGGTTTCCTATAATTTAATGTTCTATGCACCTTGCAAGGTGCTACGTGATGTTGAATCCAAATGACTGTTATCGCTCTATTTTGGTGGCTTTCCAAACAATGTCAAACACTTCATACAGTTATTTTTTTAATATGACCTAAATACTACTGTAGTGATATATCTGTTTGGATTTTGGTTTTGTCAATGCACTGTAATTTTTAATTTTCAAAACCAATGGAGTGTCTTCCTTCCTTCCTTCTTTTCTACCTTTCTCTTTTCTCTGCTCAATGTACTGTTTCCGCAATAATGTTCCTTTGCTCTGTATAATTCTTAAATGGTATCGCAAGTGAAGAGTTTCTAAATTCTAAATTAAAAGTATTCTTCATAGGGAAGGTGCTCACACTTCCCCCTTTTAAGTTTATATACTAAACTACAAACTGCAGAGAATTGAAAGGGAATTGCTGAATTTTGGACCAAAATAAACAAGGTGGATACATTTTCCAATTTAGTTACATTGGTCTGCAATTTTCAATTCTCTGTTAAATTATAAAACCAAAAAGTCTTTTATTTCATGGTGGTATTATTCTTGGGAGAAATAACCACTGATGATAATTTTCATCTAATAGTGGTTTTCCATCAGCACCTAATTGGCCGATAGTGTTGACTTTCATTAAAACCAACCTTACATATTCTTTTCAGTTTTTTTTTGTTCATTTATTTCCAGATATTATGTAAATGACCAAGTACATTTTAGTTGTGAATAATTTTGTGTTTCTTCACAGCTTATTCATTTTAAGTTCCATATTTGTATATTTTGATGGTACAAAAAAACTAAATATTTTTTGATAAACTGCTCCTGCTGGATCTCTGATATATTTTGTTCTTAAAAAGTACCGCATACACAGGTTCATCCCTTAAAGTGGAAGTGTCACTTTCCAGGATTTTTAATGTGTTTCCTATCACATATGTTTAACAAATTTGTATTTTGTCAGGGCTAAAAAGTTAAATTAAATGTAGAAATCCAAACTACTGTATTTAGATCTGCCCTAGAATTCCATCTTGGTTCTGCGCACAAATAATCGTTGTTATCCTCTGCACTTTTTTGAAACTAGACATATTATGGAGAACCAAAACAATGTGTCCACTGTATAATTTACAGAGAAGGTATGCATCTGCCATATAGTAGAAAGCTCAAATGTTTTTTTTGTGGAGTAAGATAATAAATACACTCAGTTGAATTACATTAAATGCTGTCTTTTAGTTATTTAGGATACAGATGGCACGGTATTAAGGAATTTAAAGTTTTGTTGTTTTTTTTAAAGTGGAGTTTGTTCAAAAAGTCATCCAGTGATCCTATTACGTTGTTAGAAGAAGAAAATATACTATTACCAAATAGAAAACAAAACTGACTTTTGGAATCTCCACTATTCATACTTATGAAATAGGTGGATCCGCTGAAATGTTATATTGGTTAATTAATAAATCGTACTGCAGGAATGTTATAAAGCATCTAGCTCCTGCTAGATGCTCCTCCTACATCCAATCTTCAGTAACCTTCTCAGAAATCATGGTGACAGGGGAAGGATCATTGCATTGGCCAGGGAAATGGGAGGAGATAGGCAGTCTTAACTGGTATTCCAAATTAGATCTGGTCATGTGCTCTAGGAAAGAATCAAACTTTATTGTTGTCTAAGGCCATATTGCCTACCTGATACCAATAAAGGACATTATTGTGCCTTTAGAATCCCTTCTTAAGCACACAAGCACACATAACTATTCCATTGACATACAGCTGACTGTCAATCTCTACCCCCTCATTACAATGTATGTATCTGTTTCCCACACAACAGTCTGCTCTAATGAACACAATCATAATGATGGAGCTGGAGTAAAATGAGCTCACATGAAAATTGATTTATACAGCCATAATAAATAGAACTGAAGAGTAAGTGCACTAAAAAAAAGCTTAACTGCTTGATTAAAAAATAAAAAACCCTACCGTTTTCAGCCAGAGGAGGGTGGCCAGACCTCAACTTTAAGGGAGTATGTTTCTTGAAAATATATATTGCAGAGCTGCAGTGACGTGCAAGGTGCTTTTTACGTAAGCATCCCACCTTAAAAAAAGTAAAAAAATAAAAATAAAAAGTGGGCATCACAAAGCAAAGAGCATTTTTTGTTTAATTTCTTAAATATTTTTGAAAGGCTCATGCATCCACTTTAGATTTCACTCTTGACTCTGCATCATAACATTTTTAATTTTACCCTCTGTTATACAAAAGTAATGTATTTATACTACACACGTCATATTATCACTTTAATTAAGAACTGGAAGCCATTACAACTGTACAGCTATTGTATTGGCTAGTAAAGTAAGTGTGGCTTTTACTTATATCAAAGTGAGCTGCTACCTATACTAGATGACCTATGCACTGCTGGATTTGTTAATTAAAGGGAAATCCTTTGTAGTGATTGTAGAATTCATTTGGGGGTTTGAGGGAATTTGTTGTCCTAACATTTACCACTTTACCATCATGTTGAGACAAAAGCAATTGTGTAAGAGGGAAAGGAGTTCTCTGCAAGACATTCTTACTATTGGACAAGACAGGAAAGAGAGTGAGTTTACGTTTTTGGAAATTATAGCCGGTGTTCGCCTCTCAGTGCAGACAAGAAATTGGTCTTGTCTTATACATTCTGAAATTTGCATCACTAGTTACTGAGGGCGAGACCTTAGGTGCTTTGTTAATCAAGAGTCCTAGAAAAATAGTTTTGGACTGTTTATGTTGGAACACAGCAGCAAAAAGTCTGCTGACATTTTTTCCGCATCCGTCTTACCATGTCTTTTCTTCCCATCTCGGCCTGACCTCCATAGTATGGACACAGAGTTCTATCACCTTTTTAATAAGTGTGAGTCTGCCCAACACTACTGCAAGCTCCTTGCTAAATGAAGAGCAATGTTGACAGATGTGAGATCATCTCTAGTTGCAGGAAAAGAAATCTCAGATGCAACCCTGAGATGTCATGAAGGACACTTTACTTGTTTCCCTCTACGTCAAATGAGGGGTGCTTTAGGTAAACCGAAAGAGTCCTACACATTTGTTGCCATATGGCTTCCAGAAACAAAAGATCCAATGCTCAGTTGTCTTGGAGGCTTTTGCTAGGCAGATCTGGCCTTCAATTATATCTGTGTCAGGAAATTACAACTTTAGAATATCTCACCTGGATCACTTGGCAGTCGTCTCAGTCCCCGTTCTGGATGGTACCATAACTAATTGTTGTTTTCAGTCGTATTAGTCATCAGAGTTATCGTATTCCTTTATAGCAGGCCTGTCCAACCTGCGGCCCTCCAGATGTTGCTGAACTACAACTCCCATGATTCTTTTAATGAAACAGCCAGGGAATCATGGGAGCTGTAGTTCAGGAACATATGGGGGGCCGCAGGTTGGACAGCCCTGCTTTAAGCAGCAGATGCGGTGTTTAAAATAATTGTTACAAAATTGCCTTTTGAATGTGAAATATACTAGATAATGGTCATTTTTGCATAATGGTTTAAAAACAAAACAATGTGGTTATTTGCTTGTAATTTGCAGGCAAGAGTAAATGATGCAACCGGATTTATCCATTCCCATCTATCTTTAATAGAAGTAATTTTAAATAACTGGAGTTCTGCAAACTGTATACAAATGGTTTTTCTCTCCTTATTATAAAGGTAGGGATGCGTTGACGGTTTTATTACCAGTGTATTAATGTTAAACTCTTTCTGCTCTTGTACAAATAATCTGTTAAAATGTTATGCAATGCTGTCACTAATGATTTGGTTGAATATGAAGTATGACGGTACTTGTACACCAGAGAAACAGCATTTTGCCTTTAAAGTAGAATTTAGAATAAATGTGATCAATATGACTGGGCAACATTACGCAACTTGGTAGCCAGGAACTAAAATTTTTGAAGTACCATATTAGCACTGAAAAGTGATATATCTGGCTTTTTTTCACCCATTTGGGTCACATTACTGTTCTTGTAATGTTGCAAATATTTACAAAATAGCTTAACAGAATTTTTTTCCATTTCAACCACCCGGGCCTAAACTTTTAAATTCTCTTGCATTCTCACAATTCACACATCTATGAATAACACTGTTAGTAACGCAATCATAATTATTCACTAAAATGGCAAAGTGAATTTCAGTTTCATAATAGCTGAAATGAATAAATTCACCAAGCCAACAATGTTTCCATTTAGCACTTAAATTTGAAATTTACGTTGAATTCCTGGCAGTTCTAACTCTAGTAAATAACTCTGTCTTGTTGACCTTTTAAAGACCACTATTACAGGCACTGTTTGACTTCAAGTGTTGTGGTGTCTTATCTCACAACCCATCTCCCTGCTTATTATGTGATCTTATGGAAAGTACATGGGAAACACTTTGGGTAGTATTGTAAGGTGTATGTGGAACAGGGTAACAAGTTAGGTTACTTTTCACATGCCAACATCACTATCATTATCTGTGCAAAGGAAAACAAATCTTTGATGGGAATTGAGAAGCCAAAGTTTATATACCTAATTTTCTTATAGACAATAATCTGAATTTTTAGAAAGTGTTCTTTCTCCTGATTGGGATCTATGGTTTTGTTCTTTAAATGCAAATGAACAAGATACCTGTTAAATTATTAAATTGCTCTTAGCCTGTTAACGATTGCATAAACAAATTGATTAAGGTGATACAGCATTGCAATGTGTATATTTGTAATAGAACATGACACCGTATTATAAATGTAGCTATAACGCTACTTAATCAAAATATTTATAGCATTGGAAATTAAATTCTGTGGTTTTATTAAACATGTTTTTGTTACATTCTGGAATTCCTGTTTTTTTTTTTTTTTTTTTTAAAGCCATTTCTAATTAATTTACTGGAGATTACACACAATGCATACTTATTAAAATGGTATTCCCATTGATCGTGGGGAAGTGATATTTCCGAGTTTTTAATCAATGCAGCACATAAAAGTAGCTATTACTTTTAGCTATTAAATGTTTAACAGAATTGTATTGTGATGTAACAGCTGCCATATAAAAAAGGCCCCTTATTAAAGGCTCTGTTTAACGCTTAGCAGCTTAAATTTCCTATGACTTCTATTTGACTTCAAACAAACTTATTGGACATACTTCAGTTGAGAAAAAACAAGTGTTTTTTTCAGACACAAGGAATAATGGAATTATGATAAAAAATATTTGCATAAAGAATATGCACTTACCACATTTGGTGCAAAGATAAACTGAGTTTATATATACTTTTGCCTCCTGGTTAACAATTACCAGTATGTAACAGAAGTGCTTACGGGGATAAATATATAGAAAAAACCTCAAACCAAAAGACACACTAGCGTTAATTTCCAAATTAAAATCAGATCAATCTACACTATTATATACATTCTTTATTCAGATAACCCAAATGTTGTTAAAACGTAGGAATAAGCCCAGTGTAGTTTGCAATGTTAGTAGTTGATGCTGTCAATTTATTTGGGCATTTTAATACCTCATCAGTTCAAATGCTCTATGAATTTTATACTGAATGGTGAATTATTTAAATAAGGGACACTCTAAGCACCAGAGCTTAATGTAGCGATGTCAACATTCGTCCCCAAGGCCACTTCTCGTGCAATCCTGCAATGCGTCGCTATGATGAGTGCATGCGCATTAGCTCCCCAATTGTTCCCTTTGCAGAAGCATTGGATGACATGATCAGTAATAACATCAATCAGATGAGGTGAGACCAGCACACCAGGAGCCTAAAAGTATATAGAACTCACAGTTTTTTTGTTAATTACACGTTCATTTTGGCTAATTTGGTTTAAAATTTGAAATTCACTCTACATACATGAAAATGTACACATTACTCATACACAATACGGGTTATTCAGTAAAGAAATAAAAATAAAAAAAAATGAAAAAGGGGCTTTTCTACACAATTCCTTTTTTACAACAGGTCAAGAACATTCCCCTGGGCTCTAAGCACTGAATAACCAAAATGTAAATAGTATACCAGTATTAATTCAAACCTGTCATGAGTGTCCAGAATGTAGGCACAAAAGGACCATAGCATGAATGTAACTCAAGAGCAGGCGTATCATAAAAGATCAACAACCATTGAAAAGCTCAAAAACTGTTTTCATGTTTGCTAACAAAGACATTAAAAATATGTACATTATGGAACACAATCTTATGAAAAAAATAAATGTGCACAAATTAAACGGACACTATAGTCACCAAGACCACGTCAGCTCAATAAAGTGGTCTGGGTGTCAGGTCACTCTACGGTTAACCCTGCCTGATGTAAACATAGCAGTTTCAGAGAAACTGCTATGTTTACATTTGGGGTTAAGCCAGCCTCCAGTGGCTGTCTTCCGGACAGCCACTAGAGGCGCATCTGCGACGCTGGAGGCATTTAATGCCTCCATCACGCAGAGCGTCCATATGAAAACATTGAAAAATGCTTTCCTATGGACACTTTGAATATGCGCGCAGGACTGCCGCGCATTCTGCTCCGCTGACGTCAGGCGGGGGAGCTGACGGCGTGGGAGGAGAGGTAAGGGAGCCTGGCGGTGGAAGAAGGTGAGTAACTGAAGGGGTTTTAACCGATTTGTTTTCCTGACACTATAGTGATCCTTTAAGGAAGGGAGGGTATGAAAAATAAAGGACCTATACATTATCCATAGCTCTCCATCTCATTTAAGCATGGTGGAAGGTGATGGTTTGGGCCGATAGATATGGACAGTATCCGATAAAACGGACTAACATCTCTTTATTGAAAATATATAAACAAAGCAAGGGAAACTTCTTAAGGATTCCTATGCTAACAATAGTGGGCACTTAAGTGCATGGCTTCTATTTGTGTATGCTAAAACAGAAATCTGCTTGTATTAATGTCTGACAATAAATTATAATTGATCTCAGGTAGAGTGATTCATTGAATTTTGGGTGTCTAATTGCTGGGAAACAATTATGGAAATTTAATTGTGAATGTCTATAATGGGACATCTCAGTTAGTGATATATGGGACTACAGAATATGTTGTCTTTAGAATAAAAATTACATTAATTAGCCTTTCTAATGATCAATGCAGTCAACACTGAAAAAGCAAGTATCTGCACATTACTGTAGACAGCTCCATCACTGTCCAGTTAAAGTTAAGCTAACTCATCCACATACAAACTTGCAAATCTATTGCCAACATTAATATTGGACTGGCTGCCTGTTTGTGTTCTTCCACTGGTATTCTCTGCAGGTTTGCCTGCTGTTTTTGCCTTCTTAGGTTTGCCTGACTTTGATTTAGATTTGCTCTGAAAATGATCTGGAGGTAAAGACGACATAGCAGCTTGTATCAAGCTGCGGTACAGTTTGTCCAGTATAGGGGAAGAATTAAACAGGTCTTCTGTTGAAGATAATGTTTTCAGTTTATGGCACAGTTGGTGAACAAGAGGTCCATTGTAGATCCTGATCAAGAAAAACACAGATTGGAATTAGGATGAAATACTTTGTAAACCAAACAGTTATAAAATGCAAAACGATATAAATGAAAATCAAACCAACAACTGGGTGGATCAGAAGTGTTTCTGGGCCATCGTAGCAACAATAAGTCATGTTTCACGAGAGAATTAGATTTATCCTTATTTAAATGCTTGCCAGTTTTAAATAGTGTGCAAAGCATTGTATGTGCCCCATGGCTTCAAACACATAAGAAGATGATGCTGCCACTTAACACTGTATAATGTTATTACAGAAGTATCATCCTTGTACTTACCATCGCCACACGCTTCATAAATGTTTATTAAGGCGAATAAAGAAGAAATGAACTTAAACAAAACAGGTGGTGTTTCCTCTTACAATGCCATCCAATTAACAATTCTAGTACCTTAGCGTCTACAAACTATAATATACAACAAATACATTTAGTAGATAATCTATCTTTGAATGCATTAAGTAGCACAGGTATTCTATGCCAACATCACATGATTCATTATTGATTAATTGCAGGAAATCGGAAGAGGATTAGGTATATACTTTAACAACAGTATTTCTATCACAATCCCACAGTTTGGAAAAAATAGGTTTTTAAAGCATTTTAAAAAATGTATAACAGTTACTCCAAGCATTATAAGCCTTATAGCCAGCTCGCTGTAGTGTTATGATGGTAGAAGTAGCCTGGTCATATTCTTTGGTAATGGGGCAAACTATTCTATGATGGTTTTCCGTGATACCTGGATCCCCACTGGGCCTCCTTGAGGCAGGAATAACAACAGTTTAATTTATTGCCCAAGAGCATAAGCTGGGTGCTCTCAGCAAATGAATGGCATTATGTGCCTAAAATTATGCACAAAACTGGCCAACGTCAGCCTTGAACTCTAGCTCCGGGCTGGCTAATATCGCCCAATGATGCTGTCAGACACTAACGCTGCACATACAGATTTTGATAGCAGGAACTGCACATACAGACTCCAGTCAGCGTGACCACTTCAAATCAGTAAAGTGGTCAATGTGCCCCTATGGTCGCTTTGAACGGTCATTTATAATCATTATTTATACAGAGTCCTTATGACATTAAGTGAGTTTATTTTTGGTAATTGCAACCTTCAATTGATAGTAGTACCAACTATACGACAACCATAGTTATATGAAAAGCGTAGGATCTCCATTCTCGGTATCCCTGGTTTAAGTTACTAGAAAGGTAATGATCCGAAACCTGAAGATTTCTTGCAAAAGTCATGAACTTTAAATGTATCTTTTTTTTAATCTCACTATTTTAGAATGGTTGATTTTGTGTAATGCTGAATGACCTTTACATATAATACATTTTAAAAATGGTTATTTCTAGATTGTTCCTTTAATCAAATTATCCAAATTTGGTTATTGTCAGAGTTCACCACAAAGCAAGACAATGGATATTATAAGACCATAAGCGTAATTAAGTTAATAATACAAATAACATAAAAAGCATTTTCCCACACCTGGTTATATCAGGTTCTTGCAGTGGTGTACACAGGAGTTGATTAAAATGCAGGCCGGTCTGGAAGCAGCATTGCCACTGGCAGAATATATGAAGATCTTCTACATTGGGACCAGCTTCATGTCCATGACGACGTCGTCCACATTGTTGTCCTTTCTTGAGGTTTCTCAATTTCTCATACACTAGTCGTATGTCCTCACCATGCAACTCTGAATTAGAAACAAAAATAATTAGAAGATTCCGATGTATTGCAAATCTGTTATTGTACTAATCAGTATATTGTAGTTCATGAAATAACCAGACACCGTAGTGAAAGACAAAACTGAACTGAAAGGATATTGAAAGTTTACACCAAGCACCATGACCACTTCAGTGATTTGATACCTCTTGTCGAGTCATAAGCAACCCAGAATGCTAAATCTGTGTATTAAAGGCAACCGTCATCAACAAGCACATCATGTTTTTTTGTTGGAGTAACTCTATAAAGCAAAAGAATGTTATTTCACTTTAAAGGGCTTCTCTAAACACCATGACCACTTCAGTGATTTGAAGTGGTCATGTTTGCTAGTGTCTGTATGTGCAAGGTTTTGCTATGAAAAGCTGCACAGAGATTAACCTCTTTACTTCCAGAGGTGTAACTCCACCTCTAGCAGCATCATTAAGGAACAAGAGTTCCTGGATGGCTAATGTCAATTCTGTGTAACGTTCCATGTATAGTGCTGGCCAATAAATGGCATTCGACTTCTGCAGTTCTGTAAAATCAGGATGTTTTAAATACTGTTTTAGAGCTAAACAGGGTAAGAGGTAAATCGTTGCTAAATGGTTTGCCTCTTTACCACGTGTCAGGGTACTCCTAGCTTCATAAACACAACAGCGGTAGTAGTTATAGTGGTAACTGTACTGGTTAAAATGCTTGAATTAACCCGTTACAGGGATACTGCACGCACCATATCAACTTATGCTCCATGCATACAACTGGTGTGACCAAGTTCCAAGTCCTAGGTAGGTATGTAAGTATGATCTCTAAGTCTGTATAGTTGCTGCTGATTATGTTAGTAGGAAGTGCTTATGGAATTTAAATATTCACCTTAGCTGAATTAGTATTATCCATACCTGTTGCTGATAATAGGTCCTTTAAGGTTTACTGAAAATCAATCACTGTAAACATTTTGCTGGATTTACTAAGAATCACTCACCACTTTAATCATATTGCTGGCAAGCTAAAATTTACTTTTCATGTTGATGCATTTTCATTTGTCGCAGTGTAGTCCAATCTCTAGGCCGGATACATGTATCAAGAGTTTTGCACCACTCTATTTCTTTGTGAATACCCTGTAATCCTTATTGTTTAAAATAATGTTATAGGACAAAATTCCCCATATGCTTCTGAATAATTAGCCTTCTCTCCAAAATTCATTTTGTTAACAGTTCTACTTTGGGCCAGTTACAAGAAGAGAAACATTTCTATGAAATCGTAAGAGCTTAGCATTGCTTAAATTTGGTTTTGCATACAAACCTGGTTTAGTCATCATTTCACATGCCTCTCCATATACAAGTCCCATTACTAGTGCCTTCAAGTGGTGCTGCCTCACTTTGGAACTGGAATTAGCAACCCAGTAACAGGTGGTGGCAATTGTAAGGCGATGAGCAGGGGGCACAGATTCTAGTGTGCTCATCTTCACACCAAAGGTGACCACAAACATCGATAAACGAGTTTCCAAAGAGACCTAAGAAGAAATGATTAACATTATATTTGCATTCACTCCAAAAGAAAAAAAGCACCAGCACAAGTGAATGTCAGATGCATACTGTTGTAAAAGCTCTTAATCTCCCCCTTCCAATGATGAATATGTGGTGAGCAGTAGATGTACTTCTATTAACCCCTTAAGGACACATGACGTGTGACATGTCATGATTCCCTTTTATTCCAGAAGTTTGGTCCTTAAGGGGTTAAAGCACTGCTCAGTTCTGCACAGTGGTTTCTGAAAAACATTTAGCTCTCTAGACCAGAGGGACAAAACTGTTTAACATGAATCCATGTAATCTGTGATGAAGAATATCTGACCCTATTTAGATGGTATATTGAGACTACACTTTGTAAAGTAACAAATCCAAACCACATAAAACAGCAGATAATCTATATGTCTGAAAGCTGAAAACCACAAGGAATGGAGAAAGAGTTAATGCAGAGTCAAGTTTGTGGGTTACCTTTATTGCAATAGATCCCAATGTGTTTTGGTATTGTGCAATAAACAGATCTGACCCTCATAGCAACTCCAGTGTTCAGGGTAACATAGGGTACTCAACGCTTCAAGAAGTTCCTCAGATTCCCAGACGGGCATATGGGTCAGCTTGGCGAGCATGGGCTGGCTGGTGCATGGCTGGAACGCGGATCCCCTTTCGGCCTCTGTAACAGTGATCCTGCAATTTCCGACGTCCCTCTTCGAGGCTGGAAAGGCTTACAGGACTATCAACCTTTACCGGTCTGCCATCTCGGCGATTCACCAAGGCTTCGATGGATGCCCCGCGGGACAGCACCCCTTAGTGTGCCGACTCCTCAAGGGTTCTCGATTCTCACGACCACCCAGGCCTCGCTATTCCACGACCTGGGACGTCTCCATTGTGTTGGCTTTCTTCTTATCCTGGCCCTCTAACTCAGGGCTCTCCCTAAAACAGCTATCTGCCAAATTGGTTTGCCTGCTCTGCCTCGTCTCATGCAAGAGGGTCTCGGACGTCAGAGCCCTGGATTTCGATGCCAGGTCATATATCCAGGTCATGCCGGGGTCACATTCAGCCGGCGGACTAAGACTTCTATCAAATCGGTATCCTACCCTAGTTTCCCTACCTCTCCGTCACTGTGTCCAGTGGCTTGCCTACGCGAACACAAAACTCGCACCAACTCCCATCGCTCCGCCACCTCTCCACAGTTATTCTTATCATTTCGCCCCCTTTTCCACCCGGTTTCTAGCACAACCTTGTCACGATGGGTGAAATGGCTGTTGTCCCAGGCAGGTATTGATACCACGGTCTTTGGCGCCCATTCAGTCCGGGGGGGACCTCAGCCTCTTCGATGATGACTGCAGGTGCGCGCCTGGAGGACATTATGAGGACGGCCGACTGGTCAAGGGAGTCTACATTCCGGGAGTTTTACTTTCGCCCGGCCCCACATACATTCTCTGTGGTAATGGATCAGCTTTAAACTTGCAATATGAGCCTTGTTAAAAAATTACATGATTTTGCTATTACATGACGAAAAGTCATGATTTTATTAAAGACACGGAGGCGAGTATTGTCACACCCTTCTTATTCTTACACAGTTATAATAATTTTTCCCTCCCAGGTTAATACACACTACAATACACCACATCGAATGGTTTTTGTATGGTAAGTGGGGCCATACTGCGAGAATGAGGTTTATGTAACGTAATGGTAAATCACTCTTTTTGTGGGACTGTGCATATGTGGGTTATTTCTCACCCGTTTAACCTTGAAACTAGTTGCAAGTATCGATTTTAACCTGTCGGCTCCTGTTACTTTATGTTTTCACAGCTTAATTCGACAAGAAGGCAAGCAGTCATCCAGCTTAGGAGGACTCCCCCCGCTGTTATCCGGTGGTCCTATGAATCCTATGGTCAAGCTTCCCAGTTGTTGATGTTCTACCCTCTTCAGTTATAAGTTGTAACCTGGGGACCTTTTTCTCACAATTCCTGGTTTGGACATTTTTTACCTTGGTCGCATCTTCAGAAAGAGGGAAATGGAAGGGAAGTGCTGCCTATTATACTGGGACCTGAGCGGGGAGGGGCCTATGTTACTGTATGTTCATTATTTTTCATTCTGTTTGTATTCTTTGCTGCTATTGGTGGACAGTAAAGAAAGGGGTATGCAATACTCGCCTCCGTGTATTTAATAAAATCATGACTTTTCGTCATGTAATAGCAAAATCATGTAATTGTCCTCATGAAAAGCGTGAGGACATCATTTCATGGAGTCAAACTCTGTGAAACAGCAGGAAGTCCTGGTAGGCAGTCTAACCCTGCAATATAAGTATTGAAATTTCTCTAAAACTGCAATGTTTGCAGTTGCAAGTCTATGGGGACAGACACTGCACCCAGACCACTTCAACGAGATGAAGTGGTTTAGGTGCCTATAGTGTCTCTTTCAACCCCAACAGTCGAATACTCATTTTAATGTTACCTTAATGAAGCGTTCTAAAATGCTGGGGGAACCTTATAACATATAAAAGCTTCACAAACCACCTAATTCTAAGGCAAAAGAAGCATGTCATACTATCTGTTATTGCATTAGTGCATAAACAATACAAATCCTGCTTCTTTATGCTAGGACAGGGATAGGCAACCTTTGGCACTCCAGATGTTGTGGTCTACATCCCCATAATGCTCTTACACCCATAATGCTGGCAAAGCATCATGGAAGATGTAGTCCAAGACATCCACAGTGCCAAAGGTTGTCTATGCCTGTCCTAGGAAATTCTAAGAGAAGAAACAGAGGCAAAGTCTAGGAGAGGTAAAGAATAGACAAGAATACAATACAAAAGAAGAGGATAGGTACAGGAGGAAGAAGACAAGGTCATAAAATATTGGCCCTATCTTGCATATCCCTTTACAGCATGTATATAATAATGGCTCCACTGTTGGCTTACCTCTGGTAGTTTCTGCAATGAGAGATCTTCACTAAATTCTCTTGACATGATAATTGCTTCAACACTTGTTTTCCTCAAATGGTTTTCTAGCCTATCAAACTCCTCTATGTAGAATTTTCCAGACTGCTGTGTTTCATGACTGGCTATGCTATCATGGTAGAAGTTCAAAATCAGCCCATACATAACCTGGCGGATTGGTTGTGTTATCATGTGAGCAGATGCCCGCCTCATATCTTCAACTTGAACATGAAGAAATGTCCTCCTAAGCAGTAGAACATCACTAATCATCGGTGCCAGCAGTCCTTTTGCTAAGGCAATTTGAACCCAATCTGGCAAGTTCAGCTTGATTGCGGTTGAGGAGAAATAAGAACCTTTGTTGAAAAAACATGCGAGGTTTTGGACATCATGCAAATCATAATCTGCCATGGCTAATGTCAGGAATTCACGGACTGCATCACGATCCTGTTCCCGAAGCTTATTCATCACATAAATTATAGCTTCCTCTGCACTGGCAAAAGCAGGCAGCCAGTCTAACAGATAATGAATGTGTCCATGTTTTTTCCCACTATATTTCCGGCTGCCTATACATGAATGTATTTTGCTAAAAATCTTCTCCAAAGCTGTGGTATTCATGTAATCATTCCCAGCTAGCGTAGCAAAAAGAGGAAGCAAAGACATGTTTATATTAAAGTAATTACAAAAATACTTCGCTGAGAAACATTTTGCTGGTATATAAGAATCATTTTCACTGGTCGAAGGGTTGATATTCCTCCACTGAAAGTAAGAAAATGGGCAGTAACCAGCATTCAAGTCAAAAATACAGAAATCACTATCTAAGGTCAGTACAGGACAATCCAACACATTGGCCAATGCTGCTATATCTTGGTCAGCTTCAGAGAAACACTGAACAAAGTTCACTTGCAGCTTTGTCAAGACCTTTATGAAAACATCCCTCACCATCAGGGGCAGTACCTGGCCACTTTCCCCTTTAGAGAGACTTTGAGCCTTTCTGATCCTCTCCTTCATCCGTTGCTTTTGTGTCTCAAGCTTTTTGTCCGATATGTCACATCCACCATCAAACACAACATACGCATTAATTTCACACCTCGACAAACTTTCAAAGAATTTGTATATAAGATTAGTGAAGGAATCATAATTACCACCATGTACTTGTTCCAAGCCAGAATCTAAGTACAATTTGTGGTAAAGATTATTACCGTCGATAACTAGTTTAGTGCTTCTCAACTTCAGATCAGTTAACAGATGTATGTTAGACCCTAAAAAGCTTGTAAGTCCCTGAACACCCATGCTGACAATCAATGAGATGAGATCTGAAAAAGAAAAATATAAAAATGTAAAATATGAAAAGAAATACTAATTTCAAACACAACTGCTGGAAATGATGTTCTACGCACATGTTTTACACACTGAATTTATGTTTATATATTCTGCACAACCTTTATAATGTTATAACTAGGAAAAATCCCAGTTAAACAATCAGTTTCTACCGATTTAATTATTGAATTCAGGTGGTTCTCAGCTCCAGGATAATATTATTATATTTTAAAAGAGCTTAACATTATCATTGCGAGTTTCACGCAAGGTAATTTTAGGACAATGTACTATTTTAGGACACAGAGAAACATTAAAGGGATACTATAGGCACCAAAACAACTTTAGCGTAATGAAGCAGTTTTGGTATATACATCATGCCCCTGTAATCTCATTGCTCTATTCACTGCTATTTAGGAGTTAAAGGGACACTCCAGGCACCAGACCACTTCTGCCCATTGGAGTGGTCTGGGTGCCAACTCCCACTACCCTTAACCCTGCAGCTGTAAATATTGCAGTTTTCATAAACTGCAATAATTACATTGCAGGGTTAACTCCTCCTCTAGTGGCTGTCTACTAGACAGCCACTAGAGGGCACTTCCTGGTTTCTAGCACAGGTTTTCTCCAGCGTTGCTCAATTCCCCATATGAAAGCATTGCGCATGTGCATTAGGTCTCCCCAGCCGGCGGCTGCGCATGCGCGTTCGGTCTCATCCGCCGGATGATGTTGGCTAGGGAGGAGCGTGGGCGGACGCGAAACCACCGCCGAGGGACATCAGCGGGGTCTCAGGTAAGTCACTGAAGGGGTTTTCACCCCTTCAGCAACATGGGATGGGTGGTGGGAGGGCGAGGGTACCTGCAGTGCCAGACTGGAGTGTCCCTTTAAATCAATTGTTTATGCAGCCATAGTCACACCTCCCCTGCATGTGATCTACATAGTCTCTCCACACAATTCCTGTAAAGAGAGATGTAATGCTAACACTTCCTTTAAATTTACAATCTGTTTAGTGTAGAATTTCTTATTTCCTGCTCTGTTAAAGGAACACTATAGTCACCTAAATTACTTTAGCTAAATAAAGCAGTTTTAGAGTATAGATCATTTCCCTGCAATTTCACTGCTCAATTCACTGTCATCTAGGAGTTAAATCACTTTGTTTCTGTTTATGCAGCCCTAGCCACACCTCCCCTGGCTATGATTGACAGAGCCTGCATGAAAAAAAACTGGTTTCACTTTCAAGCAGATGTAATTTACCTTAACCCCTTAAGGACCGAGGACGGTTCAGGACCGTCATCGGCATTTTTGCCTTGCCGACCGATGACGGTCCTGAACCGTCCTAACGGTCTGGGGGTACTTACCTGATCGCCGTCGTTCCCCCGGCGGCGATCAGTGTTCCTCCGGTTTCTGGGGAGACTGCCTGCAGCCCAGGCAGTCTCCCCACGGCAGATTAGGACCCCTGTGGCCATGTGATCGCTTAACACAGCGATCACATGGTCACAATAGGTGTCCATGTGTCTGCCTGCAGGGGGACTGTCTGTGCTGACAGGCAGTCTCCCTGCTTGTGTAAAATCAGAAAAAAAATAAAGTTAGTGTTAATTAAAAAAAATAATAATAATTATATATGTGTATATATGATATATAGACATATATTATATCTATATAATATATGTCTATATATCATATATATAATGTCATACTAAGTGTATTTTATATTAATATGTACTTATATTAATATAAAAATACACTTATAATTAAATTACACACGTATATATATAATATATATAATAACTATATATATTGTATATATATATTATTATAAAATATAAATAATAAGTAATTTAAATTAAATAAAATTTTTTTTAAATAATAATAAAAATTAAAAAAAAATTATATATCTATATGAAATTTTATTCTAACTGTATTTTAAAATAATATATATATATTTATATCAAAATACACTTAGAATGAATTTGTATATATATCTATGTATATAAAAATAAATAAAAATAATAAGAAATATACATACGTCCATATACAAAATTACATAAATAATTATATAAATATACATGTAGACTTCAAATATATAAATATGCATATATATTTAAATTCTACGTGCGTATTTATGTAATATTTTTACATAATTCAGTAATTTTATTGATTGCAATTTGAGGGACCTGCCTGCCAACCCAGGCCGAAATTCCAGAGAATTGAATTTGCTAGCACTGTATTTTACCCTGTAACGTTCTACGACACCCTAAAACCTGTACATGGGGGGTACTGTTTTACTCGGGAGACTTCGCTGAACACAAATATTAGTGATTCACAACAGTAAAACATATCACAGCGATGATATTGTCAGTGAAAGTTACTTTTTTTGCATTTTTCACACACAAACAGCACTTTTACTGATGATATAATTGTTGTGATACGTTTTCCAGTTTTTAAACACTAATATTTGTGTTCAGCGATGTCTCCCGAGTAAAACAGTACCCCCCATGTACAGGTTTTATAGCATTTTTGAAAGTTACAAGGTCAAATATATGGGTCAAATATTTTTACATTGAAAATGGCCAGGTTGGTTACGTTGCCTTTGAGAGCGTATGGTAGCCCAGGAATGAGAATTACCCCATGATGGCATACCATTTGCAAAAGAAGACAACCCAAGGTATTGCAAATGGGGTATGTCCAGTCTTTTTTAGTAACTACTTGGTCACAAACACTGGCCAAAATTAGCGTTCAATTTAGTTTTTTTACTTTTTTCACACACAAACAAATATGAATGCTTACTTTGGCCAGTGTTTTCGACTAAGTGGCTACTAAAAAAGACTGGACATACCCCATATTGAATACCCTGGGCTGTCTACTTTAAAAAAAATATGTACATGTGGGGTGTTATTCAGAAATTTATGACAGATAATAGTGTTACAATGTCACTATTGATAAATTTTAAAAATGTATGTTTTGAAACCGCAATATCCTACTTGTACCTATAGCCCTATAACATGCAAAAAAAAGCAAAAAAGCACGTAAACACTAGGTATTTTTAAACCCAGGACAAAATTTTGAATCTATTTAGCAGTTTTTTTCATTCGCTTTTGTAGATGAGTAAAAGATTTTTCAAGTAAAAGTCAAAAAACATGTATTTTTTTCAATTTTTCATCAGATTTTTTATTTTTTAAATTAAAATACATGAGATTATATAAATAATGGTATGTAAAGAAAGCCCCTTTTGTCCTGAAAAACAATATATAATTTGTATGGGAACAGTAAATGAAAGCGAAAATTACAGCCAAACACAAACACACCACAAAAGTGTAAAAATATTCCTGGTCGCCAAATGTACAACATCATAAAACAGTCCAGTCCTTAACCTAAAACGGGCGATACAATTAACGCCCTCTAATAGAAGCGGCTCTCGCCGCCGGGCGTAATTATGCGCCCTCCGGAGTTTCCAACTTACCGGTTGGGGGGACTCCCAGGGAGCCCCCCGCGGCACATCCGTCCTCGTTGAAGCCCCCCGGCCATGTGAGAGTGGGGTCCTAGCGAGGACCCCACAATCACATGGCCGGGGATAGCTGGCTTCTGTATTGCCGGCAGGGGGGCTGCCTGTAATGACAGGTGGTCCCCCTGCTGGCTGAAAATAAAAGTAAAAATAAGTTAATGGTGTAAAAAAAAATATTATATATACTTAGATCATATATATATATTATATATATATGATCTAATATATATATATACACACACATACACCGTCTAGGTGTATTTTACTAATAATATATATATATATTAATATCAAATTACACGTAGACTGATACTGATTAAATATATATATAATTATTGTTATATATATATTTTATATATAAATATAAAAAATAAAAATGTAAATACGTTAAAAAAATAAAAAAAAAATAATTAAAAATAAATAATTAAAAAATATATAGATGTGTGTTATTTCGTTCTAACTGTATTGTGAAATTATATATATATATATATATATCAAAATACACGTAGAACGAAATAATATATATATCTATATACATAAATATATACGTATATATCACTATATATATACCTATATATAAATAAAAATATTTTAAAAAAATTATATAGATATATACATATATATACACATACGTATATATATACATATATTAATTCTACATATATATTTATGTAATATTTTTACATAATTAGGTATCTTAATTAATTACAATTAGCAGGACCTGCCTGACAACCCATGCCGAAAGTAAAGGGAATTTAATTTGCTAGCACTATATTTAACCCTATAACTTTCCAAGACACCATAAAACCTGTACATGGGGGGTACTGTTCTACTCGGGAGACTTCGCTGAACACAAATATTAGTGTTTCAAAACAGTAAAATGTATTACAGCGATGATATCGCCAGTAAAAGTGACGTTTTTTGCATTTTTCACGCACAAACAGCATTACACGGACAATATTATTGCTGTGATACTTTTTACTGTTTTGAAACACAAATATTTGTGTTCAGCGAAGTCTCCCGAGTACAACAGTACCCCTCATGTACAGGTTTTATGGTGTTTTCAAAAGTTACAGCGTCAAATATAAGGCTTGCGTTTCATTTTTTTCACATTAAATTATTCGCCAGATTGGTTACGTTGCCTTTGAGACCCTATGGTAGCCCAAGAATGAAAATTACCCCTATGATGGCATACCATTTGCAATAGTAGACAACCAAAGGTATTGCAAACAGGGTATGTCCAGTCTTTTTAGTAGCCACTTAGTCACAAACACTGGCCAAAATTGGCGTTTTTTGCATTTTTCACACACAAACAAATACTAACGCTAACTTTGGCCAGTGTTTGTGACCAAATGGCTACTAAAAAAGACTGGACATACCCCATTTGCAATACCTTGGGTTGTCTACTATTGCAAATGGTATGCCATTATGGGTGTAAATTTCATTCCCGGGCTACTATACAGTCTCAAAGGCAACGTAACCAATCTGGCGAATTTCAATTTCAAATGTAACGTGCTATATTTGACCCTGTAACTTCCCAAAACGCCATAAAACCTGTACATAGGGGGTACTGTCTTACACGTGAGACTTTACTGAATACAAATATGTGTATTTTATTGCAGTAAAAGCAAACAGTATTATGACACTGACCTTTAAAATGTCATGTAGAACTAAAAAAATCAAAAAAATCGTATTTTCTCCCATTTTTTTCATATTAAATTATGTTTCATAGCTAAATATTTGATATTAAATGAAAGCCCTGTTTCCCCTGAATAAAATGATATATAATAAGGGTGGGTGCATTTACTATGAAAGAGGTGTATTACGGTTGGACAGACATGTAGCGCAAATGCCAGGTTTTGTTTACATTTTGTTTTGTTCACAATGTGTACATTTGGCTCCGTCCTTAAGGGGTTAAGGGGTTAAATAATTGTATCTCAGTCTCTAAACTGAACTTTAATCACGTACAGGAGGCTCTTGAAATGTCTAGCAAGCTATTAACATAGCAGGGGATAAGAAAATCTTAATTAAACAGAACTTGCAATAAATAAGCCTAAATAGGGCTCTCTTTACAGGAAGTGTTTATGGAAGGCTGTGCAAGTCACATGCAGGGAGGTGTGACTAGGATTCATAAACAAAGGGATTTAACTCGTAAATGGCAGAGGATTGAGCAGTGAGGCTGCAGGGGCATGTTCTATACACCAAAACTGCTTCATTAAGCTAAAGTTGTTCAGGTGACTATAGTGTCCCTTTAATAGCCTGCTAGTGTCTCATGTGTGTGATTCAAGTTTGATTAGTAGCGCAGGAAATAAAAACATCTAAAGTAAGAAAGATCTGCAAGCATTTTTTCATGAAAGCTGTGTTACTCAAAGCCAGGGAAGGTGGGGCTAGGGCAGCATAAACACAATTGATGTAACTCCTAAATAGCAGAGGATGAATCCGTGAGACTGCAGGGACATGATCTATACACCAAAACAACAACCAGTCCTGCTACTGAATGTTCCACTCAGTGGAGCTAAACTCAAGAGGTGGGCAATTGCGCAAAGCACCTGCCTTGTAAAAACTTCTCATTGAGCTGCATTATGAAGCCTGCAATTGGACAGCCACAGATAGTGCGGGCTGGGTTAGAAGGCAAGGACTTGCAAAGGATACAGTTAAAAGATCTGTAGCTTTTGCAAACTGTTCTTGGATATATCCACAATGAAAAATGCATAATTAAAGGACCACTATAGTGCCAGGAAAACATACTCTTTTTCCTGGCACTATAGTGCCCTGAGGGTGCCCCCATCCTCAGGGCTCTGGGGAGAGGAAAGGGGTTAAATCTTAACTTTCTCCAGCGCCAGGCGGGGAGCTCTCCTCCTCCTGGGCTGAATGCGCATGCGCAGCAGGAGCTGCGCGCGCATTCTCTCATAGGAAAGCATTTAGAATGCTTTCCTATGGACGCTTGCGTGTTCTCACTGTGAAAATCACAGTGAGAAGCACGCAAGCGCCTCTAGCGGCTGTCAGTGAGACAGCCACTAGAGGCTTTGAGGGCTGGATTAACCCATTTATAAACATGTTTATAAAAAAAATGGGTAACCCTAGCTGGACCAGGCACCCAGACCACTTCATTAAAGGACCACTCTAGGCACCCAGGCCACTTCAGCTTAATGAAGTGGTGTGGGTGCCAGGTCCCTCTAGGATTAACCCTTTTTTTTTTTTATAAACATAGCAGTTTCAGAGAAACTGCTATGTTTATAAATGGGTTAATCCATCCTCCAAATCCTCTAGTGGCTGTCTCATTGACAGCCGCTAGAGGCGCTTGCGTGATTCTCACTGTGAAAATCACAGTGAGAAGACGCAAACGTCCATAGGAAAGCATTATGAATGCTTTCCTATGAGACCGGCTGAATGCGCGCGCAGCTCTTGCCGCGCGTGTGCTTTCAGCCGAATGGGAGGAGAGCTCCCCACCCGGCGCTGGAAAAAAGGTAAGTTTTACCGCTTTTCTCTCCCCAGAGCCGGGCGGGAAGAGGACCCTGAGGGTGGGGGCACACTCAGGGCACTATAGTGCCAGGAAAACTAGTATTTTTTCCTGGCACTATAGTGGTCCTTTAAGCTGAAGTGGTCTGGGTGCCTAGAGTGGTCCTTTAAAGGCATACAGGCTTCCATTGGGGATATATCTACTAAAGAGCAATTTGTATTTCATTTTTTTTTTTTTATTTGGGCATTGGAGTGTTCCTTTCGGCTAACATTGTTTTGGTCCATACAGTATCCCTTTAAACAGGAAATTTGATTCGGGCATTGGAGTGTGAGACAATTTGATTTATTATCCATAAGCTTAAGAATTACATTGATAATGCACATGTCAATTCCCTGTTTTTTTTCTAGCAGTCCATTTCGGCTGCATTTATATTTGCAAAGCCAGGACCTGTCTACCACTCACAGAAGTTGATTATGCTTTTTTTTTTCACTAAATACCTATTTCAATTTAATTTTGATAACTAAAACCTGCTTAGAAGACGTTTGAAAAATTTAATTTTCATTAGGCTGGCATCAAGAGAGATTTAGTGCTAAATGTTACCCATTATTGCCCCTAGGACAGTTCTCCCCAAATATTGTTTAACTACAACTCCCATGATGCTCTACCGTGCTTAAGGCTGACAAAACATCCTACCAGGGACAGAAGCATATATCACATGGTTCTGTACCATCATGTCACATGTATTTCCTTTTTTACCTTGACGCGTGTTAAAGCAGCAGAAACATGTATTCTGCAGTTCCAGGGATCATTATTATGCCTTTGTTTAAATCCACTGAGCTGCCTGTCTCCCAGCATACAATATCCCTAAGGTGTACCAGCATGGCTCTCAGAGTACACACTACGTCCGGATGCGGAAGTAAAACGAGCCGTGTCCCATACGTCTTGCGCTACACTAGTGCCAGTAAAACCATGAACGAAGGTTCCTGCTTGTGACAGCACGTTGTCATGGATACAGAACTGTAAACAAATATTACAAGATTACAAGAAGCGTGCAGGTTCCATATACTGAGGATCCCCGGGTACCTCTACCACTTGTCTGCCAGTAGGGGTAAGGATGGGCAATTTATTAGTCATGCCAAGTGCTAATGGGATTTATTCCAGACATACTGTATTAAATGAAGAATTATTATACAGTGTGACACGTGCATGCCGCAGTCTAGTTTGTAAATAATGCTTAAATAATAACAATTTATAGAGTTGTAGGGATGGACAGATCTAGGCAAAAATTTACAAAATGTGACTACAGTATAGTGGAGTTGAACCATTTTTTTTGCAAAATCAGCATTTTTTTGCCTGAATTATGCAGTTTTTAAATCATTATATTGTGAGGTTATATGTCAATTACATTACATTACATATCAAGTATTGCCTATTCATTCTTCTCTTTGGAACAATGTCATCTACTAAAAAAGTTACACGTAATTAAAGGGTTACTCCAGCCCAAAAAAGTAGTGTTGAAACCACTGGTTTTGGTTAGAGTGACCTTTCCAATCCAAGTCCCCCCAGTCAAAGTTTATTTATTTATTTTAATTGCTTACTATTATCTCAGTGCCAAGGAAAAGATCTCCCTTCAGCACAATACTGCTCCGGTCACGTCAATACCCCTAGCTGCTGGGAGGATGTAAGGTAAAGGGTTGACTTAGGGTAGGACATGTGCGGCACAGAGACTGGGGCCATGCCATTGGACACCTGTCGTTAGCATCCTTTGCGTGGTGATAACAGAGGTCCAATATGCACAGCATTTTTATTAGCCAGCCCAGAGATCCTGTTCCAGTCTGGCTAATGGCACAAAATTACGCTATCGGATGTGAATTTATTCATCTGGCAGCAGAGGAGTTAAACTAAATATGGGCAGCACCTTATATCAAAACACTGCGCATACAAACTCCAGGCACCATGACCACTTCAGATCTCTCAAGTGGTAAAGGTGTTTGGTGTAACCCTTTAAATTATTCAAAAATATGAACGTAGAAATTTGCCAGACATTTTTCTGCATGCAAGAACTATTTGTCCCCTGAAACGTAACATGAGCCATTTAGGAAAATAGGATGGGTAATATCTCCCACAGGATAAACAGGATAAAACTGGGATTTTATTTAAATTTTTTATTAGTATTCAACACCTTAAATCCTACAACGGGGACAATATTTTCCATGTATGGAAACTTACTATTCCCTTGATAAAATGCAAATCTTGAGGAAATCTGTTTTTGTTTGTGTTTGTTTTGCCAAAATGTAAACATAGTTAGTAAAATTGCAGAAAGTCCTGCTTGACAAAAAATGGAGCTCGCGTTTTCATCCCTGTGAGCACACTGGCTATAATCTGTTTTTAGTATGTAAAGAAAATCTTCAATAAGGAATATATTAATGCAGAAATGTTTTTGTTTGTTTTTAAATAAAACATGTTTATCCTTGATTTATCCAACTTTATATTATTTAATGGAGTATTAAGATTATATATATATACTTTTAAATATATATATATTTTTTAAATGCTGTACATTACTTGTAAAATATTTCAGCTCATTTTGGAAATGCATGATAGCATAAACATTTGTTTTGTAATGGCAATAACAGAATTTACTTTTCAAATGGGTACCAACAAATGTATATTATCATAAAGTTGAATTTAGATTGTGCTGATTTCCTTAGGTTTATTCACTGAACAAAGAACTGTAGTGAGTTCTGGCATCCCAAGAGTCCTGGTTTTGGCAGGAAAGGACACTGTCCTGACTTTGTTCCCTAGAGTACTGCCTTTGGGGACAGAAAAAAAGCATAGTTTGAGTGCATCATTAGACGCGCTACGCTAAGGGCACTAGGAGTATTCAGAGAGCATTAAAACAGTCAATGGTGTGTCACTGGCCCCACCACCTAGTACCCCCGTCTACTAGCGTCCAACTTTACGCTTTGTTGATGTTGATATTTGTGGCGAAACCGACCTCGCCACTGGGCATTGGAGAAGACTGATTGCCAGCCTCCTGCCATGTGACTATGGCCCGTGAGCTGTATTGCCCTTTAAAGACATTATTTGGGCTTATTGGATTTTGAAACACTTTTTCTGCCCATTTGATACATGAGAAGATGTGCCCCTCCCCTGTTTCCTGTCTATTGTTCTCGAGCAGGGCGTTGTCCCAGGGACACTGCCAGACCAGTTGGAATATGTTGCTATGGTTTAACCCCATGGCGATTTGACTGTGTTTGTGGCATCTGAGCGCTGTTCGGATATTGTGAGCGCCCAGATCCAAGCTATCTGGGGATAGGTTGAATGTGGGGGTTCTGTTAAAGGACCACTCTAGGCACCCAGACCACTTCAGCTTAATGAAGTGGTCTGGGTGCCAGGTCCAGCTAGGGTTAACCTATTTTTTCATAAACATAGCAGTTTCAGAGAAACTGCTATGTTTATGAATGGGTTAAGCCTTCCCCCTAATCCTCTAGTGGCTGTCTCATTGACAGCCACTAGAGGCGCTTGCGTGATTCTCACTGTGATTTTCACAGTGAGAAGACGCAAGCGTCCATAGGAAAGCATTATGAATGCTTTCCTATGTGACCAGCTGAATGCGCACGCAGCTCTTGCCGCGCGTGCGCATTCAGCCCAGGAGGAGGAACGGAGGAGGATCGGAGGAGTAGAGCTCCCTGCCTAGCGCTGGAAAAAGGTAAGTTTAACCCCTTTTCCCCTTTCCAGAGCTGGGCGGGAGGGGGTCCCTGAGGGCGGGGGCACCCTCAGGGCACTATAGTGCCAGGAAAACGAGTATGTTTTCCTGGCACTCTAGTGGTCCTTTAAGTATAATAGGAATTATGTATTTTTATGTGTTTTTACTGTTGTTGTTGTGAATAGAGCTATTTTCTGTATGCTGGAGGTAATTGGCTTACCACACCCAAGCCATGCTTGCAGGCGGTCACAAAGGGATTTCCAACTAACTTTTGACTCAATGGACCAATTTGTATGATTTTGACGTATGTTTGTATTTGGAGTATGCTGATTCTGAAAATGTAAGTGAATGTGATGTATACTTTTAGAGTTATGAATATTGTGTAAAACTGTGTATTTTCCTGCCTGTGATAATTACATTAGACCATTGTGTTCAGTAATTATATCACAGGCAGAGGGGAGGATTTTGTGTGGGAGTGTCTGAGTGTATTGTACATATTGATTGGTTGTTCTGCAAAACCCTGTTGGCAGTACTATGTGTGTAAAATGTGCATAAAAGCAGAGTGTTTGATTAAAAGCTTCAGTTCTACTTCACCCTCAATTTGGAGTGCCGTCTCTTATTGGGGGAATCTGCTATAAGGGATTGCTATGCTCTGCATACTCTCTTGCTATATTCACTGCTAAGCTTTTGTAAGAGCTTGTTCCTGTCTTGCTCCCTGGAGGAGTCTACGGTGGTTATGGTGTCTGCTGCAGTGTTTGGAGTCCTCAGGAAGCGCTAGGAGCATCCTTTAACGGAGGTACCCAGTCGGGGTGCTAGGTGATCCGTTACAGTATTGGTGCTCTGTTGATGGCACAGACAGCGCATCAAAAGTGCAGGATCTATTTACTAAACAGTTGGTTGTGTTACATTGATGACTCTTCTCATTTCACCTAAACATCAACTCACCTTGGTTTATTGCATACCTACCAGTCTTCTCTTGCAGGGAAGCTGCACAGGGTAGCAGGCCAACCTAGCATAGGGGCTTGTCTGACCGGCAAACTGGCTGGCTGGCTCACCCCTAAAGAGGGTGGGTAGGCTGAGAGGTCTGCTGAAGTACGCTATGCATGGTCCAGTGTCCAGTTCCCTCCAACATTTGGAAATATGCCAGCAGATTTCAAAATGAGGGACTGATCCTGAAACCATTTTGCTGGGCCAGTATTCCAAGTGTGGGACTGTTGAAACTTATGAGTGTTTATGTATATAGTATGCCAGAACATAGGGTTTTACCATCCAGAGTGTTTTAGAGGACAATTCATTCCAGCATGCTATACATTAAAAACATACATAAAGCATATATCATGATATTCTAATAAATTACAGTGTAGTCCTCCTGTATGCAGTGGTTGTCATCAAAAACATGCAAACGTATATAATATTTATTACAATTTCTTTATTATTTTATAGTGTGATTACTATGGTGCACTTACCACCTCAACGACGCACTACATTTCCTAAGAAAATTAGCACAAATAAGATGAACCATCACTCTGAGTACTGTATTTTGGGTGTGAACTCCAGAGAGCACTTCCCAGACTAAGCCAAAGTACAGCCCGTAAATGATGGCGTCACAACACCAATAATCTCTGACCGATATTTATTCCACCAGAGTGGACTTGGCAAAACCACGATTACAATGCATGGTCAAGCTTACATTTCCTAAGCAGGTTGAGAAAAATCTGACTAACTATGACATCATGTGCAATTATCACAGACCAATCACAAGAGCTCAGTGTCTACAATATTACTGATTAAATTAACTGTGACATATGCTGACCTCACAATGAGCAAAGCCCAGTTATTCCAGGTGTTTACTCTGTGTGTGTCTTTGAGACAGAACCGTTACAACTACTCTGCAGGATTTATAGCAAAAAGGTAGGGACAGGAAGACTGTGACTAATGGGTGTAGGTAGTGTATTTATAATAGGGACATCATGTCGATTTGTTTGTGAGTTTTCATCAGCCATTTTTAATGATGGGAATGTGCTTGTTAAGATTGGGGGAATATAGAGATTGTTATAGTACTGCTTATGGGGTATATGATGTATTCTAACATTCCTCCTGCAATTTCTTTCAATATACTTTCTTGCTCTTATTTCGATCTGTAGGTAGAAAATGAGTCACATTACAGATCATGCTATTGTTTTTATGCTTTGACTGTTGATGCTGCACTAGCTATTAAGACCACAGGATTTAATTATCGACTTAACAGATTCTTGTTGAACACTTGTTGAATAAAAAAAAAAACCCATGTATCTTAACTCTGTGGGAAAGAGAGCAAGAACTTGGTATTTTTAAAGTTTTGAAATCTAAGATACAATTAATGTCACTCCATTAAATATTATTTACTGGGTATACCTCCTACTATGCAGAGCGAGTTCTTTTTTGCTCAATAATTTATCAGTGAAGTTTTTACTGTTACGTAAACTTGCTAAGGAGACATAGCAATTATAATTTCTGGGAATCGTGGTGCTTTGTTTGCTGGTAATAATCGGTTTCTTGGATGTGTGGATTTTAAACTTCTTGTTAATGGTAAAGACATATAATTAAGACACATATCTAAACACAACCAGAGGTGGTTGTCAAAATGAATGTGTAAGCTCAATGTGCAGAAAATAGATTAGTTGTTACAAAGGTGAAAACAACAGAAAGATAGCAGAAAAATTGTATGTTTCGAGGGAGAAAGAGAAAAAGGATACATAAAAATGTTCTATCATTGGAAAATAATGTCATGGATGGGTTCTGGCGACATCATAAAACATGAAAGTGGCGTTCAAGCAGGCTTTGAATGTCTCCAGAACCACAAGAGTTTTCCTTGAAACATTTTTTAACAAAGTTGAAGTGCTAGACTTTAAATATGCTATGCAATTCCTGACTCTACAGATGCTCTACCTAGCTCTCATGTCGTCATGCTGACTTTTCACCCTCTTTGTCTTTTAATCCAAGCCAATGCTTCTCAAGGAGAAGCATTGTGGATGAGAGACACAGGTGATGAAAGTGCCTCCTCCAATCAAATACTCTGTATTAGAAGCATTGATTAAAGAACCGAGTTTGTCAGGAAAACAGCCACTTGAGGTGCGTTTAAAGGGAAACTATCGTGACCGGATAACAAAGCTGTTTTCCTGGCACGATAGCTCGCTGTCACTTACCTGGGTCCTGCGCCAATGTCCATCTACATAATGGCAATGTTTTACACTGCAGGACTGAAATCAGAATACACCTGAGATTAAAACTCTAGTCAATAACCAGAAAATTGATAGAACAGAATAAAATAATGTCAAGCTCCAGTCTGTTGTAACAAAAATCAAAAACAACTGGCATGATGTATAAATTTCACATGTATTTTGTTACTTCTGTTAATGTTCACTTTATAAAAGGACAAAGAATCATTACTGTTTCTTTAAGAAAATAATATATATTTTTCTGTTAAAGTTTCTCAGATGAAGGCTTCAAGTGAATAACATCGCCAGCATTATATCTTCTTACTGATGAAAATACATTTTTCTGTCGTAACCATGCCAAATTTTGAGGAACCTGAGAAGAAATCTGATTCCAATATCCTTTCAGGCTGTACAGACTCCTTGATTGCGAAACGATATTTACTACAACAAAGGCTTGGCAGAGGAAGTTTTGGAACCGTTTACCTTGTATTAGATAAGAAGGCCAAAGATGATGAGAACTTGTAAGTACGATTGTTTAATAACTGCATAAAGATTTAAATTAAATGGCCATTTTCCTTTTAATACAAATTATCAAAATCACACATATATATTTTTAAACATGTAGTGTGCCAGACACTTTAGAGCAAGCACAGAAATTTCATGGGGTGCTTTTCATCCATACCAATCTCAAACTAATTTGAGGAAATTAAGAAGCCTGTTTTTTTTTATTCTTAATTGAAGAGGATGGAATGCTCTAACACTGCTTTACTGAGAGATTCTTCCTGTTCAAAGATTAATACAACACACCCAATCACAGTGATACTGCACAAACAGAAACCTACTCGGGCATTAAAACTATTTTTGCTGAATAAAGCAGTTTTTGTATATAGATCATTCAATGTAGTGAGATAATATAGATCTCTGATACCCAGCCCAAGTTGACTCTTCGCACCTTAATTACTGTTGCTGCATGGCTACTGTGACTGTTTGGCAGGCAGGCTGACTGCTGAGGTCGGCTGACAGGAAGGCTGGCTGCAATGGCAGATTGCTGCGGCTGGCTAGCAGGCCTCTCTATTCTCCCAACCCCTTTGTGCGTCTGGTTCTCTCCCAACCTCTTTGTGTGTCTTTTTCCCCTTCCCTCTGTGTGTCTCTTCCATCCCAACCCTTCAGTGTGTCTGTTTGCCCCCCCCTCCCTTCTGTGTGCCTCTTTGTCCCCCAGGTTCTTCTGTGTGCCTATTTGTCCCCCAGCCACTTTATGTGTATCTTTCTCCCCCCAACCCCCTTTGTGTCTCTTTTTCCCCTTCCACTGTTCCTCTGTGTGTCTCTTTGTCCCTCCTCTGCCCCTCTGTGTCTCTCTTTGTGCCCCTCTGTGTCCCCCCAGGCCTTCTCTTTGTTTCTTTGTGCCCCCAAGCCCCTCTCTGTGTCTCTTTGTCCCCCCAGCCCCTCTGTATGTCTCTTTGTCCCCTCTCAGTCCCTCTTTGTGCATACATCCCCTCCATGTGTCTGATTAAACCCTCTGCCCCTCCATGTGTCACATTACCTCCCCAGCCTCTCAATGTGTTCAATAATCCCCACCAGTCCCTCTGTGTCTCATTAACCCCACAGCCCCTCCAGGTATGTCTTATTAACCCCCATTCCCTCCATGTGTCTCATTATCCCCCCTCCATAGACCCTCCATGTGTCTCATACCTCAGCTTCATGTTGTTAGGGACCAGGAACCAGACAGAGACAGAACTAGATGCAAAAACACCTTATTAATAAATAGAAAATAAAGTAATAACCAAAAGCAAAGTCCAGGAGGCAAGCAGGGGTCAGGCACCAAAGCGGGTAGTCAGACGAGCCAGGATCAGGAGAACGGAGAGCAGTGAAGTCAGGAACAAGGCCAGAGTCAGGAACCAGGAACTCACAGGAACAAGGAAACTTCTAGGGAACAGGAAACCACGCAAGGGCAAGGAGGTACTGGGATTTGCTGCTTAAATAGGCTGCCTGATTAGCAGCAGGGCTGGTTACTACTATCAGGTGAGTAACCGTGGCAACATACTGAAGGAGCTGATCGTTAATCTCAGCTGAAAACTCAGACACAGAAAAGGGGAGGGTTGCTGTTTAAAACAGCAAAGAAACCCTGACAGTACCTCTCCCTCAACAACTCCCCCCATATCTGCTGGTGGTCCCAGGCTTCATGGGGAAGCGGGCGTCATAGCAACGAAGGAGGGGTGGTTCATGGACATCAGAGGCTGGAACCCAGGAGCATTCCTTTGGACCGTACCCTTTCCAGTGACCAAGTATTGGATCTGTCCTCTGAACACTCGTGAGTCAATGATGCTGCGTATTTCATATTCATCATGATTATCAACCAGAACAGGACATGGACATGGCACTGAGCTGGTGTAACGATTACATACCAATGGTTTCAAGAGGGAAACATGGAATACATTTGAGATGTTAGCAGGAAGGTCAAGTGCATATGCTACAGGGTTAACCCTTCGAAGTATATGAAATGGCCCAACGTATCGGAGTGCCAGTTTTTGTGAGGGAATACGGAGCCATAGGTTACGGGAAGACAGCCAGACCATCTCTCCGGTCGGCCTGGAGTTTGTAGTTCTGCATTGTGCATTGCAAAGAGTTCTGAACCTGCACCCAAGTGGAACGGAGTTCCCTGAGATGTTCCTCCAATGCCGGGATCCCCTGTGGCATGAACGTATCAGGCAATATGGACAGTTGAAACCCATAGTTCACCAAGAATGGGGATAGCTGGGAAGAGGCGAGAAGAGGCATTAATCACACTATTGTGGGCAAACTCCGCCCAGGGTAGCAGATCAGACCAGTTGTTCTGGTGGTCAGAAATGTAGCAACACAGAAACTGTTCCAAGGCTTGGTTAGTTCGTTCCGCGGCACCATTGGATTGCAGGTAGTAGGCTGAGGAGAAGGAAAGCATTTGTGTACAAAAAGCTCTCCAAAATCTGGACACGAACTGGCTACCCCTATGTGAGATTATCACTTTGGGTAACCCATGCAAACGAAAGACCTCCCGAGCAAAAATTGTTGCAAGTTCTTGAGAAGTTGGTAGTTTTTTCAAGGGAATGCAATGCGACATCTTAGAGAATCTGTCAACAACCATGAGAACGACTGTATTGCCACAGGAGACCGGAAGATCTACGATAAAATCCATGGACAAGTGAGTCCAGGGTCGTTCACCATTAGGTATTTTGCAGGAGACTCACTGGAGGGTGTCGTGGGGTTTTATTTTGAGCGCATACAGGATAGGCAGCTACAAAAGCCGTGACATCCGAACGGAGACTAGGCCACCAAAATTGCAGAGAGATGGACCAGATTCACTGGTTTTTGCCTGGATGTCCAGCTGCTTTGGGGTTGTGATATGTACTTACTAATTTAGTACGGAGATGAAAAGGTACAAAACAACGGCTATTAGGCTTCTCTGGAGGAGCATTAATTTGTGCAGCCAGAATCTCCTCGCCTAGGGGTGAGGTGAGGTTAGTACGAATGGTGGCCAGTATACGGTCCGGAGGAATCACAGGAGTAGGGGTTATCTCCTCTCTAGATGGAGGAGAGAACTGTTGAGACAAGGCATCATCCCGAATGTTTTTAGTACCAGGCAAATAAGAAACCACATAATTGAATCTTGATAGGAAGAGAGCCCATCTTGCTTGCCGGGGGGAAAGCTGCTTAGCTTCGGAAAGATATGTAAGATTCTTGTGGTCTGTGAGGATGAGAATTGGCACTGAAGTGCCCTCAAGAAGATGCCTCCATTCTTTGAGAGCTAAAATTATAGCTAGAAGTTCTCTATCACCAATCTGGTAATTGCATTCCACTGGGTTCAATTTCTTCGAGAAATACCCGCACGCATGCATGGAGCTCTCTGGGTTAGGACGTTGAGACAGGAGGGCGCCTACTCCTGTCTCAGATGCATCGACTTCAAGAATGAATGGTAAGGCAGGGTTAGGGTGTGCCAGTATTGGAGCTGCAGCAAAGGCGACTTTGAGAGACTCAAAGGCAGTAATGGCCTCCTGTGACCAATGTTTTGGATCAGCATTTCTCCTGGTCATATCCGTGAGAGGTTTAACCAAGGAGGAAAAGTTGCGAATGAACTTCCGATAATAATTGGCGAAGCCAAGAAAACGCTGTATAGAGCGAAGACCCGTAGGTCGAGGCCATTGTAGTACAGCAGAAAGTTTCACTGGGTCCATAGAGAATCCAGCATCAGAAATAACATAGCCCAAGAATGTGACCTGTTTGCAGTTGAACTCACATTTCTCCAATTTACAGAACAGATTATTTTCTCTCAGTCTCTGTAGAACACGAGAAACGTCTGTGTGATGGTTCTCAAGAGATGTGGAATGGATAAGAATATCATCAAGATAAACCACCACACATTGCTGCAGTATATCTCGCAGGACATCATTTATAAATTCCTGGAAAACCGCCGGAGCATTGGGCATTACTAGGTATTCATAATGCCCGCTCCTGGTGTTAAATGCGGTTTTCCATTTGTGGTCCTCTTTTATCCTGACGAGATTATATGCCCCTCTCAGATCAAGTTTAGTGAAGACCGTTGCTTCCTTGAGGCGGTCTAATAACTCCGTGGTCAACGGAATGGGGTAGGCATTCTTAATAGTAATGCGATTGAGACTCCTATAGTCGATACAGGATCTCAACTCGCCACTCTTCTTTTTCTTTTTCACAAAGAAAAAGCTGCCCCCGGCAGGAGAAGATGACTTCCGAATGAATCCCCTTGAGAAGGCATCGGTAACATACTCCTCCATGGCTCGATTCTCCGCTACAGACAGCGGGTAAATCCAGCCACGAGGAGGCATGGCATCAGGTTTGAGTTTGATACCACAGTCATAAGGAGAGGAAATGACCTGGAATTGGATCATCTCGTGATGTAGAGCCCCCACAGCTAAAGATGTGGCCACAGTCTCCTGGGTCACGTGGGTTGGCTGTATTGGTCTGCCATCGATGGCTTTGAAAGCTAGTGGAGAGTTGCGAGGCTGTAAGGGTATAGAGTGCTCCGATGCAAATGCATAGTCTATAAACAAGCCTGCGGCCCCAGAATCAAGCAATGCCTGGGTTTTAATGGATGAATCAGGCCAGGAGAGGATAATAGGCACCATGGGTTTGTCCTCATATATCTCTGGGTCTGCAGAAAGACCACCCAAGATCTGCTCCTGACAGTATCTTGGGTGCGGGCAGTTTACTGGACAAATTGGACAAGACTTTAGCAGGTGACCCTGGTGTCCGCAGTATAGGCACAGGCCCTCCCTCCTCCTAAAGGCTCTCTCCTCGACAGAGAGGTGTGAGAAGCCTAACCGCCTCGGCTCCACACCGCCAGAGGACTCAGGATCAGGAGGCATGGGAGGTGAGGGAGGCATGGGTGGGCAAGAAAAGCTTGGTGCCAAATGTACAGGAGGCCTCGACAGGCGCTTCCTGAATGAGGATCTCTCTCGGAGTCTGATATCAATGAGGATGACAAAGGATATCAGTTCCTCGAGATCTTTAGGTAATTCTCTGGCTGCAATCTCATCCTTAATAACATTGGAGAGCCCATGTGAAAAGGCAGCCATGAGAGTCTCGTTGTTCCAGCCACCCTCTGCTGCTATGGTACGGAATTCACTGGCATATTCGACAATTGTTCTCGTGCCCTGTGCATTAGACATGAGTTGCTTGGTAGCAGAGTTAGTGCGAGCTGAAATATCAAAAACCCTTTTAAAGGACGCAACAAATTCAGGGTAATTGTAAATAATGGGCCTCTCTGCCTCCCAGAGAGGTTTTTCCCAAGTTAGGTCTTTTTCAGACAGCAAAGAAATCATTAACTGGACTTTGCTTCTGTCTGTAGGAAATGCCTGGGGAAGCATTTCAAGGTATCCTCTAACCTGGTTTACAAATTCTTTGCACTGAGCTGGGTTGCCCCCAAAATACTGAGGGAGCGGGACAGACCCAGTCATTCCTCTAGCCGCAACAGGTTTGGAGGCTACAACCGGTGTTCGAACAGGAAGTGAGGCAATCGCAGGCTGGCCGGGTGCTGGATCCAGATGTGCATTACGAATCAGGAGGGTCTGGAGAGCCTGTGCACACTGGTCCAAACGGTGGTTCTGCTGGTCCCAGCGAGTAAATAGGTTAGGTATAGGTGTTTTGCCGGTACCATCTGTTTTCATGGCCCTTGCGTAATGTTAGGGACCAGGAACCAGACAGAGACAGAACTAGATGCAAAAACACCTTATTAATAAATAGACAATAAAGTAATAACCAAAAGCAAAGTCCAGGAGGCAAGCAGGGGTCAGGCACCAAAGCGGGTAGTCAGACGAGCCAGGATCAGGAGAACGGAGAGCAGCGAAGTCCGGAACAAGGCCAGAGTCAGGAACCAGGAACTCACAGGAACTCCCAGGAACAAGGAGACTTCTGGGGAACAGGAAACCACGCAAGGGCAAGGAGGTACTGGGATTTGCTGCTTAAATAGGCTGCCTGATTAGCAGCAGGGCTGGTTACTACTATCAGGTGAGTAACCATGGCAACATACTGAAGGAGCTGATCATTAATCTCAGCTGAAAATTCAGACAGAAGAAGGAAGGGTTGCTGTTTAAAACAGCAGAAAAAAACCTGACACATGTATCTCTCCACCCCCCCCTCCCCCGCTCTATGTGTCTAATTAACTCCCCCAGCTCCATGTATCTGATTAATCCCCTCAGTTTCATGTCTAATTAACCACCTCCTCCTGGTGTCTCATTAATCCCCTTCCCTAGCCCTTCCTGTACCTTGTTGTAGTGTGCCTGAGCTGAAGACAGCAATGGAGAAGATACTGTTCCCCTACCAGGTCTGACAGGAAGCAGTTCTGTGCTCTTTGTGGACACTGTCAGACCGGATAGGGGAACAGAAGCTTCTCTACCGCGGTGTGCAGTGGCCATGCTACATGTAGTGACCGACAAGAAGGGAGGGCTTCCTCTCTTTATAATCATCCTGCGACTGCGCATGGTGTAGAAGGTATGGTGGGCCATTCTGGCCCTGAAGGCACTCCCCTAATACATGTCACCTAGGATGTCCTGCCCACCCCCTTAGTACACCACTGCCCTGCAGTCTCACTGCTCAGATCCCTGCCATTTAGGAGGTAAATCACTCATGTTTCTCTTTATGCAGCACTAGCCACACCTTTTTTGTCTGTGACTGACACAACCTGCATGAAAAAAATAGTTTCACTTGCAAATAGATGTTAACTTGCTTAAGAAATCTTTTATCTTCTGCTCTGTAAATTTATCCTACTGTTTATTCACACACAGGAGGATTCTGCAGTGTCTAGAAGTCTATTAACATAGCAGGATAGAATACATGCTAGATTAAACAGACAGGAACCTAAAATATCTAGGTTCCTTTACAGGAAGTGTTTAGGAAGGCTGTGCAAGTCATATGCAGGGAGGTGTGACTAGGGCTATATAAACTGCCAAGGCACAATCTACAAAAAAAAAAGCTGATTCGTTAAGCTAAAGTTATTTTTAAGCCTATAGTGTTTTAACATTATTTATAACTTCCTCATTATTTCATAAGATCACTAACTGGGAATTTTGTAAGTCACATAAGGCTCCATACCTATGCATTATTGGCATCAGCTTACTGTTGGTGATTGGCCATGTAGTGTCTCCCTAATATAAAAGAAATATGTAAGAAAATAGTCTAGTATCTTGACATATCGTTTTATTGGACTAACATTTGTGGAACAACAAGCTTGCAGGAGATCCTTCATTTTCAAGTCTAAACCATTGATCAGCTTCAATAAAAAACTAAAAAATAATTCATGAAAACCTTAATCATAAAGCAGCAATATTTTTATGGAATGAAGCTCCCATCATAACTAGTGAATCTATGTATTGATATAAGTATGACCAAAGGTGACACAACTTGCAATGCAAAGCAATCAAGTCACTAGAGGTTGCTGGGATATTAGCCAGTAACTACAAATTTAGTTCAAGCAAGTTCACAGTGTGAGCTTTTAAAACCATGACAGTGATTGCTTGTTTTGTTATTCATTCATATAATACTCAGGAAATCTGAAAGGGAGAGTCCTGGTAACTCCTCAAAATACCATTTGTGTTCTTAGCTCCAAAAAGCAATATATTGTATTGTTGTATAAGACATTTGAGTTAGATGTGCACTGTGCGTATTAAAGGATATTGTGAAAGTTGAGATTGTGCACAAATAGTTATATTAAAGTATCTCAGGTGGTATATATTATTTACATGTATGTCTGCATGTATCTGTCTGTGCCTGTGTGAGTCCGAGTGTGCCTGTGTGTACATGTCTCTACCTGTCTGTGTCTGTGTGTACCCTTCTGTGACCTGTGCATACATGTCTGAGTCTATGTATGCCTGTGTGTGCCTGTCTGTGCCTGTGGGTGTCTGTGTGTACCTGTATTTGCTTGTGTGTACTTGAGATTTACATTTACTCTACAAATGTTTGTACGTGTGCAGTTGTGTGTGTAATCTGTGTATGGGAATGTTTGTCTGATACCATGTTTATATATATATATATATATATATATATATATATATACATGTATGTGACTGTGTATATAGGTATGGGTATATCTTTGAAAGTATGCAACTATCTGTGAGTATGTCTATGCATATATATATATATATATAAAAAAAACAAAAAACAAAAATGCTTGGCACTCACCCTTTCTCCAATGCAACGTTTTTTAATGCCTTGGTGCAATCCCACGTTGAAAAATATATGCAGAGAATAAGAGATGCACTCTAAGGACTTGTATAAGCAAAAATTGTAGTATTTATTTAAAAAGAAGGTTTACATAGTATGATCATACTATGTAAACCTTCTTTTTAAATAAATACTACAATTTTTGCTTATACAAGTCCTTAGAGTGCATCTCTTATTCTCTGCATATATATATATATATATATATATATAATATACTTGATGACATTGGGCTCTACTCTGACGTGGAAGAATTTTTCAGAAGGATGCGACTTAAGGAATACTTCCATGACAAAGAGAGCACTGAAACCACAATGGATTACAACAACCGGAAAAAACCCCACTAATTTCACTCCAGCACCAGGACGAAATGCCAAACTGGATAGTTACATTGAAAGTTTCCGTCGAAGAACAGTATCCTTGACAACCAAGCAAAACCAAAAGAAAATGTTTCATAATCTCTCAGTACAGGAACAAATGGCTATAATGACCTGAAAAATAATCATGCTATCATCATCAAACCAGCAGACAAGGGAGGTGCAGTAGTGATAATGAACACCCAGGACTACATAAAAGAGGGTGACCGGCAATTGTCAGATGACAAATACTATAGAAAACTAAATGAAGACCCCACCAAGGAATATACATCACAATTTAGGGAGCTCATTAAATCCTTCCCTGAGAACTTACACCTAGAACTGCAATCACTCATACCAACTAGTCCCTGCATGGGCACTTTCTATATGCTTCCCAAAATTCACAAAGCAGGTAATCCTGGAAGACCCATAATTACAGGAATGGGAACTTTCACAGAACAGATCTCAGGACTGGTAGAAAATACCCTAAAACCTCTAGTCACCAACACTAACAGCTTCATAAAAGACACAACCGACTTCCTCAACAAACTCAGCCAAATCACCAATCTCCCTGCTAACACCATCCTTGTAACCATGGATGTGGAATCTCTATACAGCAACATTCCACATACAGATGGCATCAATGCTTGCTTCCATTTTCTCTCTCATGTCAACAACCAAATATACAGCCCCCGAATTATCACAGAACTGGCACTATTTATCCTCACACATAACTACTTCAGTTTCAACAATGAGGTTTACCTTCAAACCATGGGCACTGCTATGGGCACTAAGATGGCACCCCAATATGCTAATCTGTTTATGGCAGATCTTGAACAGAGATTCCTAGAAATCCAACACACCAAACCATACAAATATTATTGCTATATCGATGATATCTTCATAATTTGGACTGAAAGCGAATAAAAACTGATACAGTTCCATGACTCTTTCAACACATTCCATCCATCAATCAAACTAAAAATGGAATATTCCACTAGATCTGTGAATTTTCTGGACACCACTGTGACATGTAATAATGGCACAATCCACACCTCGATTTACAGAAAACCCATAGACAGGTGCAGTTACCTACTCCGCTCCAGCTTCCACCACTCTCATACTAAACAGGGCATCATCTACAGCCAAGCCACTAGGTACCATCGCATATGCTCTGATCCTAATGACCGTAATTCCCATCTAAATGTACTCTCCCAATCTATGAGACAGGCTACAAACCAAAGACTATTACCAAACAATCAACTCTGCTGTAAAAACGCCACGCACGCGCCTGCTACAATACAGAGAGAAAAAAAATATCCACACGAGTGACACTTGTGGTCACCTACAACCCAGCTCTTGAGGAAATACGGAAAATCATCAAAGACCTACAACCAATATTAACAGAAAATGAGACTCTGAAAAACATTTTCCCTGAAACACCCATTTTGGCCTTCAGACAACCACCAAACCTCCCAAAAAAATTAATCAACAGGAAGCTGCCCACTGATTGTAAGAATGAAGAAAACGGGACCAGTCAATGCGAAAAACCTCGCTGCAAACTGTGTCGGCACATATGCACAGGCAACACAGCCACACACAACAATAAAACCTACAGCGTTAAAGGTTCATACTCCTGCACATCCAGCAATGTGGTATAAATGATTCAATGCATAAAATGCCACCTAGGATGCTGCATTGGGGAAACCACCCAGCCATTAAATGGCAGAATGAATATGCACAGACACTCCATTAAACACCACAAAGAAGAATCATACTGCACTCCTGTGGGACACCACTTTACCCAGCCTGGCCACTCACTGAAGGACCTAAAAATCAAAGTACTGAAAGGGGGTTTTAAAAATACCCAGGAAAGAAAAGCCTTTGAAGCCAGAATGATTAAATGGTTTAACAGCAAGAATAGAGGACTAAATATTGATTTGGGATTCCTGTCCCACTACCAACACTTTACATGAACACTCTCCCAGCATTATCTTACTATTCTGTCATATGTACCAACACTTTAAAATGCATTCCTATATGTTTATTCTATCTATATACAAAGTACTATGTGTAGACCTATGCTTTTCCATACTAGTATGCATGAATGCTTATATATATTACTGTGCATTTATATTTGTGTATATGAGTTCATGTGCATGTATGTATATGTGTTTATGTATATGTTTATGTACATGTGTTTATGCGTTCACATATACATATTTATGTGTGTGTGCATGTATAAAGTGTACCATCCTGTGCACTGTCTGCTTGTTTGTTTATCTTTTCCTTCTCCCCCCCCCCTCACTCTGCTCTTCAACAAGATATTTATGACCCCCTGCTAAGATGGTGTCTATTTTCTAACAAACCTGTGTCTTATCTACACTCATGTCGCTTTAACCCCTGTATCACAACTCAACTTTGAATTCTATGTGTCGTTTTGCTCAGAAATGCTTCAGACTTGAGAAAGGGAGGTTCTCCCGAAAGCTTGTCATTAAAAAATGCTGTTAGTCCAATAAAAAAGGTATTACAAGATAAGAATTTTATTTGTTTTATATATGTGAAGACAGAAAAGTATATGGGGAGGGGACGTAAAGCCTTAAATGGTGTAGGTGAGTGGCAAGAGACATAAATACACTGCTTGTGATGACTAGAACTGCAGCTCCTTATCGGTGGAACCTATTACTCCTAGCAGGAGTATGTCTGCCTGAGCAAGTGTTGTAGATCTTTTTTTCTTTTCTTGTTTTAGTTTCATTATCTATATAATGATTTAAAATTGTATTAATGTGTAGCACCTATCTTTTAGTTGTACATTTGAAATTGTAGAAGTTTGATACTGTTTATAGAAGTATTTCGATCTATTGTTTCCTGGAGGGTAATGAAGTATTATTTTGTGGTTTATGTTTCTGGTGTTTACTAGTTACAATATATCTATGTTTTAAGGATTCCTCTGTGCCATACACCTACAGCAAGTCAACAAGAGTGTGATATTTTTAAACATCTTTATGAATAAAACAGACAATTCCTAAATCAGCCACTTGAGGTCAACCTTCTACTAAGTTTACACATTTGCCATTTACTTGTGCAAAACGTTAAAGACCCTTTTACAACAGGTCCGTCTAACCCTTTTGTTTATGTAAATATATTTTATTTGATACTATGCAAAGTACAAGTGAGCCAGAATAAAATAAAAGCAACGTAAAATGTCAATAACATTTGACATTAGTATATATAGATTACAAAAGTACATTGAATGCAAGATTGTTTCTTAGACATTCTTTATTTTGATGATATTTAAGATGATAAATGCAGGCAGGTAAAGACATTCCAGCAGGAAAACAGATGATAATAAACAATACATGCTACTGCTAAAGATGTCGAGAGTACTGCACTCATTTTTTTTTAAGAATCATAAAAGCAGAGACCCACATCTAAATGAGTAAGTAGAGGGAAGAATGGAAGAGATAGGAGGCATGGAGAAAATCGTCAAGGCCATTGTGGGGGAAAAAAAAGAAGATCCTTTGCAAATTAGGGTTAATCAAAATACATACAGTGCTCAAAACAACATAATCACAGTAGCGGAGTGAATAAGCAGGAGCCATCCCCAAGACACGTGGGAGAGAGTAGTAGAGAGCCCGATGTCAGTCACTGCCTGATCTGCAAGGCCGCTGGAACCGTGTGTGAAAGTCCATCAAGGTTGTGGTCAGGACAATGTCCAGCAAGGCAATCGCCATGGTTCCACACTGGGTTCCTTTAAGCTGCAGCAACACTACCTCATGGGTGAGATGTAAGCGGAATGGTGAGTATAGGACAGCTGTAGAACCTTTGGCTCAGTAGGGGTGCTGTGTATGTGAAGAGGAGCTTTTGCCATTAGTGAGGGGGGCCTTTGTTGACTGCTTGGTGCGTCAGCTGTCATCGGCCCAGCAGAATGCAAGATTGTTTTGCCACAGATTATGCACGTTGGTAACCGCATCTCACTGGTCAGTAAGAGTCTTATATTTGGGTTATTTTAAAAGATAGATATACAGATCATTCACAACATTAAAACCACCTGCTTGAACCATGTAGGTCCCTCTCATTTTGCCAAAACAGCTCTGATGCGTCAAGGCATGGACTACACAAGACTTCAGAATGTGTCCTGTGGTATTTGGCACCAAGACATTAGCAGCAGATCCATGGATCGGATTTATTTTTCCAGCACATCCTACAGATGCTCAATCAGATTGACATCTAGAGAATTAAGAGGCCAAGGCAAGACCTTGAACTCTTTGTCATGTTCCTCAAACCATTCATGAACAATTTCTGCAGAGTGGCAGGGTGCATTATCTTTCTGACATCAGTGAACACTGCCATGAAGGGATGTACATGCTCTGCAACAAGCTCTAGGTAGGTGATACGTATCAAAATAACACATGAATGAGAGGTCCAGAGGTTTCCCAGCAGAACATTGCCCAGAACACTGCATCCACCGGCCTGATCCTATAGTGTATCCTGGTTCAATCTCTTCTCTAGGTAAACAACGCACACACTTGGCCATCCTCCTGATATAAAACAAAACATGATTCATCAAACCAGGCAACCTTTTTTTCATTGCTCCATGGTCAAGTTCTGATGCTCTCATCCTCATTGAAGGCACTTTTGGTGGTGGACAAGGATCGTCATGGACGTGTTCTGACACCTTTCTATCATGACCAGCATTACGTTTTTCAGAAATTTGAGCTACAGTAGCTCTTCTGTGTAATCCTGACCCTGACGCTGATTCACCAGATATCCTTCCTTGCATCTCTTTTGGTAGGAATTAATCACTGTATACCAGGAAAACACCCTACTAAACTTGCCATGTTGGAGATCTTTAACCCAGTTGTCTAGACATCAGTTTTTGGCACTTGTCAAATCTTTTTCCTGCTTCCAACACATGAAATGAAAAGTCTGACTGTTCACTTGCTGCCTAATATATCCCACATCTTGCAGGTGCCATTTTAACTATATAATCAATGTTATTTACTTCACCAGTGGTTTTAAGCTTGTGGCTCATCTGTATATTATATGGATACCAGAGAGACATTTAATTATTTTCTTGTTGTGCAAACTAATACTAAGCACTTTCTAATCAAATAATAACAATTGTAAGACTTGTTATATCTTTGCCCTTTGTCATGTATGATTAGAGGCACCATCCTGAGATCAAGGGTTGCCAGGAGGCCTACGTGTCTAGAGCAGATCTGGCAGAGTGGTCTTCCTTCTCAGATGTTTTGTTATGGGGATAATTCAGGGCTTAGCTATGTGGAAGCCAAGCAATGCTCCCTCCCATTCCCTTCATCATGTTGTGGAAAAACATTAATGGACCACTGGATAACCTGTCCCTTAGTCCTTAGAGTTGTGTTTCTTGCTTCTCAGTATATACTTTAGGACAAGGATGCATTATCAACTTGGTAACTGGGCCTGTGGATGATCATTAAATTAGTCTTATGTCTCAAGCCATTCATCTCTGATTGTGTAGCCAGGTGTAATCATGGCCATATTTTGATTTGTATGCGGAGGGGGATGATTAATTGACTTGAAGATATCTGGATATATGTCTGCCTGTAGAGATAGGGTGTTAGGTTGCACACAGATGCATTAGAATGTTCATCCTCTAATGCAATTATCTTTTGATGACCCTCAGGTCCACTATATATATATGAAATTGAAGGGGACTACCACACTGATGCTCTGGTCCTTTATGTGGCATGTAGTATGTGGTGTATATGTTGCCTCTC